>CM066984.1:48720599-49320599 GCA_033977485.1 Hydrangea macrophylla | reverse complement strand
ATTCCAATAATAGTGAACCTATGAACCAACGTTTATAAAGAAACGCAAACCACAGGTATTCATGTTTGTGAACGCCACAAGGAAGACCTTGATAAGTTCATGGTGTTATGTGAAGAACAAGGGGAGGAGCAATGCTCAACTTCTGAATTTTTATTAATCCATTGATTGGAAATGATGTTCCTGCATTACATTGAGTGAATGCTTTATATTAAGCATGGCTGAAACAAGTTTAGAAATAGTCTAGAATAATCTCCCCTAATTCCAGCCTACATTCCTAAGAAAGAAAATATAACCTAAAATGAAAAAGGAAACAAAGATAATTACTTCCTTTCAGCCTATAAGCCTAATTTAAAGAAAAAAGGAGACTATTCTTTGTCTCATAATAAGAAAGAAGATAATTAAAATATCAGCCAACTAATCCTTCCTTTCCACACATCAGTCCCAATAGCTTGGATTAATTTTATTGCTCCATCATCTTCCTTTGGGCCAAACTTGGAGTGGCTGGTTTTAGAATCACCCCACATTTCTTGAATCATCCCATTGAATGCTTCTTTGATCTCTTGGATCTCGCTCTAGTAATAGGCCCGACTGGAACATGCAATGGATCCTTTGATGGTGCTTGTTGATTCTCATCATTCCCCCTCTCTTCAAAGGATTCGTCCTCGAATCCATCAAAGGATTTGCTTGAAATTTTTTTTTTGGGGTAACTCTTGGTGCACGACTCAAACAATAACAAGGAAGTAAAAACTAAAACAAGAGCAAACTTGTTTTTTTTTTTTTGAATTGGTGCACGATACGACATAAACAAGAACAAGGACAAAGGAATGAAGAATACAACGAATCAGATTTCAATCTTTTTTTTTTTTTTTTTTAAGAACACGACGACATAAAAGAAAGAAGGAGAATCAAAGATAAAGGATAGAATACTCAAAACGAAAATGGATAAGGTGACAAAAGACACGAAAACAAAAGGGATAGATAACCTGATTTTAGAGCCTGAGCTCTGATACCAAATGATGCGAACCTCAATAGACTTGCTTTGAGACCCAACGACAATATTGACATGTTTTACCCAGAAAAGCTAAAATCAGATTGTTTGATAGTGAACCTGTGACCCAACATTTATAAAGAAATGCAAACCACAGGTATTCCAATAATAGTGAACCTATGAACCAACGTTTATAAAGAAACGCAAACCACAGGTATTCATGTTTGTGAACGCCACAAGGAAGACCTTGATAAGTTCATGGTGTTATGTGAAGAACAAGGGGAGGAGCAATGCTCAACTTCTGAATTTTTATTAATCCATTGATTGGAAATGATGTTCCTGCATTACATTGAGTGAATGCTTTATATTAAGCATGGCTGAAACAAGTTTAGAAATAGTCTAGAATAATCTCCCCTAATTCCAGCCTACATTCCTAAGTAAGAAAATATAACCTAAAATGAAAAAGGAAACAAAGATAATTACTTCCTTTCAGCCTATAAGCCTAAATTAAAGAAAAAAGGAGACCATTCTTTGTCTCATAATAAGAAAGAAGATAATTAAAATATCAGCCAACTAATCCTTCCTTTCCACACATCAGTCCCAATAGCTTGGATTAATTTTATTGCTCCATCATCTTCCTTTGGGCCAAACTTGGAGTGGCTTGTTTTAGAATCACCCCACATTTCTTGAATCATCCCATTGAATGCTTCTTTGATCTCTTGGATCTCGCTCTAGTAATAGGCCCGACTGGAACATGCAATGGATCCTTTGATGGTGTTTGTTGATTCTCATCATTCCCCCTCTCTTCAAAGGATTCGTCCTCGAATCCATCAAAGGATTTGCTTGAATATTTTTTTTTGGGTAACTCTTGGTGCACGACTCAAACAAGAACAAGGAAATAAAAACTAAAACAAAAGCAAACTTGTTTTTTTTTTTTTTTGAATTGGTGCACGACACGACATAAACAAGAACAAGGACAAAGGAATGAAGAATACAACGAATCAGATTTTTTTCTTTCTTTTTCTTTTTTTTTTAAGAACACGAAGACCTAAAAGAAAGAAGGAGACTCAAAGATAAAGGATAGAACACTCAAAACGAAAATGGTTAAGGTGACAAAAGACACGAAAACAAAAGGGATAGATAACCTGATTTTAGAGCCAGAGCTCTGATACCAAATGATGCGAACCTCAATAGACTTGCTTTGAGACCCAACGACAATATTGACATGTTTTACCCAGAAAAGCTAAAATCAGATTGTTTGATAGTGAACCTGTGACCCAACATTTATAAAGAAATGCAAACCACAGGTATTCCAATAATAGTGAACCTATGAACCAACGTTTATAAAGAAACGCTAACCACAGGTATTCATGTTTGTGAACGCCACTAGGAAGACCTTGATAAGTTCATGGTGTTATGTGAAGAACAAGGGGAGGAGCAATGCTCAACTTCTGAATTTTTATTAATCCATTGATTGGAAATGATGTTCCTGCATTACATTGAGTGAATGCTTTATATTAAGCATGGCTGAAACAAGTTTAGAAATAGTCTAGAATAATCTCCCCTAATTCCAGCCTACATTCCTAAGTAAGAAAATATAACCTAAAATGAAAAAGGAAACAAAGATAATTACTTCCTTTCAGCCTATAAGCCTAAATTAAAGAAAAAAGGAGACTATTCTTTGTGTCATAATAAGAAAGAAGATAATTAAAATATCAGCCAACTAATCCTTCCTTTCCACACATCAGTCCCAATAGCTTGGATTAATTTTATTGCTCCATCATCTTCCTTTGGGCCAAACTTGGAGTGGCTCGTTTTAGAATCACCCCACATTTCTTGAATCATCCCATTGAATGCTTCTTTGATCTCTTGGATCTCGCTCTAGTAATAGGCCTGACTGGAACATGCAATGGATCCTTTGATGGTGCTTGTTGATTCTCATCATTCCCCCTCTCTTCAAAGGATTCGTCATCGAATCCATCAAAGGATTTGCTAGAAATTTTTTTTTTTGGGTAACTCTTGGTGCACGACTCAAACAAGAACAAGGAAATAAAAACTAAAACAAAAGCAAACTTGTTTTTTTTTTTTTTGAATTGGTGCACGACACGACATAAACAAGAACAAGGACAAAGGAATGAAGAATACCACGAATCAGATTTCTTTCTTTCTTTTTTTTTTTTTTTTAAGAACACGAAGACATAAAAGAAAGAAGGAGACTCAAAGATAAAGGATAGAACACTCAAAACGAAAATGGATAAGGTGACAAAAGACACGAAAACAAAAGGGATAGATAACCTGATTTTAGAGCCTGATCTCTGATACCAAATGATGCGAACCTCAATAGACTTGCTTTGAGACCCAACGACAATATTGACATGTTTTACCCAGAAAAGCTAAAATCAGATTGTTTGATAGTGAACCTGTGACCCAACATTTATAAAGAAATGCAAACCACAGGTATTCCAATAATAGTGAACCTATGAACCAACGTTTATAAAGAAACGCAAACCACATGTATTCATGTTTGTGAACGCCACAAGGAAGACCTTGATAAGTTCATGGTGTTATGTGAAGAATAAAGGGAGGAGCAATGCTCAACTTCTGAATTTTTATTAATCCATTGATTGGAAATGATGTTCCTGCATTACATTGAGTGAATGCTTTATATTAAGCATGGCTGAAACAAGTTTAGAAATAGTCTAGAATAATCTCCCCTAATTCCAGCCTACATTCCTAAGTAAGAAAATATAACCTAAAATGAAAAAGGAAACAAAGATAATTACTTCCTTTCAGCCTATAAGCCTAAATTAAAGAAAAAAGGAGACTATTCTTTGTCTCATAATAAGAAAGAAGATAATTAAAATATCAGCCAACTAATCCTTCCTTTCCACACATCAGTCCCAATAGCTTGGATTAATTTTATTGCTCCATCATCTTCCTTTGGGCCAAACTTGGAGTGGCTGGTTTTAGAATCACCCCACATTTCTTGAATCATCCCATTGAATGCTTCTTTGATCTCATGGATCTCGCTCTAGTAATAGGCCCGACTGGAACATGCAATGGATCCTTTGATGGTGCTTGTTGATTCTCATCATTCCCCCTCTCTTCAAAGGATTCGTCCTCGAATCCATCAAAGGATTTGCTTGATTTTTTTTTTTTGGGGTAACTCTTGGTGCACGACTCAAACAAGAACAAGGAAATAAAAACTAAAATAAAAGCAAACTTGTTTTTTTTTTTGCATTGGTGCACGACACGACATAAACAAGAACAAGGACAAAGGAATGAAGAATACAACGAATCAGATTTCAATCTTTCTTTTTTTTTTTTTTTAAGAACACGACGACATAAAAGAAAGAAGGAGACTCAAAGATAAAGGATAGAATACTCAAAACGAAAATGGATAAGGTGACAAAAGACACGAAAACAAAAGGGATAGATAACCTGATTTTAGAGCCTGAGCTCTGATACCAAATGATGCGAACCTCAATAGACTTGCTTTGAGACCCAACGACAATATTGACATGTTTTACCCAGAAAAGCTAAAATCAGATTGTTTGATAGTGAACCTGTGACCCAACATTTATAAAGAAATGCAAACCACAGGTATTCCAATAATAGTGAACCTATGAACCAACGTTTATAAAGAAACGCAAACCACAGGTTTTCATGTTTGTGAACGCCACAAGGAAGACCTTGATAAGTTCATGGTGTTATGTGAAGAACAAGAGGAGGAGAAATGCTCAACTTCTGAATTTTTATTAATCCATTGATTGGAAATGATGTTCCTGCATTACATTGAGTGAATGCTTTATATTAAGCATGGCTTAAACAAGTTTAGAAATAGTCTAGAATAATCTCCCCTAATTCCAGCCTACATTCCTAAGTAAGAAAATATAACCTAAAATGAAAAAAGAAACAAAGATAATTACTTCCTTTCATCCTATAAGCCTAAATTAAAGAAAAAAGGAGACTATTCTTTGTCTCATAATAACAAAGAAGATAATTAAAATATCAGCCAACTATTCCTTCCTTTCCACACATCAGTCCCAATAGTTTGGATTAATTTTATTGCTCCATCATCTTCCTTTGGGCCAAACTTGGAGTGGCTCGTTTTAGAATCACCCCACATTTCTTTAATCATCCCATTGAATGCTTCTTTGATCTCTTGGATCTCGCTCTAGTAATAGGCCTGACTGGAACATGCAATGGATCCTTTGATGGTGCTTGTTGATTCTCATCATTCCCCCTCTCTTCAAAGGATTCGTCCTCGAATCCATCAAAGGATTTGCTAGAATTTTTTTTTGGGTAACTCTTGGTGCACGACTCAAACAAGAACAAGGAAATAAAAACTAAAAACAAAGCAAACTTGTTTTTTTTTTTTGAATTGGTGCACGACACGACATAAACAAGAACAAGGACAAAGGAATGAAGAATACAACGAATCAGATTTCTTTCTTTCTTTTTTTTTTTTTTTTTTTTTAAGAACACGACGACATAAAAGAAAGAAGGAGACTCAAAGATAAATGATAGAACACTCAAAACAAAAGTGGATAAGGTGACAAAAGACACGAAAACAAAAGGGATAGATAACCTGATTTTAGAGCCTGAGCTCTGATACCAAATGATGCGAACCTCAATAGACTTGCTTTGAGACCCAACGAAAATATTGACATGTTTTACCCAGAAAAGCTAAAATCAGATTGTTTGATAGTGAACCTGTGACCCAACATTTATAAAGAAATGCAAACCACAGGTATTCCAATAATAGTGAACCTATGAACCAACGTTTATAAAGAAACGCAAACCACATGTATTCATGTTTGTGAACGCCACAAGGAAGACCTTGATAAGTTCATGGTGTTATGTGAAGACCAAAGGGAGGAGCAATGCTCAACTTCTGAATTTTTATTAATCCATTGATTGGAAATGATGTTCCTGCATTACATTGAGTGAATGCTTTATATTAAGCATGGCTGAAACAAGTTTAGAAATAGTCTAGAATAATCTCCCCTAATTCCAGCCTACATTCCTAAGTAAGAAAATATAACCTAAAATGAAAAAGGAAACAAAGATAATTACTTCCTTTCATCCTATAAGCCTAAATTAAAGAAAAAAGGAGACGATTCTTTGTCTCATAATAAGAAAGAAGATAATTAAAATATCAGCCAACTAATCCTTCCTTTCCACACATCAGTCCCAATAGTTTGGATTAATTTTATTGCTCCATCATCTTCCTTTGGGCCAAACTTGGAGTGGCTCGTTTTAGAATCACCCCACATTTCTTTAATCATCCCATTGAATGCTTCTTTGATCTCTTGGATCTCGCTCTAGTAATAGGCCTGACTGGAACATGCAATGGATCCTTTGATGGTGCTTGTTGATTCTCATCATTCCCCCTCTCTTCAAAGGATTCGTCCTCGAATCCATCAAAGGATTTGCTAGAATTTTTTTTTTTGGGTAACTCTTGGTGCACGACTCAAACAAGAACAAGGAAATAAAAACTAAAAACAAAGCAAACTTGTTTTTTTTTTTGAATTGGTGCACGACACGACATAAACAAGAACAAGGACAAAGGAATGAAGAATACAACGAATCAGATTTCTTTCTTTCTTTTTTTTTTTTTTTTTTTTAAGAACACGACGACATAAAAGAAAGAAGGAGACTCAAAGATAAATGATAGAACACTCAAAACAAAAGTGGATAAGGTGACAAAAGACACGAAAACAAAAGGGATAGATAACCTGATTTTAGAGCCTGAGCTCTGATACCAAATGATGCGAACCTCAATAGACTTGCTTTGAGACCCAACGAAAATATTGACATGTTTTACCCAGAAAAGCTAAAATCAGATTGTTTGATAGTGAACCTGTGACCCAACATTTATAAAGAAATGCAAACCACAGGTATTCCAATAATAGTGAACCTATGAACCAACGTTTATAAAGAAACGCAAACCACATGTATTCATGTTTGTGAACGCCACAAGGAAGACCTTGATAAGTTCATGGTGTTATGTGAAGAACAAGGGGAGGAGCAATGCTCAATTTCTGAATTTTTATTAATCCATTGATTGGAAATGATGTTCCTGCATTACATTGAGTGAATGCTTTATATTAAGCATGGCTGAAACAAGTTTAGAAATAGTCTAGAATAATCTCCCCTAATTCCAGCCTACATTCCTAAGTAAGAAAATATAACCTAAAATGAAAAAGGAAACAAAGATAATTACTTCCTTTCAGCCTATAAGCCTAAATTATAGAAAAAAGGTGACTATTCTTGGTCATATAATAAGAAAGAAGATAATTAAAATATCAGCCAACTAATCCTTCCTTTCCACACATCAATCCCAATAGCTTGGATTAATTTTATTGCTCCATCATCTTCCTTTGGGCCAAACTTGGAGTGGCTCGTTTTAGAATCACCCCACATTTCTTGAATCATCCCATTGAATGCTTCTTTGATCTCTTGGATCTCGCTCTAGTAATAGGCCCGACTGGAACATGCATTGGATCCTTTGATGGTGCTTGTTGATTCTCATCATTCCCCCTCTCTTCAAAGGATTCGTCGTCGAATCCATCAAAGGATTTGCTTGAATTTTTTTTTTGTGTAACTCTTGGTGCACGACTCAAACAAGAACAAGGAAATAAAAACTAAAACAAAAGCAAACTTGTTTTTTTTTTTTTTGAATCGGTGCACGACACGACATAAACAAGAACAAGGACAAAGGAATGAAGAATACAACGAATCAGATTTCTTTCTTTCTTTTTTTTTTTTTAAGAACACGACGACATAAAAGAAAGAAGGAGACTCAAAGATAAAGGATAGAACACTCAAAACGAAAATATAAGGTGACAAAAGACACGAAAACAAAATGGATAGATAACCTGATTTTAGAGCCTAAGCTCTGATACCAAATGATGCGAACCTCAATAGACTTGCTTTGAGACCCAACGACAATATTGACATGTTTTACCCAGAAAAGCTAAAATCAGATTGTTTGATAGTGAACCTGTGACCCAACATTTTATAAAGAAATGCAAACCACAGGTATTCCAATAATAGTGAACCTATGAACCAACGTTTATAAAGAAACGCAAACCACAGGTATTCATGTTTGTGAACGCCACAAGGAAGACCTTGATAAGTTCATGGTGTTATGTGAAGAACAAGGGGAGGAGTAATGCTCAACTTCTGAATTTTTATTAATCCATTGATTGGAAATGATGTTCCTGCATTACATTGAGTGAATGCTTTATATTAAGCATGGCTGAAACAAGTTTATAAATAGTCTAGAATAATCTCCCCAAATTCCAGCCTACATTCCTAAGTAAGAAAATATAACCTAAAATGAAAAAGGAAACAAAGATAATTACTTCCTTTCATCCTATAAGCCTAAATTAAAGAAAAAAGGAGACTATTCTTTGTCTCATAATAAGAAAGAAGATAATTAAAATATCAGCCAACTAATCCTTCCTTACCACACATCAGTCCCAATAGTTTGGATTAATTTTATTGCTCCATCATCTTCCTTTGGGCCAAACTTGGAGTGGCTCATTTTAGAATCACCCCACATTTCTTGAATCATCCCATTGAATGCTTCTTTGATTTCTTGGATCTCGCTCTAGTAATAGGCCCGACTGGAACATGCAATGGATCCTTTGATGGTGCTTGTTGATTCTCATCATTCCCCCTCTCTTCAAAGGATTCGTCCTCGAATCCATCAAAGGATTTGCTTGAATTTTTTTTTTTTGGGTAACTCTTGGTGCACGACTCAAACAAGAACAAGGAAATAAAAACTAAAACAAAAGCAAACTTGTTTTTTTTTTTTTGAATTGGTGCACGACACGACATAAACAAGAACAAGGACAAAGGAATGAAGAATACCACGAATCAGATTTCTTTCTTTCTTTCTTTTTTTTTTTTTTAAGAACACGAAGACATAAAAGAAAGAAGGAGACTCAAAGATAAAGGATAGAACACTCAAAACGAAAATGGATAAGGTGACAAAAGACACGAAAACAAAAGGGATAGATAACCTGATTTTAGAGCCTGAGCTCTGATACCAAATGATGCGAACCTCAATAGACTTGCTTTGAGACCCAACGACAATATTGACATGTTTTACCCAGAAAAGCTAAAATCAGATTGTTTGATAGTGATCCTGTGACCCAACATTTATAAAGAAATGCAAACCACAGGTATTCCAATAATAGTGAACCTATGAACCAACGTTTATAAAGAAACGCAAACCACATGTATTCATGATTGTGAACGCCACAAGGAAGACCTTGATAAGTTCATGGTGTTATGTGAAGACCAAAGGGAGGAGCAATGCTCAACTTCTGAATTTTTATTAATCCATTGATTGGAAATGATGTTCCTGCATTACATTGAGTGAATGCTTTATATTAAGCATGGCTGAAACAAGTTTAGAAATAGTCTAGAATAATCTCCCCTAATTCCAGCCTACATTCCTAAGTAAGAAAATATAACCTAAAATGAAAAAGGAAACAAAGATAATTACTTCCTTTCATCCTATAAGCCTAAATTAAAGAAAAAAGGAGACTATTCTTTGTCTCATAATAAGAAAGAAGATAATTAAAATATCAGCCAACTAATCCTTCCTTACCACACATCAGTCCCAATAGTTTGGATTAATTTTATTGCTCCATCATCTTCCTTTGGGCCAAACTTGGAGTGGCTCGTTTTAGAATCACCCCACATTTCTTGAATCATCCCATTGAATGCTTCTTTGATTTCTTGGATCTCGCTCTAGTAATAGGCCCGACTGGAACATGCAATGGATCCTTTGATGGTGCTTGTTGATTCTCATCATTCCCCCTCTCTTCATAGGATTCGTCCTCGAATCCATCAAAGGATTTGCTTGAATTTTTTTTTTGGGTAACTCTTGGTGCACGACTCAAACAAGAACAAGGAAATAAAAACTAAAACAAAAGCAAACTAGTTTTTTTTTTTTTTTGACTTGGTGCACGACACAACATAAACAAGAACAAGGACAAAGGAATGAAGAATACAACGAATCATATTTCTTTCTTTCTTTTTCTTTTTAAGAACACGACGACATAAAAGAAAGAAGGAGACTCAAAGATAAAGGATAGAACACTCAAAACGAAAATGGATAAGGTGACAAAAGACACGAAAACAAAAGGGATAGATAACCTGATTTTAGAGCCCGAGCTCTGATACCAAATGATGCGAACCTCAATAGACTTGCTTTGAGACCCAACGACAATATTGACATGTTTTACCCAGAAAAGGTAAAATCGGATTGTTTGATAGTGAACCTGTGACCCAACATTTATAAAGAAATGCAAACCACAGGTATTCCAATAATAGTGAACCTATGAACTAACGTTTATAAGGAAACGCAAACCACATGTATTCATGTTTGTGAACGCCACAAGGAAGACCTTGATAAGTTCATGGTGTTATGTGAAGACCAAAGGGAGGAGCAATGCTCAACTTCTGAATTTTTATTAATCCATTGATTGGAAATGATGTTCCTGCATTACATTGAGTGAATGCTTTATATTAACCATGGCTGAAACAAGTTTAGAAATAGTCTAGAATAATCTCCCCTAATTCCAGCCTACATTCCTAAGTAAGAAAATATAACCTAAAATGAAAAAGGAAACAAAGATAATTACTTCCTTTCAGCCTATAAGCCTAAATTAAAGAAAAAAGGAGACTATTCTTTGTCTCATAATAAGAAAGAAGATAATTAAAATATCAGCCAACTAATCCTTCCTTTCCACACATCAATCCCAATAGCTTGGATTAATTTTATTGCTCCATCATCTTCCTTTGGGCCAAACTTGGAGTGGCTGGTTTTAGAATCACCCCACATTTCTTGAATCATCCCATTGAATGCTTCTTTGATCTCTTGGATCTCGCTCTAGTAATAGGCCCGACTGGAACATGCAATGGATCCTTTGATGGTGCTTGTTGATTCTCATCATTCCCTCTCTCTTCAAAGGATTCGTCCTCGAATCCATCAAAGGACTTGCTTGATTTTTTTTTTTTGGGGTAACTCTTGGTGCACGACTCAAACAAGAACAAGGAAATAAAAACTAAAATAAAAGCAAACTTGTTTTTTTTTTTGAATTGGTGCACGACACGACATAAACAAGAACAAGGACAAAGGAATGAAGAATACAACGAATCAGATTTCAATCTTTCTATTTTTTTTTTAAGAACACGACGACATAAAAGAAAGAAGGAGACTCAAAGATAAAGGATAGAATACTCAAAACGAAAATGGATAAGGTGACAAAAGACACGAAAACAAAAGGGATAGATAACCTGATTTTAGAGCCTGAGCTCTGATACCAAATGATGCGAACCTCAATAGACTTGCTTTGAGACCCAACGACAATATTGACATGTTTTACCCAGAAAAGCTAAAATCAGATTGTTTGATAGTGAACCTGTGACCCAACATTTATAAAGAAATGCAAACCACAGGTATTCCAATAATAGTGAACCTATGAACCAACGTTTATAAAGAAACGCAAACCACAGGTTTTCATGTTTGTGAACGCCATAAGGAAGACCTTGATAAGTTCATGGTGTTATGTGAAGAACAAGAGGAGGAGAAATGCTCAACTTCTGAATTTTTATTAATCCATTGATTGGAAATGATGTTCCTGCATTACATTGAGTGAATGCTTTATATTAAGCATGGCTTAAAGAAGTTTAGAAATAGTCTAGAATAATCTCCCCTAATTCCAGCCTACATTCCTAAGTAAGAAAATATAACCTAAAATGAAAAAAGAAACAAAGATAATTACTTCCTTTCATCCTATAAGCCTAAATTAAAGAAAAAAGGAGACTATTCTTTGTCTCATAATAACAAAGAAGAAAATTAAAATATCAGCCAACTAATCCTTCCTTTCCACACATCAGTCCCAATAGTTTGGATTAATTTTATTGCTCCATCATCTTCCTTTGGGCCAAACTGGGAGTGGCTCGTTTTAGAATCACCCCACATTTCTTTAATCATCCCATTGAATGCTTCTTTGATCTCTTGGATCTCGCTCTAGTAATAGGCCTGACTGGAACATGCAATGGATCCTTTGATGGTGCTTGTTGATTCTCATCATTCCCCCTCTATTCAAAGGATTCGTCCTCGAATCCATCAAAGGATTTGCTAGAATTTTTTTTTTTGGGTAACTCTTGGTGCACGACTCAAACAAGAACAAGGAAATAAAAACTAAAAACAAAGCAAACTTGTTTTTTTTTTTTGAATTGGTGCACGACACGACATAAACAAGAACAAGGACAAAGGAATGAAGAATACAACGAATCAGATTTCTTTCTTTTTTTTTTTTTTTTTTAAGAACACGACGACATAAAAGAAAGAAGGAGACTCAAAGATAAATGATAGAACACTCAAAACAAAAGTGGATAAGGTGACAAAAGACACGAAAACAAAAGGGATAGATAACCTGATTTTAGAGCCTGAGCTCTGATACCAAATGATGCGAACCTCAATAGACTTGCTTTGAGACCCAACGACAATATTGACATGTTTTACCCAGAAAAGCTAAAATCAGATTGTTTGATAGTGAACCTGTGACCCAACATTTATAAAGAAATGCAAACCACAGGTATTCCAATAATAGTGAACCTATGAACCAACGTTTATAAAGAAACGCAAACCACATGTATTCATGTTTGTGAACGCCACAAGGAAGACCTTGATAAGTTCATGGTGTTATGTGAAGAACAAGGGGAGGAGCAATGCTCAATTTCTGAATTTTTATTAATCCATTGATTGGAAATGATGTTCCTGCATTACATTGAGTGAATGCTTTATATTAAGCATGGCTGAAACAAGTTTAGAAATAGTCTAGAATAATCTCCCCTAATTCCAGCCTACATTCCTAAGTAAGAAAATATAACCTAAAATGAAAAAGGAAACAAATGTAATTACTTCCTTTCAGCCTATAAGCCTAAATTATAGAAAAAAGGTGACTATTCTTGGTCATATAATAAGAAAGAAGATAATTAAAATATCAGCCAACTAATCCTTCCTTTCCACACATCAATCCCAATAGCTTGGATTAATTTTATTGCTCCATCATCTTCCTTTGGGCCAAACTTGGAGTGGCTCGTTTTAGAATCACCCCACATTTCTTGAATCATCCCATTGAAAGCTTCTTTGATCTCTTGGATCTCGCTCTAGTAATAGGCCCGACTGGAACATGCATTGGATCCTTTGATGGTGCTTGTTGATTCTCATCATTCCCCCTCTCTTCAAAGGATTCGTCGTCGAATCCATCAAAGGATTTGCTTGAATTTTTTTTTTGTGTAACTCTTGGTGCACGACTCAAACAAGAACAAGGAAATAAAAACTAAAACAAAAGCAAACTTGTTTTTTTTTTTTTTGAATTGGTGCACGACACGACATAAACAAGAACAAGGACAAAGGAATGAAGAATACAACGAATCAGATTTCTTTCTTTCTTTTTTTTTTTTAAGAACACGACGACATAAAAGAAAGAAGGAGACTCAAAGATAAAGGATAGAACACTCAAAACGAAAATGGATAAGGTGACAAAAGACACGAAAACAAAAGGGATAGATAACCTGATTTTAGAGCCTAAGCTCTGATACCAAATGATGCGAACCTCAATAGACTTGCTTTGAGACCCAACGACAATATTGACATGTTTTACCCAGAAAAGCTAAAATCAGATTGTTTGATAGTGAACATGTGACCCAACATTTTATAAAGAAATGCAAACCACAGGTATTCCAATAATAGTGAACCTATGAACCAACGTTTATAAAGAAATGCAAACCACAGGTATTCATGTTTGTGAACGCCACAAGGAAGACCTTGATAAGTTCATGGTGTTATGTGAAGAACAAGGGGAGGAGTAATGCTCAACTTCTGAATTTTTATTAATCCATTGATTGGAAATGATGTTCCTGCATTACATTGAGTGAATGCTTTATATTAAGCATGGCTGAAACAAGTTTATAAATAGTCTAGAATAATCTCCCCTAATTCCAGCCTACATTCCTAAGTAAGAAAATATAACCTAAAATGAAAAAGGAAACAAAGATAATTACTTCCTTTCATCCTATAAGCCTAAATTAAAGAAAAAAGGAGACTATTCTTTGTCTCATAATAAGAAAGAAGATAATTAAAATATCAGCCAACTAATCCTTCCTTTCCACACATCAGTCCCAATAGGTTGGATTACTTTTATTGCTCCATCATCTTCCTTTGGGCCAAACTTGGAGTGGCTGGTTTTAGAATCACCCCACATTTCTTAAATCATCCCATTGAATGCTTCTTTGATCTCTTGGATCTCGCTCTAGTAATAGGCCCGACTGGAACATGCAATGGATCCTTTGATGGTGCTTGTTGATTCTCATCATTCCCCCTCTCTTCAAAGGATTCGTCCTCGAATCCATCAAAGGATTTGCTTGATTTTTTTTTTTTGGGGTAACTCTTGGTGCACGACTCAAACAAGAACAAGGAAATAAAAACTAAAATAAAAGCAAACTTGTTTTTTTTTTTGAATTGGTGCACGACACGACATAAACAAGAACAAGGACAAAGGAATGAAGAATACAACGAATCAGATTTCTATCTTTCTATTTTTTTTTTAAGAACACGACGACATAAAAGAAAGAAGGAGACTCAAAGATAAAGGATAGAATACTCAAAACGAAAATGGATAAGGTGACAAAAGACACGAAAACAAAAGGGATAGATAACCTGATTTTAGAGCCTGAGCTCTGATACCAAATGATGCGAACCTCAATAGACTTGCTTTGAGACCCAACGACAATATTGACATGTTTTACCCAGAAAAGCTAAAATCAGATTGTTTGATAGTGAACCTGTGACCCAACATTTATAAAGAAATGCAAACCACAGGTATTCCAATAATAGTGAACCTATGAACCAACGTTTATAAAGAAACGCAAACCACAGGTTTTCATGTTTGTGAACGCCATAAGGAAGACCTTGATAAGTTCATGGTGTTATGTGAAGAATAAGGGGAGGAGCAATGCTCAACTTCTGAATTTTTATTAATCCATTGATTGGAAATGATGTTCCTGCATTACATTGAGTGAATGCTTTATATTAAGCATGGCTGAAACAAGTTTAGAAATAGTCTAGAATAATCTCCCCTAATTCCAGCCTACATTCCTAAGTAAGAAAATATAACCTAAAATGAAAAAGGAAACAAAGATAATTACTTCCTTTCAGCCTATAAGCCTAAATTAAAGAAAAAAGGAGACTATTCTTTGTCTCATAATAAGAAAGAAGATAATTAAAATATCAGCCAACTAATCCTTCCTTTCCACACATCAGTCCCAATAGGTTGGATTACTTTTATTGCTCCATCATCTTCCTTTGGGCCAAACTTGGAGTGGCTCGTTTTAGAATCACCCCACATTTCTTAAATCATCCCATTGAATGCTTCTTTGATCTCTTGGATCTCGCTCTAGTAATAGGCCCGACTGGAACATGCAATGGATCCTTTGATGGTGCTTGTTGATTCTCATCATTCCCCCTCTCTTCAAAGGATTCGTCCTCGAATCCATCAAAGGATTTGCTTGATTTTTTTTTTTTTTTGGGTAACTCTTGGTGCACGACTCAAACAAGAACAAGGAAATAAAAACTAAAACAAAAGCAAACTTGTTTTTTTTTTTTTTTGAATTGGTGGACGACACGACATAAACAAGAACAAGGACAATGGAATGAAGAATACAACGAATCAGATTTCTTTCTTTCTTTTTCTTTTTAAGAACACGACAACATAAAAGAAAGAAGGAGACTCAAAGATAAAGGATAGAACACTCAAAACGAAAATGGATAAGGTGACAAAAGACACGAAAACAAAAGGGATAGATAACCTGATTTTAGAGCCTGAGCTCTGATACCAAATGATACGAACCTCAATAGACTTGCTTTGAGACCCAACGACAATATTGACATGTTTTACCCAGAAAAGCTAAAATCAGATTGTTTGATAGTGAACCTGTGACCCAACATTTATAAAGAAATGCAAACCACAGGTATTCCAAAAATAGTTGAACCTATGAACCAACGTTTATAAAGAAACGCAAACCACATGTATTCATGTTTGTGAACGCCACAAGGAAGACCTTGATAAGTTCATGGTGTTATGTGAAGAACAAGGGGAGGAGCAATGCTCAATTTCTGAATTTTTATTAATCCATTGATTGGAAATGATGTTCCTGCATTACATTGAGTGAATGCTTTATATTAAGCATGGCTGAAACAAGTTTAGAAATAGTCTAGAATAATCTCCCCTAATTCCAGCCTACATTCCTAAGTAAGAAAATATAACCTAAAATGAAAAAGGAAACAAATATAATTACTTCCTTTCAGCCTATAAGCCTAAATTATAGAAAAAAGGTGACTATTCTTGGTCATATAATAAGAAAGAAGATAATTAAAATATCAGCCAACTAATCCTTCCTTTCCACACATCAATCCCAATAGCTTGGATTAATTTTATTGCTCCATCATCTTCCTTTGGGCCAAACTTGGAGTGGCTCGTTTTAGAATCACCCCACATTTCTTGAATCATCCCATTGAAAGCTTCTTTGATCTCTTGGATCTCGCTCTAGTAATAGGCCCGACTGGAACATGCATTGGATCCTTTGATGGTGCTTGTTGATTCTCATCATTCCCCCTCTCTTCAAAGGATTCGTCGTCGAATCCATCAAAGGATTTGCTTGAATTTTTTTTTTGTGTAACTCTTGGTGCACGACTCAAACAAGAACAAGGAAATAAAAACTAAAACAAAAGCAAACTTGTTTTTTTTTTTTTGAATTGGTGCACGACACGACATAAACAAGAACAAGGACAAAGGAATGAAGAATACAACGAATCAGATTTCTTTCTTTCTTTTTTTTTTTTTAAGAACACGACGACATAAAAGAAAGAAGGAGACTCAAAGATAAAGGATAGAACACTCAAAACGAAAATGGATAAGGTGACAAAAGACACGAAAACAAAAGGGATAGATAACCTGATTTTAGAGCCTAAGCTCTGATACCAAATGATGCGAACCTCAATAGACTTGCTTTGAGACCCAACGACAATATTGACATGTTTTACCCAGAAAAGCTAAAATCAGATTGTTTGATAGTGAACATGTGACCCAACATTTTATAAAGAAATGCAAACCACAGGTATTCCAATAATAGTGAACCTATGAACCAACGTTTATAAAGAAATGCAAACCACAGGTATTCATGTTTGTGAACGCCACAAGGAAGACCTTGATAAGTTCATGGTGTTATGTGAAGAACAAGGGGAGGAGTAATGCTCAACTTCTGAATTTTTATTAATCCATTGATTGGAAATGATGTTCCTGCATTACATTGAGTGAATGCTTTATATAAGCATGGCTGAAACAAGTTTAGAAATAGTCTAGAATAATCTCCCCTAATTCCAGCCTACATTCCTAAGTAAGAAAATATAACCTAAAATGAAAAAGGAAACAAATATAATTACTTCCTTTCAGCCTATAAGCCTAAATTATAGAAAAAAGGTGACTATTCTTGGTCATATAATAAGAAAGAAGATAATTAAAATATCAGCCAACTAATCCTTCCTTTCCACACATCAGTCCCAATAGGTTGGATTACTTTTATTGCTCCATCATCTTCCTTTGGGCCAAACTTGGAGTGGCTCGTTTTAGAATCACCCCACATTTCTTAAATCATCCCATTGAATGCTTCTTTGATCTCTTGGATCTCGCTCTAGTAATAGGCCCGACTGGAACATGCAATGGATCCTTTGATGGTGCTTGTTGATTCTCATCATTCCCCCTCTCTTCAAAGGATTCGTCCTCGAATCCATCAAAGGATTTGCTTGATTTTTTTTTTTTTTGGGTAACTCTTGGTGCACGACTCAAACAAGAACAAGGAAATAAAAACTAAAACAAAAGCAAACTTGTTTTTTTTTTTTTTGAATTGGTGGACGACACGACATAAACAAGAACAAGGACAATGGAATGAAGAATACAACGAATCAGATTTCTTTCTTTCTTTTTCTTTTTAAGAACACGACAACATAAAAGAAAGAAGGAGACTCAAAGATAAAGGATAGAACACTCAAAACGAAAATGGATAAGGTGACAAAAGACACGAAAACAAAAGGGATAGATAACCTGATTTTAGAGCCTGAGCTCTGATACCAAATGATACGAACCTCAATAGACTTGCTTTGAGACCCAACGACAATATTGACATGTTTTACCCAGAAAAGCTAAAATCAGATTGTTTGATAGTGAACCTGTGACCCAACATTTATAAAGAAATGCAAACCACAGGTATTCCAAAAATAGTTGAACCTATGAATTAACGTTTATAAAGAAACGCAAACCACATGTATTCATGTTTGTGAACGCCACAAGGAAGACCTTGATAAGTTCATGGTGTTATGTGAAGAACAAGGGGAGAAGCAATGCTCAAATTCTGAATTTTTATTAATCCATTGATTGGAAATGATGTTCCTGCATTACATTGAGTGAATGCTTTATATAAGCATGGCTGAAACAAGTTTAGAAATAGTCTAGAATAATCTCCCCTAATTCCAGCCTACATTCCTAAGTAAGAAAATATAACCTAAAATGAAAAAGGAAACAAAGATAATTACTTCCTTTCAGCCTATAAGCCTAAATTATAGAAAAAAGGAGACTATTCTTTGTCTCATATTAAGAAAGAAGATAATTAAAATATCAGCCAACTAATCCTTCCTTTCCACACATCAATCCCAATAGCTTGGATTAATTTTATTGCTCCATCATCTTCCTTTGGGCCAAACTTGGAGTGGCTCGTTTTAGAATCACCCCACATTTCTTGAATCATCCCATTGAATACTTCTTTGATCTCTTGAATCTCGCTCTAGTAATAGGCCCGACTGGAACATGCAATGGATCCTTTGATGGTGCTTGTTGATTCTCATCATTCCCCCTCTCTTCAAAGGATTCGTCCTCGAATCCATCAAAGGATTTGCTTGAATTTTTTTTTTGGGTAACTCTTGGTGCACGGCTCAAACAAGAACAAGGAAATAAAAACTAAAACAAAAGCAAACTTGTTTTTTTTTTGACTTGGTGCCCGACACAACATAAACAAGAACAAGGACAAAGGAATGAAGAATACAACGTATCAGATTTCATTCTTTTTTTTTTGTAAGAACACGACGACATAAATGAAAGAAGGAGACTCAAAGATAAAGGATAGAACACTCAAAACGAAAATGGATAAGGTGACAAAAGACACGAAAACAAAAGGGATAGATAACCTGATTTTAGAGTCTGAGCTCTGATACCAAATGATGCGAACCTCAATAGACTTGCTTTGAGACCCAACGACAATATTGACATGTTTTACCCAGAAAAGGTAAAATCGGATTGTTTGATAGTGAACCTGTGACCCAACATTTATAAAGAAATGCAAACCACAGGTATTCCAATAATAGTGAACCTATGAACTAACGTTTATAAAGAAACGCAAACCACATGTATTCATGTTTGTGAACGCCACAAGGAAGACCTTGATAAGTTCATGGTGTTATGTGAAGAATAAGGGGAGGAGCAATGCTCAACTTCTGAATTTTTATTAATCCATTGATTGGAAATGATGTTCCTGCATTACATTGAGTGAATGCTTTATATTAAGCATGGCTGAAACAAGTTTAGAAATAGTCTAGAATAATCTCCCCTAATTCCAGCCTACATTCCTAAGTAAGAAAATATAACCTAAAATGAAAAAGGAAACAAAGATAATTACTTCCTTTCAGCCTATAAGCCTAAATTAAAGAAAAAAGGAGACTATTCTTTGTCTCATAATAAGAAAGAAGATAATTAAAATATCAGCCAACTAATCCTTCCTTTCCACACATCAGTCCCAATAGGTTGGATTACTTTTATTGCTCCATCATCTTCCTTTGGGCCAAACTTGGAGTGGCTCGTTTTAGAATCACCCCACATTTCTTAAATCATCCCATTGAATGCTTCTTTGATCTCTTGGATCTCGCTCTAGTAATAGGCCCGACTGGAACATGCAATGGATCCTTTGATGGTGCTTGTTGATTCTCATCATTCCCCCTCTCTTCAAAGGATTCGTCCTCGAATCCATCAAAGGATTTGCTTGATTTTTTTTTTTTTTTGGGTAACTCTTGGTGCACGACTCAAACAAGAACAAGGAAATAAAAACTAAAACAAAAGCAAACTTGTTTTTTTTTTTTTTTGAATTGGTGGACGACACGACATAAACAAGAACAAGGACAATGGAATGAAGAATACAACGAATCAGATTTCTTTCTTTCTTTTTCTTTTTAAGAACACGACAACATAAAAGAAAGAAGGAGACTCAAAGATAAAGGATAGAACACTCAAAACGAAAATGGATAAGGTGACAAAAGACACGAAAACAAAAGGGATAGATAACCTGATTTTAGAGCCTGAGCTCTGATACCAAATGATACGAACCTCAATAGACTTGCTTTGAGACCCAACGACAATATTGACATGTTTTACCCAGAAAAGCTAAAATCAGATTGTTTGATAGTGAACCTGTGACCCAACATTTATAAAGAAATGCAAACCACAGGTATTCCAAAAATAGTTGAACCTATGAATTAACGTTTATAAAGAAACGCAAACCACATGTATTCATGTTTGTGAACGCCACAAGGAAGACCTTGATAAGTTCATGGTGTTATGTGAAGAACAAGGGGAGATGCAATGCTCAAATTCTGAATTTTTATTAATCCATTGATTGGAAATGATGTTCCTGCATTACATTGAGTGAATGCTTTATATAAGCATGGCTGAAACAAGTTTAGAAATAGTCTAGAATAATCTCCCCTAATTCCAGCCTACATTCCTAAGTAAGAAAATATAACCTAAAATGAAAAAGGAAACAAAGATAATTACTTCCTTTCAGCCTATAAGCCTAAATTATAGAAAAAAGGAGACTATTCTTTGTCTCATATTAAGAAAGAAGATAATTAAAATATCAGCCAACTAATCCTTCCTTTCCACACATCAATCCCAATAGCTTGGATTAATTTTATTGCTCCATCATCTTCCTTTGGGCCAAACTTGGAGTGGCTCGTTTTAGAATCACCCCACATTTCTTGAATCATCCCATTGAATACTTCTTTGATCTCTTGAATCTCGCTCTAGTAATAGGCCCGACTGGAACATGCAATGGATCCTTTGATGGTGCTTGTTGATTCTCATCATTCCCCCTCTCTTCAAAGGATTCGTCCTCGAATCCATCAAAGGATTTGCTTGAATTTTTTTTTGGGTAACTCTTGGTGCACGGCTCAAACAAGAACAAGGAAATAAAAACTAAAACAAAAGCAAACTTGTTTTTTTTTTTTTTTGACTTGGTGCACGACACAACATAAACAAGAACAAGGACAAAGGAATGAAGAATACAACGAATTAGATTTCATTCTTTTTTTTTTTTTAAGAACACGACGACATAAATGAAAAAAGGAGACTCAAAGATAAAGGATAGAACACTCAAAACGAAAATGGATAAGGTGACAAAAGACACGAAAACAAAAGGGATAGATAACCTGATTTTAGAGTCTGAGCTCTGATACCAAATGATGCGAACCTCAATAGACTTGCTTTGAGACCCAACGACATCATTGACATGTTTTACCCAGAAAAGCTAAAATCGGATTGTTTGATAGTGAACCTGTGACCCAACATTTATAAAGAAATGCAAACCACAGGTATTCCAATAATAGTGAACCTATGAACCAACGTTTATAAAGAAACGCAAACCACAGGTATTCATGTTTGTGAACGCCACAAGGAAGACCTTGATAAGTTCATGGTGTTATGTGAAGAACAAGGGGAGGAGCAATGCTCAACTTCTGAATTTTTATTAATCCATTGATTGGAAATGATGTTCCTGCATTACATTGAGTGAATGCTTTATATTAAGCATGGCTGAAACAAGTTTAGAAATAGTCTAGAATAATCTCCCCTAATTCCAGCCTACATTCCTAAGTAAGAAAATATAACCTAAAATGAAAAAGGAAACAAAGATAATTACTTCCTTTCAGTCTATAAGCCTAAATTAAAGGAAAAAGGAGACTATTCTTTGTCTCATAATAAGAAAGAAGATAATTAAAATATCAGCCAACTAATCCTTCCTTTCCACACATCAGTCCCAATAGTTTGGATTAATTTTATTGCTCCATCATCTTCCTTTGGGCCAAACTTGGAGTGGCTTGTTTTAGAATCACCCCACATTTCTTGAATCATCCCATTGAATACTTCTTTGATCTCTTGGATCTCGCTCTAGTAATAGGCCCGACTAGAACATGCAATGGATCCTTTGATGGTGCTTGTTGATTCTCATCATTCCCCCTCTCTTCAAAGAATTCGTCCTCCAATCCATCAAAGGATTTGCTTGAATTTTTTTTTTGGGTAACTCTTCGTGCAGGACTCAAACAAGAACAAGGAAATAAAAACTAAAACAAAAGCAAACTTTTTTTTTTTTTTTTGACTTGGTGCACGACACAACATAAACAAGAACAAGGACAAAGGAATGAAGAATACAACGAATCAGATTTCTTTCTTTCTTTTTCTTTTTAAGAACACGACGACATAAAAGAAAGAAGGAGACTCAAAGATAAAGGATAGAACACTCAAAACGAAAATGGATAAGGTGACAAAAGACACGAAAACAAAAGGGATAGATAACCTGATTTTAGAGCCTGAGCTCGGATACCAAAGGATGCGAACCTCAATAGACTTGCTTTGAGACCCAACGACAATATTGACATGTTTTACCCAGAAAAGCTAAAATCGGATTGTTTGATAGTGAACCTGTGACCCAACATTTATAAAGAAATGCAAACCACAGGTATTCCAATAATAGTGAACCTATGAACCAACGTTTATAAAGAAACGCAAACCACAGGTATTCATGTTTGTGAACGCCACAAGGAAGACCTTGATAAGTTCATGGTGTTATGTGAAGAACAAGGGGAGGAGCAATGCTCAACTTCTGAATTTTTATTAGTCCATTGATTCCATGACGTTCCTGCATTACATAGAGTGAATGCTTTATATAAGCATGGCTGAAACAAGTTTAGAAATAGTCTAGAATAATCTCCCCTAATTCCAGCCTACATTCCAAAGTAAGAAAATATAACCTAAAATGAAAAAGGAAACAAAGATAATTACTTCCTTTCAGCCTATAAGCCTAAATTAAAGAAAAAAGGAGACTATTCTTTGTCTCATAATAAGAAAGAAGATAATTAAAATATAAGCCAACTAATCCTTCCTTTCCACACATCAGTCCCAATAGCTTGGATTAATTTTATTGCTCCGTCATCTTCCTTTGGGCCAAACTTGGAGTGGCGCGTTTTAGAATCACCCCACATTTCTTGAATCATCCCATTGAATGCTTCTTTGATCTCTTGGATCTCGCTATAGTAATAGGCCCGACTGGAACATGCAATGGATCCTTTGATGGTGCTTGTTGATTCTCATCATTCCCCCTCTCTTCAAAGGATTTGCTTGAATTTTTTTTTTGGGTAACTCTTGGTGCACGATTCAAACAAGAACAAGGAAATAAAAACTAAAACAAAACCAAACTTGTTTTTTTTTTCTTTTGAATTGGTGCACGACACGACATAAACAAGAACAAGGACAAAGGAATGAAGAATACAACGAATCAGATTTCTTTCTTTCTTTTTTTTTTTTTAAGAACACGACGACATAAAAGAAAGAAGGAGATTCAAAGATAAAGGATAGAACACTCAAAATGAAAATGGATAAGGTGACAAAAGACACGAAAACAAAAGGGATAGATAAGCTGATTTTAGAGCCTGAGCTCTGATACCAAATGATGCGAACCTCAATAGACTTGCTTTGAGACCCAACGACAATATTGACATGTTTTACCCAGAAAAGCTAAAATCGGATTGTTTGATAGTGAACCTGTGACCCAACATTTATAAAGAAATGCAAACCACAGGTATTCCAATAATAGTGAACCTATGAACCAACGTTTATAAAGAAACGCAAACCACATGCATTCATGTTTGTGAACGCCACAAGGAAGACCTTGATAAGTTCATGGTGTTATGTGAAGAACTAGGGGAGGAGCAATGCTCAACTTTTGAATTTTTATTAATCCATTGATTGGAAATGATGTTCCTGCATTACATTTAGTGAATGCTTTATATTAAGCATGGCTGAAACAAGTTTAGAAATAGTCTAGAATAATCTCCCCTAATTCCAGCCTACATTCCTAAGTAAGAAAATATAACCTAAAATGAAAAAGGAAACAAAGATAATTACTTCCTTTCAGCCTATAAGCCTAAATTAAAGAAAAAAGGAGACTATTCTTTGTCTCATAATAAGAAAGAAGATAATTAAAATATCAGCCAACTAATCCTTCCTTTCCACACATCAGTCCCAATAGCTTGGATTAATTTTTTTTTTTCGGAGAATGGTGAATAAAAAAAAAAGCCAAACGGCAACAAACAATATACAAGGGGCATACCCCAGGAATTACAATAGGCACACAGAAAAGCATCCAGATGATGCAACAGAGGATGTGAGCTATCCAAAGGCTAGAGGCCCAGAAAAAGTCCCATCATAGCAAAATGACTGAACAAAAGAACGGAGGAGGGGAGATCCTAACTTAGGTCAACAAAGCCCGAGGTCCCCCATATAATGAAACTAGAAATGAAAGTAACAAAACATTACAATACAAAATTAAATCAACTCCATCAACTCCAACTCCATCAATTCCATCTAGTTAAGTAGTTAGGGAGATGAGGATCATTCCTCCACTTGATTTGGATTTGGATAGCGATTTGGAGGTGGATTTCTTGAAGAACCATTTCCTTTGTTTTGACTTCAGCTTTGAATGTTCGGGCATTTCTTTCTTTCCAGATACTATAGACCACCAACCCAAGGCACATTTTAGGGATGATGTGGTTGGGAGTCTTCTTTGTCCAGGTTCTAGCTGCCCATTCCACAATCGAGGTCCAAGAGGCGGCTTGGGAAGTTATCTCCAAACGATGTAGTAACTCCTGCCAAATAAAAGAAGAGAATGAGCAATCAAAAAACAAGTGTTCATGAGATTCCATACCTTGGTGGCAGAAGACACAACCCAAAGGTCCAGGAGTGAAGTGGAAGATCCTGTCATGAGTAGATAATCTGTTAAGAATAGCCAACCAAGAAATAAAACTATGCCTAGGTATATGCCCTGGGAACCAAATAAGGCGATGCCAAGGGACCTTGGGGTGAATAACACGAAGGTGGTCCCAAGTACGAGCAAGACTAAATTTCCCATTAGTAGAGGGGACCCACATAGCAATATCAAGATTTTCGGAGGGGAGGGGAAGATCAAGCATGTGGTTCCGGATTTCCATGAGCTCTAATGTATTAGTAAGAGGCCATTGCCATTCCCTGCCAATGATGATATTTCTAACTTTTGCATTCAAGGGAATGGCTGCATCATAAGTAACTCTAGGATTAAATTTTTCCAAAAGAGGACCTAATGGATGCCAGTTATCATACCATAAGAAAGTTCCACATCCATTTCCTATTTTGTGTTTCAATAACGGTCTGGCCATGTCTCTAAGTTTAAGAAGTTTTCTCCAATACCAAGAGCTCTGGGATGGAGCCTTAACAATCCAAAAGCTTTTATCTTTTAAAAGATATATTTTAACCCAATCCTTCCACAACGAGTTTGCCCCTGAAGAGAAAAGAGACCAGATATGTTTTAAGTTCTGGATTTTATTAAGTTGGATAAGATCTTTAAAACCCAATCCCCCTTCCTCTTTTGAACGACACACAAGATCCCAAGCAACTTTAGCCCCATGAGCCTTCTCAATGCCTCCAGACCAAAAAAATCTTCTCAAATGCTTTTCAACCTCTTTTAAAACATCCCATTGAATGCTTGGATTAATTTTATTGCTCCATCATCTTCCTTTGGGCCAAACTTGGAGTGGCTCGTTTTAGAATCATCCCATTGAATGCTTCTTTGATCTCTTGGATCTCGCTCTAGTAATAGGCCCGACTGGAACATGCAATGGATCCTTTGATGGTGCTTGTTGATTCTCATCATTCCCCCTCTCTTCAAAGGATTCGTCCTCGAATCCATCAAAGGATTTGCTTGAATTTTTTTTTTGGGTAACTCTTGGTGCACGACTCAAACAAGAACAAGGAAATAAAAACTAAAACAAAAGCAAGATCAGGAAACAAATACGAGCAACCCTCCCAATGAGGAATCTTGTCCCGGGCAGATTGTGAACAACAAGTCTTTTTTCCAACATCCTATGTCAAGGGAATCTAATGAGGACTCGAGTGATGATGAGGAGCAGTCTACCCAAATACTTTCTTGTGAAAAATATTTGGAAGCTCCCAGCCCCAAGATCTCTCCAAGCCACTCCAACAAGCAGAAGAACAAAGCAGGAGGTTCTTCAGGTAAGAAAAACCGCTCTTCCAAACGTCGTTAATGATAATTAGTTGCTGGAATATCAGAGGTCTTAACGACCCCACCAAACAACTTGAAATTTCCAAGTTTGTGTTTACTCAAAAAATTGATGTTATGGGTATTGTTGAAACCAAAGTGAGAATTCCTAATCAAACCAAGATACAAAGGACCATGCTTCCTAATTGGAACTTTATTACTAACAGCCAACCGGATTCTGTGGATAGAATTTGGGTTGGCTGGAACCCTAATAAAGTAACTTTAACTGTCTTACAAATTACTAGGCAAGTTATCCATGTTAAAATTGAGTCTTTGGATCATTTGCAGTCGTTTGAGGCATCTTTTGTTTATGGCTTTAATACCGTTCAAGGTAGAAGACCCCTTTGGTCTACCTTGAGAAATATTGCAGCTTCTATTGGTGATATCCCTTGGATTAGTCTCGGGGATTTTAACTCCGTCTTAAATTCTAATGAAATTTTTGAGGGTAATCCAGGAAGAGACCAAGGAGCTGTGGAATTTAATGATCTTGTGAATGCCACTTGTCTTGTAGATCTTAGATTTACAGGTATTTTCTTCTCTTGGTGCAACCGGCAGTTTGACTCGTTAAACTTTACCAAAAGAAAGCTTGACAGAGCTCTTGTTAATCCAAGATGGCTGGACGTGTTTCCCTCAGCTTATGCAGATTTTCCCCCCTCTGGTATCTCTGACCACTCTCCTATTATTGTCAACTTATCTCCCTCTGCTAATCGAAAAGGTTAACCTTTTAAATTTTATAATTATTGGACAGAGTTGGAAAAATTTAATGATACTGTGAGCACCGCCTGGACTAGGCACATTGATGGCACTTTCC
Source organism: Hydrangea macrophylla (assembly GCA_033977485.1). NCBI lineage: Eukaryota > Viridiplantae > Streptophyta > Magnoliopsida > Cornales > Hydrangeaceae > Hydrangea > Hydrangea macrophylla. The sequence continues at coordinate 49,293,246 of CM066984.1, read as the reverse complement.
AATTTCAATTATTCCATAGGTTAAAGAACCTTAAGGGTGCTTTGAAAATTTTAACCAAAGATTCTTTAGGCAAGGAGAGAATTTTAGCTAATAAAGCTAGGGAAGACCTTTGGGCTTGTCAAAGGAAAATGGATGAAAAACCAGATGACACTACCCTTAGAATCCTTGAAAAAGAACTGATGCAGGTTTTCTTAAAAGCCATTCACATTGAAGAGGAGATAATTAGGCAAAAATCTAGAATTCAATGGCTCGATGCTGGGGATAAGAACACTGCTTATTTTCATAATTCTGTTAAAATCCGTAGGAACCACAAACGTATTGTGACTCTTGTTCAACCTGATGGTACCAAGACCACCAATGAAGGGGAAGCCAAAATTGAAGCAGTGAGATACTTTAAATCTATGCTTGGCACCCCTGCGGATAATCCATATCCTGGTATTAGTCAATTGAGGAGGGTCATCCATAAGCGTATCTCTACTGATTTATCTAACCCTATGGATGACATTCCTAGTGATGAGGAAATTAAGGATGCCCTCTTTAGTATCCATAGCAATAAAGCTCCGGGTCCTGATGGGTATAATGCTCATTTTTTTAAGAAAACCTGGACAACCACTGGTCCCTTAGTTACCAAAGCTATCAAAGAATTTTTTACTTTGGGCCAACTGTTAACTGAGTTAAATGTTACCATTATTGCTCTTATAAACCGGGGCACTTAGCTCGGATGGACAGTCGTTCAGGGGGTGCCCTAGACGTCTCAAGTTCGAGGCCCCGGCCACCCACTACCAAGCGTAAGCTTGGGATGTACGCGCTCCCGTGGCGGTTGGTGGGGGCTGTCAGCGGGGGCCAGGAAGGTTTACCGTGGGCCCTACAGCTGGGGTTGACCTGGTCCATAAAGGCGCGCGGGTTCCTGCCTGCTCCGAAAAAAAAAAAAAAAAAAAAAAAAAAAAAAAAAAAAAAATTATTGCTCTTATACCCAAAATCCTCAATCCCTCTAAGATGAGTGAATTTAGGCCTATCTCGTGTTGTAACACGGTCTACAAATGCATCTCTAAAATTATATCCAAAAGGCTTCAAAATGTTTTACCTTCTCTGGTCGACAATGCCCAATCTGCTTTTATCAAGGGTAGAAAAATCAGTGACAATGTTCTTCTTGCCCAGGATCTTATGAGGGACTATCATAAGCCTTCTGGCCACCCTAGAGCTTCGGCTAAGGTTGACCTTATGAAAGCTTATGATAGTGTGAGTTGGGAATTTTTACTTGATCTTCTTGATGTTCTTGGTTTTCCTCCTAGGATGCAAGGGTGGATTAAAGCTTGTATTACTAGTCCTAAGTACTCTATTAACTTTAACGGGGAATCTGTAGGGTACTTTGAGGGTGCTAAAGGTCTTAGGCAAGGTGACCCTATGTCACCTTACCTTTTTGTTCTTGTCATGGATACGCTTAGCCAATTGATTCAGCATAACATCAATCGATCCTCTCATTTCAAATACCATTGGAGATGTGATAAACTCAAAATTTCCCACCTATGTTTTGCCGATGACCTTCTTTTATTTTTCAATGGTGATGTGAATTTTGCTTCAGTTATGAAAAAATCTTTAGATCAATTTTATAACTTTACAGGCATGAAGGCTAATGATAACAAAAGCTGTTTGTTTATTTCAGGAATGGAGGAAAACACTTCTAATAATATTTGTCGCTGCCTCCCTTTTACCCTTGGTTCCCTCCCAATGAAGTACCTGGGTGTTCCGTTGATCACCACTAGACTTAAGAAGGGAGACTGTGATGATCTCATCCAGAAAATCACTTCAAGAATCACTTCTTGGACCTCTAAATTTCTTTCATATGCTGGCAGGCTTCAACTTATCCAATCGGTCCTTGCAGGGATACAAAACTATTGGGCTGCCATGTTTATTCTTCCTAAAAGTGTCCTTAAGCATATAGAGAGTTTAATGTGTAGATTCCTTTGGACCGGAGGAACTGAAAAAGCTCATAGTGCTAAAGTTGCTTGGGACATTGTTTGTAGACCTAAGAAGGAAGGGGGACTAGGTCTCAAAAATCTTACTCAATTGAATTCTATTTTAAATCTTAAACATATTTGGGCTATTTTTACTTCTAAAACCAAGTCCCTTTGGGTGGACTGGATACATACTTACCTGTTGAAAAGGAAAAGTTTTTGGGAAGTCAAGACCCCATCCCAATGCTCCTGGTATTGGCGGAAGCTCCTTAATCTTAGGTCTATGGCAAGACCAATGCTTAAGCATAGGATTGGTAATGGGTGTGGCACTTTTCTCTGGTACGATAACTGGCATCCTATGGGTCCTATTTTGGACAGAGTTGGAAGACGTGTCCAATATGATGCCGCCATCCCTTTGAATGCCAAAGTTTCCGATGTTATTAATGGTAGTGAATGGAATTGGCCTCTTACAAACACTCTTGAATTAATGGATATTAGAGGCCAATTACATTCCTTACCTCTCCCGACTACCTCTAGTGATGTGATTCAATGGTTACCCTCCCCAAATAATGTGTTCTCTTCTGCTAACACTTGGGATTATGTTAGAACTCACTATCCGAAAGTCCTTTGGCATGGCCTCACACAGTTCCCGAGTCATATCCCTCGCTATAGTTTTATTATGTGGTTGGCTATTCTTCATAGATTATCCACACATGATAGAATATGTACTTACACACCAGGACCTCTTGCTTGTGTTCTTTGTCATAAAGATATGGAATCTCATGACCATTTATTCTTTAAGTGCTCTTATACTTCTTATGTGTGGCAGGGAATTCTTAATAGGTTGGAAATCTCTTATTCCGCCCCCTCTTGGGATGATCTTGTGGCTTGGACAGCGAACAAGTGGAAAGGGAAGACTCCCAGGCATGTTATTCCTAAAATGTGCATTGGTTTGGTTGTGTATAGCATTTGGAAAGAAAGGAATGCTCGAAGTTTCAAATTAGAACTGAAGCCTAAGGAAAGAGTGTTACAAGACATTTGTCTCCAAATTTTCTTACAGATTCAAACAACATGGAAGAACGATCCCCATCTTCCTCAGTACATTGGAAGATGGACCTTTTCTACATAGGGGGACTTTTGCTGTGGTCCTCATGTTTTGACATGCTTGACCTTGCCTTAATGTAACTCTTGAGTGTTTGGTGAGTTGTATGTTTGATTAGTGCTTTTGTTTTTAGGATAGGTCATTCTCTGGGTTTTGGCTTTGATTTTTCCTATCCTATGTTGCATTGTCTGGATGCTTTTCTTCTTAGTGCTGATTGTATATCCTGGGGTATGCCCCTTGTACTTTTGTATTGTGCCGTTTGGCTTTCTTTTTCGTTTATTTAACCTTTTTTCAGAAAAAAAAAAACAAAAGCAAACTTGTTTTTTTTTTTTTTTTTTGAATTGGTGCACGACACGACATAAACAAGAACAAGGACAAAGGAATGAAGAATACAACGAATCAGATTTCTTTCTTTCTTTCTTTTTTTTTTTTTAAGAACACGACGACCTAAAAGAAAGAAGGAGATTCAAAGATAAAGGATAGAACACTCAAAATGAAAATGGATAAGGTGACAAAAGACACGAAAACAAAAGGGATAGATAACCCTGATTTTAGAGCCTGAGCTCTGATACCAAATGATGCGAACCTCAATAGACTTGCTTTGAGACCCAACGACAATATTGACATGTTTTACCCAGAAAAGCTAAAATCGGATTGTTTGATAGTGAACCTGTGACCCAACATTTATAAAGAAATGCAAACCACAGGTATTCCAATAATAGTGAACCTATGAACCAACGTTTATAAAGAAACGGAAACCACAGGTATTCATGTTTGTGAACGCCACAAGGAAGACCTTGATAAGTTCATGGTGTTATGTGAAGAACAAGGGGAGGAGCAATGCTCAACTTCTGAATTTTTATTAGTCCATTGATTCCATGACGTTCCTGCATTACATAGAGTGAATGCTTTATATAAGCATGGCTGAAACAAGTTTAGAAATAGTCTAGAATAATCTCCCCTAATTCCAGCCTACATTCCAAAGTAAGAAAATATAACCTAAAATGAAAAAGGAAACAAAGATAATTACTTCCTTTCAGCCTATAAGCCTAAATTAAAGAAAAAAGGAGACTATTCTTTGTCTCATAATAAGAAAGAAGATAATTAAAATATAAGCCAACTAATCCTTCCTTTCGACACATCAACCCCAATAGCTTGGATTAATTTTATTGCTCCGTCATCTTCCTTTGGGCCAAACTTGGAGTGGCGCGTTTTAGAATCACCCCACATTTCTTGAATCATCCCATTGAATGCTTCTTTGATCTCTTGGATCTCGCTATAGTAATAGGCCCGACTGTAACATGCAATGGATCCTTTGATGGTGCTTGTTGATTCTCATCATTCCCCCTCTCTTCAAAGGATTTGCTTGAATTTTTTTTTTTGGGTAACTCTTGGTGCACGATTCAAACAAGAACAAGGAAATAAAAACTAAAACAAAACCAAACTTGTTTTTTTTTTGAATTGGTGCACGACACGACATAAACAAGAACAAGGACAAAGGAATGAAGAATACAACGAATCAGATTTCTTTCTTTCTTTCTTTTTTTTTTTTTTTAAGAACACGACGACCTAAAAGAAAGAAGGAGATTCAAAGATAAAGGATAGAACACTCAAAATGAAAATGGATAAGGTGACAAAAGACACGAAAACAAAAGGGATAGATAACCCTGATTTTAGAGCCTGAGCTCTGATACCAAATGATGCGAACCTCAATAGACTTGCTTTGAGACCCAACGACAATATTGACATGTTTTACCCAGAAAAGCTAAAATCGGATTGTTTGATAGTGAACCTGTGACCCAACATTTATAAAGAAATGCAAACCACAGGTATTCCAATAATAGTGAACCTATGAACCAACGTTTATAAAGAAACGGAAACCACAGGTATTCATGTTTGTGAACGCCACAAGGAAGACCTTGATAAGTTCATGGTGTTATGTGAAGAACAAGGGGAGGAGCAATGCTCAACTTCTGAATTTTTATTAGTCCATTGATTCCATGACGTTCCTGCATTACATAGAGTGAATGCTTTATATAAGCATGGCTGAAACAAGTTTAGAAATAGTCTAGAATAATCTCCCCTAATTCCAGCCTACATTCCAAAGTAAGAAAATATAACCTAAAATGAAAAAGGAAACAAAGATAATTACTTCCTTTCAGCCTATAAGCCTAAATTAAAGAAAAAAGGAGACTATTCTTTGTCTCATAATAAGAAAGAAGATAATTAAAATATAAGCCAACTAATCCTTCCTTTCGACACATCAACCCCAATAGCTTGGATTAATTTTATTGCTCCGTCATCTTCCTTTGGGCCAAACTTGGAGTGGCGCGTTTTAGAATCACCCCACATTTCTTGAATCATCCCATTGAATGCTTCTTTGATCTCTTGGATCTCGCTATAGTAATAGGCCCGACTGGAACATGCAATGGATCCTTTGATGGTGCTTGTTGATTCTCATCATTCCCCCTCTCTTCAAAGGATTTGCTTGAATTTTTTTTTTGGGTAACTCTTGGTGCACGATTCAAACAAGAACAAGGAAATAAAAACTAAAACAAAACCAAACTTGTTTTTTTTTTTGAATTGGTGCACGACACGACATAAACAAGAACAAGGACAAAGGAATGAAGAATACAACGAATCAGATTTCTTTCTTTCTTTCTTTTTTTTTTTTTTTAAGAACACGACGACCTAAAAGAAAGAAGGAGATTCAAAGATAAAGGATAGAACACTCAAAATGAAAATGGATAAGGTGACAAAAGACACGAAAACAAAAGGGATAGATAACCTGATTTTAGAGCCTGAGCTCTGATACCAAATGATGCGAACCTCAATAGACTTGCTTTGAGACCCAACGACAATATTGACATGTTTTACCCAGAAAAGCTAAAATCGGATTGTTTGATAGTGAACCTGTGACCCAACATTTATAAAGAAATGCAAACCACAGGTATTCCAATAATAGTGAACCTATGAACCAACGTTTATAAAGAAACGCAAACCACAGGTATTCATGTTTGTGAACGCCACAAGGAAGACCTTGATAAGTTCATGGTGTTATGTGAAGAACAAGGGGAGGAGCAATGCTCAACTTCTGAATTTTTATTAGTCCATTGATTCCATGACGTTCCTGCATTACATAGAGTGAATGCTTTATATAAGCATGGCTGAAACAAGTTTAGAAATAGTCTAGAATAATCTCCCCTAATTCCAGCCTACATTCCAAAGTAAGAAAATATAACCTAAAATGAAAAAGGAAACAAAGATAATTACTTCCTTTCAGCCTATAAGCCTAAATTAAAGAAAAAAGGAGACTATTCTTTTTCTCATAATAAGAAAGAAGATAATTAAAATATAAGCCAACTAATCCTTCCTTTCGACACATCAACCCCAATAGCTTGGATTAATTTTATTGCTCCGTCATCTTCCTTTGGGCCAAACATGGAGTGGCGCGTTTTAGAATCACCCCACATTTCTTGAATCATCCCATTGAATGCTTCTTTGATCTCTTGGATCTCGCTATAGTAATAGGCCCGACTGGAACATGCAATGGATCCTTTGATGGTGCTTGTTGATTCTCATCATTCCCCCTCTCTTCAAAGGATTTGCTTGAATTTTTTTTTTTGGGTAACTCTTGGTGCACGATTCAAACAAGAACAAGGAAATAAAAACTAAAACAAAACCAAACTTGTTTTTTTTTTTTGAATTGGTGCACGACACGACATAAACAAGAACAAGGACAAAGGAATGAAGAATACAACGAATCAGATTTCTTTCTTTCTTTTTTTTTTTTTTTTAAGAACACGACGACCTAAAAGAAAGAAGGAGATTCAAAGATAAAGGATAGAACACTCAAAATGAAAATGGATAAGGTGACAAAAGACACGAAAACAAAAGGGATAGATAACCCTGATTTTAGAGCCTGAGCTCTGATACCAAATGATGCGAACCTCAATAGACTTGCTTTGAGACCCAACGACAATATTGACATGTTTTACCCAGAAAAGCTAAAATCGGATTGTTTGATAGTGAACCTGTGACCCAACATTTATAAAGAAATGCAAACCACAGGTATTCCAATAATAGTGAACCTATGAACCAACGTTTATAAAGAAACGGAAACCACAGGTATTCATGTTTGTGAACGCCACAAGGAAGACCTTGATAAGTTCATGGTGTTATGTGAAGAACAAGGGGAGGAGCAATGCTCAACTTCTGAATTTTTATTAGTCCATTGATTCCATGACGTTCCTGCATTACATAGAGTGAATGCTTTATATAAGCATGGCTGAAACAAGTTTAGAAATAGTCTAGAATAATCTCCCCTAATTCCAGCCTACATTCCAAAGTAAGAAAATATAACCTTAAATGAAAAAGGAAACAAAGATAATTACTTCCTTTCAGCCTATAAGCCTAAATTAAAGAAAAAAGGAGACTATTCTTTGTCTCATAATAAGAAAGAAGATAATTAAAATATAAGCCAACTAATCCTTCCTTTCGACACATCAACCCCAATAGCTTGGATTAATTTTATTGCTCCGTCATCTTCCTTTGGGCCAAACTTGGAGTGGCGCGTTTTAGAATCACCCCACATTTCTTGAATCATCCCATTGAATGCTTCTTTGATCTCTTGGATCTCGCTATAGTAATAGGCCCGACTGGAACATGCAATGGATCCTTTGATGGTGCTTGTTGATTCTCATCATTCCCCCTCTCTTCAAAGGATTTGCTTGAATTTTTTTTTTGGGTAACTCTTGGTGCACGATTCAAACAAGAACAAGGAAATAAAAACTAAAACAAAACCAAACTTGTTTTTTTTTTGAATTGGTGCACGACACGACATAAACAAGAACAAGGACAAAGGAATGAAGAATACAACGAATCAGATTTCTTTCTTTCTTTCTTTTTTTTTTTTTTTAAGAACACGACGACCTAAAAGAAAGAAGGAGATTCAAAGATAAAGGATAGAACACTCAAAATGAAAATGGATAAGGTGACAAAAGACACGAAAACAAAAGGGATAGATAACCCTGATTTTAGAGCCTGAGCTCTGATACCAAATGATGCGAACCTCAATAGACTTGCTTTGAGACCCAACGACAATATTGACATGTTTTACCCAGAAAAGCTAAAATCGGATTGTTTGATAGTGAACCTGTGACCCAACATTTATAAAGAAATGCAAACCACAGGTATTCTAATAATAGTGAACCTATGAACCAACGTTTATAAAGAAACGGAAACCACAGGTATTCATGTTTGTGAACGCCACAAGGAAGACCTTGATAAGTTCATGGTGTTATGTGAAGAACAAGGGGAGGAGCAATGCTCAACTTCTGAATTTTTATTAGTCCATTGATTCCATGACGTTCCTGCATTACATAGAGTGAATGCTTTATATAAGCATGGCTGAAACAAGTTTAGAAATAGTCTAGAATAATCTCCCCTAATTCCAGCCTACATTCCAAAGTAAGAAAATATAACCTTAAATGAAAAAGGAAACAAAGATAATTACTTCCTTTCAGCCTATAAGCCTAAATTAAAGAAAAAAGGAGACTATTCTTTGTCTCATAATAAGAAAGAAGATAATTAAAATATAAGCCAACTAATCCTTCCTTTCGACACATCAACCCCAATAGCTTGGATTAATTTTATTGCTCCGTCATCTTCCTTTGGGCCAAACTTGGAGTGGCGCGTTTTAGAATCACCCCACATTTCTTGAATCATCCCATTGAATGCTTCTTTGATCTCTTGGATCTCGCTATAGTAATAGGCCCGACTGGAACATGCAATGGATCCTTTGATGGTGCTTGTTGATTCTCATCATTCCCCCTCTCTTCAAAGGATTTGCTTGAATTTTTTTTTTGGGTAACTCTTGGTGCACGATTCAAACAAGAACAAGGAAATAAAAACTAAAACAAAACCAAACTTGTTTTTTTTTTGAATTGGTGCACGACACGACATAAACAAGAACAAGGACAAAGGAATGAAGAATACAACGAATCAGATTTCTTTCTTTCTTTCTTTTTTTTTTTTTTTAAGAACACGACGACCTAAAAGAAAGAAGGAGATTCAAAGATAAAGGATAGAACACTCAAAATGAAAATGGATAAGGTGACAAAAGACACGAAAACAAAAGGGATAGATAACCTGATTTTAGAGCCTGAGCTCTGATACCAAATGATGCGAACCTCAATAGACTTGCTTTGAGACCCAACGACAATATTGACATGTTTTACCCAGAAAAGCTAAAATCGGATTGTTTGATAGTGAACCTGTGACCCAACATTTATAAAGAAATGCAAACCACAGGTATTCCAATAATAGTGAACCTATGAACCAACGTTTATAAAGAAACGCAAACCACAGGTATTCATGTTTGTGAACGCCACAAGGAAGACCTTGATAAGTTCATGGTGTTATGTGAAGAACAAGGGGAGGAGCAATGCTCAACTTCTGAATTTTTATTAGTCCATTGATTCCATGACGTTCCTGCATTACATAGAGTGAATGCTTTATATAAGCATGGCTGAAACAAGTTTAGAAATAGTCTAGAATAATCTCCCCTAATTCCAGCCTACATTCCAAAGTAAGAAAATATAACCTAAAATGAAAAAGGAAACAAAGATAATTACTTCCTTTCAGCCTATAAGCCTAAATTAAAGAAAAAAGGAGACTATTCTTTTTCTCATAATAAGAAAGAAGATAATTAAAATATAAGCCAACTAATCCTTCCTTTCGACACATCAACCCCAATAGCTTGGATTAATTTTATTGCTCCGTCATCTTCCTTTGGGCCAAACATGGAGTGGCGCGTTTTAGAATCACCCCACATTTCTTGAATCATCCCATTGAATGCTTCTTTGATCTCTTGGATCTCGCTATAGTAATAGGCCCGACTGGAACATGCAATGGATCCTTTGATGGTGCTTGTTGATTCTCATCATTCCCCCTCTCTTCAAAGGATTTGCTTGAATTTTTTTTTTTGGGTAACTCTTGGTGCACGATTCAAACAAGAACAAGGAAATAAAAACTAAAACAAAACCAAACTTGTTTTTTTTTTTTGAATTGGTGCACGACACGACATAAACAAGAACAAGGACAAAGGAATGAAGAATACAACGAATCAGATTTCTTTCTTTCTTTTTTTTTTTTTTTTTTAAGAACACGACGACCTAAAAGAAAGAAGGAGATTCAAAGATAAAGGATAGAACACTCAAAATGAAAATGGATAAGGTGACAAAAGACACGAAAACAAAAGGGATAGATAACCCTGATTTTAGAGCCTGAGCTCTGATACCAAATGATGCGAACCTCAATAGACTTGCTTTGAGACCCAACGACAATATTGACATGTTTTACCCAGAAAAGCTAAAATCGGATTGTTTGATAGTGAACCTGTGACCCAACATTTATAAAGAAATGCAAACCACAGGTATTCCAATAATAGTGAACCTATGAACCAACGTTTATAAAGAAACGGAAACCACAGGTATTCATGTTTGTGAACGCCACAAGGAAGACCTTGATAAGTTCATGGTGTTATGTGAAGAACAAGGGGAGGAGCAATGCTCAACTTCTGAATTTTTATTAGTCCATTGATTCCATGACGTTCCTGCATTACATAGAGTGAATGCTTTATATAAGCATGGCTGAAACAAGTTTAGAAATAGTCTAGAATAATCTCCCCTAATTCCAGCCTACATTCCAAAGTAAGAAAATATAACCTAAAATGAAAAAGGAAACAAAGATAATTACTTCCTTTCAGCCTATAAGCCTAAATTAAAGAAAAAAGGAGACTATTCTTTGTCTCATAATAAGAAAGAAGATAATTAAAATATAAGCCAACTAATCCTTCCTTTCGACACATCAACCCCAATAGCTTGGATTAATTTTATTGCTCCGTCATCTTCCTTTGGGCCAAACTTGGAGTGGCGCGTTTTAGAATCACCCCACATTTCTTGAATCATCCCATTGAATGCTTCTTTGATCTCTTGGATCTCGCTATAGTAATAGGCCCGACTGTAACATGCAATGGATCCTTTGATGGTGCTTGTTGATTCTCATCATTCCCCCTCTCTTCAAAGGATTTGCTTGAATTTTTTTTTTTGGGTAACTCTTGGTGCACGATTCAAACAAGAACAAGGAAATAAAAACTAAAACAAAACCAAACTTGTTTTTTTTTTGAATTGGTGCACGACACGACATAAACAAGAACAAGGACAAAGGAATGAAGAATACAACGAATCAGATTTCTTTCTTTCTTTCTTTTTTTTTTTTTTTTAAGAACACGACGACCTAAAAGAAAGAAGGAGATTCAAAGATAAAGGATAGAACACTCAAAATGAAAATGGATAAGGTGACAAAAGACACGAAAACAAAAGGGATAGATAACCCTGATTTTAGAGCCTGAGCTCTGATACCAAATGATGCGAACCTCAATAGACTTGCTTTGAGACCCAACGACAATATTGACATGTTTTACCCAGAAAAGCTAAAATCGGATTGTTTGATAGTGAACCTGTGACCCAACATTTATAAAGAAATGCAAACCACAGGTATTCTAATAATAGTGAACCTATGAACCAACGTTTATAAAGAAACGGAAACCACAGGTATTCATGTTTGTGAACGCCACAAGGAAGACCTTGATAAGTTCATGGTGTTATGTGAAGAACAAGGGGAGGAGCAATGCTCAACTTCTGAATTTTTATTAGTCCATTGATTCCATGACGTTCCTGCATTACATAGAGTGAATGCTTTATATAAGCATGGCTGAAACAAGTTTAGAAATAGTCTAGAATAATCTCCCCTAATTCCAGCCTACATTCCAAAGTAAGAAAATATAACCTAAAATGAAAAAGGAAACAAAGATAATTACTTCCTTTCAGCCTATAAGCCTAAATTAAAGAAAAAAGGAGACTATTCTTTGTCTCATAATAAGAAAGAAGATAATTAAAATATAAGCCAACTAATCCTTCCTTTCGACACATCAACCCCAATAGCTTGGATTAATTTTATTGCTCCGTCATCTTCCTTTGGGCCAAACTTGGAGTGGCGCGTTTTAGAATCACCCCACATTTCTTGAATCATCCCATTGAATGCTTCTTTGATCTCTTGGATCTCGCTATAGTAATAGGCCCGACTGGAACATGCAATGGATCCTTTGATGGTGCTTGTTGATTCTCATCATTCCCCCTCTCTTCAAAGGATTTGCTTGAATTTTTTTTTTGGGTAACTCTTGGTGCACGATTCAAACAAGAACAAGGAAATAAAAACTAAAACAAAACCAAACTTGTTTTTTTTTTGAATTGGTGCACGACACGACATAAACAAGAACAAGGACAAAGGAATGAAGAATACAACGAATCAGATTTCTTTCTTTCTTTCTTTTTTTTTTTTTTTAAGAACACGACGACCTAAAAGAAAGAAGGAGATTCAAAGATAAAGGATAGAACACTCAAAATGAAAATGGATAAGGTGACAAAAGACACGAAAACAAAAGGGATAGATAACCTGATTTTAGAGCCTGAGCTCTGATACCAAATGATGCGAACCTCAATAGACTTGCTTTGAGACCCAACGACAATATTGACATGTTTTACCCAGAAAAGCTAAAATCGGATTGTTTGATAGTGAACCTGTGACCCAACATTTATAAAGAAATGCAAACCACAGGTATTCCAATAATAGTGAACCTATGAACCAACGTTTATAAAGAAACGCAAACCACAGGTATTCATGTTTGTGAACGCCACAAGGAAGACCTTGATAAGTTCATGGTGTTATGTGAAGAACAAGGGGAGGAGCAATGCTCAACTTCTGAATTTTTATTAGTCCATTGATTCCATGACGTTCCTGCATTACATAGAGTGAATGCTTTATATAAGCATGGCTGAAACAAGTTTAGAAATAGTCTAGAATAATCTCCCCTAATTCCAGCCTACATTCCAAAGTAAGAAAATATAACCTAAAATGAAAAAGGAAACAAAGATAATTACTTCCTTTCAGCCTATAAGCCTAAATTAAAGAAAAAAGGAGACTATTCTTTTTCTCATAATAAGAAAGAAGATAATTAAAATATAAGCCAACTAATCCTTCCTTTCGACACATCAACCCCAATAGCTTGGATTAATTTTATTGCTCCGTCATCTTCCTTTGGGCCAAACATGGAGTGGCGCGTTTTAGAATCACCCCACATTTCTTGAATCATCCCATTGAATGCTTCTTTGATCTCTTGGATCTCGCTATAGTAATAGGCCCGACTGGAACATGCAATGGATCCTTTGATGGTGCTTGTTGATTCTCATCATTCCCCCTCTCTTCAAAGGATTTGCTTGAATTTTTTTTTTTGGGTAACTCTTGGTGCACGATTCAAACAAGAACAAGGAAATAAAAACTAAAACAAAACCAAACTTGTTTTTTTTTTTTGAATTGGTGCACGACACGACATAAACAAGAACAAGGACAAAGGAATGAAGAATACAACGAATCAGATTTCTTTCTTTCTTTTTTTTTTTTTTTTTTAAGAACACGACGACCTAAAAGAAAGAAGGAGATTCAAAGATAAAGGATAGAACACTCAAAATGAAAATGGATAAGGTGACAAAAGACACGAAAACAAAAGGGATAGATAACCCTGATTTTAGAGCCTGAGCTCTGATACCAAATGATGCGAACCTCAATAGACTTGCTTTGAGACCCAACGACAATATTGACATGTTTTACCCAGAAAAGCTAAAATCGGATTGTTTGATAGTGAACCTGTGACCCAACATTTATAAAGAAATGCAAACCACAGGTATTCCAATAATAGTGAACCTATGAACCAACGTTTATAAAGAAACGGAAACCACAGGTATTCATGTTTGTGAACGCCACAAGGAAGACCTTGATAAGTTCATGGTGTTATGTGAAGAACAAGGGGAGGAGCAATGCTCAACTTCTGAATTTTTATTAGTCCATTGATTCCATGACGTTCCTGCATTACATAGAGTGAATGCTTTATATAAGCATGGCTGAAACAAGTTTAGAAATAGTCTAGAATAATCTCCCCTAATTCCAGCCTAAATTCCAAAGTAAGAAAATATAACCTAAAATGAAAAAGGAAACAAAGATAATTACTTCCTTTCAGCCTATAAGCCTAAATTAAAGAAAAAAGGAGACTATTCTTTGTCTCATAATAAGAAAGAAGATAATTAAAATATAAGCCAACTAATCCTTCCTTTCGACACATCAACCCCAATAGCTTGGATTAATTTTATTGCTCCGTCATCTTCCTTTGGGCCAAACTTGGAGTGGCGCGTTTTAGAATCACCCCACATTTCTTGAATCATCCCATTGAATGCTTCTTTGATCTCTTGGATCTCGCTATAGTAATAGGCCCGACTGGAACATGCAATGGATCCTTTGATGGTGCTTGTTGATTCTCATCATTCCCCCCTCTTCAAAGGATTTGCTTGAATTTTTTTTTTTGGGTAACTCTTGGTGCACGATTCAAACAAGAACAAGGAAATAAAAACTAAAACAAAACCAAACTTGTTTTTTTTTTTTGAATTGGTGCACGACACGACATAAACAAGAACAAGGACAAAGGAATGAAGAATACAACGAATCAGATTTCTTTCTTTCTTTTTTTTTTTTTTTTTTAAGAACACGACGACCTAAAAGAAAGAAGGAGATTCAAAGATAAAGGATAGAACACTCAAAATGAAAATGGATAAGGTGACAAAAGACACGAAAACAAAAGGGATAGATAACCCTGATTTTAGAGCCTGAGCTCTGATACCAAATGATGCGAACCTCAATAGACTTGCTTTGAGACCCAACGACAATATTGACATGTTTTACCCAGAAAAGCTAAAATCGGATTGTTTGATAGTGAACCTGTGACCCAACATTTATAAAGAAATGCAAACCACAGGTATTCCAATAATAGTGAACCTATGAACCAACGTTTATAAAGAAACGGAAACCACAGGTATTCATGTTTGTGAACGCCACAAGGAAGACCTTGATAAGTTCATGGTGTTATGTGAAGAACAAGGGGAGGAGCAATGCTCAACTTCTGAATTTTTATTAGTCCATTGATTCCATGACGTTCCTGCATTACATAGAGTGAATGCTTTATATAAGCATGGTTGAAACAAGTTTAGAAATAGTCTAGAATAATCTCCCCTAATTCCAGCCTACATTCCAAAGTAAGAAAATATAACCTAAAATGAAAAAGGAAACAAAGATAATTACTTCCTTTCAGCCTATAAGCCTAAATTAAAGAAAAAAGGAGACTATTCTTTGTCTCATAATAAGAAAGAAGATAATTAAAATATAAGCCAACTAATCCTTCCTTTCGACACATCAACCCCAATAGCTTGGATTAATTTTATTGCTCCGTCATCTTCCTTTGGGCCAAACTTGGAGTGGCGCGTTTTAGAATCACCCCACATTTCTTGAATCATCCCATTGAATGCTTCTTTGATCTCTTGGATCTCGCTATAGTAATAGGCCCGACTGTAACATGCAATGGATCCTTTGATGGTGCTTGTTGATTCTCATCATTCCCCCTCTCTTCAAAGGATTTGCTTGAATTTTTTTTTTGGGTAACTCTTGGTGCACGATTCAAACAAGAACAAGGAAATAAAAACTAAAACAAAACCAAACTTGTTTTTTTTTGAATTGGTGCACGACACGACATAAACAAGAACAAGGACAAAGGAATGAAGAATACAACGAATCAGATTTCTTTCTTTCTTTCTTTTTTTTTTTTTTTAAGAACACGACGACCTAAAAGAAAGAAGGAGATTCAAAGATAAAGGATAGAACACTCAAAATGAAAATGGATAAGGTGACAAAAGACACGAAAACAAAAGGGATAGATAACCCTGATTTTAGAGCCTGAGCTCTGATACCAAATGATGCGAACCTCAATAGACTTGCTTTGAGACCCAACGACAATATTGACATGTTTTACCCAGAAAAGCTAAAATCGGATTGTTTGATAGTGAACCTGTGACCCAACATTTATAAAGAAATGCAAACCACAGGTATTCCAATAATAGTGAACCTATGAACCAACGTTTATAAAGAAACGGAAACCACAGGTATTCATGTTTGTGAACGCCACAAGGAAGACCTTGATAAGTTCATGGTGTTATGTGAAGAACAAGGGGAGGAGCAATGCTCAACTTCTGAATTTTTATTAGTCCATTGATTCCATGACGTTCCTGCATTACATAGAGTGAATGCTTTATATAAGCATGGCTGAAACAAGTTTAGAAATAGTCTAGAATAATCTCCCCTAATTCCAGCCTACATTCCAAAGTAAGAAAATATAACCTAAAATGAAAAAGGAAACAAAGATAATTACTTCCTTTCAGCCTATAAGCCTAAATTAAAGAAAAAAGGAGACTATTCTTTGTCTCATAATAAGAAAGAAGATAATTAAAATATAAGCCAACTAATCCTTCCTTTCGACACATCAACCCCAATAGCTTGGATTAATTTTATTGCTCCGTCATCTTCCTTTGGGCCAAACTTGGAGTGGCGCGTTTTAGAATCACCCCACATTTCTTGAATCATCCCATTGAATGCTTCTTAGATCTCTTGGATCTCGCTATAGTAATAGGCCCGACTGGAACATGCAATGGATCCTTTGATGGTGCTTGTTGATTCTCATCATTCCCCCTCTCTTCAAAGGATTTGCTTGAATTTTTTTTTTTGGGTAACTCTTGGTGCACGATTCAAACAAGAACAAGGAAATAAAAACTAAAACAAAACCAAACTTTTTTTTTTTTTGAATTGGTGCACGACACGACATAAACAAGAACAAGGACAAAGGAATGAAGAATACAACGAATCAGATTTCTTTCTTTCTTTTTTTTTTTTTAAGAACACGACGACCTAAAAGAAAGAAGGAGATTCAAAGATAAAGGATAGAACACTCAAAATGAAAATGGATAAGGTGACAAAAGACACGAAAACAAAAGGGATAGATAACCTGATTTTAGAGCCTGAGCTCTGATACCAAATGATGCGAACCTCAATAGACTTGCTTTGAGACCCAACGACAATATTGACATGTTTTACCCAGAAAAGCTAAAATCGGATTGTTTGATAGTGAACCTGTGACCCAACATTTATAAAGAAATGCAAACCACAAGTATTCCAATAATAGTGAACCTATGAACCAACGTTTATAAAGAAACGGAAACCACAGGTATTCATGTTTGTGAACGCCACAAGGAAGACCTTGATAAGTTCATGGTGTTATGTGAAGAACACGGGGAGGAGCAATGCTCAACTTCTGAATTTTTATTAGTCCATTGATTCCATGACGTTCCTGCATTACATAGAGTGAATGCTTTATATAAGCATGGCTGAAACAAGTTTAGAAATAGTCTAGAATAATCTCCCCTAATTCCAGCCTACATTCCAAAGTAAGAAAATATAACCTAAAATGAAAAAGAAAACAAAGAAATTACTTCCTTTCAGCCTATAAGCCTAAGTTAAAGAAAAAAGGAGACTATTCTTTGTCTCATAATAAGAAAGAAGATAATTAAAATATAAGCCAACTAATCCTTCCTTTCCACACATCAGTCCCAATAGCTTGGATTAATTTTATTGCTCCGTCATCTTCCTTTGGGCCAAACTTGGAGTGGCGCGTTTTAGAATCACCCCACATTTCTTGAATCATCCCATTGAATGCTTCTTTGATCTCTTGGATCTCGCTATAGTAATAGGCCCGACTGGAACATGCAATGGATCCTTTGATGGTGCTTGTTGATTCTCATCATTCCCCCTCTCTTCAAAGGATTTGCTTGAATTTTTTTTTTGGGTAACTCTTGGTGCACGATTCAAACAAGAACAAGGAAATAAAAACTAAAACAAAACCAAACTTTTTTTTTTTTTTGAATTGGTGCACGACACGACATAAACAAGAACAAGGACAAAGGAATGAAGAATACAACGAATCAGATTTCTTTCTTTCTTTTTTTTTTTTAAGAACACGACGACCTAAAAGAAAGAAGGAGATTTAAAGATAAAGGATAGAACACTCAAAATGAAAATGGATAAGGTGACAAAAGACACGAAAACAAAAGGGATAGATAACCTGATTTTAGAGCCTGAGCTCTGATACCAAATGATGCGAACCTCAATAGACTTGCTTTGAGACCCAACGACAATATTGACATGTTTTACCCAGAAAAGCTAAAATCGGATTGTTTGATAGTGAACCTGTGACCCAACATTTATAAAGAAATGCAAACCACAGGTATTCCAATAATAGTGAACCTATGAACCAACGTTTATAAAGAAACGGAAACCACAGGTATTCATGTTTGTGAACGCCACAAGGAAGACCTTGATAAGTTCATGGTGTTATGTGAAGAACAAGGGGAGGAGCAATGCTCAACTTCTGAATTTTTATTAGTCCATTGATTCCATGACGTTCCTGCATTACATAGAGTGAATGCTTTATATAAGCATGGCTGAAACAAGTTTAGAAATAGTCTAGAATAATCTCCCCTAATTCCAGCCTACATTCCAAAGTAAGAAAATATAACCTAAAATGAAAAAGAAAACAAAGATAATTACTTCCTTTCAGCCTATAAGCCTAAATTAAAGAAAAAAGGAGACTATTCTTTGTCTCATAATAAGAAAGAAGATAATTAAAATATAAGCCAACTAATCCTTCCTTTCCACACATCAGTCCCAATAGCTTGGATTAATTTTATTGTTCCGTCATCTTCCTTTGGGCCAAACTTGGAGTGGCGCGTTTTAGAATCACCCCACATTTCTTGAATCATCCCATTGAATGCTTCTTTGATCTCTTGGATCTCGCTATAGTAATAGGCCCGACTGGAACATGCAATGGATCCTTTGATGGTGCTTGTTGATTCTCATCATTCCCCCTCTCTTCAAAGGATTTGCTTGAATTTTTTTTTTGGGTAACTCTTGGTGCACGATTCAAACAAGAACAAGGAAATAAAAACTTTTTTTTTTTTTTCGGAAACATGGAAATAAAAACTAAAACAAAACCAAACTTGTTTTTTTTTTTTTTTGAATTGGTGCACGACACGACATAAACAAGAACAAGGACAAAGGAATGAAGAATACAACGAATCAGATTTCTTTCTTTTTTTTTTTTTTTTTTAAGAACACGACGACATAAAAGAAAGAAGGAGATTCAAAGATAAAGGATAGAACACTCAAAATGAAAATGGATAAGGTGACAAAAGACACGAAAACAAAAGGGATAGATAACCTGATTTTAGAGCCTGAGCTCTGATACCAAATGATGCGAACCTCAATAGACTTGCTTTGAGACCCAACGACAATATTGACATGTTTTACCCAGAAAAGATAAAATCGGATTGTTTGATAGTGAACCTGTGACCCAACATTTATAAAGAAATGCAAACCACAGGTATTCCAATAATAGTGAACCTATGAACCAACGTTTATAAAGAAACGCAAACCACATGCATTCATGTTTGTGAACGCCACAAGGAAGACCTTGATAAGTTCATGGTGTTATGTGAAGAACAAGGGGAGGAGCAATGCTCAACTTTTGAATTTTTATTAATCCATTGATTGGAAATGATGTTCCTGCATTACATTGAGTGAATGCTTGATATAAGCATGGCTGAAACAGGCTTAGAAATAGTCTAGAATAATCTCCCCTAATTCCAGCCTACATTCCTAAGTAAGAAAATATAACCAAAAATGAAAAAGGAAACAAAGGTAATTACTTCCTTTCAGCCTATAAGCCTAAATTAAAGAAAAAAGGAGACTATTCTTTGTCTCATAATAAGAAAGAAGATAATTAAAATATAAGCCAACTAATCCTTCCATTCCACACATCAGTCCCAATAGCTTGGATTAATTTTATTGCTCCATCATCTTCCTTTGGGCCAAACATGGAGTGGCTCGTTTTAGAATCACCCCACATTTCTTGAATCATCCCATTGAATGCTTCTTTGATCTCTTGGATCTCTCTCTAGTAATAGGCCTGACTGGAACATGCAATGGATCCTTTGATGGTGCTTGTTGATTCTCATCATTCCCCCTCTCTTCAAAGGATTCGTCCTCGAATCCATCAAAGGATTTGCTTGAAATTTTTTTTTTTGGGTAACTCTTGGTGCACGACTCAAACAAGAACAAGGAAATAAAAACTAAAACAAAAGCAAACTTGTTTTTTTTTTGAATTGGTGCACGACACGACATAAACAAGAACAAGGACAAAGGAATGAAGAATACAACGAATCAGATTTCTTTCTTTCTTTTTTTTTTTTTTAAGAACACGACGACCTAAAAGAAAGAAGGAGATTCAAAGATAAAGGATAGAACACTCAAAATGAAAATGGATAAGGTGACAAAAGACACGAAAACAAAAGGGATAGATAACCCTGATTTTAGAGCCTGAGCTCTGATACCAAATGATGCGAACCTCAATAGACTTGCTTTGAGACCCAACGACAATATTGACATGTTTTACCCAGAAAAGCTAAAATCGGATTGTTTGATAGTGAACCTGTGACCCAACATTTATAAAGAAATGCAAACCACAGGTATTCTAATAATAGTGAACCTATGAACCAACGTTTATAAAGAAACGGAAACCACAGGTATTCATGTTTGTGAACGCCACAAGGAAGACCTTGATAAGTTCATGGTGTTATGTGAAGAACAAGGGGAGGAGCAATGCTCAACTTCTGAATTTTTATTAATCCATTGATTGGAGATGATGTTCTTGCATTACATTGAGTGAATGCTTTATATAAGCATGGCTGAAACAGGTTTAGAAATAGTCTAGAATAATCTCCCCTAATTCCAGCCTACATTCCAAAGTAAGAAAATATAACCTAAAATGAAAAAGGAAACAAAGATAATTACTTCCTTTCAGCCTATAAGCCTAAATTAAAGAAAAAAGGAGACTATTCTTTGTCTCATAATAAGAAAGAAGATAATTAAAATATAAGCCAACTAATCCCTCCATTCCACACATCAGTCCCAATAGCTTGGATTAATTTTATTGCTCCATCATCTTCCTTTGGGCCAAACATGGAGTGGCTCGTTTTAGAATCACCCCACATTTCTTGAATCATCCCATTGATTGCTTCTTTGATCTCTTGGATCTCTCTCTAGTAATAGGCCTGACTGAACATGCAATGGATCCTTTGATGGTGCTTGTTGATTCTCATCATTCCCCCTCTCTTCAAAGGATTTGCCCTCGAATACATCAAAGGATTTGCTTGAATTTTTTTTTTTTGGGTAACTCTTGGTGCACGACTCTAACAAGAACAAGGAAATAAAACTAAAACAAAAGCAAACTTGTTTTTTTTTTTTTTGACTTGGTGCACGACACGCCATAAACAAGAACAAGGACAAAGGAATGAAGAATACAACGAATCAGATTTCTTTCTTTTTTTTTTTTTTTTTAAGAACACGACGACATAAAAGAAAGAAGGAGATTCAAAGATAAAGGATAGAACACTCAAAATGAAAATGGATAAGGTGACAAAAGACACGAAAACAAAAGGGATAGATAACCTGATTTTAGAGCCTGAGCTCTGATACCAAATGATGCGAACCTCAATAGACTTGCTTTGAGACCCAACGACAATATTGACATGTTTTACCCAGAAAAGATAAAATCGGATTGTTTGATAGTGAACCTGTGACCCAACATTTATAAAGAAATGCAAACCACAGGTATTCCAATAATAGTGAACCTATGAACCAACGTTTATAAAGAAACGCAAACCACATGCATTCATGTTTGTGAACGCCACAAGGAAGACCTTGATAAGTTCATGGTGTTATGTGAAGAACAAGGGGAGGAGCAATGCTCAACTTTTGAATTTTTATTAATCCATTGATTGGAAATGATGTTCCTGCATTACATTGAGTGAATGCTTGATATAAGCATGGCTGAAACAGGCTTAGAAATAGTCTAGAATAATCTCCCCTAATTCCAGCCTACATTCCAAAGTAAGAAAATATAACCTAAAATGAAAAAGAAAACAAAGATAATTACTTCCTTTCAGCCTATAAGCCTAAATTAAAGAAAAAAGGAGACTATTCTTTGTCTCATAATAAGAAAGAAGATAATTAAAATATAAGTCAACTAATCCTTCCTTTCCACACATCAGTCCCAATAGCTTGGATTAATTTTATTGTTCCGTCATCTTCCTTTGGGCCAAACTTGGAGTGGCGCGTTTTAGAATCACCCCACATTTCTTGAATCATCCCATTGAATGCTTCTTTGATCTCTTGGATCTCGCTATAGTAATAGGCCCGACTGGAACATGCAATGGATCCTTTGATGGTGCTTGTTGATTCTCATCATTCCCCCTCTCTTCAAAGGATTTGCTTGAATTTTTTTTTTGGGTAACTCTTGGTGCACGATTCAAACAAGAACAAGGAAATAAAAACTTTTTTTTTTTTTTCGGAAACATGGAAATAAAAACTAAAACAAAACCAAACTTGTTTTTTTTTTTTTTGAATTGGTGCACGACACGACATAAACAAGAACAAGGACAAAGGAATGAAGAATACAACGAATCAGATTTCTTTCTTTTTTTTTTTTTTTTTTAAGAACACGACGACATAAAAGAAAGAAGGAGATTCAAAGATAAAGGATAGAACACTCAAAATGAAAATGGATAAGGTGACAAAAGACACGAAAACAAAAGGGATAGATAACCTGATTTTAGAGCCTGAGCTCTGATACCAAATGATGCGAACCTCAATAGA
Organism: Hydrangea macrophylla; assembly: GCA_033977485.1. Classification (NCBI taxonomy): domain Eukaryota; kingdom Viridiplantae; phylum Streptophyta; class Magnoliopsida; order Cornales; family Hydrangeaceae; genus Hydrangea; species Hydrangea macrophylla. The sequence continues at coordinate 49,270,431 of CM066984.1, read as the reverse complement.
CTTGCTTTGAGACCCAACGACAATATTGACATGTTTTACCCAGAAAAGATAAAATCGGATTGTTTGATAGTGAACCTGTGACCCAACATTTATAAAGAAATGCAAACCACAGGTATTCCAATAATAGTGAACCTATGAACCAACGTTTATAAAGAAACGCAAACCACATGCATTCATGTTTGTGAACGCCACAAGGAAGACCTTGATAAGTTCATGGTGTTATGTGAAGAACAAGGGGAGGAGCAATGCTCAACTTTTGAATTTTTATTAATCCATTGATTGGAAATGATGTTCCTGCATTACATTGAGTGAATGCTTGATATAAGCATGGCTGAAACAGGCTTAGAAATAGTCTAGAATAATCTCCCCTAATTCCAGCCTACATTCCTAAGTAAGAAAATATAACCAAAAATGAAAAAGGAAACAAAGGTAATTACTTCCTTTCAGCCTATAAGCCTAAATTAAAGAAAAAAGGAGACTATTCTTTGTCTCATAATAAGAAAGAAGATAATTAAAATATAAGCCAACTAATCCTTCCATTCCACACATCAGTCCCAATAGCTTGGATTAATTTTATTGCTCCATCATCTTCCTTTGGGCCAAACATGGAGTGGCTCGTTTTAGAATCACCCCACATTTCTTGAATCATCCCATTGAATGCTTCTTTGATCTCTTGGATCTCTCTCTAGTAATAGGCCTGACTGGAACATGCAATGGATCCTTTGATGGTGCTTGTTGATTCTCATCATTCCCCCTCTCTTCAAAGGATTCGTCCTCGAATCCATCAAAGGATTTGCTTGAAATTTTTTTTTTGGGTAACTCTTGGTGCACGACTCAAACAAGAACAAGGAAATAAAAACTAAAACAAAAGCAAACTTGTTTTTTTTTTGAATTGGTGCACGACACGACATAAACAAGAACAAGGACAAAGGAATGAAGAATACAACGAATCAGATTTCTTTCTTTCTTTTTTTTTTTTTTAAGAACACGACGACCTAAAAGAAAGAAGGAGATTCAAAGATAAAGGATAGAACACTCAAAATGAAAATGGATAAGGTGACAAAAGACACGAAAACAAAAGGGATAGATAACCTGATTTTAGAGCCTGAGCTCTGATACCAAATGATGCGAACCTCAATAGACTTGCTTTGAGACCCAACGACAATATTGACATGTTTTACCCAGAAAAGCTAAAATCGGATTGTTTGATAGTGAACCTGTGACCCAACATTTATAAAGAAATGCAAACCACAGGTATTCCAATAATAGTGAACCTACGAACCAACGTTTATAAAGAAACGCAAACCACAGGTATTCATGTTTGTGAACGCCACAAGGAAGACCTTGATAAGTTCATGGTGTTATGTGAAGAACAAGGGGAGGAGCAATGCTCAACTTCTGAATTTTTATTAATCCATTGATTGGAGATGATGTTCCTGCATTACATTGAGTGAATGCTTTATATAAGCATGGCTGAAACAGGTTTAGAAATAGTCTAGAATAATCTACCCTAATTCCAGCCTACATTCCTAAGTAAGAAAATATAACCTAAAATGAAAAAGGAAACAAAGATAATTACTTCCTTTCAGCCTATAAGCCTAAATTAAAGAAAAAAGGAGACTATTCTTTGTCTCATAATAAGAAAGAAGATAATTAAAATATAAGCCAACTAATCCTTCCATTCCACACATCAGTCCCAATAGCTTGGATTAATTTTATTGCTCCATCATCTTCCTTTGGGCCAAACATGGAGTGGCTCGTTTTAGAATCACCCCACATTTCTTGAATCATCCCATTGAATGCTTATTTGATCTCTTGGATCTCTCTCTAGTAATAGGCCTGACTGGAACATGCAATGGATCCTTTGATGGTGCTTGTTGATTCTCATCATTCCCCCTCTCTTCAAAGGATTTGTCCTCGAATCCATTAAAGGATTTGCTTGAATTTTTTTTTTGGGTAACTCTTGGTGCACGACTCAAACAAGAACAAGGAAATAAAAACTAAAACAAAAGCAAACTTGTTTTTTTTTTTTTGACTTGGTGCACGACACAACATAAACAAGAACAAGGACAAAGGAATGAAGAATACAACGAATCAGATTTCTTTCTTTCTTTTTCTTTTTAAGAACACGACGACATAAAAGAAAGAAGGAGACTCAAAGTTAAAGGATAGAACACTCAAATCAAAAATGGATAAGGTGACAAAAGACACGAAAACAAAAGATATCGATAACCTGATTTTAGAGCCTGAGCTCGGATACCAAATGATGCGAACCTCAATAGACTTGCTTTGAGACCCAACGACAATATTGACATGTTTTACCCAGAAAAGCTAAAATCAGATTGTTTGATAGTGAACCTGTGACCCAACATTTATAAAGAAATGCAAACCACAGGTATTCCAATAATAGTGAACCTACGAACCAACGTTTATAAAGAAACGCAAACCACAGGTATTCATGTTTGTGAACGCCACAAGGAAGACCTTGATAAGTTCATGGTGTTATGTGAAGAACAAGGGGAGGAGCAATGCTCAACTTCTGAATTTTTATTAATCCATTGATTGGAGATGATGTTCCTGCATTACATTGAGTGAATGCTTTATATAAGCATGGCTGAAACAGGTTTAGAAATAGTCTAGAATAATCTCCCCTAATTCCAGCCTACATTCCAAAGTAAGAAAATATAACCTAAAATGAAAAAGGAAACAAAGATAATTACTTCCTTTCAGCCTATAAGCCTAAATTAAAGAAAAAAGGAGACTATTCTTTGTCTCATAATAAGAAAGAAGATAATTAAAATATAAGCCAACTAATCCCTCCATTCCACACATCAGTCCCAATAGCTTGGATTAATTTTATTGCTCCATCATCTTCCTTTGGGCCAAACATGGAGTGGCTCGTTTTAGAATCACCCCACATTTCTTGAATCATCCCATTGATTGCTTCTTTGATCTCTTGGATCTCTCTCTAGTAATAGGCCTGACTGAACATGCAATGGATCCTTTGATGGTGCTTGTTGATTCTCATCATTCCCCCTCTCTTCAAAGGATTTGCCCTCGAATACATCAAAGGATTTGCTTGAATTTTTTTTTTTTGGGTAACTCTTGGTGCACGACTCTAACAAGAACAAGGAAATAAAACTAAAACAAAAGCAAACTTGTTTTTTTTTTTTTTGACTTGGTGCACGACACAACATAAACAAGAACAAGGACAAAGGAATGAAGAATACAACGAATCAGATTTCTTTCTTTCTTTTTCTTTTTAAGAACACGACGACATAAAAGAAAGAAGGAGACTCAAAGTTAAAGGATAGAACACTCAAATCAAAAATGGATAAGGTGACAAAAGACACGAAAACAAAAGATATCGATAACCTGATTTTAGAGCCTGAGCTCTGATACCAAATGATGCGAACCTCAATAGACTTGCTTTGAGACCCAACGACAATATTGACATGTTTTACCCAGAAAAGCTAAAATCTGATTGTTTGATAGTGAACCTGTGACCCAACATTTATAAAGAAATGCAAACCACAGGTATTCCAATAATAGTGAACCTACGAACCAACGTTTATAAAGAAACGCAAACCACAGGTATTCATGTTTGTGAACGCCACAAGGAAGACCTTGATAAGTTCATGGTGTTATGTGAAGAACAAGGGGAGGAGCAATGCTCAACTTCTGAATTTTTATTAATCCATTGATTGGAGATGATGTTCCTGCATTACATTGAGTGAATGCTTTATATAAGCATGGCTGAAACAAGTTTAGAAATAGTCTAGAATAATCTCCCCTAATTCCAGCCTACATTCCTAAGTAAGAAAAAATAACCTAAAATGAAAAAGGAAACAAAGATAATTACTTCCTTTCAGCCTATAAGCCTAAATTAAAGAAAAAAGGAGACTATTCTTTGTCTCATAATAAGAAAGAAGATAATTAAAATATAAGCCAACTAATCCTTCCATTCCACACATCAGTCCCAATAGCTTGGATTAATTTTATTGCTCCATCATCTTCCTTTGGGCCAAACATGGAGTGGCTCGTTTTAGAATCACCCCACATTTCTTGAATCATCCCATTGATTGCTTCTTTGATCTCTTGGATCTCTCTCTAGTAATAGGCCTGACTGGAACATGCAATGGATCCTTTGATGGTGCTTGTTGATTCTCATCATTCCCCCTCTCTTCAAAGGATTTGCCCTCGAATACATCAAAGGATTTGCTTGAAATTTTTATTTTTGGGTAACTCTTGGTGCACGACTCAAACAAGAACAAGGAAATAAAAACTAAAACAAAAGCAAACTTGTTTTTTTTTTTTTTGACTTGGTGCACGACACAACATAAACAAGAACAAGGACAAAGGAATGAAGAATACAACGAATCAGATTTCTTTCTTTCTTTTTCTTTTTAAGAACACGACGACATAAAAGAAAGAAGGAGACTCAAAGTTAAAGGATAGAACACTCAAATCAAAAATGGATAAGGTGACAAAGACACGAAAACAAAAGATATCGATAACCTGATTTTAGAGCCTGAGCTCTGATACCAAATGATGCGAACCTCAATAGACTTGCTTTGAGACCCAACGACAATATTGACATGTTTTACCCAGAAAAGCTAAAATCAGATTGTTTGATAGTGAACCTGTGACCCAACATTTATAAAGAAATGCAAACCACAGGTATTCCAATAATAGTGAACCTACGAACCAACGTTTATAAAGAAACGCAAACCACAGGTATTCATGTTTGTGAACGCCACAAGGAAGACCTTGATAAGTTCATGGTGTTATGTGAAGAACAAGGGGAGGAGCAATGCTCAACTTCTGAATTTTTATTAATCCATTGATTGGAGATGATGTTCCTGCATTACATTGAGTGAATGCTTTATATAAGCATGGCTGAAACAAGTTTAGAAATAGTCTAGAATAATCTCCCCTAATTCCAGCCTACATTCCAAAGTAAGAAAATATAACCTAAAATGAAAAAGGAAACAAAGATAATTACTTCCTTTCAGCCTATAAGCCTAAATTAAAGAAAAAAGGAGACTATTCTTTGTCTCATAATAAGAAAGAAGATAATTAAAATATAAGCCAACTAATCCCTCCATTCCACACATCAGTCCCAATAGCTTGGATTAATTTTATTGCTCCATCATCTTCCTTTGGGCCAAACATGGAGTGGCTCGTTTTAGAATCACCCCACATTTCTTGAATCATCCCATTGATTGCTTCTTTGATCTCTTGGATCTCTCTCTAGTAATAGGCCTGACTGGAACATGCAATGGATCCTTTGATGGTGCTTGTTGATTCTCATCATTCCCCCTCTCTTCAAAGGATTTGCCCTCGAATACATCAAAGGATTTGCTTGAATTTTTTTTTTGGGTAACTCTTGGTGCACGACTCAAACAAGAACAAGGAAATAAAAACTAAAACAAAAGCAAACTTGTTTTTTTTTTTTTGACTTGGTGCACGACACAACATAAACAAGAACAAGGACAAAGGAATGAAGAATACAACGAATCAGATTTCTTTCTTTCTTTTTCTTTTTAAGAACACGACGACATAAAAGAAAGAAGGAGACTCAAAGTTAAAGGATAGAACACTCAAATCAAAAATGGATAAGGTGACAAAAGACACGAAAACAAAAGATATCGATAACCTGATTTTAGAGCCTGAGCTCTGATACCAAATGATGCGAACCTCAATAGACTTGCTTTGAGACCCAACGACAATATTGACATGTTTTACCCAGAAAAGCTAAAATCAGATTGTTTGATAGTGAACCTGTGACCCAACATTTATAAAGAAATGCAAACCACAGGTATTCCAATAATAGTGAACCTACGAACCAACGTTTATAAAGAAACGCAAACCACAGGTATTCATGTTTGTGAACGCCACAAGGAAGACCTTGATAAGTTCATGGTGTTATGTGAAGAACAAGGGGAGGAGCAATGCTCAACTTCTGAATTTTTATTAATCCATTGATTGGAGATGATGTTCCTGCATTACATTGAGTGAATGCTTTATATAAGCATGGCTGAAACAAGTTTAGAAATAGTCTAGAATAATCTCCCCTAATTCCAGCCTACATTCCTAAGTAAGAAAAAATAACCTAAAATGAAAAAGGAAACAAAGATAATTACTTCCTTTCAGCCTATAAGCCTAAATTAAAGAAAAAAGGAGACTATTCTTTGTCTCATAATAAGAAAGAAGATAATTAAAATATAAGCCAACTAATCCTTCCTTTCCACACATCAGTCCCAATAGCTTGGATTAATTTTATTGTTCCGTCATCTTCCTTTGGGCCAAACTTGGAGTGGCGCGTTTTAGAATCACCCCACATTTCTTGAATCATCCCATTGAATGCTTCTTTGATCTCTTGGATCTCGCTATAGTAATAGGCCCGACTGGAACATGCAATGGATCCTTTGATGGTGCTTGTTGATTCTCATCATTCCCCCTCTCTTCAAAGGATTTGCTTGAATTTTTTTTTTGGGTAACTCTTGGTGCACGATTCAAACAAGAACAAGGAAATAAAAACTTTTTTTTTTTTTTCGGAAACATGGAAATAAAAACTAAAACAAAACCAAACTTGTTTTTTTTTTTTTTTGAATTGGTGCACGACACGACATAAACAAGAACAAGGACAAAGGAATGAAGAATACAACGAATCAGATTTCTTTCTTTTTTTTTTTTTTTTTTAAGAACACGACGACATAAAAGAAAGAAGGAGATTCAAAGATAAAGGATAGAACACTCAAAATGAAAATGGATAAGGTGACAAAAGACACGAAAACAAAAGGGATAGATAACCTGATTTTAGAGCCTGAGCTCTGATACCAAATGATGCGAACCTCAATAGACTTGCTTTGAGACCCAACGACAATATTGACATGTTTTACCCAGAAAAGATAAAATCGGATTGTTTGATAGTGAACCTGTGACCCAACATTTATAAAGAAATGCAAACCACAGGTATTCCAATAATAGTGAACCTATGAACCAACGTTTATAAAGAAACGCAAACCACATGCATTCATGTTTGTGAACGCCACAAGGAAGACCTTGATAAGTTCATGGTGTTATGTGAAGAACAAGGGGAGGAGCAATGCTCAACTTTTGAATTTTTATTAATCCATTGATTGGAAATGATGTTCCTGCATTACATTGAGTGAATGCTTGATATAAGCATGGCTGAAACAGGCTTAGAAATAGTCTAGAATAATCTCCCCTAATTCCAGCCTACATTCCAAAGTAAGAAAATATAACCTAAAATGAAAAAGAAAACAAAGATAATTACTTCCTTTCAGCCTATAAGCCTAAATTAAAGAAAAAAGGAGACTATTCTTTGTCTCATAATAAGAAAGAAGATAATTAAAATATAAGCCAACTAATCCTTCCTTTCCACACATCAGTCCCAATAGCTTGGATTAATTTTATTGTTCCGTCATCTTCCTTTGGGCCAAACTTGGAGTGGCGCGTTTTAGAATCACCCCACATTTCTTGAATCATCCCATTGAATGCTTCTTTGATCTCTTGGATCTCGCTATAGTAATAGGCCCGACTGGAACATGCAATGGATCCTTTGATGGTGCTTGTTGATTCTCATCATTCCCCCTCTCTTCAAAGGATTTGCTTGAATTTTTTTTTTGGGTAACTCTTGGTGCACGATTCAAACAAGAACAAGGAAATAAAAACTTTTTTTTTTTTTCGGAAACATGGAAATAAAAACTAAAACAAAACCAAACTTGTTTTTTTTTTTTTTTAAATTGGTGCACGACACGACATAAACAAGAACAAGGACAAAGGAATGAAGAATACAACGAATCAGATTTCTTTCTTTTTTTTTTTTTTTTTAAGAACACGACGACATAAAAGAAAGAAGGAGATTCAAAGATAAAGGATAGAACACTCAAAATGAAAATGGATAAGGTGACAAAAGACACGAAAACAAAAGGGATAGATAACCTGATTTTAGAGCCTGAGCTCTGATACCAAATGATGCGAACCTCAATAGACTTGCTTTGAGACCCAACGACAATATTGACATGTTTTACCCAGAAAAGATAAAATCGGATTGTTTGATAGTGAACCTGTGACCCAACATTTATAAAGAAATGCAAACCACAGGTATTCCAATAATAGTGAACCTATGAACCAACGTTTATAAAGAAACGCAAACCACATGCATTCATGTTTGTGAACGCCACAAGGAAGACCTTGATAAGTTCATGGTGTTATGTGAAGAACAAGGGGAGGAGCAATGCTCAACTTTTGAATTTTTATTAATCCATTGATTGGAAATGATGTTCCTGCATTACATTGAGTGAATGCTTGATATAAGCATGGCTGAAACAGGCTTAGAAATAGTCTAGAATAATCTCCCCTAATTCCAGCCTACATTCCTAAGTAAGAAAATATAACCAAAAATGAAAAAGGAAACAAAGGTAATTACTTCCTTTCAGCCTATAAGCCTAAATTAAAGAAAAAAGGAGACTATTCTTTGTCTCATAATAAGAAAGAAGATAATTAAAATATAAGCCAACTAATCCTTCCATTCCACACATCAGTCCCAATAGCTTGGATTAATTTTATTGCTCCATCATCTTCCTTTGGGCCAAACATGGAGTGGCTCGTTTTAGAATCACCCCACATTTCTTGAATCATCCCATTGAATGCTTCTTTGATCTCTTGGATCTCTCTCTAGTAATAGGCCTGACTGGAACATGCAATGGATCCTTTGATGGTGCTTGTTGATTCTCATCATTCCCCCTCTCTTCAAAGGATTCGTCCTCGAATCCATCAAAGGATTTGCTTGAAATTTTTTTTTTTGGGTAACTCTTGGTGCACGACTCAAACAAGAACAAGGAAATAAAAACTAAAACAAAAGCAAACTTGTTTTTTTTTTGAATTGGTGCACGACACGACATAAACAAGAACAAGGACAAAGGAATGAAGAATACAACGAATCAGATTTCTTTCTTTCTTTTTTTTTTTTTTAAGAACACGACGACCTAAAAGAAAGAAGGAGATTCAAAGATAAAGGATAGAACACTCAAAATGAAAATGGATAAGGTGACAAAAGACACGAAAACAAAAGGGATAGATAACCTGATTTTAGAGCCTGAGCTCTGATACCAAATGATGCGAACCTCAATAGACTTGCTTTGAGACCCAACGACAATATTGACATGTTTTACCCAGAAAAGCTAAAATCGGATTGTTTGATAGTGAACCTGTGACCCAACATTTATAAAGAAATGCAAACCACAGGTATTCCAATAATAGTGAACCTACGAACCAACGTTTATAAAGAAACGCAAACCACAGGTATTCATGTTTGTGAACGCCACAAGGAAGACCTTGATAAGTTCATGGTGTTATGTGAAGAACAAGGGGAGGAGCAATGCTCAACTTCTGAATTTTTATTAATCCATTGATTGGAGATGATGTTCCTGCATTACATTGAGTGAATGCTTTATATAAGCATGGCTGAAACAGGTTTAGAAATAGTCTAGAATAATCTACCCTAATTCCAGCCTACATTCCTAAGTAAGAAAATATAACCTAAAATGAAAAAGGAAACAAAGATAATTACTTCCTTTCAGCCTATAAGCCTAAATTAAAGAAAAAAGGAGACTATTCTTTGTCTCATAATAAGAAAGAAGATAATTAAAATATAAGCCAACTAATCCCTCCATTCCACACATCAGTCCCAATAGCTTGGATTAATTTTATTGCTCCATCATCTTCCTTTGGGCCAAACATGGAGTGGCTCGTTTTAGAATCACCCCACATTTCTTGAATCATCCCATTGATTGCTTCTTTGATCTCTTGGATCTCTCTCTAGTAATAGGCCTGACTGAACATGCAATGGATCCTTTGATGGTGCTTGTTGATTCTCATCATTCCCCCTCTCTTCAAAGGATTTGCCCTCGAATACATCAAAGGATTTGCTTGAATTTTTTTTTTTTGGGTAACTCTTGGTGCACGACTCAAACAAGAACAAGGAAATAAAAACTAAAACAAAAGCAAACTTGTTTTTTTTTTTTTGACTTGGTGCACGACACAACATAAACAAGAACAAGGACAAAGGAATGAAGAATACAACGAATCAGATTTCTTTCTTTCTTTTTCTTTTTAAGAACACGACGACATAAAAGAAAGAAGGAGACTCAAAGTTAAAGGATAGAACACTCAAATCAAAAATGGATAAGGTGACAAAAGACACGAAAACAAAAGATATCGATAACCTGATTTTAGAGCCTGAGCTCGGATACCAAATGATGCGAACCTCAATAGACTTGCTTTGAGACCCAACGACAATATTGACATGTTTTACCCAGAAAAGCTAAAATCAGATTGTTTGATAGTGAACCTGTGACCCAACATTTATAAAGAAATGCAAACCACAGGTATTCCAATAATAGTGAACCTACGAACCAACGTTTATAAAGAAACGCAAACCACAGGTATTCATGTTTGTGAACGCCACAAGGAAGACCTTGATAAGTTCATGGTGTTATGTGAAGAACAAGGGGAGGAGCAATGCTCAACTTCTGAATTTTTATTAATCCATTGATTGGAGATGATGTTCCTGCATTACATTGAGTGAATGCTTTATATAAGCATGGCTGAAACAGGTTTAGAAATAGTCTAGAATAATCTCCCCTAATTCCAGCCTACATTCCAAAGTAAGAAAATATAACCTAAAATGAAAAAGGAAACAAAGATAATTACTTCCTTTCAGCCTATAAGCCTAAATTAAAGAAAAAAGGAGACTATTCTTTGTCTCATAATAAGAAAGAAGATAATTAAAATATAAGCCAACTAATCCCTCCATTCCACACATCAGTCCCAATAGCTTGGATTAATTTTATTGCTCCATCATCTTCCTTTGGGCCAAACATGGAGTGGCTCGTTTTAGAATCACCCCACATTTCTTGAATCATCCCATTGATTGCTTCTTTGATCTCTTGGATCTCTCTCTAGTAATAGGCCTGACTGAACATGCAATGGATCCTTTGATGGTGCTTGTTGATTCTCATCATTCCCCCTCTCTTCAAAGGATTTGCCCTCGAATACATCAAAGGATTTGCTTGAATTTTTTTTTTTTGGGTAACTCTTGGTGCACGACTCTAACAAGAACAAGGAAATAAAACTAAAACAAAAGCAAACTTGTTTTTTTTTTTTTTGACTTGGTGCACGACACAACATAAACAAGAACAAGGACAAAGGAATGAAGAATACAACGAATCAGATTTCTTTCTTTCTTTTTCTTTTTAAGAACACGACGACATAAAAGAAAGAAGGAGACTCAAAGTTAAAGGATAGAACACTCAAATCAAAAATGGATAAGGTGACAAAAGACACGAAAACAAAAGATATCGATAACCTGATTTTAGAGCCTGAGCTCTGATACCAAATGATGCGAACCTCAATAGACTTGCTTTGAGACCCAACGACAATATTGACATGTTTTACCCAGAAAAGCTAAAATCTGATTGTTTGATAGTGAACCTGTGACCCAACATTTATAAAGAAATGCAAACCACAGGTATTCCAATAATAGTGAACCTACGAACCAACGTTTATAAAGAAACGCAAACCACAGGTATTCATGTTTGTGAACGCCACAAGGAAGACCTTGATAAGTTCATGGTGTTATGTGAAGAACAAGGGGAGGAGCAATGCTCAACTTCTGAATTTTTATTAATCCATTGATTGGAGATGATGTTCCTGCATTACATTGAGTGAATGCTTTATATAAGCATGGCTGAAACAAGTTTAGAAATAGTCTAGAATAATCTCCCCTAATTCCAGCCTACATTCCTAAGTAAGAAAAAATAACCTAAAATGAAAAAGGAAACAAAGATAATTACTTCCTTTCAGCCTATAAGCCTAAATTAAAGAAAAAAGGAGACTATTCTTTGTCTCATAATAAGAAAGAAGATAATTAAAATATAAGCCAACTAATCCTTCCATTCCACACATCAGTCCCAATAGCTTGGATTAATTTTATTGCTCCATCATCTTCCTTTGGGCCAAACATGGAGTGGCTCGTTTTAGAATCACCCCACATTTCTTGAATCATCCCATTGATTGCTTCTTTGATCTCTTGGATCTCTCTCTAGTAATAGGCCTGACTGGAACATGCAATGGATCCTTTGATGGTGCTTGTTGATTCTCATCATTCCCCCTCTCTTCAAAGGATTTGCCCTCGAATACATCAAAGGATTTGCTTGAAATTTTTATTTTTGGGTAACTCTTGGTGCACGACTCAAACAAGAACAAGGAAATAAAAACTAAAACAAAAGCAAACTTGTTTTTTTTTTTTTTGACTTGGTGCACGACACAACATAAACAAGAACAAGGACAAAGGAATGAAGAATACAACGAATCAGATTTCTTTCTTTCTTTTTCTTTTTAAGAACACGACGACATAAAAGAAAGAAGGAGACTCAAAGTTAAAGGATAGAACACTCAAATCAAAAATGGATAAGGTGACAAAGACACGAAAACAAAAGATATCGATAACCTGATTTTAGAGCCTGAGCTCTGATACCAAATGATGCGAACCTCAATAGACTTGCTTTGAGACCCAACGACAATATTGACATGTTTTACCCAGAAAAGCTAAAATCAGATTGTTTGATAGTGAACCTGTGACCCAACATTTATAAAGAAATGCAAACCACAGGTATTCCAATAATAGTGAACCTACGAACCAACGTTTATAAAGAAACGCAAACCACAGGTATTCATGTTTGTGAACGCCACAAGGAAGACCTTGATAAGTTCATGGTGTTATGTGAAGAACAAGGGGAGGAGCAATGCTCAACTTCTGAATTTTTATTAATCCATTGATTGGAGATGATGTTCCTGCATTACATTGAGTGAATGCTTTATATAAGCATGGCTGAAACAAGTTTAGAAATAGTCTAGAATAATCTCCCCTAATTCCAGCCTACATTCCAAAGTAAGAAAATATAACCTAAAATGAAAAAGGAAACAAAGATAATTACTTCCTTTCAGCCTATAAGCCTAAATTAAAGAAAAAAGGAGACTATTCTTTGTCTCATAATAAGAAAGAAGATAATTAAAATATAAGCCAACTAATCCCTCCATTCCACACATCAGTCCCAATAGCTTGGATTAATTTTATTGCTCCATCATCTTCCTTTGGGCCAAACATGGAGTGGCTCGTTTTAGAATCACCCCACATTTCTTGAATCATCCCATTGATTGCTTCTTTGATCTCTTGGATCTCTCTCTAGTAATAGGCCTGACTGGAACATGCAATGGATCCTTTGATGGTGCTTGTTGATTCTCATCATTCCCCCTCTCTTCAAAGGATTTGCCCTCGAATACATCAAAGGATTTGCTTGAATTTTTTTTTTGGGTAACTCTTGGTGCACGACTCAAACAAGAACAAGGAAATAAAAACTAAAACAAAAGCAAACTTGTTTTTTTTTTTTTTGACTTGGTGCACGACACAACATAAACAAGAACAAGGACAAAGGAATGAAGAATACAACGAATCAGATTTCTTTCTTTCTTTTTCTTTTTAAGAACACGACGACATAAAAGAAAGAAGGAGACTCAAAGTTAAAGGATAGAACACTCAAATCAAAAATGGATAAGGTGACAAAAGACACGAAAACAAAAGATATCGATAACCTGATTTTAGAGCCTGAGCTCTGATACCAAATGATGCGAACCTCAATAGACTTGCTTTGAGACCCAACGACAATATTGACATGTTTTACCCAGAAAAGCTAAAATCAGATTGTTTGATAGTGAACCTGTGACCCAACATTTATAAAGAAATGCAAACCACAGGTATTCCAATAATAGTGAACCTACGAACCAACGTTTATAAAGAAACGCAAACCACAGGTATTCATGTTTGTGAACGCCACAAGGAAGACCTTGATAAGTTCATGGTGTTATGTGAAGAACAAGGGGAGGAGCAATGCTCAACTTCTGAATTTTTATTAATCCATTGATTGGAGATGATGTTCCTGCATTACATTGAGTGAATGCTTTATATAAGCATGGCTGAAACAAGTTTAGAAATAGTCTAGAATAATCTCCCCTAATTCCAGCCTACATTCCTAAGTAAGAAAATATTACCTAAAATGAAAAAGGAAACAAAGATAATTACTTCCTTTCAGCCTATAAGCCTAAATTAAAGAAAAAAGGAGACTATTCTTTGTCTCATAATAAGAAAGAAGATAATTAAAATATAAGCCAACTAATCCTTCCATTCCACACATCAGTCCCAATAGCTTGGATTAATTTTATTGCTCCATCATCTTCCTTTGGGCCAAACATGGAGTGGCTCGTTTTAGAATCACCCCACATTTCTTGAATCATCCCATTGAATGCTTCTTTGATCTCTTGGATCTCTCTCTAATAATAGGCCTGACTGGAACATGCAATGGATCCTTTGATGGTGCTTGTTGATTCTCATCATTCCCCCTCTCTTCAAAGGATTCGTCCTAGAATCCATCAAAGGATTTGCTTGAATTTTTTTTTTTGGGTAACTCTTGGTGCACGACTCAAACAAGAACAAGGAAATAAAACTAAAACAAAAGCAAACTTGTTTTTTTTTTTTTTTGACTTGGTGCACGACACAACATAAACAAGAACAAGGACAAAGGAATGAAGAATACAACGAATCAGATTTCTTTCTTTCTTTTTCTTTTTAAGAACACGACGACATAAAAGAAAGAAGGAGACTCAAAGTTAAAGGATAGAACACTCAAATCAAAAATGGATAAGGTGACAAAAGACACGAAAACAAAAGATATCGATAACCTGATTTTAGAGCCTGAGCTCTGATACCAAATGATGCGAACCTCAATAGACTTGCTTTGAGACCCAACGACAATATTGACATGTTTTACCCAGAAAAGCTAAAATCAGATTGTTTGATAGTGAACCTGTGACCCAACATTTATAAAGAAATGCAAACCACAGGTATTCCAATAATAGTGAACCTACGAACCAACGTTTATAAAGAAACGCAAACCACAGGTATTCATGTTTGTGAACGCCACAAGGAAGACCTTGATAAGTTCATGGTGTTATGTGAAGAACAAGGGGAGGAGCAATGCTCAACTTCTGAATTTTTATTAATCCATTGATTGGAGATGATGTTCCTGCATTACATTGAGTGAATGCTTTATATAAGCATGGCTGAAACAAGTTTAGAAATAGTCTAGAATAATCTCCCCTAATTCCAGCCTACATTCCTAAGTAAGAAAATATAACCTAAAATGAAAAAGGAAACAAAGATAATTACTTCCTTTCAGCCTATAAGCCTAAATTAAAGAAAAAGGGAGACTATTCTTTGTCTCATAATAAGAAAGAAGATAATTAAAATATAAGCCAACTAATCCTTCCATTCCACACATCAGTCCCAATAGCTTGGATTAATTTTATTGCTCCATCATCTTCCTTTGGGCCAAACATGGAGTGGCTCGTTTTAGAATCACCCCACATTTCTTGAATCATCCCATTGATTGCTTCTTTGATCTCTTGGATCTCTCTCTAGTAATAGGCCTGACTGGAACATGCAATGGATCCTTTGATGGTGCTTGTTGATTCTCATCATTCCCCCTCTCTTCAAAGGATTTGCCCTCGAATACATCAAAGGATTTGCTTGAATTTTTTTTTTGGGTAACTCTTGGTGCACGACTCAAACAAGAACAAGGAAATAAAAACTAAAACAAAAGCAAACTTGTTTTTTTTTTTTTTGACTTGGTGCACGACACAACATAAACAAGAACAAGGACAAAGGAATGAAGAATACAACGAATCAGATTTCTTTCTTTCTTTTTCTTTTTAAGAACACGACGACATAAAAGAAAGAAGGAGACTCAAAGTTAAAGGATAGAACACTCAAATCAAAAATGGATAAGGTGACAAAAGACACGAAAACAAAAGATATCGATAACCTGATTTTAGAGCCTGAGCTCTGATACCAAATGATGCGAACCTCAATAGACTTGCTTTGAGACCCAACGACAATATTGACATGTTTTACCCAGAAAAGCTAAAATCAGATTGTTTGATAGTGAACCTGTGACCCAACATTTATAAAGAAATGCAAACCACAGGTATTCCAATAATAGTGAACCTACGAACCAACGTTTATAAAGAAACGCAAACCACAGGTATTCATGTTTGTGAACGCCACAAGGAAGACCTTGATAAGTTCATGGTGTTATGTGAAGAACAAGGGGAGGAGCAATGCTCAACTTCTGAATTTTTATTAATCCATTGATTGGAGATGATGTTCCTGCATTACATTGAGTGAATGCTTTATATAAGCATGGCTGAAACAAGTTTAGAAATAGTCTAGAATAATCTCCCCTAATTCCAGCCTACATTCCTAAGTAAGAAAATATTACCTAAAATGAAAAAGGAAACAAAGATAATTACTTCCTTTCAGCCTATAAGCCTAAATTAAAGAAAAAAGGAGACTATTCTTTGTCTCATAATAAGAAAGAAGATAATTAAAATATAAGCCAACTAATCCTTCCATTCCACACATCAGTCCCAATAGCTTGGATTAATTTTATTGCTCCATCATCTTCCTTTGGGCCAAACATGGAGTGGCTCGTTTTAGAATCACCCCACATTTCTTGAATCATCCCATTGAATGCTTCTTTGATCTCTTGGATCTCTCTCTAATAATAGGCCTGACTGGAACATGCAATGGATCCTTTGATGGTGCTTGTTGATTCTCATCATTCCCCCTCTCTTCAAAGGATTCGTCCTAGAATCCATCAAAGGATTTGCTTGAATTTTTTTTTTTGGGTAACTCTTGGTGCACGACTCAAACAAGAACAAGGAAATAAAACTAAAACAAAAGCAAACTTGTTTTTTTTTTTTTTGACTTGGTGCACGACACAACATAAACAAGAACAAGGACAAAGGAATGAAGAATACAACGAATCAGATTTCTTTCTTTCTTTTTCTTTTTAAGAACACGACGACATAAAAGAAAGAAGGAGACTCAAAGTTAAAGGATAGAACACTCAAATCAAAAATGGATAAGGTGACAAAAGACACGAAAACAAAAGATATCGATAACCTGATTTTAGAGCCTGAGCTCTGATACCAAATGATGCGAACCTCAATAGACTTGCTTTGAGACCCAACGACAATATTGACATGTTTTACCCAGAAAAGCTAAAATCAGATTGTTTGATAGTGAACCTGTGACCCAACATTTATAAAGAAATGCAAACCACAGGTATTCCAATAATAGTGAACCTACGAACCAACGTTTATAAAGAAACGCAAACCACAGGTATTCATGTTTGTGAACGCCACAAGGAAGACCTTGATAAGTTCATGGTGTTATGTGAAGAACAAGGGGAGGAGCAATGCTCAACTTCTGAATTTTTATTAATCCATTGATTGGAGATGATGTTCCTGCATTACATTGAGTGAATGCTTTATATAAGCATGGCTGAAACAAGTTTAGAAATAGTCTAGAATAATCTCCCCTAATTCCAGCCTACATTCCTAAGTAAGAAAATATAACCTAAAATGAAAAAGGAAACAAAGATAATTACTTCCTTTCAGCCTATAAGCCTAAATTAAAGAAAAAGGGAGACTATTCTTTGTCTCATAATAAGAAAGAAGATAATTAAAATATAAGCCAACTAATCCTTCCATTCCACACATCAGTCCCAATAGCTTGGATTAATTTTATTGCTCCATCATCTTCCTTTGGGCCAAACATGGAGTGGCTCGTTTTAGAATCACCCCACATTTCTTGAATCATCCCATTGAATGCTTCTTTGATCTCTTGGATCTCTCTCTAATAATAGGCCTGACTGAAACATGCAATGGATCCTTTGATGGTGCTTGTTGATTCTCATCATTCCCCCTCTCTTCAAAGGATTCGTCCTAGAATCCATCAAAGGATTTGCTTGAATTTTTTTTTTTGGGTAACTCTTGGTGCACGACTCAAACAAGAACAAGGAAATAAAACTAAAACAAAAGCAAACTTGTTTTTTTTTTTTGACTTGGTGCACGACACAACATAAACAAGAACAAGGACAAAGGAATGAAGAATACAACGAATCAGATTTCTTTCTTTCTTTTTCTTTTTAAGAACACGACGACATAAAAGAAAGAAGGAGACTCAAAGTTAAAGGATAGAACACTCAAATCAAAAATGGATAAGGTGACAAAAGACACGAAAACAAAAGATATCGATAACCTGATTTTAGAGCTTGAGCTCTGATACCAAATGATGCGAACCTCAATAGACTTGCTTTGAGACCCAACGACAATATTGACATGTTTTACCCAGAAAAGCTAAAATCAGATTGTTTGATAGTGAACCTGTGACCCAACATTTATAAAGAAATGCAAACCACAGGTATTCCAATAATAGTGAACCTACGAACCAACGTTTATAAAGAAACGCAAACCACAGGTATTCATGTTTGTGAACGCCACAAGGAAGACCTTGATAAGTTCATGGTGTTATGTGAAGAACAAGGGGAGGAGCAATGCTCAACTTCTGAATTTTTATTAATCCATTGATTGGAGATGATGTTCCTGCATTACATTGAGTGAATGCTTTATATAAGCATGGCTGAAACAAGTTTAGAAATAGTATAGAATAATCTCCCCTAATTCCAGCCTACATTCCTAAGTAAGAAAATATAACCTAAAATGAAAAAGGAAACAAAGATAATTACTTCCTTTCAGCCTATAAGCCTAAATTAAAGAAAAAGGGAGACTATTCTTTGTCTCATAATAAGAAAGAAGATAATTAAAATATAAGCCAACTAATCCTTCCATTCCACACATCAGTCCCAATAGCTTGGATTAATTTTATTGCTCCATCATCTTCCTTTGGGCCAAACATGGAGTGGCTCGTTTTAGAATCACCCCACATTTCTTGAATCATCCCATTGAATGCTTCTTTGATCTCTTGGATCTCTCTCTAGTAATAGGCCTGACTGGAACATGCAATGGATCCTTTGATGGTGCTTGTTGATTCTCATCATTCCCCCTCTCTTCAAAGGATTCGTCCTCGAATCCATCAAAGGATTTGCTTGAATTTTTTTTTTTGGGTAACTCTTGGTGCACGACTCAAACAAGAACAAGGAAATAAAAACTAAAACAAAAGCAAACTTGTTTTTTTTTTTTTGACTTGGTGCACGACACAACATAAACAAGAACAAGGACAAAGGAATGAAGAATACAACGAATCAGATTTCTTTCTTTCTTTTTCTTTTTAAGAACACGACGACATAAAAGAAAGAAGGAGACTCAAAGTTAAAGGATAGAACACTCAAATCAAAAATGGATAAGGTGACAAAAGACACGAAAACAAAAGGGATCGATAACCTGATTTTAGAGCCTGAGCTCTGATACCAAATGATGCGAACCTCAATAGACTTGCTTTGAGACCCAACGACAATATTGACATGTTTTACCCAGAAAAGCTAAAATCGAATTGTTTGATAGTGAACCTGTGACCCAACATTTATAAAGAAATGCAAACCACAGGTATTCCAATAATAGTGAACCTACGAACCAACGTTTATAAAGAAACGCAAACTACAGGTATTCATGTTTGTGAACGCCACAAGGAAGACCTTGATAAGTTCATGGTGTTATGTGAAGAACAAGGGGAGGAGCAATGCTCAACTTCTGAATTTTTATTAATCCATTGATTGGAGATGATGTTCCTGCATTACATTGAGTGAATGCTTTATATAAGCATGGCTGAAACAGGTTTAGAAATAGTCTAGAATAATCTCCCCTAATTCCAGCCTACATTCCTAAGTAAGAAAAGATAACCTAAAATGAAAAAGGAAACAAAGATAATTACTTCCTTTCAGCCTATAAGCCTAAATTAAAGAAAAAAGGAGACTATTCTTTGTCTCATAATAAGAAAGAAGATAATTAAAATATAAGCCAACTAATCCTTCCATTCCACACATCAGTCCCAATAGCTTGGATTAATTTTATTGCTCCATCATCTTCCTTTGGGCCAAACATGGAGTGGCTCGTTTTAGAATCACCCCACATTTCTTGAATCATTCCATTGAATGCTTCTTTGATCTCTTGGATCTCTCTCTAATAATAGGCCTGACTGGAACATGCAATGGATCCTTTGATGGTGCTTGTTGATTCTCATCATTCCCCCTCTCTTCAAAGGATTCGTCCTCGAATCCATCAAAGGATTTGCTTGAATTTTTTTTTTGGGTAACTCTTGGTGCACGACTCAAACAAGAACAAGGAAATAAAACTAAAACAAAAGCAAACTTGTTTTTTTTTTTTTTTGACTTGGTGCACGACACAACATAAACAAGAACAAGGACAAAGGAATGAAGAATACAACGAATCAGATTTCTTTCTTTCTTTTTCTTTTTAAGAACACGACGACATAAAAGAAAGAAGGAGACTCAAAGTTAAAGGATAGAACACTCAAATCAAAAATGGATAAGGTGACAAAAGAAACGAAAACAAAAGATATCGATAACCTGATTTTAGAGCCTGAGCTCTGATACCAAATGATGCAAACCTCAATAGACTTGCTTTGAGACCCAACGACAATATTGACATGTTTTACCCAGAAAAGCTAAAATCAGATTGTTTGATAGTGAACCTGTGACCCAACATTTATAAAGAAATGCAAACCACAGGTATTCCAATAATAGTGAACCTACGAACCAACGTTTATAAAGAAACGCAAACCACAGGTATTCATGTTTGTGAACGCCACAAGGAAGACCTTGATAAGTTCATGGTGTTATGTGAAGAACAAGGGGAGGAGCAATGCTCAACTTCTGAATTTTTATTAATCCATTGATTGGAGATGATGTTCCTGCATTACATTGAGTGAATGCTTTATATAAGCATGGCTGAAACAAGTTTAGAAATAGTCTAGAATAATCTCCCCTAATTCCAGCCTACATTCCTAAGTAAGAAAATATAACCTAAAATGAAAAAGGAAACAAAGATAATTACTTCCTTTCAGCCTATAAGCCTAAATTAAAGAAAAAGGGAGACTATTCTTTGTCTCATAATAAGAAAGAAGATAATTAAAATATAAGCCAACTAATCCTTCCATTCCACACATCAGTCCCAATAGCTTGGATTAATTTTATTGCTCCATCATCTTCCTTTGGGCCAAACATGGAGTGGCTCGTTTTAGAATCACCCCACATTTCTTGAATCATCCCATTGAATGCTTCTTTGATCTCTTGGATCTCTCTCTAATAATAGGCCTGACTGGAACATGCAATGGATCCTTTGATGGTGCTTGTTGATTCTCATCATTCCCCCTCTCTTCAAAGGATTCGTCCTAGAATCCATCAAAGGATTTGCTTGAATTTTTTTTTTGGGTAACTCTTGGTGCACGACTCAAACAAGAACAAGGAAATAAAACTAAAACAAAAGCAAACTTGTTTTTTTTTTTTTTGACTTGGTGCACGACACAACATAAACAAGAACAAGGACAAAGGAATGAAGAATACAACGAATCAGATTTCTTTCTTTCTTTTTCTTTTTAAGAACACGACGACATAAAAGAAAGAAGGAGACTCAAAGTTAAAGGATAGAACACTCAAATCAAAAATGGATAAGGTGACAAAAGACACGAAAACAAAAGATATCGATAACCTGATTTTAGAGCCTGAGCTCTGATACCAAATGATGCGAACCTCAATAGACTTGCTTTGAGACCCAACGACAATATTGACATGTTTTACCCAGAAAAGCTAAAATCAGATTGTTTGATAGTGAACCTGTGACCCAACATTTATAAAGAAATGCAAACCACAGGTATTCCAATAATAGTGAACCTACGAACCAACGTTTATAAAGAAACGCAAACCACAGGTATTCATGTTTGTGAACGCCACAAGGAAGACCTTGATAAGTTCATGGTGTTATGTGAAGAACAAGGGGAGGAGCAATGCTCAACTTCTGAATTTTTATTAATCCATTGATTGGAGATGATGTTCCTGCATTACATTGAGTGAATGCTTTATATAAGCATGGCTGAAACAAGTTTAGAAATAGTCTAGAATAATCTCCCCTAATTCCAGCCTACATTCCTAAGTAAGAAAATATAACCTAAAATGAAAAAGGAAACAAAGATAATTACTTCCTTTCAGCCTATAAGCCTAAATTAAAGAAAAAGGGAGACTATTCTTTGTCTCATAATAAGAAAGAAGATAATTAAAATATAAGCCAACTAATCCTTCCATTCCACACATCAGTCCCAATAGCTTGGATTAATTTTATTGCTCCATCATCTTCCTTTGGGCCAAACATGGAGTGGCTCGTTTTAGAATCACCCCACATTTCTTGAATCATCCCATTGAATGCTTCTTTGATCTCTTGGATCTCTCTCTAGTAATAGGCCTGACTGGAACATGCAATGGATCCTTTGATGGTGCTTGTTGATTCTCATCATTCCCCCTCTCTTCAAAGGATTCGTCCTCGAATCCATCAAAGGATTTGCTTGAATTTTTTTTTTTTGGGTAACTCTTGGTGCACGACTCAAACAAGAACAAGGAAATAAAAACTAAAACAAAAGCAAACTTGTTTTTTTTTTTTTGACTTGGTGCACGACACAACATAAACAAGAACAAGGACAAAGGAATGAAGAATACAACGAATCAGATTTCTTTCTTTCTTTTTCTTTTTAAGAACACGACGACATAAAAGAAAGAAGGAGACTCAAAGTTAAAGGATAGAACACTCAAATCAAAAATGGATAAGGTGACAAAAGACACGAAAACAAAAGGGATCGATAACCTGATTTTAGAGCCTGAGCTCTGATACCAAATGATGCGAACCTCAATAGACTTGCTTTGAGACCCAACGACAATATTGACATGTTTTACCCAGAAAAGCTAAAATCGAATTGTTTGATAGTGAACCTGTGACCCAACATTTATAAAGAAATGCAAACCACAGGTATTCCAATAATAGTGAACCTACGAACCAACGTTTATAAAGAAACGCAAACTACAGGTATTCATGTTTGTGAACGCCACAAGGAAGACCTTGATAAGTTCATGGTGTTATGTGAAGAACAAGGGGAGGAGCAATGCTCAACTTCTGAATTTTTATTAATCCATTGATTGGAGATGATGTTCCTGCATTACATTGAGTGAATGCTTTATATAAGCATGGCTGAAACAGGTTTAGAAATAGTCTAGAATAATCTCCCCTAATTCCAGCCTACATTCCTAAGTAAGAAAATATAACCTAAAATGAAAAAGGAAACAAAGATAATTACTTCCTTTCAGCCTATAAGCCTAAATTAAAGAAAAAAGGAGACTATTCTTTGTCTCATAATAAGAAAGAAGATAATTAAAATATAAGCCAACTAATCCTTCCATTCCACACATCAGTCCCAATAGCTTGGATTAATTTTATTGCTCCATCATCTTCCTTTGGGCCAAACATGGAGTGGCTCGTTTTAGAATCACCCCACATTTCTTGAATCATCCCATTGAATGCTTCTTTGATCTCTTGGATCTCTCTCTAGTAATAGGCCTGACTGGAACATGCAATGGATCCTTTGATGGTGCTTGTTGATTCTCATCATTCCCCCTCTCTTCAAAGGATTCGTCCTCGAATCCATCAAAGGATTTGCTTGAATTTTTTTTTTTGGGTAACTCTTGGTGCACGACTCAAACAAGAACAAGGAAATAAAAACTAAAACAAAAGCAAACTTGTTTTTTTTTTTTGACTTGGTGCACGACACAACATAAACAAGAACAAGGACAAAGGAATGAAGAATACAACGAATCAGATTTCTTTCTTTCTTTTTCTTTTTAAGAACACGACGACATAAAAGAAAGAAGGAGACTCAAAGTTAAAGGATAGAACACTCAAATCAAAAATGGATAAGGTGACAAAAGACACGAAAACAAAAGGGATCGATAACCTGATTTTAGAGCCTGAGCTCTGATACCAAATGATGCGAACCTCAATAGACTTGCTTTGAGACCCAACGACAATATTGACATGTTTTACCCAGAAAAGCTAAAATCGAATTGTTTGATAGTGAACCTGTGACCCAACATTTATAAAGAAATGCAAACCACAGGTATTCCAATAATAGTGAACCTACGAACCAACGTTTATAAAGAAACGCAAACTACAGGTATTCATGTTTGTGAACGCCACAAGGAAGACCTTGATAAGTTCATGGTGTTATGTGAAGAACAAGGGGAGGAGCAATGCTCAACTTCTGAATTTTTATTAAT
Source organism: Hydrangea macrophylla (assembly GCA_033977485.1). Lineage (NCBI taxonomy): Eukaryota > Viridiplantae > Streptophyta > Magnoliopsida > Cornales > Hydrangeaceae > Hydrangea > Hydrangea macrophylla. The sequence goes on along the minus strand of CM066984.1, from coordinate 49,246,150 downwards.
CCATTGATTGGAGATGATGTTCCTGCATTACATTGAGTGAATGCTTTATATAAGCATGGCTGAAACAGGTTTAGAAATAGTCTAGAATAATCTCCCCTAATTCCAGCCTACATTCCTAAGTAAGAAAAGATAACCTAAAATGAAAAAGGAAACAAAGATAATTACTTCCTTTCAGCCTATAAGCCTAAATTAAAGAAAAAAGGAGACTATTCTTTGTCTCATAATAAGAAAGAAGATAATTAAAATATAAGCCAACTAATCCTTCCATTCCACACATCAGTCCCAATAGCTTGGATTAATTTTATTGCTCCATCATCTTCCTTTGGGCCAAACATGGAGTGGCTCGTTTTAGAATCACCCCACATTTCTTGAATCATTCCATTGAATGCTTCTTTGAACTCTTGGATCTCTCTCTAATAATAGGCCTGACTGGAACATGCAATGGATCCTTTGATGGTGCTTGTTGATTCTCATCATTCCCCCTCTCTTCAAAGGATTCGTCCTCGAATCCATCAAAGGATTTGCTTGAATTTTTTTTTTGGGTAACTCTTGGTGCACGACTCAAACAAGAACAAGGAAATAAAACTAAAACAAAAGCAAACTTGTTTTTTTTTTTTTTTGACTTGGTGCACGACACAACATAAACAAGAACAAGGACAAAGGAATGAAGAATACAACGAATCAGATTTCTTTCTTTCTTTTTCTTTTTAAGAACACGACGACATAAAAGAAAGAAGGAGACTCAAAGTTAAAGGATAGAACACTCAAATCAAAAATGGATAAGGTGACAAAAGAAACGAAAACAAAAGATATCGATAACCTGATTTTAGAGCCTGAGCTCTGATACCAAATGATGCAAACCTCAATAGACTTGCTTTGAGACCCAACGACAATATTGACATGTTTTACCCAGAAAAGCTAAAATCAGATTGTTTGATAGTGAACCTGTGACCCAACATTTATAAAGAAATGCAAACCACAGGTATTCCAATAATAGTGAACCTACGAACCAACGTTTATAAAGAAACGCAAACCACAGGTATTCATGTTTGTGAACGCCACAAGGAAGACCTTGATAAGTTCATGGTGTTATGTGAAGAACAAGGGGAGGAGCAATGCTCAACTTCTGAATTTTTATTAATCCATTGATTGGAGATGATGTTCCTGCATTACATTGAGTGAATGCTTTATATAAGCATGGCTGAAACAAGTTTAGAAATAGTCTAGAATAATCTCCCCTAATTCCAGCCTACATTCCTAAGTAAGAAAATATAACCTAAAATGAAAAAGGAAACAAAGATAATTACTTCCTTTCAGCCTATAAGCCTAAATTAAAGAAAAAAGGAGACTATTCTTTGTCTCATAATAAGAAAGAAGATAATTAAAATATAAGCCAACTAATCCTTCCATTCCACACATCAGTCCCAATAGCTTGGATTAATTTTATTGCTCCATCATCTTCCTTTGGGCCAAACATGGAGTGGCTCGTTTTAGAATCACCCCACATTTCTTGAATCATCCCATTGAATGCTTCTTTGATCTCTTGGATCTCTCTCTAGTAATAGGCCTGACTGGAATATGCAATGGATCCTTTGATGGTGCTTGTTGATTCTCATCATTCCCCCTCTCTTCAAAGGATTCGTCCTCGAATCCATCAAAGGATTTGCTTGAATTTTTTTTTTTTGGGTAACTCTTGGTGCACGACTCAAACAAGAACAAGGAAATAAAACTAAAACAAAAGCAAACTTGTTTTTTTTTTTTTGACTTGGTGCACGACACAACATAAACAAGAACATGGACAAAGGAATGAAGAATACAACGAATCAGATTTCTTTCTTTCTTTTTCTTTTTAAGAACACGACGACATAAAAGAAAGAAGGAGACTCAAAGTTAAAGGATAGAACACTCAAATCAAAAATGGATAAGGTGACAAAAGACACGAAAACAAAAGATATCGATAACCTGATTTTAGAGCCTGAGCTCGGATACCAAATGATGCGAACCTCAATAGACTTGCTTTGAGACCCAACGACAATATTGACATGTTTTACCCAGAAAAGCTAAAATCAGATTGTTTGATAGTGAACCTGTGACCCAAAATTTATAAAGAAATGCAAACCACAGGTATTCCAATAATAGTGAACCTACGAACCAATGTTTATAAAGAAACGCAAACCAAAGGTATTCATGTTTGTGAACGCCACAAGGAAGACCTTGATAAGTTCATGGTGTTATGTGAAGAACAAGGGGAGGAGCAATGCTCAACTTCTGAATTTTTATTAATCCATTGATTGGAGATGATGTTCCTGCATTACATTGAGTGAATGCTTTATATAAGCATGGCTGAAACAGGTTTAGAAATAGTCTAGAATAATCTCCCCTAATTCCAGCCTACATTCCTAAGTAAGAAAAGATAACCTAAAATGAAAAAGGAAACAAAGATAATTACTTCCTTTCAGCCTATAAGCCTAAATTAAAGAAAAAAGGAGACTATTCTTTGTCTCATAATAAGAAAGAAGATAATTAAAATATAAGCCAACTAATCCTTCCATTCCACACATCAGTCCCAATAGCTTGGATTAATTTTATTGCTCCATCATCTTCCTTTGGGCCAAACATGGAGTGGCTCGTTTTAGAATCACCCCACATTTCTTGAATCATCCCATTGAATGCTTCTTTGATCTCTTGGATCTCTCTCAAGTAATAGGCCTGACTGGAACATGCAATGGATCCTTTGATGGTGCTTGTTGATTCTCATCATTCCCCCTCTCTTCAAAGGATTCGTCCTCGAATCCATCAAAGGATTTGCTTGAATTTTTTTTTTTGGGTAACTCTTGGTGCACGACTCAAACAAGAACAAGGAAATAAAACTAAAACAAAAGCAAACTTGTTTTTTTTTTTTTTTGATTGGTGCACGACACAACATAAACAAGAACAAGGACAAAGGAATGAAGAATACAACGAATCAGATTTCTTTCTTTCTTTTTCTTTTTAAGAACACGACGACATAAAAGAAAGAAGGAGACTCAAAGTTAAAGGATAGAACACTCAAATCAAAAATGGATAAGGTGACAAAAGACACGAAAACAAAAGATATCGATAACCTGATTTTAGAGCCTGAGCTCGGATACCAAATGATGCGAACCTCAATAGACTTGCTTTGAGACCCAACGACAATATTGACATGTTTTACCCAGAAAAGCTAAAATCAGATTGTTTGATAGTGAACCTGTGACCCAACATTTATAAAGAAATGCAAACCACAGGTATTCCAATAATAGTGAACCTACGAACCAACGTTTATAAAGAAACGCAAACCAAAGGTATTCATGTTTGTGAACGCCACAAGGAAGACCTTGATAAGTTCATGGTGTTATGTGAAGAACAAGGGGAGGAGCAATGCTCAACTTCTGAATTTTTATTAATCCATTGATTGGAGATGATGTTCCTGCATTACATTGAGTGAATGCTTTATATAAGCATGGCTGAAACAGGTTTAGAAATAGTCTAGAATAATCTCCCCTAATTCCAGCCTACATTCCTAAGTAAGAAAAGATAACCTAAAATGAAAAAGGAAACAAAGATAATTACTTCCTTTCAGCCTATAAGCCTAAATTAAAGAAAAAAGGAGACTATTCTTTGTCTCATAATAAGAAAGAAGATAATTAAAATATAAGCCAACTAATCCTTCCATTCCACACATCAGTCCCAATAGCTTGGATTAATTTTATTGCTCCATCATCTTCCTTTGGGCCAAACATGGAGTGGCTCGTTTTAGAATCACCCCACATTTCTTGAATCATCCCATTGAATGCTTCTTTGATCTCTTGGATCTCTCTCAAGTAATAGGCCTGACTGGAACATGCAATGGATCCTTTGATGGTGCTTGTTGATTCTCATCATTCCCCCTCTCTTCAAAGGATTCGTCCTCGAATCCATCAAAGGATTTGCTTGAATTTTTTTTTTTTGGGTAACTCTTGGTGCACGACTCAAACAAGAACAAGGAAATAAAACTAAAACAAAAGCAAACTTGTTTTTTTTTTTTTTTGATTGGTGCACGACACAACATAAACAAGAACAAGGACAAAGGAATGAAGAATACAACGAATCAGATTTCTTTCTTTCTTTTTCTTTTTAAGAACACGACGACATAAAAGAAAGAAGGAGACTCAAAGTTAAAGGATAGAACACTCAAATCAAAAATGGATAAGGTGACAAAAGACACGAAAACAAAAGATATCGATAACCTGATTTTAGAGCCTGAGCTCGGATACCAAATGATGCGAACCTCAATAGACTTGCTTTGAGACCCAACGACAATATTGACATGTTTTACCCAGAAAAGCTAAAATCAGATTGTTTGACAGTGAACCTGTGACCCAACATTTATAAAGAAATGCAAACCACAGGTATTCCAATAATAGTGAACCTACGAACCAACGTTTATAAAGAAACGCAAACCAAAGGTATTCATGTTTGTGAACGCCACAAGGAAGACCTTGATAAGTTCATGGTGTTATGTGAAGAACAAGGGGAGGAGCAATACTCAACTTCTGAATTTTTATTAATCCATTGATTGGAGATGATGTTCCTGCATTACATTGAGTGAATGCTTTATATAAGCATGGCTGAAACAGGTTTAGAAATAGTCTAGAATAATCTCCCCTAATTCCAGCCTACATTCCTAAGTAAGAAAATATAACCTAAAATGAAAAAGGAATCAAAGATAATTACTTCCTTTCAGCCTATAAGCCTAAATTAAAGAAAAAAGGAGACTATTCTTTGTCTCATAATAAGAAAGAAGATAATTAAAATATAAGCCAACTAATCCTTCCATTCCACACATCAGTCCCAATAGCTTGGATTAATTTTATTGCTCCATCATCTTCCTTTGGGCCAAACATGGAGTGGCTCGTTTTAGAATCACCCCACATTTCTTGAATCATCCCATTGAATGCTTCTTTGATCTCTTGGATCTCTCTCTAGTAATAGGCCTGACTGGAACATGCAATGGATCCTTTGATGGTGCTTGTTGATTCTCATCATTCCCCCTCTCTTCAAAGGATTCGTCCTCGAATCCATCAAAGGATTTGCTTGAATTTTTTTTTTTTGGGTAACTCTTGGTGCACGACTCAAACAAGAACAAGGAAATAAAAACTAAAACAAAAGCAAACTTGTTTTTTTTTTTTTTTTGACTTGGTGCACGACACAACATAAACAAGAACAAGGACAAAGGAATGAAGAATACAACGAATCAGATTTCTTTCTTTCTTTTTCTTTTTAAGAACACGACGACATAAAAGAAAGAAGGAGACTCAAAGTTAAAGGATAGAACACTCAAATCAAAAATGGATAAGGTGACAAAAGACACGAAAACAAAAGATATCGATAACCTGATTTTAGAGCCTGAGCTCGGATACCAAATGATGCGAACCTCAATAGACTTGCTTTGAGACCCAACGACAATATTGACATGTTTTACCCAGAAAAGCTAAAATCAGATTGTTTGACAGTGAACCTGTGACCCAACATTTATAAAGAAATGCAAACCACAGGTATTCCAATAATAGTGAACCTACGAACCAACGTTTATAAAGAAACGCAAACCAAAGGTATTCATGTTTGTGAACGCCACAAGGAAGACCTTGATAAGTTCATGGTGTTATGTGAAGAACAAGGGGAGGAGCAATGCTCAACTTCTGAATTTTTATTAATCCATTGATTGGAGATGATGTTCCTGCATTACATTGAGTGAATGCTTTATATAAGCATGGCTGAAACAGGTTTAGAAATAGTCTAGAATAATCTCCCCTAATTCCAGCCTACATTCCTAAGTAAGAAAATATAACCTAAAATGAAAAAGGAAACAAAGATAATTACTTCCTTTCAGCCTATAAGCCTAAATTAAAGAAAAAAGGAGACTATTCTTTGTCTCATAATAAGAAAGAAGATAATTAAAATATAAGCCAACTAATCCTTCCATTCCACACATCAGTCCCAATAGCTTGGATTAATTTTATTGCTCCATCATCTTCCTTTGGGCCAAACATGGAGTGGCTCGTTTTAGAATCACCCCACATTTCTTGAATCATCCCATTGAATGCTTCTTTGATCTCTTGGATCTCTCTCAAGTAATAGGCCTGACTGGAACATGCAATGGATCCTTTGATGGTGCTTGTTGATTCTCATCATTCCCCCTCTCTTCAAAGGATTCGTCCTCGAATCCATCAAAGGATTTGCTTGAATTTTTTTTTTTTGGGTAACTCTTGGTGCACGACTCAAACAAGAACAAGGAAATAAAACTAAAACAAAAGCAAACTTGTTTTTTTTTTTTTGACTTGGTGCACGACACAACATAAACAAGAACAAGGACAAAGGAATGAAGAATACAACGAATCAGATTTCTTTCTTTCTTTTTCTTTTTAAGAACACGACGACATAAAAGAAAGAAGGAGACTCAAAGTTAAAGGATAGAACACTCAAATCAAAAATGGATAAGGTGACAAAAGACACGAAAACAAAAGATATCGATAACCTGATTTTAGAGCCTGAGCTCGGATACCAAATGATGCGAACCTCAATAGACTTGCTTTGAGACCCAACGACAATATTGACATGTTTTACCCAGAAAAGCTAAAATCAGATTGTTTGACAGTGAACCTGTGACCCAACATTTATAAAGAAATGCAAACCACAGGTATTCCAATAATAGTGAACCTACGAACCAACGTTTATAAAGAAACGCAAACCAAAGGTATTCATGTTTGTGAACGCCACAAGGAAGACCTTGATAAGTTCATGGTGTTATGTGAAGAACAAGGGGAGGAGCAATGCTCAACTTCTGAATTTTTATTAATCCATTGATTGGAGATGATGTTCCTGCATTACATTGAGTGAATGCTTTATATAAGCATGGCTGAAACAGGTTTAGAAATAGTCTAGAATAATCTCCCCTAATTCCAGCCTACATTCCTAAGTAAGAAAATATAACCTAAAATGAAAAAGGAAACAAAGATAATTACTTCCTTTCAGCCTATAAGCCTAAATTAAAGAAAAAAGGAGACTATTCTTTGTCTCATAATAAGAAAGAAGATAATTAAAATATAAGCCAACTAATCCTTCCATTCCACACATCAGTCCCAATAGCTTGGATTAATTTTATTGCTCCATCATCTTCCTTTGGGCCAAACATGGAGTGGCTCGTTTTAGAATCACCCCACATTTCTTGAATCATCCCATTGAATGCTTCTTTGATCTCTTGGATCTCTCTCTAGTAATAGGCCTGACTGGAACATGCAATGGATCCTTTGATGGTGCTTGTTGATTCTCATCATTCCCCCTCTCTTCAAAGGATTCGTCCTCGAATCCATCAAAGGATTTGCTTGAATTTTTTTTTTTTGGGTAACTCTTGGTGCACGACTCAAACAAGAACAAGGAAATAAAAACTAAAACAAAAGCAAACTTGTTTTTTTTTTTTTTTTTGACTTGGTGCACGACACAACATAAACAAGAACAAGGACAAAGGAATGAAGAATACAACGAATCAGATTTCTTTCTTTCTTTTTCTTTTTAAGAACACGACGACATAAAAGAAAGAAGGAGACTCAAAGTTAAAGGATAGAACACTCAAATCAAAAATGGATAAGGTGACAAAAGACACGAAAACAAAAGATATCGATAACCTGATTTTAGAGCCTGAGCTCGGATACCAAATGATGCGAACCTCAATAGACTTGCTTTGAGACCCAACGACAATATTGACATGTTTTACCCAGAAAAGCTAAAATCAGATTGTTTGACAGTGAACCTGTGACCCAACATTTATAAAGAAATGCAAACCACAGGTATTCCAATAATAGTGAACCTACGAACCAACGTTTATAAAGAAACGCAAACCAAAGGTATTCATGTTTGTGAACGCCACAAGGAAGACCTTGATAAGTTCATGGTGTTATGTGAAGAACAAGGGGAGGAGCAATGCTCAACTTCTGAATTTTTATTAATCCATTGATTGGAGATGATGTTCCTGCATTACATTGAGTGAATGCTTTATATAAGCATGGCTGAAACAGGTTTAGAAATAGTCTAGAATAATCTCCCCTAATTCCAGCCTACATTCCTAAGTAAGAAAATATAACCTAAAATGAAAAAGGAAACAAAGATAATTACTTCCTTTCAGCCTATAAGCCTAAATTAAAGAAAAAAGGAGACTATTCTTTGTCTCATAATAAGAAAGAAGATAATTAAAATATAAGCCAACTAATCCTTCCATTCCACACATCAGTCCCAATAGCTTGGATTAATTTTATTGCTCCATCATCTTCCTTTGGGCCAAACATGGAGTGGCTCGTTTTAGAATCACCCCACATTTCTTGAATCATCCCATTGAATGCTTCTTTGATCTCTTGGATCTCTCTCTAGTAATAGGCCTGACTGGAACATGCAATGGATCCTTTGATGGTGCTTGTTGATTCTCATCATTCCCCCTCTCTTCAAAGGATTCGTCCTCGAATCCATCAAAGGATTTGCTTGAATTTTTTTTTTGGGTAACTCTTGGTGCACGACTCAAACAAGAACAAGGAAATAAAAACTAAAACAAAAGCAAACTTGTTTTTTTTTTTTTTTTGACTTGGTGCACGACACAACATAAACAAGAACAAGGACAAAGGAATGAAGAATACAACGAATCAGATTTCTTTCTTTCTTTTTCTTTTTAAGAACACGACGACATAAAAGAAAGAAGGAGACTCAAAGTTAAAGGATAGAACACTCAAATCAAAAATGGATAAGGTGACAAAAGACACGAAAACAAAAGATATCGATAACCTGATTTTAGAGCCTGAGCTCTGATACCAAATGATGCGAACCTCAATAGACTTGCTTTGAGACCCAACGACAATATTGACATGTTTTACCCAGAAAAGCTAAAATCAGATTGTTTGACAGTGAACCTGTGACCCAACATTTATAAAGAAATGCAAACCACAGGTATTCCAATAATAGTGAACCTACGAACCAACGTTTATAAAGAAACGCAAACCAAAGGTATTCATGTTTGTGAACGCCACAAGGAAGACCTTGATAAGTTCATGGTGTTATGTGAAGAACAAGGGGAGGAGCAATGCTCAACTTCTGAATTTTTATTAATCCATTGATTGGAGATGATGTTCCTGCATTACATTGAGTGAATGCTTTATATAAGCATGGCTGAAACAGGTTTAGAAATAGTCTAGAATAATCTCCCCTAATTCCAGCCTACATTCCTAAGTAAGAAAATATAACCTAAAATGAAAAAGGAAACAAAGATAATTACTTCCTTTCAGCCTATAAGCCTAAATTAAAGAAAAAAGGAGACTATTCTTTGTCTCATAATAAGAAAGAAGATAATTAAAATATAAGCCAACTAATCCTTCCATTCCACACATCAGTCCCAATAGCTTGGATTAATTTTATTGCTCCATCATCTTCCTTTGGGCCAAACATGGAGTGGCTCGTTTTAGAATCACCCCACATTTCTTGAATCATCCCATTGAATGCTTCTTTGATCTCTTGGATCTCTCTCTAGTAATAGGCCTGACTGGAACATGCAATGGATCCTTTGATGGTGCTTGTTGATTCTCATCATTCCCCCTCTCTTCAAAGGATTCGTCCTCGAATCCATCAAAGGATTTGCTTGAATTTTTTTTTTTTGGGTAACTCTTGGTGCACGACTCAAACAAGAACAAGGAAATAAAAACTAAAACAAAAGCAAACTTGTTTTTTTTTTTTTTTTGACTTGGTGCACGACACAACATAAACAAGAACAAGGACAAAGGAATGAAGAATACAACGAATCAGATTTCTTTCTTTCTTTTTCTTTTTAAGAACACGACGACATAAAAGAAAGAAGGAGACTCAAAGTTAAAGGATAGAACACTCAAATCAAAAATGGATAAGGTGACAAAAGACACGAAAACAAAAGATATCGATAACCTGATTTTAGAGCCTGAGCTCTGATACCAAATGATGCGAACCTCAATAGACTTGCTTTGAGACCCAACGACAATATTGACATGTTTTACCCAGAAAAGCTAAAATCAGATTGTTTGATAGTGAACCTGTGACCCAACATTTATAAAGAAATGCAAACCACAGGTATTCCAATAATAGTGAACCTACGAACCAACGTTTATAAAGAAACGCAAACCACAGGTATTCATGTTTGTGAACGCCACAAGGAAGACCTTGATAAGTTCATGGTGTTATGTGAAGAACAAGGGGAGGAGCAATGCTCAACTTCTGAATTTTTATTAATCCATTGATTGGAGATGATGTTCCTGCATTACATTGAGTGAATGCTTTATATAAGCATGGCTGAAACAAGTTTAGAAATAGTCTAGAATAATCTCCCCTAATTCCAGCCTACATTCCTAAGTAAGAAAATATAACCTAAAATGAAAAAGGAAACAAAGATAATTACTTCCTTTCAGCCTATAAGCCTAAATTAAAGAAAAAGGGAGACTATTCTTTGTCTCATAATAAGAAAGAAGATAATTAAAATATAAGCCAACTAATCCTTCCATTCCACACATCAGTCCCAATAGCTTGGTTTAATTTTATTGCTCCATCATCTTCCTTTGGGCCAAACATGGAGTGGCTCGTTTTAGAATCACCCCACATTTCTTGAATCATCCCATTGAATGCTTCTTTGATCTCTTGGATCTCTCTCTAGTAATAGGCCTGACTGGAACATGCAATGGATCCTTTGATGGTGCTTGTTGATTCTCATCATTCCCCCTCTCTTCAAAGGATTCGTCCTCGAATCCATCAAAGGATTTGCTTGAATTTTTTTTTTTTGGGTAACTCTTGGTGCACGACTCAAACAAGAACAAGGAAATAAAAACTAAAACAAAAGCAAACTTGTTTTTTTTTTTTGACTTGGTGCACGACACAACATAAACAAGAACAAGGACAAAGGAATGAAGAATACAACGAATCAGATTTCTTTCTTTCTTTTTCTTTTTAAGAACACGACGACATAAAAGAAAGAAGGAGACTCAAAGTTAAAGGATAGAACACTCAAATCAAAAATGGATAAGGTGACAAAAGACACGAAAACAAAAGGGATCGATAACCTGATTTTAGAGCCTGAGCTCTGATACCAAATGATGCGAACCTCAATAGACTTGCTTTGAGACCCAACGACAATATTGACATGTTTTACCCAGAAAAGCTAAAATCGAATTGTTTGATAGTGAACCTGTGACCCAACATTTATAAAGAAATGCAAACCACAGGTATTCCAATAATAGTGAACCTACGAACCAACGTTTATAAAGAAACGCAAACTACAGGTATTCATGTTTGTGAACGCCACAAGGAAGACCTTGATAAGTTCATGGTGTTATGTGAAGAACAAGGGGAGGAGCAATGCTCAACTTCTGAATTTTTATTAATCCATTGATTGGAGATGATGTTCCTGCATTACATTGAGTGAATGCTTTATATAAGCATGGCTGAAACAGGTTTAGAAATAGTCTAGAATAATCTCCCCTAATTCCAGCCTACATTCCTAAGTAAGAAAATATAACCTAAAATGAAAAAGGAAACAAAGATAATTACTTCCTTTCAGCCTATAAGCCTAAATTAAAGAAAAAAGGAGACTATTCTTTGTCTCATAATAAGAAAGAAGATAATTAAAATATAAGCCAACTAATCCTTCCATTCCACACATCAGTCCCAATAGCTTGGATTAATTTTATTGCTCCATCATCTTCCTTTGGGCCAAACATGGAGTGGCTCGTTTTAGAATCACCCCACATTTCTTGAATCATCCCATTGAATGCTTCTTTGATCTCTTGGATCTCTCTCTAGTAATAGGCCTGACTGGAACATGCAATGGATCCTTTGATGGTGCTTGTTGATTCTCATCATTCCCCCTCTCTTCAAAGGATTCGTCCTAGAATCCATCAAAGGATTTGCTTGAATTTTTTTTTTTGGGTAACTCTTGGTGCACGACTCAAACAAGAACAAGGAAATAAAACTAAAACAAAAGCAAACTTGTTTTTTTTTTTTTGACTTAGTGCACGACACAACATAAACAAGAACAAGGACAAAGGAATGAAGAATACAACGAATCAGATTTCTTTCTTTCTTTTTCTTTTTAAGAACACGACGACATAAAAGAAAGAAGGAGACTCAAAGTTAAAGGATAGAACACTCAAATCAAAAATGGATAAGGTGACAAAAGACACGAAAACAAAAGATATCGATAACCTGATTTTAGAGCCTGAGCTCTGATACCAAATGATGCGAACCTCAATAGACTTGCTTTGAGACCCAACGACAATATTGACATGTTTTACCCAGAAAAGCTAAAATCAGATTGTTTGATAGTGAACCTGTGACCCAACATTTATAAAGAAATGCAAACCACAGGTATTCCAATAATAGTGAACCTACGAACCAACGTTTATAAAGAAACGCAAACCACAGGTATTCATGTTTGTGAACGCCACAAGGAAGACCTTGATAAGTTCATGGTGTTATGTGAAGAACAAGGGGAGGAGCAATGCTCAACTTCTGAATTTTTATTAATCCATTGATTGGAGATGATGTTCCTGCATTACATTGAGTGAATGCTTTATATAAGCATGGCTGAAACAAGTTTAGAAATAGTCTAGAATAATCTCCCCTAATTCCAGCCTACATTCCTAAGTAAGAAAATATAACCTAAAATGAAAAAGGAAACAAAGATAATTACTTCCTTTCAGCCTATAAGCCTAAATTAAAGAAAAAAGGAGACTATTCTTTGTCTCATAATAAGAAAGAAGATAATTAAAATATAAGCCAACTAATCCTTCCATTCCACACATCAGTCCCAATAGCTTGGATTAATTTTATTGCTCCATCATCTTCCTTTGGGCCAAACATGGAGTGGCTCGTTTTAGAATCACCCCACATTTCTTGAATCATCCCATTGAATGCTTCTTTGATCTCTTGGATCTCTCTCTAGTAATAGGCCTGACTGGAACATGCAATGGATCCTTTGATGGTGCTTGTTGATTCTCATCATTCCCCCTCTCTTCAAAGGATTCGTCCTAGAATCCATCAAAGGATTTGCTTGAATTTTTTTTTTTGGGTAACTCTTGGTGCACGACTCAAACAAGAACAAGGAAATAAAACTAAAACAAAAGCAAACTTGTTTTTTTTTTTTTGACTTAGTGCACGACACAACATAAACAAGAACAAGGACAAAGGAATGAAGAATACAACGAATCAGATTTCTTTCTTTCTTTTTCTTTTTAAGAACACGACGACATAAAAGAAAGAAGGAGACTCAAAGTTAAAGGATAGAACACTCAAATCAAAAATGGATAAGGTGACAAAAGACACGAAAACAAAAGATATCGATAACCTGATTTTAGAGCCTGAGCTCTGATACCAAATGATGCGAACCTCAATAGACTTGCTTTGAGACCCAACGACAATATTGACATGTTTTACCCAGAAAAGCTAAAATCAGATTGTTTGATAGTGAACCTGTGACCCAACATTTATAAAGAAATGCAAACCACAGGTATTCCAATAATAGTGAACCTACGAACCAACGTTTATAAAGAAACGCAAACCACAGGTATTCATGTTTGTGAACGCCACAAGGAAGACCTTGATAAGTTCATGGTGTTATGTGAAGAACAAGGGGAGGAGCAATGCTCAACTTCTGAATTTTTATTAATCCATTGATTGGAGATGATGTTCCTGCATTACATTGAGTGAATGCTTTATATAAGCATGGCTGAAACAGGTTTAGAAATAGTCTAGAATAATCTCCCCTAATTCCAGCCTACATTCCTAAGTAAGAAAATATAACCTAAAATGAAAAAGGAAACAAAGATAATTACTTCCTTTCAGCCTATAAGCCTAAATTAAAGAAAAAAGGAGACTATTCTTTGTCTCATAATAAGAAAGAAGATAATTAAAATATAAGCCAACTAATCCTTCCATTCCACACATCAGTCCCAATAGCTTGGATTAATTTTATTGCTCCATCATCTTCCTTTGGGCCAAACATGGAGTGGCTCGTTTTAGAATCACCCCACATTTCTTGAATCATCCCATTGAATGCTTCTTTGATCTCTTGGATCTCTCTCTAGTAATAGGCCTGACTGGAACATGCAATGGATCCTTTGATGGTGCTTGTTGATTCTCATCATTCCCCCTCTCTTCAAAGGATTCGTCCTCGAATCCATCAAAGGATTTGCTTGAATTTTTTTTTTTTGGGTAACTCTTGGTGCACGACTCAAACAAGAACAAGGAAATAAAAACTAAAACAAAAGCAAACTTGTTTTTTTTTTTTTGACTTGGTGCACGACACAACATAAACAAGAACAAGGACAAAGGAATGAAGAATAGAACGAATCAGATTTCTTTCTTTCTTTTTCTTTTTAAGAACACGACGACATAAAAGAAAGAAGGAGACTCAAAGTTAAAGGATAGAACACTCAAATCAAAAATGGATAAGGTGACAAAAGACACGAAAACAAAAGGGATCGATAACCTGATTTTAGAGCCTGAGCTCTGATACCAAATGATGCGAACCTCAATAGACTTGCTTTGAGACCCAACGACAATATTGACATGTTTTACCCAGAAAAGCTAAAATCAGATTGTTTGATAGTGAACCTGTGACCCAACATTTATAAAGAAATGCAAACCACAGGTATTCCAATAATAGTGAACCTACGAACCAACGTTTATAAAGAAACGCAAACCACAGGTATTCATGTTTGTGAACGCCACAAGGAAGACCTTGATAAGTTCATGGTGTTATGTGAAGAACAAGGGGAGGAGCAATGCTCAACTTCTGAATTTTTATTAATCCATTGATTGGAGATGATGTTCCTGCATTACATTGAGTGAATGCTTTATATAAGCATGGTTGAAACAAGTTTAGAAATAGTCTAGAATAATCTCCCCTAATTCCAGCCTACATTCCTAAGTAAGAAAATATAACCTAAAATGAAAAAGGAAACAAAGATAATTACTTCCTTTCAGCCTATAAGCCTAAATTAAAGAAAAAAGGAGACTATTCTTTGTCTCATAATAAGAAAGAAGATAATTAAAATACAAGCCAACTAATCCTTCCATTCCACACATCAGTCCCAATAGCTTGGATTAATTTTATTGCTCCATCATCTTCCTTTGGGCCAAACATGGAGTGGCTCGTTTTAGAATCACCCCACATTTCTTGAATCATCCCATTGAATGCTTCTTTGATCTCTTGGATCTCTCTCTAATAATAGGCCTGACTGGAACATGCAATGGATCCTTTGATGGTGTTTGTTGATTCTCATCATTCCCCCTCTCTTCAAAGGATTCGTCCTCGAATCCATCAAAGGATTTGCTTGAATTTTTTTTTTTGGGTAACTCTTGGTGCACGACTCAAACAAGAACAAGGAAATAAAACTAAAACAAAAGCAAACTTGTTTTTTTTTTTTTTTGACTTGGTGCACGACACAACATAAACAAGAACAAGGACAAAGGAATGAAGAATACAACGAATCAGATTTCTTTCTTTCTTTTTCTTTTTAAGAACACGACGACATAAAAGAAAGAAGGAGACTCAAAGTTAAAGGATAGAACACTCAAATCAAAAATGGATAAGGTGACAAAAGACACGAAAACAAAAGGGATCGATAACCTGATTTTAGAGCCTGAGCTCTGATACCAAATGATGCGAACCTCAATAGACTTGCTTTGAGACCCAACGACAATATTGACATGTTTTACCCAGAAAAGCTAAAATCAGATTGTTTGATAGTGAACCTGTGACCCAACATTTATAAAGAAATGCAAACCACAGGTATTCCAATAATAGTGAACCTACGAACCAACGTTTATAAAGAAACGCAAACCACAGGTATTCATGTTTGTGAACGCCACAAGGAAGACCTTGATAAGTTCATGGTGTTATGTGAAGAACAAGGGGAGGAGCAATGCTCAACTTCTGAATTTTTATTAATCCATTGATTGGAGATGATGTTCCTGCATTACATTGAGTGAATGCTTTATATAAGCATGGCTGAAACAAGTTTAGAAATAGTCTAGAATAATCTCCCCTAATTCCAGCCTACATTCCTAAGTAAGAAAATATAACCTAAAATGAAAAAGGAAACAAAGATAATTACTTCCTTTCAGCCTATAAGCCTAAATTAAAGAAAAAAGGAGATTATTCTTTGTCTCATAATAAGAAAGAAGATAATTAAAATATCAGCCAACTAATCCTTCCTTTCCACACATCAGTCCCAATGATGAGAACATGGCGGCTAGCACAAGGTGGAATGCGGACCCGAACCACGTGCCAATTGGTCCAGTTACAAGGGCGCGAGCAAAGCGGTTCAAGGACAATCTCAATGGGCTGGTTCAACAAATTTGGGTTGAGACTAATCTGAGTGGCCCAAAGGAGGATACTAGTGATCCACAAGGCTGGGTGTCCATGATTCAAGCTCTAGAATAAATTATAGGCTTGCATGCCAACTTAGGGATTTTTTATATTCATTTGTTTCCTTTTATTTTAGTTTTGGGATGAATTATATTGGACCATAATATTTCGTAGGCTTAAAAGGGCCCAACTTTAAGCCTCAGCTATTTAAACAGTTTTAGGGTTTGTAATATTCAGTTTTGATCATTAATAATATTGTGAGAGTTTTCTCTTTGGTTCTTTGAAGAACTATTCGAACTTATCAGATTTACTCTATGGCGTTCATACCTGGACTTATCAATCGAGTTTTCCATCCTTGATTGTGGCGTCTTCATCCTTTATACCAAGGTTCGCATCTGTTATAGGTGTTGGGTCGCGGTTTCCATTGAATCTGACAGTAGAACGGTCCGAGACATTAATCGTGTTACGGGTTTCATCACATTATTGGCGGGGTTCGTATCACCCAATAGCTTGGATTAATTTTATTACTCCATCATCTTCCTTTGGGCCAAACTTGGAGTGGCTCGTTTTAGAATCACCCCACATTTCTTGAATCATCCCATTGAATGCTTCTTTGATCTCTTGGATCTCGCTCTAGTAATAGGCCCGACTGGAACATGCAATGGATCCTTTGATGGTGCTTGTTGATTCTCATCATTCCCCCTCCCTTCAAAGGATTCGTCCTCGAATCCATCAAAGGATTTGCTTGAATTTTTTTTTTTGGGTAACTCTTGGTGCACGACTCAAACAAGAAGAAGGAAATAAAAACTAAAACAAAAGCAAACTTGTTTTTTTTTTTTGAATTGGTGCACGACACGACATAAACAAGAACAAGGACAAAGGAATGAAGAATAAAAACGAATCAGATTTCTTTCTTTCTTTTTTTTTTTAAGAACACGACGACATAAAAGAAAGAAGGAGACTCAAAGATAAAGGATAGAACACTCAAAATGAAAATGGATAAGGTGACGAAAGACACGAAAACAAAAGGGATAGATAACCTGATTTTAGAGCCTGAGCTCTGATACCAAATGATGCGAACCTCAATAGACTTGCTTTGAGACCCAACGACAATATTGACATGTTTTACCCAGAAAAGCTAAAATCAGATTGTTTGATAGTGAACCTGTGACCCAACATTTATAAAGAAATGCAAACCACAGGTATTCCAATAATAGTGAACCTATGAACCAACGTTTATAAAGAAACGCAAACCACATGTATTCATGTTTGTGAACGCCAAAAGGAAGACCTTGATAAGTTCATGGTGTTATGTGAAGAACAAGGGGAGGAGCAATGCTCAACTTCTGAATTTTTATTAATCCATTGATTGGTAATGATGTTCCTGCATTACATTGAGTGAATGCTCTATATAAGCATGGCTGAAACAAGTTTAGAAATAGTCTAGAATAATCTCCCCTAATTCCAGCCTACATTCCTAAGTAAGAAAATATAACCTAAAATGAAAAAGGAAACAAAGATAATTACTTCCTTTCAGCCTATAAGCCTAAATTAAAGAAAAAAGGAGACTATTCTTTGTCTCATAATAAGAAAGAAGATAATTAAAATATCAGCCAACTAATCCTTCCTTTCCACACATCAGTCCCAATAGCTTGGATTAATTTTATTGCTTCGGGCATCCTAGAGCTTGCAAGATCTCTTGAGGGACTATCATAAACCTTCGGGCCATCCTAGAGCTGCGGCTAAGGTTGATCTCATGAAGGCATATGATAGTGTGAGTTGGGAGTTTTTACTTGATCTCCTTAAGGTTCTTGGATTCCCTCCCAAGATACAAGGCTGGATTAGAGCTTGCATCACTAGCCCAAAGTACTCTATAAATTTTAATGGGGAATCTATTGGGTACTTCGAGGGTGCTAAAGGTCTTAGGCAAGGTGATCCTATGTCGCCATACCTTTTTGTCCTTGTTATGGACACGCTTAGCCAATTGATACAACGTAACATCCGAAGTATGGATCATTTTAAATACCATTGGCGATGTGATAAACTAAAAATTTCTCATCTTTGCTTCGCTGATGATCTTCTCCTGTTCTTCAATGGTGATATGAACTCTGCTTTGGTTATGCAAAATTCCCTGAATCAATTTTATGACTTCACTGGCTTGCAGGCTAATGCTAGTAAGAGTTGCCTTTTTCTTGCAGGAATGGAGGACACAACCTCTAATGATATATGCCTACATCTCCCATTTACTCGTGGTTCTCTACCTATGAAGTACCTTGGTGTTCCTCTGATCACCACTAAACTTAAGAAAGGAGATTGTGATGATCTCATCCAGAAAATCAGCTCGAGAATTACTTCTTGGACCTCTAAATTTCTCTCTTATGCTGGCAGGCTGCAACTAATCCAATCTGTCCTTGCAGGAATACAAAATTATTGGGCTGCCATGTTTATTCTTCCTAAGAGTGTTCTTAAGCATATTGATAGATTAATGAGTAGATTTCTTTGGACTGGGGGAACAGAAAAGGCCCATGGTGCTAAAGTTGCTTGGAACTTGGTCTGTCGACCTAAGAAGGAGGGTGGGCTTGGCCTTAAAAATCTGACTCAATTGAACTCTACTTTAAATCTTAAACATATCTGGTGCATTTTTACTTCTAAAAACCACTCCCTATGGGTTGACTGGATACACGCTTACATGTTAAAAGGGAAGAGTTTTTGGGATGTTAAACCCCCTTCTCAATGCTCTTGGTATTGGCGGAAACTCCTTAAACTGAGGCATATGGCAAGACCTATGCTTAAACATAGGATTGGTAATGGTTGTGACACTTTTCTTTGGTATGATAACTGGCATCCTTTGGGCCCTATTTTAGATAGATTTGGATTGCGTATACAATATGATGCCGCTATCCCTTTAAATGCTAAAGTGTCCGATGTTATTAATGGAAGGGAATGGAGTTGGCCACTCACTAATACTCTTGATTTAATGGAAATTAGAGGCCAATTACAGACTTTACCCCTTCCCTCAACTTCTAGTGACGTGGTTCAATGGTTACCCTCTCCTAACAAAATATTTTCCTCCGCGAAAACTTGGGACCATGTTAGACCTTATTACCCTAAAGTTCCGTGGCATCGCCTCATATGGTTTCCGGGAAACATTCCTCGCTATAGTTTTATTTCGTGGTTGGCTATTCTTCACAGATTATCCACATATGATAGAATTTATACATACACACCAGGTCCCCTTGCTTGTGTTCTATGCCACAAACATTTGGAAACCCACGACCACTTATTCTTTAAATGTTCTTATACTTCTTATGTGTGGCAGGGGGTTCTCAATAGGTTGGACGTTTCATACTCAGCCCCCACATGGGATGATCTTGTGGTTTGGGCAATGGACAAGTGGAAAGGGAAGACACCTCAGCACATTGTGCCTAAAATGTGCCTCACTTTAGTTGTGTAGAGCATCTGGCAAGAGAGGAATGCTCGGAGCTTTAAAATGGAAGTTAAACCTAAGGAAAGAATTTTTCAAGAAATATGCCTCCAAATGTCCCTTCAGTTACAAGCTAATTGGAAGAACGATCCCCATCTTCCCCAGTACATCGAGAGATGGGCCATTACCCCATAATGGGGAGTTTGGTTTGGATAGCCGCCTTGACTTTTTGGTCTATCTATGTTGTGACCCTTCCTCCTTAGCTTCCCTTTGAAGGTGGGCTAAGTACTTTTATTTTTGTAAGTTGGGGCTTTTTCTTTGATTTCCCCTCCCTTTTGCATTGTCTAATGCATTTTTTATTGCGCTCATTGTAAATCCTGGGGTATGCCCCTTGAACTTTTGTACAGTGCCGTTTGGCTCCTTTTTCGTTTAATTAACCATTTTCCGAAAAAAAAAAATTTATTGCTCCATCATCTTCCTCCTTTGGGCCAAACTTGGAGTGGCTCATTTTAGAATCTCCCCACATTTCTTGAATCATCCCATTGAATGCTTCTTTGATCTCTTGGATCTCGCTCTAGTAATAGGCCAGACCGGAACATGCAATGGATCCTTTGACGGTGCTTGTTGATTCTCATCATTCCCCCTCTCTTCAAAGGATTCGTCCTCGAATCCATCAAAGGATTTGCTTGAATTTTTTTTTTTTGGGTAACTCTTGGTGCACGACTCAAACAAGAACAAGGAAATAAAAACTAAAACAAAAGCAAACTTGTTTTTTTTTTAATTGGTGCACGACACGACATAAACAAGAACAAGGACAAAGGAATGAAGAATACAACGAATCAGATTTCTTTATATCTTTTTTTTTTTTAAGAACACGACGACATAAAAGAAAGAAGGAGACTCAAAGATAAAGAATAGAACACTCAAAACGAAAATGGATAAGGTGACAAAAGACACGAAAACAAAAGGGATAGATAACCTGATTTTAGAGCCTGAGCTCTGATACCAAATGATACGAACCTCAATAGACTTGCTTTGAGACCCAACGACAATATTGACATGTTTTACCCAGAAAAGCTAAAATCAGATTGTTTGATATGAACCTGAGACCCAACATTTATAAAGAAATGCAAACCACAGGTATTCCAATAATAGTGAACCTATGAACCAACGTTTATAAAGAAACGCAAACCACAGGTATTCATGTTTGTGAACGCCACAAGGAAGACCTTGATAAGTTCATGGTGTTATGTGAAGAACAAGGGGAGGAGCAATGCTCAACTTCTGAATTTTTATTAATCCATTGATTGGAAATGATGTTCCTGCATTACATTGAGTGAATGCTTTATATAAGCATGGCTGAAACAAGTTTAGAAATAGTCTAGAATAATCTCCCCTAATTCCAGCCTACATTCCTAAGTAAGAAAACATAACCTAAAATGAAAAAGGAAACAAAGATAATTACTTCCTTTCAGCCTATAAGCCTAAATTAAAGAAAAAAGGAGACTATTCTTTGTCACATAATAAGAAAGAAGATAATTAAAATATCAGCCAACTAATCCTTCCTTTCCACACATCAGTCCCAATAGCTTGGATTAATTTTATTACTCCATCATCTTCCTCCTTTGGGCCAAACTTGGAGTGGCTCATTTTAGAATCACCCCACATTTCTTGAATCATCCCATTGAATGCTTCTTTGATCTCTTGGATCTCGCTCTAGTAATAGGCCAGACTGGAACATGCAATGGATCCTTTGACGGTGCTTGTTGATTCTCATCATTCCCCCTCTCTTCAAAGGATTCGTCCTCGAATCCATCAAAGGATTTGCTTGAATTTTTTTTTTTTGGGTAACTCTTGGTGCACGACTCAAACAAGAACAAGGAAATAAAAACTAAAACAAAAGCAAACTTGTTTTTTTTTAATTGGTGCACGACACGACCTAAACAAGAACAAGGACAAAGGAATGAAGAATACAACGAATCAGATTTCTTTATTTCTTTTTTTTTTAAGAACACGACGACATAAAAGAAAGAAGGAGACTCAAAGATAAAGGATAGAACACTCAAAATGAAAATGGATAAGGTGACAAAAGACACAAAAACAAAAGGGATAGATAACCTTATTTTAGAGCCTGAGCTCTGATACCAAATGATGCGAACCTCAATAGACTTGCTTTGAGACCCAACGACAATATTGACATGTTTTACCCAGAAAATCTAAAATCAGATTGTTTGATAGTGAACCTGTGACACAACATTTATAAAGAAATGCAAACCACAGGTATTCGAATAATAGTGAACCTATGAACCAACGTTTATAAAGAAAAGCAAACCACAGGTATTCATGTTTGTGAACGCCACAAGGAAGACCTTGATAAGTTCATGGTGTTATGTGAAGAACAAGGGGAGGAGCAATGCTCAACTTCTGAATTTTTATTAATCCATTGATTGGAAATGATGTTCCTGCATTACATTGAGTGAATGCTCTATATAAGCATGGCTGAAACAAGTTTAGAAATAGTCTAGAATAATCTCCCCTAATTCCAGCCTACATTCCTAAGTAAGAAAACATAACCTAAAATGAAAAAGGAAACAAAGATAATTACTTCCTTTCAGCCTATAAGCCTAAATTAAAGAAAAAGGGAGACTATTCTTTGTCACATAATAAGAAAGAAGATAATTAAAATATCAGCCAACTAATCCTTCCTTTCCACACATCAGTCCCAATAGCTTGGATTAATTTTATTACTCCATCATCTTCCTCCTTTGGGCCAAACTTGGAGTGGCTCATTTTAGAATCACCCCACATTTCTTGAATCATCCCATTGAATGCTTCTTTGATCTCTTGGATCTCGCTCTAGTAATAGGCCAGACTGGAACATGCAATGGATCCTTTGACGGTGCTTGTTGATTCTCATCATTCCCCCTCTCTTCAAAGGATTCGTCCTCGAATCCATCAAAGGATTTGCTTGAATTTTTTTTTTTTGGGTAACTCTTGGTGCACGACTCAAACAAGAACAAGGAAATAAAAACTAAAACAAAAGCAAACTTGTTTTTTTTTTTTTTTAATTGGTGCACGACACGACATAAACAAGAACAAGGACAAAGGAATGAAGAATACAACGAATCAGATTCATTATTTTTTTTTTTTTTAGGAACACAACGACATAAAAGAAAGAAGGAGACTCAAAGATAAAGGATAGAACACTCAAAACGAAAATGGATAAGGTGACAAAAGACACGAAAACAAAAGGGATAGATAACCTGATTTTAGAGCCTGAGCTCTGATACCAAATGATGCGAACCTCAATAGACTTGCTTTGAGACCCAACAACAATATTGACATGTTTTACCCAGAAAAGCTAAAATCAGATTGTTTGATAGTGAACCTGTGACCCAACATTTATAAAGAAATGCAAACCACAGGTATTCCAATAATAGTGAACCTATGAACCAACGTTTATAAAGAAACGCAAACCACAGGTATTCATGTTTGTGAACGCCACAAGGAAGACCTTGATAAGTTCATGGTGTTATGTGAAGAACAAAGGGAGGAGCAATGCTCAACTTCTGAATTTTTTTTAATCCATTGATTAGAAATGATGTTCCTGCATTACATTGAGTGAATGCTTTATATAAGCATGGCTGAAACAAGTTTAGAAATAGTCTAGAATAATCTCCCCTAATTCCAGCCTACATTCCTAAGTAAGAAAATATAACCTAAAATGAAAAAGGAAACAAAGATAATTACTTCCTTTCAGCCTATAAGCCTAAATTAAAGAAAAAAGGAGACTATTCTTTGTCTCATAATAAGAAAGAAGATAATTAAAATATCTGCCAACTTATCCTTCCATTCCACACATCAGTCCCAATAGCTTGGATTAATTTTATTGCTCCATCATCTTCCTCCTTTGGGCCAAACTTGGAGTGGCTCATTTTAGAATCACCCCACATTTCTTGAATCATCCCATTGAATGCTTCTTTGATCTCTTGGATCTCGCTCTAGTAATAGGCCAGACTGGAACATGCAATGGATCCTTTAACGGTGCTTGTTGATTCTCATCATTCCCCCTCTCTTCAAAGGATTCGTCCTCGAATCCATCAAAGGATTTGCTTGAATTTTTTTTTTTGGGTAACTCTTGGTGCACGACTCAAACAAGAACAAGGAAATAAAAACTAAAACAAAAGCAAACTTGTTTTTTTTTTAATTGGTGCACGACACGACCTAAACAAGAACAAGGACAAAGGAATGAAGAATACAACGAATCAGATTTCTTTATTTCTTTTTTTTTTTAAGAACACGACGACATAAAAGAAAGAAGGAGACTCAAAGATAAAGGATAGAACACTCAAAACGAAAATGGATAAGGTGACAAAAGACACAAAAACAAAAGGGATAGATAATCTTATTTTAGAACCTGAGCTCTGATACCAAATGATGCGAACCTCAATAGACTTGCTTTGAGACCCAACGACAATATTGACATGTTTTACCCAGAAAATCTAAAATCAGATTGTTTGATAGTGAACCTGTGACACAACATTTATAAAGAAATGCAAACCACAGGTATTCCAATAATAGTGAACCTATGAACCAACGTTTATAAAGAAACGCAAACCACAGGTATTCATGTTTGTGAACGCCACAAGGAAGACCTTGATAAGTTCATGGTGTTATGTGAAGAACAAGGGGAGGAGCAATGCTCAACTTCTGAATTTTTATTAATCCATTGATTGGAAATGATGTTCCTGCATTACATTGAGTGAATGCTTTATATAAGCATGGCTGAAACAAGTTTAGAAATAGTAGAGAATAATCTCCCCTAATTCCAGCCTACATTCCTAAGTAAGAAAACATAACCTAAAATGAAAAAGGAAACAAAGATAATTACTTCCTTTCAGCCTATAAGCCTAAATTAAAGAAAAAAGGAGACTATTCTTTGTCTCATAATAAGAAAGAAGATAATTAAAATATCAGCCAACTAATCCTTCCTTTCCACACATCAGTCCCAATAGCTTGGATTAATTTTATTGCTCCATCATCTTCCTCCTTTGGGCCAAACTTGGGGTGGCTCATTTTAGAATCACCCCACATTTCTTGAATCATCCCATTGAATGCTTCTTTGATCTCTTGGATCTCGCTCTAGTAATAGGCCAGACTGGAACATGCAATGGATCCTTTGACGGTGCTTGTTGATTCTCATCATTCCCCCTCTCTTCAAAGGATTCGTCCTCGAATCCATCAAAGGATTTGCTTGAATTTTTTTTTTTGGGTAACTCTTGGTGCACGACTCAAACAAGAACAAGGAAATAAAAACTAAAACAAAAGCAAACTTGTTTTTTTTTTTTTAATTGGTGCACGACACGACATAAACAAGAACAAGGACAAAGGAATGAAGAATACAACGAATCAGATTTCATTATTTTTTTTTTTTAGGAACACGACGACATAAAAGAAAGAAGGAGACTCAAAGATAAAGGATAGAACACTCAAAACGAAAATGGATAAGGTGACAAAAGACACGAAAACAAAAGGGATTGATAACCTGATTTTAGAGCCTGAGCTCTGATACCAAATGATGCGAACCTCAATAGACTTGCTTTGAGACCCAACAACAATATTGACATGTTTTACCCAGAAAAGCTAAAATCAGATTGTTTGATAGTGAACCTGTGACCCAACATTTATAAAGAAATGCAAACCACAGGTATTCCAATAATAGTGAACCTATGAACCAACGTTTATAAAGAAACGCAAACCACAGGTATTCATGTTTGTGAACGCCACAAGGAAGACCATGATAAGTTCATGGTGTTATGTGAAGAACAAAGGGAGGGGCAATGCTCAACTTCTGAATTTTTTTATTCCATTGATTGGAAATGATGTTCCTGCATTACATTGAGTGAATGCTTTATATAAGCATGGCTGAAACAAGTTTAGAAATAGTCTAGAATAATCTCCCCTAATTCCAGCCTACATTCCTAAGTAAGAAAATATAACCTAAAATGAAAAAGGAAACAAAGATAATTACTTCCTTTCAGCCTATAAGCCTAAATTAAAGAAAAAAGGAGACTATTCTTTGTCTCATAATAAGAAAGAAGATAATTAAAATATCAGCCAACTAATCCTTCCATTCCACACATCAGTCCCAATAGCTTGGATTAATTTTATTGCTCCATCATCTTCCTCCTTTGGGCCAAACTTGGAGTGGCTCATTTTAGAATCACCCCACATTTCTTGAATCATCCCATTGAATGCTTCTTTGATCTCTTGGATCTCGCTCTAGTAATAGGCCAGACTGGAACATGCAATGGATCCTTTGACGGTGCTTGTTGATTCTCATCATTCCCCCTCTCTTCAAAGGATTCGTCCTCGAATCCATCAAAGGATTTGCTTGAATTTTTTTTTTTGGGTAACTCTTGGTGCACGACTCAAACAAGAACAAGGAAATAAAAACTAAAACAAAAGCAAACTTGTTTTTTTTTTAATTGGTGCACGACACGACCTAAACAAGAACAAGGACAAAGGAATGAAGAATACAACGAATCAGATTTCTTTATTTCTTTTTTTTTTAAGAACACGACGACATAAAAGAAAGAAGGAGACTCAAAGATAAAGGATAGAACACTCAAAACGAAAATGGATAAGGTGACAAAAGACACAAAAACAAAAGGGATAGATAACCTTATTTTAGAGCCTGAGCTCTGATACCAAATGATGCGAACCTCAATAGACTTGCTTTGAGACCCAACGACAATATTGACATGTTTTACCCAGAAAATCTAAAATCAGATTGTTTGATAGTGAACCTGTGACCCAACATTTATAAATAAATGCAAACCACAGGTATTCCAATAATAGTGAACCTATGAACCAACGTTTATAAAGAAACGCAAACCACAGGTATTCATGTTTGTGAACGCCACAAGGAAGACCTTGATAAGTTCATGGTGTTATGTGAAGAACAAAGGGAGGAGCAATGCTCAACTTCTGAATTTTTTTTAATCCATTGATTGGAAATGATGTTCCTATATTACATTGAGTGAATGCTTTATATAAGCATGGCTGAAACAAGTTTAGAAATAGTCTAGAATAATCTCCCCTAATTCCAGCCTACATTCCTAAGTAAGAAAATATAACCTAAAATGAAAAAGGAAACAAAGATAATTACTTCCTTTCAGCCTATAAGCCTAAATTAAAGAAAAAAGGAGACTATTCTTTGTCTCATAATAAGAAAGAAGATAATTAAAATATCAGCCAACTAATCCTTCCTTTCCACACATCAGTCCCAATAGCTTGGATTAATTTTATTGCTCCATCATCTTCCTCCTTTGGGCCAAACTTGGAGTGGCTCATTTTAGAATCACCCCACATTTCTTGAATCATCCCATTGAATGCTTCTTTGATCTCTTGGATCTCGCTCTAGTAATAGGCCAGACTGGAACATGCAATGGATCCTTTGACGGTGCTTGTTGATTCTCATCATTCCCCCTCTCTTCAAAGGATTCGTCCTCGAATCCATCAAAGGATTTGCTTGAATTTTTTTTTTTGGGTAACTCTTGGTGCACGACTCAAACAAGAACAAGGAAATAAAAACTAAAACAAAAGCAAACTTGTTTTTTTTTTTTTTAATTGGTGCACGACACGACATAAACAAGAACAAGGACAAAGGAATGAAGAATACAACGAATCAGATTTCATTATTTTTTTTTTTTTAGGAACACGATGACATAAAAGAAAGAAGGAGACTCAAAGATAAAGGATAGAACACTCAAAACGAAAATGGATAAGGTGACAAAAGACACGAAAACAAAAGGGATAGATAACCTGATTTTAGAGCCTGAGCTCTGATACCAAATGATGCGAACCTCAATAGACTTGCTTTGAGACCCAACGACAATATTGACATGTTTTACCCAGAAAATCTAAAATCAGATTGTTTGATAGTGAACCTGTGACACAACATTTATAAAGAAATGCAAACCACAGGTATTCCAATAATAGTGAACCTATGAACCAACGTTTATAAAGAAACGCAAACCACAGGTATTCATGTTTGTGAACGCCACAAGGAAGACCTTGATAAGTTCATGGTGTTATGTGAAGAACAAGGGGAGGAGCAATGCTCAACTTCTGAATTTTTATTAATCCATTGATTGGAAATGATGTTCCTGCATTACATTGAGTGAATGCTTTATATAAGCATGGCTGAAACAAGTTTAGAAATAGTAGAGAATAATCTCCCCTAATTCCAGCCTACATTCCTAAGTAAGAAAACATAACCTAAAATGAAAAAGGAAACAAAGATAATTACTTCCTTTCAGCCTATAAGCCTAAATTAAAGAAAAAAGGAGACTATTCTTTGTCTCATAATAAGAAAGAAGATAATTAAAATATCAGCCAACTAATCCTTCCTTTCCACACATCAGTCCCAATAGCTTGGATTAATTTTATTGCTCCATCATCTTCCTCCTTTGGGCCAAACTTGGGGTGGCTCATTTTAGAATCACCCCACATTTCTTGAATCATCCCATTGAATGCTTCTTTGATCTCTTGGATCTCGCTCTAGTAATAGGCCAGACTGGAACATGCAATGGATCCTTTGACGGTGCTTGTTGATTCTCATCATTCCCCCTCTCTTCAAAGGATTCGTCCTCGAATCCATCAAAGGATTTGCTTGAATTTTTTTTTTTGGGTAACTCTTGGTGCACGACTCAAACAAGAACAAGGAAATAAAAACTAAAACAAAAGCAAACTAGTTTTTTTTTTTTTAATTGGTGCACGACACGACATAAACAAGAACAAGGACAAAGGAATGAAGAATACAACGAATCAGATTTCATTATTTTTTTTTTTTAGGAACACGACGACATAAAAGAAAGAAGGAGACTCAAAGATAAAGGATAGAACACTCAAAACGAAAATGGATAAGGTGACAAAAGACACGAAAACAAAAGGGATTGATAACCTGATTTTAGAGCCTGAGCTCTGATACCAAATGATGCGAACCTCAATAGACTTGCTTTGAGACCCAACAACAATATTGACATGTTTTACCCAGAAAAGCTAAAATCAGATTGTTTGATAGTGAACCTGTGACCCAACATTTATAAAGAAATGCAAACCACAGGTATTCCAATAATAGTGAACCTATGAACCAACGTTTATAAAGAAACGCAAACCACAGGTATTCATGTTTGTGAACGCCACAAGGAAGACCTTGATAAGTTCATGGTGTTATGTGAAGAACAAAGGGAGGAGCAATGCTCAACTTCTGAATTTTTTTATTCCATTGATTGGAAATGATGTTCCTGCATTACATTGAGTGAATGCTTTATATAAGCATGGCTGAAACAAGTTTAGAAATAGTCTAGAATAATCTCCCCTAATTCCAGCCTACATTCCTAAGTAAGAAAATATAACCTAAAATGAAAAAGGAAACAAAGATAATTACTTCCTTTCAGCCTATAAGCCTAAATTAAAGAAAAAAGGAGACTATTCTTTGTCTCATAATAAGAAAGAAGATAATTAAAATATCTGCCAACTTATCCTTCCATTCCACACATCAGTCCCAATAGCTTGGATTAATTTTATTGCTCCATCATCTTCCTCCTTTGGGCCAAACTTGGAGTGGCTCATTTTAGAATCACCCCACATTTCTTGAATCATCCCATTGAATGCTTCTTTGATCTCTTGGATCTCGCTCTAGTAATAGGCCAGACTGGAACATGCAATGGATCCTTTAACGGTGCTTGTTGATTCTCATCATTCCCCCTCTCTTCAAAGGATTCGTCCTCGAATCCATCAAAGGATTTGCTTGAATTTTTTTTTTTGGGTAACTCTTGGTGCACGACTCAAACAAGAACAAGGAAATAAAAACTAAAACAAAAGCAAACTTGTTTTTTTTTTAATTGGTGCACGACACGACCTAAACAAGAACAAGGACAAAGGAATGAAGAATACAACGAATCAGATTTCTTTATTTCTTTTTTTTTTTAAGAACACGACGACATAAAAGAAAGAAGGAGACTCAAAGATAAAGGATAGAACACTCAAAACGAAAATGGATAAGGTGACA
Source organism: Hydrangea macrophylla (assembly GCA_033977485.1). Classification (NCBI taxonomy): domain Eukaryota; kingdom Viridiplantae; phylum Streptophyta; class Magnoliopsida; order Cornales; family Hydrangeaceae; genus Hydrangea; species Hydrangea macrophylla. The sequence continues at coordinate 49,216,225 of CM066984.1, read as the reverse complement.
AAAGACACAAAAACAAAAGGGATAGATAATCTTATTTTAGAACCTGAGCTCTGATACCAAATGATGCGAACCTCAATAGACTTGCTTTGAGACCCAACGACAATATTGACATGTTTTACCCAGAAAATCTAAAATCAGATTGTTTGATAGTGAACCTGTGACACAACATTTATAAAGAAATGCAAACCACAGGTATTCCAATAATAGTGAACCTATGAACCAACGTTTATAAAGAAACGCAAACCACAGGTATTCATGTTTGTGAACGCCACAAGGAAGACCTTGATAAGTTCATGGTGTTATGTGAAGAACAAGGGGAGGAGCAATGCTCAACTTCTGAATTTTTATTAATCCATTGATTGGAAATGATGTTCCTGCATTACATTGAGTGAATGCTTTATATAAGCATGGCTGAAACAAGTTTAGAAATAGTAGAGAATAATCTCCCCTAATTCCAGCCTACATTCCTAAGTAAGAAAACATAACCTAAAATGAAAAAGGAAACAAAGATAATTACTTCCTTTCAGCCTATAAGCCTAAATTAAAGAAAAAAGGAGACTATTCTTTGTCTCATAATAAGAAAGAAGATAATTAAAATATCAGCCAACTAATCCTTCCTTTCCACACATCAGTCCCAATAGCTTGGATTAATTTTATTGCTCCATCATCTTCCTCCTTTGGGCCAAACTTGGGGTGGCTCATTTTAGAATCACCCCACATTTCTTGAATCATCCCATTGAATGCTTCTTTGATCTCTTGGATCTCGCTCTAGTAATAGGCCAGACTGGAACATGCAATGGATCCTTTGACGGTGCTTGTTGATTCTCATCATTCCCCCTCTCTTCAAAGGATTCGTCCTCGAATCCATCAAAGGATTTGCTTGAATTTTTTTTTTTGGGTAACTCTTGGTGCACGACTCAAACAAGAACAAGGAAATAAAAACTAAAACAAAAGCAAACTTGTTTTTTTTTTTTTAATTGGTGCACGACACGACATAAACAAGAACAAGGACAAAGGAATGAAGAATACAACGAATCAGATTTCATTATTTTTTTTTTTTAGGAACACGACGACATAAAAGAAAGAAGGAGACTCAAAGATAAAGGATAGAACACTCAAAACGAAAATGGATAAGGTGACAAAAGACACGAAAACAAAAGGGATTGATAACCTGATTTTAGAGCCTGAGCTCTGATACCAAATGATGCGAACCTCAATAGACTTGCTTTGAGACCCAACAACAATATTGACATGTTTTACCCAGAAAAGCTAAAATCAGATTGTTTGATAGTGAACCTGTGACCCAACATTTATAAAGAAATGCAAACCACAGGTATTCCAATAATAGTGAACCTATGAACCAACGTTTATAAAGAAACGCAAACCACAGGTATTCATGTTTGTGAACGCCACAAGGAAGACCATGATAAGTTCATGGTGTTATGTGAAGAACAAAGGGAGGGGCAATGCTCAACTTCTGAATTTTTTTATTCCATTGATTGGAAATGATGTTCCTGCATTACATTGAGTGAATGCTTTATATAAGCATGGCTGAAACAAGTTTAGAAATAGTCTAGAATAATCTCCCCTAATTCCAGCCTACATTCCTAAGTAAGAAAATATAACCTAAAATGAAAAAGGAAACAAAGATAATTACTTCCTTTCAGCCTATAAGCCTAAATTAAAGAAAAAAGGAGACTATTCTTTGTCTCATAATAAGAAAGAAGATAATTAAAATATCAGCCAACTAATCCTTCCATTCCACACATCAGTCCCAATAGCTTGGATTAATTTTATTGCTCCATCATCTTCCTCCTTTGGGCCAAACTTGGAGTGGCTCATTTTAGAATCACCCCACATTTCTTGAATCATCCCATTGAATGCTTCTTTGATCTCTTGGATCTCGCTCTAGTAATAGGCCAGACTGGAACATGCAATGGATCCTTTGACGGTGCTTGTTGATTCTCATCATTCCCCCTCTCTTCAAAGGATTCGTCCTCGAATCCATCAAAGGATTTGCTTGAATTTTTTTTTTTGGGTAACTCTTGGTGCACGACTCAAACAAGAACAAGGAAATAAAAACTAAAACAAAAGCAAACTTGTTTTTTTTTTAATTGGTGCACGACACGACCTAAACAAGAACAAGGACAAAGGAATGAAGAATACAACGAATCAGATTTCTTTATTTCTTTTTTTTTTAAGAACACGACGACATAAAAGAAAGAAGGAGACTCAAAGATAAAGGATAGAACACTCAAAACGAAAATGGATAAGGTGACAAAAGACACAAAAACAAAAGGGATAGATAACCTTATTTTAGAGCCTGAGCTCTGATACCAAATGATGCGAACCTCAATAGACTTGCTTTGAGACCCAACGACAATATTGACATGTTTTACCCAGAAAATCTAAAATCAGATTGTTTGATAGTGAACCTGTGACCCAACATTTATAAATAAATGCAAACCACAGGTATTCCAATAATAGTGAACCTATGAACCAACGTTTATAAAGAAACGCAAACCACAGGTATTCATGTTTGTGAACGCCACAAGGAAGACCTTGATAAGTTCATGGTGTTATGTGAAGAACAAAGGGAGGAGCAATGCTCAACTTCTGAATTTTTTTTAATCCATTGATTGGAAATGATGTTCCTATATTACATTGAGTGAATGCTTTATATAAGCATGGCTGAAACAAGTTTAGAAATAGTCTAGAATAATCTCCCCTAATTCCAGCCTACATTCCTAAGTAAGAAAATATAACCTAAAATGAAAAAGGAAACAAAGATAATTACTTCCTTTCAGCCTATAAGCCTAAATTAAAGAAAAAAGGAGACTATTCTTTGTCTCATAATAAGAAAGAAGATAATTAAAATATCAGCCAACTAATCCTTCCTTTCCACACATCAGTCCCAATAGCTTGGATTAATTTTATTGCTCCATCATCTTCCTCCTTTGGGCCAAACTTGGAGTGGCTCATTTTAGAATCACCCCACATTTCTTGAATCATCCCATTGAATGCTTCTTTGATCTCTTGGATCTCGCTCTAGTAATAGGCCAGACTGGAACATGCAATGGATCCTTTGACGGTGCTTGTTGATTCTCATCATTCCCCCTCTCTTCAAAGGATTCGTCCTCGAATCCATCAAAGGATTTGCTTGAATTTTTTTTTTTGGGTAACTCTTGGTGCACGACTCAAACAAGAACAAGGAAATAAAAACTAAAACAAAAGCAAACTTGTTTTTTTTTTTTTTAATTGGTGCACGACACGACATAAACAAGAACAAGGACAAAGGAATGAAGAATACAACGAATCAGATTTCATTATTTTTTTTTTTTTAGGAACACGATGACATAAAAGAAAGAAGGAGACTCAAAGATAAAGGATAGAACACTCAAAACGAAAATGGATAAGGTGACAAAAGACACGAAAACAAAAGGGATAGATAACCTGATTTTAGAGCCTGAGCTCTGATACCAAATGATGCGAACCTCAATAGACTTGCTTTGAGACCCAACGACAATATTGACATGTTTTACCCAGAAAATCTAAAATCAGATTGTTTGATAGTGAACCTGTGACACAACATTTATAAAGAAATGCAAACCACAGGTATTCCAATAATAGTGAACCTATGAACCAACGTTTATAAAGAAACGCAAACCACAGGTATTCATGTTTGTGAACGCCACAAGGAAGACCTTGATAAGTTCATGGTGTTATGTGAAGAACAAGGGGAGGAGCAATGCTCAACTTCTGAATTTTTATTAATCCATTGATTGGAAATGATGTTCCTGCATTACATTGAGTGAATGCTTTATATAAGCATGGCTGAAACAAGTTTAGAAATAGTAGAGAATAATCTCCCCTAATTCCAGCCTACATTCCTAAGTAAGAAAACATAACCTAAAATGAAAAAGGAAACAAAGATAATTACTTCCTTTCAGCCTATAAGCCTAAATTAAAGAAAAAAGGAGACTATTCTTTGTCTCATAATAAGAAAGAAGATAATTAAAATATCAGCCAACTAATCCTTCCTTTCCACACATCAGTCCCAATAGCTTGGATTAATTTTATTGCTCCATCATCTTCCTCCTTTGGGCCAAACTTGGGGTGGCTCATTTTAGAATCACCCCACATTTCTTGAATCATCCCATTGAATGCTTCTTTGATCTCTTGGATCTCGCTCTAGTAATAGGCCAGACTGGAACATGCAATGGATCCTTTGACGGTGCTTGTTGATTCTCATCATTCCCCCTCTCTTCAAAGGATTCGTCCTCGAATCCATCAAAGGATTTGCTTGAATTTTTTTTTTTGGGTAACTCTTGGTGCACGACTCAAACAAGAACAAGGAAATAAAAACTAAAACAAAAGCAAACTAGTTTTTTTTTTTTTAATTGGTGCACGACACGACATAAACAAGAACAAGGACAAAGGAATGAAGAATACAACGAATCAGATTTCATTATTTTTTTTTTTTTAGGAACACGACGACATAAAAGAAAGAAGGAGACTCAAAGATAAAGGATAGAACACTCAAAACGAAAATGGATAAGGTGACAAAAGACACGAAAACAAAAGGGATTGATAACCTGATTTTAGAGCCTGAGCTCTGATACCAAATGATGCGAACCTCAATAGACTTGCTTTGAGACCCAACAACAATATTGACATGTTTTACCCAGAAAAGCTAAAATCAGATTGTTTGATAGTGAACCTGTGACCCAACATTTATAAAGAAATGCAAACCACAGGTATTCCAATAATAGTGAACCTATGAACCAACGTTTATAAAGAAACGCAAACCACAGGTATTCATGTTTGTGAACGCCACAAGGAAGACCATGATAAGTTCATGGTGTTATGTGAAGAACAAAGGGAGGAGCAATGCTCAACTTCTGAATTTTTTTATTCCATTGATTGGAAATGATGTTCCTGCATTACATTGAGTGAATGCTTTATATAAGCATGGCTGAAACAAGTTTAGAAATAGTCTAGAATAATCTCCCCTAATTCCAGCCTACATTCCTAAGTAAGAAAATATAACCTAAAATGAAAAAGGAAACAAAGATAATTACTTCCTTTCAGCCTATAAGCCTAAATTAAAGAAAAAAGGAGACTATTCTTTGTCTCATAATAAGAAAGAAGATAATTAAAATATCAGCCAACTAATCCTTCCATTCCACACATCAGTCCCAATAGCTTGGATTAATTTTATTGCTCCATCATCTTCCTCCTTTGGGCCAAACTTGGAGTGGCTCATTTTAGAATCACCCCACATTTCTTGAATCATCCCATTGAATGCTTCTTTGATCTCTTGGATCTCGCTCTAGTAATAGGCCAGACTGGAACATGCAATGGATCCTTTGACGGTGCTTGTTGATTCTCATCATTCCCCCTCTCTTCAAAGGATTCGTCCTCGAATCCATCAAAGGATTTGCTTGAATTTTTTTTTTTGGGTAACTCTTGGTGCACGACTCAAACAAGAACAAGGAAATAAAAACTAAAACAAAAGCAAACTAGTTTTTTTTTTTTTAATTGGTGCACGACACGACATAAACAAGAACAAGGACAAAGGAATGAAGAATACAACGAATCAGATTTCATTATTTTTTTTTTTTTAGGAACACGACGACATAAAAGAAAGAAGGAGACTCAAAGATAAAGGATAGAACACTCAAAACGAAAATGGATAAGGTGACAAAAGACACGAAAACAAAAGGGATTGATAACCTGATTTTAGAGCCTGAGCTCTGATACCAAATGATGCGAACCTCAATAGACTTGCTTTGAGACCCAACAACAATATTGACATGTTTTACCCAGAAAAGCTAAAATCAGATTGTTTGATAGTGAACCTGTGACCCAACATTTATAAAGAAATGCAAACCACAGGTATTCCAATAATAGTGAACCTATGAACCAACGTTTATAAAGAAACGCAAACCACAGGTATTCATGTTTGTGAACGCCACAAGGAAGACCATGATAAGTTCATGGTGTTATGTGAAGAACAAAGGGAGGAGCAATGCTCAACTTCTGAATTTTTTTATTCCATTGATTGGAAATGATGTTCCTGCATTACATTGAGTGAATGCTTTATATAAGCATGGCTGAAACAAGTTTAGAAATAGTCTAGAATAATCTCCCCTAATTCCAGCCTACATTCCTAAGTAAGAAAATATAACCTAAAATGAAAAAGGAAACAAAGATAATTACTTCCTTTCAGCCTATAAGCCTAAATTAAAGAAAAAAGGAGACTATTCTTTGTCTCATAATAAGAAAGAAGATAATTAAAATATCAGCCAACTAATCCTTCCATTCCACACATCAGTCCCAATAGCTTGGATTAATTTTATTGCTCCATCATCTTCCTCCTTTGGGCCAAACTTGGAGTGGCTCATTTTAGAATCACCCCACATTTCTTGAATCATCCCATTGAATGCTTCTTTGATCTCTTGGATCTCGCTCTAGTAATAGGCCAGACTGGAACATGCAATGGATCCTTTGACGGTGCTTGTTGATTCTCATCATTCCCCCTCTCTTCAAAGGATTCGTCCTCGAATCCATCAAAGGATTTGCTTGAATTTTTTTTTTTGGGTAACTCTTGGTGCACGACTCAAACAAGAACAAGGAAATAAAAACTAAAACAAAAGCAAACTTGTTTTTTTTTTAATTGGTGCACGACACGACCTAAACAAGAACAAGGACAAAGGAATGAAGAATACAACGAATCAGATTTCTTTATTTCTTTTTTTTTTTAAGAACACGACGACATAAAAGAAAGAAGGAGACTCAAAGATAAAGGATAGAACACTCAAAACGAAAATGGATAAGGTGACAAAAGACACAAAAACAAAAGGGATAGATAACCTTATTTTAGAGCCTGAGCTCTGATACCAAATGATGCGAACCTCAATAGACTTGCTTTGAGACCCAACGACAATATTGACATGTTTTACCCAGAAAATCTAAAATCAGATTGTTTGATAGTGAACCTGTGACCCAACATTTATAAAGAAATGCAAACCACAGGTATTCCAATAATAGTGAACCTATGAACCAACGTTTATAAAGAAACGCAAACCACAGGTATTCATGTTTGTGAACGCCACAAGGAAGACCTTGATAAGTTCATGGTGTTATGTGAAGAACAAAGGGAGGAGCAATGCTCAACTTCTGAATTTTTTTTAATCCATTGATTTGAAATGATGTTCCTGCATTACATTGAGTGAATGCTTTATATAAGCATGGCTGAAACAAGTTTAGAAATAGTCTAGAATAATCTCCCCTAATTCCAGCCTACATTCCTAAGTAAGAAAATATAACCTAAAATGAAAAAGGAAACAAAGATAATTACTTCCTTTCAGCCTATAAGCCTAAATTAAAGAAAAAAGGAGACTATTCTTTGTCTCATAATAAGAAAGAAGATAATTAAAATATCAGCCAACTAATCCTTCCTTTCCACACATCAGTCCCAATAGCTTGGATTAATTTTATTGCTCCATCATCTTCCTCCTTTGGGCCAAACTTGGAGTGGCTCATTTTAGAATCACCCCACATTTCTTGAATCATCCCATTGAATGCTTCTTTGATCTCTTGGATCTCGCTCTAGTAATAGGCCAGACTGGAACATGCAATGGATCCTTTGACGGTGCTTGTTGATTCTCATCATTCCCCCTCTCTTCAAAGGATTCGTCCTCGAATCCATCAAAGGATTTGCTTGAATTTTTTTTTTTGGGTAACTCTTGGTGCACGACTCAAACAAGAACAAGGAAATAAAAACTAAAACAAAAGCAAACTTGTTTTTTTTTTTTAATTGGTGCACGACACGACATAAACAAGAACAAGGACAAAGGAATGAAGAATACAACGAATCAGATTTCATTATTTTTTTTTTTTTAGGAACACGATGACATAAAAGAAAGAAGGAGACTCAAAGATAAAGGATAGAACACTCAAAACGAAAATGGATAAGGTGACAAAAGACACGAAAACAAAAGGGATAGATAACCTGATTTTAGAGCCTGAGCTCTGATACCAAATGATGCGAACCTCAATAGACTTGCTTTGAGACCCAACAACAATATTGACATGTTTTACCCAGAAAAGCTAAAATCAGATTGTTTGATAGTGAACCTGTGACCCAACATTTATAAAGAAATGCAAACCACAGGTATTCCAATAATAGTGAACCTATGAACCAACGTTTATAAAGAAACGCAAACCACATGTATTCATGTTTGTGAACGCCACAAGGAAGACCTTGATAAGTTCATGGTGTTATGTGAAGAACAAAGGGAGGAGCAATGCTCAACTTCTGAATTTTTTTTAATCCATTGATTGGAAATGATGTTCCTGCATTACATTGAGTGAATGCTTTATATAAGCATGGCTGAAACAAGTTTAGAAATAGTCTAGAATAATCTCCCCTAATTCCAGCCTACATTCCTAAGTAAGAAAATATAACCTAAAATGAAAAAGGAAACAAAGATAATTACTTCCTTTCAGCCTATAAGCCTAAATTAAAGAAAAAAGGAGACTATTCTTTGTCTCATAATAAGAAAGAAGATAATTAAAATATCAGCCAACTAATCCTTCCTTTCCACACATCAGTCCCAATAGCTTGGATTAATTTTATTGCTCCATCATCTTCCTCCTTTGGGCCAAACTTGGAGTGGCTCATTTTAGAATCACCCCACATTTCTTGAATCATCCCATTGAATGCTTCTTTGATCTCTTGGATCTCGCTCTAGTAATAGGCCAGACTGGAACATGCAATGGATCCTTTGACGGTGCTTGTTGATTCTCATCATTCCCCCTCTCTTCAAAGGATTCGTCCTCGAATCCATCAAAGGATTTGCTTGAATTTTTTTTTTTGGGTAACTCTTGGTGCACGACTCAAACAAGAACAAGGAAATAAAAACTAAAACAAAAGCAAACTTGTTTTTTTTTTTTTTAATTGGTGCACGACACGACATAAACAAGAACAAGGACAAAGGAATGAAGAATACAACGAATCAGATTTCATTATTTTTTTTTTTTTAGGAACACGATGACATAAAAGAAAGAAGGAGACTCAAAGATAAAGGATAGAACACTCAAAACGAAAATGGATAAGGTGACAAAAGACACGAAAACAAAAGGGATAGATAACCTGATTTTAGAGCCTGAGCTCTGATACCAAATGATGCGAACCTCAATAGACTTGCTTTGAGACCCAACGACAATATTGACATGTTTTACCCAGAAAATCTAAAATCAGATTGTTTGATAGTGAACCTGTGACACAACATTTATAAAGAAATGCAAACCACAGGTATTCCAATAATAGTGAACCTATGAACCAACGTTTATAAAGAAACGCAAACCACAGGTATTCATGTTTGTGAACGCCACAAGGAAGACCTTGATAAGTTCATGGTGTTATGTGAAGAACAAGGGGAGGAGCAATGCTCAACTTCTGAATTTTTATTAATCCATTGATTGGAAATGATGTTCCTGCATTACATTGAGTGAATGCTTTATATAAGCATGGCTGAAACAAGTTTAGAAATAGTAGAGAATAATCTCCCCTAATTCCAGCCTACATTCCTAAGTAAGAAAACATAACCTAAAATGAAAAAGGAAACAAAGATAATTACTTCCTTTCAGCCTATAAGCCTAAATTAAAGAAAAAAGGAGACTATTCTTTGTCTCATAATAAGAAAGAAGATAATTAAAATATCAGCCAACTAATCCTTCCTTTCCACACATCAGTCCCAATAGCTTGGATTAATTTTATTGCTCCATCATCTTCCTCCTTTGGGCCAAACTTGGGGTGGCTCATTTTAGAATCACCCCACATTTCTTGAATCATCCCATTGAATGCTTCTTTGATCTCTTGGATCTCGCTCTAGTAATAGGCCAGACTGGAACATGCAATGGATCCTTTGACGGTGCTTGTTGATTCTCATCATTCCCCCTCTCTTCAAAGGATTCGTCCTCGAATCCATCAAAGGATTTGCTTGAATTTTTTTTTTTGGGTAACTCTTGGTGCACGACTCAAACAAGAACAAGGAAATAAAAACTAAAACAAAAGCAAACTTGTTTTTTTTTTTTTAATTGGTGCACGACACGACATAAACAAGAACAAGGACAAAGGAATGAAGAATACAACGAATCAGATTTAATTATTTTTTTTTTTTTTAGGAACACGACGACATAAAAGAAAGAAGGAGACTCAAAGATAAAGGATAGAACACTCAAAACGAAAATGGATAAGGTGACAAAAGACACGAAAACAAAAGGGATTGATAACCTGATTTTAGAGCCTGAGCTCCGATACCAAATGATGCGAACCTCAATAGACTTGCTTTGAGACCCAACAACAATATTGACATGTTTTACCCAGAAAAGCTAAAATCAGATTGTTTGATAGTGAACCTGTGACCCAACATTTATAAAGAAATGCAAACCACAGGTATTCCAATAATAGTGAACCTATGAACCAACGTTTATAAAGAAACGCAAACCACAGGTATTCATGTTTGTGAACGCCACAAGGAAGACCATGATAAGTTCATGGTGTTATGTGAAGAACAAAGGGAGGAGCAATGCTCAACTTCTGAATTTTTTTATTCCATTGATTGGAAATGATGTTCCTGCATTACATTGAGTGAATGCTTTATATAAGCATGGCTGAAACAAGTTTAGAAATAGTCTAGAATAATCTCCCCTAATTCCAGCCTACATTCCTAAGTAAGAAAATATAACCTAAAATGAAAAAGGAAACAAAGATAATTACTTCCTTTCAGCCTATAAGCCTAAATTAAAGAAAAAAGGAGACTATTCTTTGTCTCATAATAAGAAAGAAGATAATTAAAATATCAGCCAACTAATCCTTCCATTCCACACATCAGTCCCAATAGCTTGGATTAATTTTATTGCTCCATCATCTTCCTCCTTTGGGCCAAACTTGGAGTGGCTCATTTTAGAATCACCCCACATTTCTTGAATCATCCCATTGAATGCTTCTTTGATCTCTTGGATCTCGCTCTAGTAATAGGCCAGACTGGAACATGCAATGGATCCTTTGACGGTGCTTGTTGATTCTCATCATTCCCCCTCTCTTCAAAGGATTCGTCCTCGAATCCATCAAAGGATTTGCTTGAATTTTTTTTTTTGGGTAACTCTTGGTGCACGACTCAAACAAGAACAAGGAAATAAAAACTAAAACAAAAGCAAACTTGTTTTTTTTTTAATTGGTGCACGACACGACCTAAACAAGAACAAGGACAAAGGAATGAAGAATACAACGAATCAGATTTCTTTATTTCTTTTTTTTTTTAAGAACACGACGACATAAAAGAAAGAAGGAGACTCAAAGATAAAGGATAGAACACTCAAAACGAAAATGGATAAGGTGACAAAAGACACAAAAACAAAAGGGATAGATAACCTTATTTTAGAGCCTGAGCTCTGATACCAAATGATGCGAACCTCAATAGACTTGCTTTGAGACCCAACGACAATATTGACATGTTTTACCCAGAAAATCTAAAATCAGATTGTTTGATAGTGAACCTGTGACCCAACATTTATAAAGAAATGCAAACCACAGGTATTCCAATAATAGTGAACCTATGAACCAACGTTTATAAAGAAACGCAAACCACAGGTATTCATGTTTGTGAACGCCACAAGGAAGACCTTGATAAGTTCATGGTGTTATGTGAAGAACAAAGGGAGGAGCAATGCTCAACTTCTGAATTTTTTTTAATCCATTGATTGGAAATGATGTTCCTGCATTACATTGAGTGAATGCTTTATATAAGCATGGCTGAAACAAGTTTAGAAATAGTCTAGAATAATCTCCCCTAATTCCAGCCTACATTCCTAAGTAAGAAAATATAACCTAAAATGAAAAAGGAAACAAAGATAATTACTTCCTTTCAGCCTATAAGCCTAAATTAAAGAAAAAAGGAGACTATTCTTTGTCTCATAATAAGAAAGAAGATAATTAAAATATCAGCCAACTAATCCTTCCTTTCCACACATCAGTCCCAATAGCTTGGATTAATTTTATTGCTCCATCATCTTCCTCCTTTGGGCCAAACTTGGAGTGGCTCATTTTAGAATCACCCCACATTTCTTGAATCATCCCATTGAATGCTTCTTTGATCTCTTGGATCTCGCTCTAGTAATTGGCCAGACTGGAACATGCAATGGATCCTTTGACGGTGCTTGTTGATTCTCATCATTCCCCCTCTCTTCAAAGGATTCGTCCTCGAATCCATCAAAGGATTTGCTTGAATTTTTTTTTTTGGGTAACTCTTGGTGCACGACTCAAACAAGAACAAGGAAATAAAAACTAAAACAAAAGCAAACTTGTTTTTTTTTTTTTTAATTGGTGCACGACACGACATAAACAAGAACAAGGACAAAGGAATGAAGAATACAACGAATCAGATTTCATTATTTTTTTTTTTTTAGGAACACGATGACATAAAAGAAAGAAGGAGACTCAAAGATAAAGGATAGAACACTCAAAACGAAAATGGATAAGGTGACAAAAGACACGAAAACAAAAGGGATAGATAACCTGATTTTAGAGCCTGAGCTCTGATACCAAATGATGCGAACCTCAATAGACTTGCTTTGAGACCCAACAACAATATTGACATGTTTTACCCAGAAAAGCTAAAATCAGATTGTTTGATAGTGAACCTGTGACCCAACATTTATAAAGAAATGCAAACCACAGGTATTCCAATAATAGTGAACCTATGAACCAACGTTTATAAAGAAACGCAAACCACATGTATTCATGTTTGTGAACGCCACAAGGAAGACCTTGATAAGTTCATGGTGTTATGTGAAGAACAAAGGGAGGAGCAATGCTCAACTTCTGAATTTTTTTTAATCCATTGATTGGAAATGATGTTCCTGCATTACATTGAGTGAATGCTTTATATAAGCATGGCTGAAACAAGTTTAGAAATAGTCTAGAATAATCTCCCCTAATTCCAGCCTACATTCCTAAGTAAGAAAATATAACCTAAAATGAAAAAGGAAACAAAGATAATTACTTCCTTTCAGCCTATAAGCCTAAATTAAAGAAAAAAGGAGACTATTCTTTGTCTCATAATAAGAAAGAAGATAATTAAAATATCAGCCAACTAATCCTTCCATTCCACACATCAGTCCCAATAGCTTGGATTAATTTTATTGCTCCATCATCTTCCTCCTTTGGGCCAAACTTGGAGTGGCTCATTTTAGAATCACCCCACATTTCTTGAATCATCCCATTGAATGCTTCTTTGATCTCTTGGATCTCGCTCTAGTAATAGGCCAGACTGGAACATGCAATGGATCCTTTGACGGTGCTTGTTGATTCTCATCATTCCCCCTCTCTTCAAAGGATTCGTCCTCGAATCCATCAAAGGATTTGCTTGAATTTTTTTTTTTGGGTAACTCTTGGTGCACGACTCAAACAAGAACAAGGAAATAAAAACTAAAACAAAAGCAAACTTGTTTTTTTTTTAATTGGTGCACGACACGACCTAAACAAGAACAAGGACAAAGGAATGAAGAATACAACGAATCAGATTTCTTTATTTCCTTTTTTTTTAAGAACACGACGACATAAAAGAAAGAAGGAGACTCAAAGATAAAGGATAGAACACTCAAAACGAAAATGGATAAGGTGACAAAAGACACAAAAACAAAAGGGATAGATAACCTTATTTTAGAGCCTGAGCTCTGATACCAAATGATGCGAACCTCAATAGACTTGCTTTGAGACCCAACGACAATATTTACATGTTTTACCCAGAAAATCTAAAATCAGATTGTTTGATAGTGAACCTGTGACCCAACATTTATAAAGAAATGCAAACCACAGGTATTCCAATAAATAGTGAACCTATGAACCAACGTTTATAAAGAAACGCAAACCACAGGTATTCATGTTTGTGAACGCCACAAGGAAGACCTTGATAAGTTCATGGTGTTATGTGAAGAACAAAGGGAGGAGCAATGCTCAACTTCTGAATTTTTTTTAATCCATTGATTGGAAATGATGTTCCTGCATTACATTGAGTGAATGCTTTATATAAGCATGGCTGAAACAAGTTTAGAAATAGTCTAGAATAATCTCCACTAATTCCAGCCTACATTCCTAAGTAAGAAAATATAACCTAAAATGAAAAAGGAAACAAAGATAATTACTTCCTTTCAGCCTATAAGCCTAAATTAAAGAAAAAAGGAAACTATTCTTTGTCTCATAATAAGAAAGAAGATAATTAAAATATCAGCCAACTAATCCTTCCTTTCCACACATCAGTCCCAATAGCTTGGATTAATTTTATTGCTCCATCATCTTCCTCCTTTGGGCCAAACTTGGAGTGGCTCATTTTAGAATCACCCCACATTTCTTGAATCATCCCATTAAATGCTTCTTTGATCTCTTGGATCTCGCTCTAGTAATTGGCCAGACTGGAACATGCAATGGATCCTTTGACGGTGCTTGTTGATTCTCATCATTCCCCCTCTCTTCAAAGGATTCGTCCTCGAATCCATCAAAGGATTTGCTTGAATTTTTTTTTTTGGGTAACTCTTGGTGCACGACTCAAACAAGAACAAGGAAATAAAAACTAAAACAAAAGCAAACTTGTTTTTTTTTTTTTTTAATTGGTGCACGACACGACATAAACAAGAACAAGGACAAAGGAATGAAGAATACAACGAATCAGATTTCATTATTTTATTTTTTTTTTAGGAACACGACGACATAAAAGAAAGAAGGAGACTCAAAGATAAAGGATAGAACACTCAAAACGAAAATGGATAAGGTGACAAAAGACACGAAAACAAAAGGGATAGATAACCTGATTTTAGAGCCTGAGCTCTGATACCAAATGATGCGAACCTCAATAGACTTGCTTTGAGACCCAACAACAATATTGACATGTTTTACCCAGAAAAGCTAAAATCAGATTGTTTGATAGTGAACCTGTGACCCAACATTTATAAAGAAATGCAAACCACAGGTATTCCAATAATAGTGAACCTATGAACCAACGTTTATAAAGAAACGCAAACCACATGTATTCATGTTTGTGAACGCCACAAGGAAGACCTTGATAAGTTCATGGTGTTATGTGAAGAACAAAGGGAGGAGCAATGCTCAACTTCTGAATTTTTTTTAATCCATTGATTGGAAATGATGTTCCTGCATTACATTGAGTGAATGCTTTATATAAGCATGGCTGAAACAAGTTTAGAAATAGTCTAGAATAATCTCCCCTAATTCCAGCCTACATTCCTAAGTAAGAAAATATAACCTAAAATGAAAAAGGAAACAAAGATAATTACTTCCTTTCAGCCTATAAGCCTAAATTAAAGAAAAAAGGAGACTATTCTTTGTCTCATAATAAGAAAGAAGATAATTAAAATATCAGCCAACTAATCCTTCCATTCCACACATCAGTCCCAATAGCTTGGATTAATTTTATTGCTCCATCATCTTCCTCCTTTGGGCCAAACTTGGAGTGGCTCATTTTAGAATCACCCCACATTTCTTGAATCATCCCATTGAATGCTTCTTTGATCTCTTGGATCTCGCTCTAGTAATAGGCCAGATTGGAACATGCAATGGATCCTTTGACGGTGCTTGTTGATTCTCATCATTCCCCCTCTCTTCAAAGGATTCGTCCTCGATTCCATCAAAGGATTTGCTTGAATTTTTTTTTTTTTGGGTAACTCTTGGTGCACGACTCAAACAAGAACAAGGAAATAAAAACAAAAACAAAAGCAAACTTGTTTTTTTTTTTTAATTGGTGCACGACACGACCTAAACAAGAACAAGGACAAAGGAATGAAGAATACAACGAATCAGATTTCTTTATTTCTTTTTTTTTTAAGAACACGACGACATAAAAGAAAGAAGGAGACTCAAAGATAAAGGATAGAACACTCAAAACGAAAATGGATAAGCTGACAAAAGACACAAAAACAAAAGGGATAGATAACCTTATTTTAGAGCCTGAGCTCTGATACCAAATGATGCGAACCTCAATAGACTTGCTTTGAGACCCAACGACAATATTGACATGTTTTACCCAGAAAATCTAAAATCAGATTGTTTGATAGTGAACCTGTGACCCAACATTTATAAGGAAATGTAAACCACAGGTATTCCAATAATAGTGAACCTATGAACCAACGTTTATAAAGAAACGCAAACCACAGGTATTCATGTTTGTGAACGCCACAAGGAAGACCTTGATAAGTTCATGGTGTTTTGTGAAGAACAAAGGGAGGAGCAATGCTCAACTTCTGAATTTTTTTTAATCCATTGATTGGAAATGATGTTCCTGCATTATATTGAGTGAATGCTTTATATAAGCATGGCTGAAACAAGTTTAGAAATAGTCTAGAATAATCTCCCCTAATTCCAGCCTACATTCCTAAGTAAGAAAATATAACCTAAAATGAAAAAGGAAACAAAGATAATTACTTCCTTTCAGCCTATAAGCCTAAATTAAAGAAAAAAGGAGACTATTCTTTGTCTCATAATAAGAAAGAAGATAATTAAAATATCAGCCAAATAATCCTTCCATTCCACACATCAGTCCCAATAGCTTGGATTAATTTTATTGCTCCATCATCTTCCTCCTTTGGGCCAAACTTGGAGTGGCACATTTTAGAATCACCCCACATTTCTTGAATCATCCCATTGAATGCTTCTTTGATCTCTTGGATCTCGCTCTAGTAATAGGCCAGACTGGAACATGCAATGGATCCTTTGACGGTGCTTGTTGATTCTCATCATTCCCCCTCTCTTCAAAGGATTCGTCCTCGAATCCATCAAAGGATTTGCTTGAATTTTTTTTTTTTTGGGTAACTCTTGGTGCACGACTCAAACAAGAACAAGGAAATAAAAACTAAAACAAAAGCAAACTTGTTTTTTTTTAATTGGTGCACGACACGACCTAAACAAGAACAAGGACAAAGGAATGAAGAATACAACGAATCAGATTTCTTTATTTATTTTTTTTTTAAGAACACGACGACATAAAAGATAGAAGGAGACTCAAAGATAAAGGATAGAACACTCAAAACGAAAATGGATAAGGTGACAAAAGACACAAAAACAAAAGGGATAGATAACCTTATTTTAGAGCCTGAGCTCTGATACCAAATGATGCGAACCTCAAAATTTGCTTTGAGACCCAACGACAATATTGACATGTTTTACCCAGAAAATCTAAAATCAGATTGTTTGATAGTGAACCTGTGACCCAACATTTATAAAGAAATGCAAACCACAGGTATTCCAATAATAGTGAACCTATGAACCAACGTTTATAAAGAAACGCAAACCACAGGTATTCATGTTTGTGAACGCCACAAGGAAGACCTTGATAAGTTCATGGTGTTATGTGAAGAACAAGGGGAGGAGCAATGCTCAACTTCTGAATTTTTATTAATCCATTGATTGGAAATGATGTTCCTGCATTACATTGAGTGAATGCTCTATATAAGCATGGCTGAAACAAGTTTAGAAATAGTCTAGAATAATCTCCCCTAATTCCAGCCTACATTCCTAAGTAAGAAAACATAACCTAAAATGAAAAAGGAAACAAAGATAATTACTTCCTTTCAGCCTATAAGCCTAAATTAAAGAAAAAAGGAGACTATTCTTTGTCTCATAATAAGAAAGAAGATAATTAAAATATCAGCCAACTAATCCTTCCTTTCCACACATCAGTCCCAATAGCTTGGATTAATTTTATTGCTCCATCATCTTCCTCCTTTGGGCCAAACTTGGAGTGGCTCATTTTAGAATCACCCCACATTTCTTGAATCATCCCATTGAATGCTTCTTTGATCTCTTGGATCTCGCTCTAGTAATAGGCCAGACTGGAACATGCAATGGATCCTTTGACGGTGCTTGTTGATTCTCATCATTCCCCCTCTCTTCAAAGGATTCGTCCTCGAATCCATCAAAGGATTTGCTTGAATTTTTTTTTTTTGGGTAACTCTTGGTGCACGACTCAAACAAGAACAAGGAAATAAAAACAAAAACAAAAGCAAACTTGTTTTTTTTTTTTAATTGGTGCACGACACGACCTAAACAAGAACAAGGACAAAGGAATGAAGAATACAACGAATCAGATTTCTTTATTTCTTTTTTTTTTAAGAACACGACGACATAAAAGAAAGAAGGAGACTCAAAGATAAAGGATAGAACACTCAAAACGAAAATGGATAAGGTGACAAAAGACACGAAAACAAAAGGGATAGATAACCTGATTTTAGAGCCTGAGCTCTGATACCAAATGATGCGAACCTCAATAGACTTGCTTTGAGACCCAACAACAATATTGACATGTTTTACCCAGAAAAGCTAAAATCAGATTGTTTGATAGTGAACCTGTGACCCAAAATTTATAAAGAAATGCAAACCACAGGTATTCCAATAATAGTGAACCTATGAACCAACGTTTATAAAGAAACGCAAACCACATGTATTCATGTTTGTGAACGCCACAAGGAAGACCTTGATAAGTTCATGGTGTTATGTGAAGAACAAGGGGAGGAGCTATGCTCAACTTCTGAATTTTTTTTAATCCATTGATTGGAAATGATGTTCCTGCATTACATTGAGTGAATGCTTTATATAAGCATGGCTGAAACAAGTTTAGAAATAGTCTAGAATAATCTCCCCTAATTCCAGCCTACATTCCTAAGTAAGAAAATATAACCTAAAATGAAAAAGGAAACAAAGATAATTACTTCCTTTCAGCCTATAAGCCTAAATTAAAGAAAAAAGGAGACTATTCTTTGTCTCATAATAAGAAAGAAGATAATTAAAATATCAGCCAACTAATCCTTCCATTCCACACATCAGTCCCAATAGCTTGGATTAATTTTATTGCTCCATCATCTTCCTCCTTTGGGCCAAACTTGGAGTGGCTCATTTTAGAATCACCCCACATTTCTTGAATCATCCCATTGAATGCTTCTTTGATCTCTTGGATCTCGCTCTAGTAATAGGCCAGACTGGAACATGCAATGGATCCTTTGACGGTGCTTGTTGATTCTCATCATTCCCCCTCTCTTCAAAGGATTCGTCCTCGAATCCATCAAAGGATTTGCTTGAATTTTTTTTTTTTGGGTAACTCTTGGTGCACGACTCAAACAAGAACAAGGAAATAAAAACAAAAACAAAAGCAAACTTGTTTTTTTTTTTTAATTGGTGCACGACACGACCTAAACAAGAACAAGGACAAAGGAATGAAGAATACAACGAATCAGATTTCTTTATTTCTTTTTTTTTTAAGAACACGACGACATAAAAGAAAGAAGGAGACTCAAAGATAAAGGATAGAACACTCAAAACGAAAATGGATAAGCTGACAAAAGACACAAAAACAAAAGGGATAGATAACCTTATTTTAGAGCCTGAGCTCTGATACCAAATGATGCGAACCTCAATAGACTTGCTTTGAGACCCAACGACAATATTGACATGTTTTACCCAGAAAATCTAAAATCAGATTGTTTGATAGTGAACCTGTGACCCAACATTTATAAGGAAATGTAAACCACAGGTATTCCAATAATAGTGAACCTATGAACCAACGTTTATAAAGAAACGCAAACCACAGGTATTCATGTTTGTGAACGCCACAAGGAAGACCTTGATAAGTTCATGGTGTTTTGTGAAGAACAAAGGGAGGAGCAATGCTCAACTTCTGAATTTTTTTTAATCCATTGATTGGAAATGATGTTCCTGCATTACATTGAGTGAATGCTTTATATAAGCATGGCTGAAACAAGTTTAGAAATAGTCTAGAATAATCTCCCCTAATTCCAGCCTACATTCCTAAGTAAGAAAATATAACCTAAAATGAAAAAGGAAACAAAGATAATTACTTCCTTTCAGCCTATAAGCCTAAATTTAAGAAAAAAGGAGACTATTCTTTGTCTCATAATAAGAAAGAAGATAATTAAAATATCAGCCAAATAATCCTTCCATTCCACACATCAGTCCCAATAGCTTGGATTAATTTTATTGCTCCATCAGCTTCCTCCTTTGGGCCAAACTTGGAGTGGCTCATTTTAGAATCACCCCACATTTCTTGAATCATCCCATTGAATGCTTCTTTGATCTCTTGGATCTCGCTCTAGTAATAGGCCAGACTGGAACATGCAATGGATCCTTTGACGGTGCTTGTTGATTCTCATCATTCCCCCTCTCTTCAAAGGATTCGTCCTCGAATCCATCAAAGGATTTGCTTGAATTTTTTTTTTTGGGTAACTCTTGGTGCACGACTCAAACAAGAACAAGGAAATAAAAACTAAAACAAAAGCAAACTTGTTTTTTTTTTTTTTTTAATTGGTGCACGACACGACATAAACAAGAACAAGGACAAAGGAATGAAGAATACAACGAATCAGATTTCATTATTTTTTTTTTTTTTAGGAACACGACGACATAAAAGAAAGAAGGAGACTCAAAGATAAAGGATAGAACACTCAAAACGAAAATGGATAAGGTGACAAAAGACACGAAAACAAAAGGGATAGATAACCTGATTTTAGAGCCTGAGCTCTGATACCAAATGATGCGAACCTCAATAGACTTGCTTTGAGACCCAACAACAATATTGACATGTTTTACCCAGAAAAGCTAAAATCAGATTGTTTGATAGTGAACCTGTGACCCAAAATTTATAAAGAAATGCAAACCACAGGTATTCCAATAATAGTGAACCTATGAACCAACGTTTATAAAGAAACGCAAACCACATGTATTCATGTTTGTGAACGCCACAAGGAAGACCTTGATAAGTTCATGGTGTTATGTGAAGAACAAAGGGAGGAGCAATGCTCAACTTCTGAATTTTTTTTAATCCATTGATTGGAAATGATGTTCCTGCATTACATTGAGTGAATGCTTTATATAAGCATGGCTGAAACAAGTTTAGAAATAGTCTAGAATAATCTCCCCTAATTCCAGCCTACATTCCTAAGTAAGAAAATATAACCTAAAATGAAAAAGGAAACAAAGATAATTACTTCCTTTCAGCCTATAAGCCTAAATTAAAGAAAAAAGGAGACTATTCTTTGTCTCATAATAAGAAAGAAGATAATTAAAATATCAGCCAAATAATCCTTCCATTCCACACATCAGTCCCAATAGCTTGGATTAATTTTATTGCTCCATCATCTTCCTCCTTTGGGCCAAACTTGGAGTGGCTCATTTTAGAATCACCCCACATTTCTTGAATCATCCCATTGAATGCTTCTTTGATCTCTTGGATCTCGCTCTAGTAATAGGCCAGACTGGAACATGCAATGGATCCTTTGACGGTGCTTGTTGATTCTCATCATTCCCCCTCTCTTCAAAGGATTCGTCCTCGAATCCATCAAAGGATTTGCTTGAATTTTTTTTTTTGGGTAACTCTTGGTGCACGACTCAAACAAGAACAAGGATATAAAAACTAAAACAAAAGCAAACTTGTTTTTTTTTTTAATTGGTGCACGACACGACCTAAACAAGAACAAGGACAAAGGAATGAAGAATACAACGAATCAGATTTCTTTATTTCTTTTTTTTTTAAGAACACGACGACATAAAAGAAAGAAGGAGACTCAAAGATAAAGGATAGAACACTCAAAACGAAAATGGATAAGCTGACAAAAGACACAAAAACAAAAGGGATAGATAACCTTATTTTAGAGCCTGAGCTCTGATACCAAATGATGCGAACCTCAATAGACTTGCTTTGAGACCCAACGACAATATTGACATGTTTTACCCAGAAAATCTAAAATCAGATTGTTTGATAGTGAACCTGTGACCCAACATTTATAAGGAAATGTAAACCACAGGTATTCCAATAATAGTGAACCTATGAACCAACGTTTATAAAGAAACGCAAACCACAGGTATTCATGTTTGTGAACGCCACAAGGAAGACCTTGATAAGTTCATGGTGTTTTGTGAAGAACAAAGGGAGGAGCAATGCTCAACTTCTGAATTTTTTTTAATCCATTGATTGGAAATGATGTTCCTGCATTACATTGAGTGAATGCTTTATATAAGCATGGCTGAAACAAGTTTAGAAATAGTCTAGAATAATCTCCCCTAATTCCAGCCTACATTCCTAAGTAAGAAAATATAACCTAAAATGAAAAAGGAAACAAAGATAATTACTTCCTTTCAGCCTATAAGCCTAAATTAAAGAAAAAAGGAGACTATTCTTTGTCTCATAATCAGAAAGAAGATAATTAAAATATCAGCCAAATAATCCTTCCATTCCACACATCAGTCCCAATAGCTTGGATTAATTTTATTGCTCCATCATCTTCCTCCTTTGGGCCAAACTTGGAGTGGCACATTTTAGAATCACCCCACATTTCTTGAATCATCCCATTGAATGCTTCTTTGATCTCTTGGATCTCGCTCTAGTAATAGGCCAGACTGGAACATGCAATGGATCCTTTGACGGTGCTTGTTGATTCTCATCATTCCCCCTCTCTTCAAAGGATTCGTCCTCGAATCCATCAAAGGATTTGCTTGAATTTTTTTTTTTTTGGGTAACTCTTGGTGCACGACTCAAACAAGAACAAGGAAATAAAAACTAAAACAAAAGCAAACTTGTTTTTTTTTAATTGGTGCACGACACGACCTAAACAAGAACAAGGACAAAGGAATGAAGAATACAACGAATCAGATTTCTTTATTTATTTTTTTTTTAAGAACACGACGACATAAAAGATAGAAGGAGACTCAAAGATAAAGGATAGAACACTCAAAACGAAAATGGATAAGGTGACAAAAGACACAAAAACAAAAGGGATAGATAACCTTATTTTAGAGCCTGAGCTCTGATACCAAATGATGCGAACCTCAAAATTTGCTTTGAGACCCAACGACAATATTGACATGTTTTACCCAGAAAATCTAAAATCAGATTGTTTGATAGTGAACCTGTGACCCAACATTTATAAAGAAATGCAAACCACAGGTATTCCAATAATAGTGAACCTATGAACCAACGTTTATAAAGAAACGCAAACCACAGGTATTCATGTTTGTGAACGCCACAAGGAAGACCTTGATAAGTTCATGGTGTTATGTGAAGAACAAGGGGAGGAGCAATGCTCAACTTCTGAATTTTTATTAATCCATTGATTGGAAATGATGTTCCTGCATTACATTGAGTGAATGCTCTATATAAGCATGGCTGAAACAAGTTTAGAAATAGTCTAGAATAATCTCCCCTAATTCCAGCCTACATTCCTAAGTAAGAAAACATAACCTAAAATGAAAAAGGAAACAAAGATAATTACTTCCTTTCAGCCTATAAGCCTAAATTAAAGAAAAAAGGAGACTATTCTTTGTCTCATAATAAGAAAGAAGATAATTAAAATATCAGCCAACTAATCCTTCCTTTCCACACATCAGTCCCAATAGCTTGGATTAATTTTATTGCTCCATCATCTTCCTCCTTTGGGCCAAACTTGGAGTGGCTCATTTTAGAATCACCCCACATTTCTTGAATCATCCCATTGAATGCTTCTTTGATCTCTTGGATCTCGCTCTAGTAATAGGCCAGACTGGAACATGCAATGGATCCTTTGACGGTGCTTGTTGATTCTCATCATTCCCCCTCTCTTCAAAGGATTCGTCCTCGAATCCATCAAAGGATTTGCTTGAATTTTTTTTTTTTTGGGTAACTCTTGGTGCACGACTCAAACAAGAACAAGGAAATAAAAACAAAAACAAAAGCAAACTTGTTTTTTTTTTTTAATTGGTGCACGACACGACCTAAACAAGAACAAGGACAAAGGAATGAAGAATACAACGAATCAGATTTCTTTATTTCTTTTTTTTTTAAGAACACGACGACATAAAAGAAAGAAGGAGACTCAAAGATAAAGGATAGAACACTCAAAACGAAAATGGATAAGGTGACAAAAGACACGAAAACAAAAGGGATAGATAACCTGATTTTAGAGCCTGAGCTCTGATACCAAATGATGCGAACCTCAATAGACTTGCTTTGAGACCCAACAACAATATTGACATGTTTTACCCAGAAAAGCTAAAATCAGATTGTTTGATAGTGAACCTGTGACCCAAAATTTATAAAGAAATGCAAACCACAGGTATTCCAATAATAGTGAACCTATGAACCAACGTTTATAAAGAAACGCAAACCACATGTATTCATGTTTGTGAACGCCACAAGGAAGACCTTGATAAGTTCATGGTGTTATGTGAAGAACAAGGGGAGGAGCTATGCTCAACTTCTGAATTTTTTTTAATCCATTGATTGGAAATGATGTTCCTGCATTACATTGAGTGAACTCTTTATATAAGCATGGCTGAAACAAGTTTAGAAATAGTCTAGAATAATCTCCCCTAATTCCAGCCTACATTCCTAAGTAAGAAAATATAACCTAAAATGAAAAAGGAAACAAAGATAATTACTTCCTTTCAGCCTATAAGCCTAAATTAAAGAAAAAAGGAGACTATTCTTTGTCTCATAATAAGAAAGAAGATAATTAAAATATCAGCCAACTAATCCTTCCATTCCACACATCAGTCCCAATAGCTTGGATTAATTTTATTGCTCCATCATCTTCCTCCTTTGGGCCAAACTTGGAGTGGCTCATTTTAGAATCACCCCACATTTCTTGAATCATCCCATTGAATGCTTCTTTGATCTCTTGGATCTCGCTCTAGTAATAGGCCAGACTGGAACATGCAATGGATCCTTTGACGGTGCTTGTTGATTCTCATCATTCCCCCTCTCTTCAAAGGATTCGTCCTCGAATCCATCAAAGGATTTGCTTGAATTTTTTTTTTTTTGGGTAACTCTTGGTGCACGACTCAAACAAGAACAAGGAAATAAAAACAAAAACAAAAGCAAACTTGTTTTTTTTTTTTAATTGGTGCACGACACGACCTAAACAAGAACAAGGACAAAGGAATGAAGAATACAACGAATCAGATTTCTTTATTTCTTTTTTTTTTAAGAACACGACGACATAAAAGAAAGAAGGTGACTCAAAGATAAAGGATAGAACACTCAAAACGAAAATGGATAAGCTGACAAAAGACACAAAAACAAAAGGGATAGATAACCTTATTTTAGAGCCTGAGCTCTGATACCAAATGATGCGAACCTCAATAGACTTGCTTTGAGACCCAACGACAATATTGACATGTTTTACCCAGAAAATCTAAAATCAGATTGTTTGATAGTGAACCTGTGACCCAACATTTATAAGGAAATGTAAACCACAGGTATTCCAATAATAGTGAACCTATGAACCAACGTTTATAAAGAAACGCAAACCACAGGTATTCATGTTTGTGAACGCCACAAGGAAGACCTTGATAAGTTCATGGTGTTTTGTGAAGAACAAAGGGAGGAGCAATGCTCAACTTCTGAATTTTTTTTAATCCATTGATTGGAAATGATGTTCCTGCATTACATTGAGTGAATGCTTTATATAAGCATGGCTGAAACAAGTTTAGAAATAGTCTAGAATAATCTCCCCTAATTCCAGCCTACATTCCTAAGTAAGAAAATATAACCTAAAATGAAAAAGGAAACAAAGATAATTACTTCCTTTCAGCCTATAAGCCTAAATTTAAGAAAAAAGGAGACTATTCTTTGTCTCATAATAAGAAAGAAGATAATTAAAATATCAGCCAAATAATCCTTCCATTCCACACATCAGTCCCAATAGCTTGGATTAATTTTATTGCTCCATCAGCTTCCTCCTTTGGGCCAAACTTGGAGTGGCTCATTTTAGAATCACCCCACATTTCTTGAATCATCCCATTGAATGCTTCTTTGATCTCTTGGATCTCGCTCTAGTAATAGGCCAGACTGGAACATGCAATGGATCCTTTGACGGTGCTTGTTGATTCTCATCATTCCCCCTCTCTTCAAAGGATTCGTCCTCGAATCCATCAAAGGATTTGCTTGAATTTTTTTTTTTGGGTAACTCTTGGTGCACGACTCAAACAAGAACAAGGAAATAAAAACTAAAACAAAAGCAAACTTGTTTTTTTTTTTTTTTTAATTGGTGCACGACACGACATAAACAAGAACAAGGACAAAGGAATGAAGAATACAACGAATCAGATTTCATTATTTTTTTTTTTTTTAGGAACACGACGACATAAAAGAAAGAAGGAGACTCAAAGATAAAGGATAGAACACTCAAAACGAAAATGGATAAGGTGACAAAAGACACGAAAACAAAAGGGATAGATAACCTGATTTTAGAGCCTGAGCTCTGATACCAAATGATGCGAACCTCAATAGACTTGCTTTGAGACCCAACAACAATATTGACATGTTTTACCCAGAAAAGCTAAAATCAGATTGTTTGATAGTGAACCTGTGACCCAAAATTTATAAAGAAATGCAAACCACAGGTATTCCAATAATAGTGAACCTATGAACCAACGTTTATAAAGAAACGCAAACCACATGTATTCATGTTTGTGAACGCCACAAGGAAGACCTTGATAAGTTCATGGTGTTATGTGAAGAACAAAGGGAGGAGCAATGCTCAACTTCTGAATTTTTTTTAATCCATTGATTGGAAATGATGTTCCTGCATTACATTGAGTGAATGCTTTATATAAGCATGGCTGAAACAAGTTTAGAAATAGTCTAGAATAATCTCCCCTAATTCCAGCCTACATTCCTAAGTAAGAAAATATAACCTAAAATGAAAAAGGAAACAAAGATAATTACTTCCTTTCAGCCTATAAGCCTAAATTAAAGAAAAAAGGAGACTATTCTTTGTCTCATAATAAGAAAGAAGATAATTAAAATATCAGCCAAATAATCCTTCCATTCCACACATCAGTCCCAATAGCTTGGATTAATTTTATTGCTCCATCATCTTCCTCCTTTGGGCCAAACTTGGAGTGGCTCATTTTAGAATCACCCCACATTTCTTGAATCATCCCATTGAATGCTTCTTTGATCTCTTGGATCTCGCTCTAGTAATAGGCCAGACTGGAACATGCAATGGATCCTTTGACGGTGCTTGTTGATTCTCATCATTCCCCCTCTCTTCAAAGGATTCGTCCTCGAATCCATCAAAGGATTTGCTTGAATTTTTTTTTTTGGGTAACTCTTGGTGCACGACTCAAACAAGAACAAGGATATAAAAACTAAAACAAAAGCAAACTTGTTTTTTTTTTTAATTGGTGCACGACACGACCTAAACAAGAACAAGGACAAAGGAATGAAGAATACAACGAATCAGATTTCTTTATTTCTTTTTTTTTTAAGAACACGACGACATAAAAGAAAGAAGGAGACTCAAAGATAAAGGATAGAACACTCAAAACGAAAATGGATAAGGTGACAAAAGACACAAAAACAAAAGGGATAGATAACCTTATTTTAGAGCCTGAGCTCTGATACCAAATGATGCGAACCTCAATAGACTTGCTTTGAGACCCAACGACAATATTGACATGTTTTACCCAGAAAATCTAAAATCAGATTGTTTGATAGTGAACCTGTGACCCAACATTTATAAGGAAATGTAAACCACAGGTATTCCAATAATAGTGAACCTATGAACCAACGTTTATAAAGAAACGCAAACCACAGGTATTCATGTTTGTGAACGCCACAAGGAAGACCTTGATAAGTTCATGGTGTTATGTGAAGAACAAAGGGAGGAGCAATGCTCAACTTCTGAATTTTTTTTAATCCATTGATTGGAAATGATGTTCCTGCATTACATTGAGTGAATGCTTTATATAAGCATGGCTGAAACAAGTTTAGAAATAGTCTAGAATAATCTCCCCTAATTCCAGCCTACATTCCTAAGTAAGAAAATATAACCTAAAATGAAAAAGGAAACAAAGATAATTACTTCCTTTCAGCCTATAAGCCTAAATTAAAGAAAAAAGGAGACTATTCTTTGTCTCATAATAAGAAAAAAGATAATTAAAATATCAGCCAAATAATCCTTCCATTCCACACATCAGTCCCAATAGCTTGGATTAATTTTATTGCTCCATCATCTTCCTCCTTTGGGCCAAACTTGGAGTGGCTCATTTTAGAATCACCCCACATTTCTTGAATCATCCCATTGAATGCTTCTTTGATCTCTTGGATCTCGCTCTAGTAATAGGCCAGACTGGAACATGCAATGGATCCTTTGACGGTGCTTGTTGATTCTCATCATTCCCCCTCTCTTCAAAGGATTCGTCCTCGAATCCATCAAAGGATTTGCTTGAATTTTTTTTTTTTTGGGTAACTCTTGGTGCACGACTCAAACAAGAACAAGGAAATAAAAACTAAAACAAAAGCAAACTTGTTTTTTTTTTAATTGGTGCACGACACGACCTAAACAAGAACAAGGACAAAGGAATGAAGAATACAACGAATCAGATTTCTTAATTTTTTTTTTTTTAAGAACACGACGACATAAAAGAAAGAAGGAGACTCAAAGATAAAGGATAGAACACTCAAAACGAAAATGGATAAGGTGACAAAAGACACAAAAACAAAAGGGATAGATAACCTTATTTTAGAGCCTGAGCTCTGATACCAAATGATGCGAACCTCAATAGACTTGCTTTGAGACCCAACGACAATATTGACATGTTTTACCCAGAAAATCTAAAATCAGATTGTTTGATAGTGAACCTGTGACCCAACATTTATAAAGAAATGCAAACCACAGGTATTCCAATAATAGTGAACCTATGAACCAACGTTTATAAAGAAACGCAAACCACAGGTATTCATGTTTGTGAACGCCACAAGGAAGACCTTGATAAGTTCATGGTGTTATGTGAAGAACAAGGGGAGGAGCAATGCTCAACTTCTGAATTTTTATTAATCCATTGATTGGAAATGATGTTCCTGCATTACATTGAGTGAATGCTTTATATAAGCATGGCTGAAACAAGTTTAGAAATAGTCTAGAATAATCTCCCCTAATTCCAGCCTACATTCCTAAGTAAGAAAATATAACCTAAAATGAAAAAGGAAACAAAGATAATTACTTCCTTTCAGCCTATAAGCCTAAATTAAAGAAAAAAGGAGACTATTCTTTGTCTCATAATAAGAAAGAAGATAATTAAAATATCAGCCAAATAATCCTTCCATTCCACACATCAGTCCCAATAGCTTGGATTAATTTTATTGCTCCATCATCTTCCTCCTTTGGGCCAAACTTGGAGTGGCTCATTTTAGAATCACCCCACATTTCTTGAATCATCCCATTGAATGCTTCTTTGATCTCTTGGATCTCGCTCTAGTAATAGGCCAGACTGGAACATGCAATGGATCCTTTGACGGTGCTTGTTGATTCTCATCATTCCCCCTCTCTTCAAAGGATTCGTCCTCGAATCCATCAAAGGATTTGCTTGAATTTTTTTTTTTGGGTAACTCTTGGTGCACGACTCAAACAAGAACAAGGAAATAAAAACTAAAACAAAAGCAAACTTGTTTTTTTTTTTAATTGGTGCACGACACGACCTAAACAAGAACAAGGACAAAGGAATGAAGAATACAACGAATCAGATTTCTTTATTTCTTTTTTTTTTTAAGAACACGACGACATAAAAGAAAGAAGGAGACTCAAAGATAAAGGATAGAACACTCAAAACGAAAATGGATAAGGTGACAAAAGACACAAAAACAAAAGGGATAGATAACCTTATTTTAGAGCCTGAGCTCTGATACCAAATGATGCGAACCTCAATAGACTTGCTTTGAGACCCAACGACAATATTGACATGTTTTACCCAGAAAATCTAAAATCAGATTGTTTGATAGTGAACCTGTGACCCAACATTTATAAGGAAATGTAAACCACAGGTATTCCAATAATAGTGAACCTATGAACCAACGTTTATAAAGAAACGCAAACCACAGGTATTCATGTTTGTGAACGCCACAAGGAAGACCTTGATAAGTTCATGGTGTTATGTGAAGAACAAAGGGAGGAGCAATGCTCAACTTCTGAATTTTTTTTAATCCATTGATTGGAAATGATGTTCCTGCATTACATTGAGTGAATGCTTTATATAAGCATGGCTGAAACAAGTTTAGAAATAGTCTAGAATAATCTCCCCTAATTCCAGCCTACATTCCTAAGTAAGAAAATATAACCTAAAATGAAAAAGGAAACAAAGATAATTACTTCCTTTCAGCCTATAAGCCTAAATTAAAGAAAAAAGGAGACTATTCTTTGTCTCATAATAAGAAAGAAGATAATTAAAATATCAGCCAAATAATCCTTCCATTCCACACATCAGTCCCAATAGCTTGGATTAATTTTATTGCTCCATCATCTTCCTCCTTTGGGCCAAACTTGGAGTGGCTCATTTTAGAATCACCCCACATTTCTTGAATCATCCCATTGAATGCTTCTTTGATCTCTTGGATCTCGCTCTAGTAATAGGCCAGACTGGAACATGCAATGGATCCTTTGACGGTGCTTGTTGATTCTCATCATTCCCCCTCTCTTCAAAGGATTCGTCCTCGAATCCATCAAAGGATTTGCTTGAATTTTTTTTTTTGGGTAACTCTTGGTGCACGACTCAAACAAGAACAAGGAAATAAAAACTAAAACAAAAGCAAACTTGTTTTTTTTTTTAATTGGTGCACGACACGACCTAAACAAGAACAAGGACAAAGGAATGAAGAATACAACGAATCAGATTTCTTTATTTCTTTTTTTTTTTAAGAACACGACGACATAAAAGAAAGAAGGAGACTCAAAGATAAAGGATAGAACACTCAAAACGAAAATGGATAAGGTGACAAAAGACACAAAAACAAAAGGGATAGATAACCTTATTTTAGAGCCTGAGCTCTGATACCAAATGATGCGAACCTCAATAGACTTGCTTTGAGACCCAACGACAATATTGACATGTTTTACCCAGAAAATCTAAAATCAGATTGTTTGATAGTGAACCTGTGACCCAACATTTATAAGGAAATGTAAACCACAGGTATTCCAATAATAGTGAACCTATGAACCAACGTTTATAAAGAAACGCAAACCACAGGTATTCATGTTTGTGAACGCCACAAGGAAGACCTTGATAAGTTCATGGTGTTATGTGAAGAACAAAGGGAGGAGCAATGCTCAACTTCTGAATTTTTTTTAATCCATTGATTGGAAATGATGTTCCTGCATTACATTGAGTGAATGCTTTATATAAGCATGGCTGAAACAAGTTTAGAAATAGTCTAGAATAATCTCCCCTAATTCCAGCCTACATTCCTAAGTAAGAAAATATAACCTAAAATGAAAAAGGAAACAAAGATAATTACTTCCTTTCAGCCTATAAGCCTAAATTAAAGAAAAAAGGAGACTATTCTTTGTCTCATAATAAGAAAGAAGATAATTAAAATATCAGCCAAATAATCCTTCCATTCCATACATCAGTCCCAATAGCTTGGATTAATTTTATTGCTCCATCATCTTCCTCCTTTGGGCCAAACTTGGAGTGGCTCATTTTAGAATCACCCCACATTTCTTGAATCATCCCATTGAATGCTTCTTTGATCTCTTGGATCTCGCTCTAGTAATAAGCCAGACTGGAACATGCAATGGATCCTTTGACGGTGCTTGTTGATTCTCATCATTCCCCCTCTCTTCAAAGGATTCGTCCTCGAATCCATCAAAGGATTTGCTTGAATTTTTTTTTTTTTGGGTAACTCTTGGTGCACGACTCAAACAAGAACAAGGAAATAAAAACTAAAACAAAAGCAAACTTGTTTTTTTTTTAATTGGTGCACGACACGACCTAAACAAGAACAAGGACAAAGGAATGAAGAATACAACGAATCAGATTTCTTTATTTTTTTTTTTTTAAGAACACGACGACATAAAAGAAAGAAGGAGACTCAAAGATAAAGGATAGAACACTCAAAACGAAAATGGATAAGGTGACAAAAGACACAAAAACAAAAGGGATAGATAACCTTATTTTAGAGCCTGAGCTCTGATACCAAATGATGCGAACCTCAATAGACTTGCTTTGAGACCCAACGACAATATTGACATGTTTTACCCAGAAAATCTAAAATCAGATTGTTTGATAGTGAACCTGTGACCCAACATTTATAAAGAAATGCAAACCACAGGTATTCCAATAATAGTGAACCTATGAACCAACGTTTATAAAGAAACGCAAACCACAGGTATTCATGTTTGTGAACGCCACAAGGAAGACCTTGATAAGTTCATGGTGTTATGTGAAGAACAAGGGGAGGAGCAATGCTCAACTTCTGAATTTTTATTAATCCATTGATTGGAAATGATGTTCCTGCATTACATTGAGTTAATGCTCTATATAAGCATGGCTGAAACAAGTTTAGAAATAGTCTAGAATAATCTCCCCTAATTCCAGCCTACATTCCTAAGTAAGAAAACATAACCTAAAATGAAAAAGGAAACAAAGATAATTACTTCCTTTCAGCCTATAAGCCTAAATTAAAGAAAAAAGGAGACTATTCTTTGTCTCATAATAAGAAAGAAGATAATTAAAATATCAGCCAACTAATCCTTCCATTCCACACATCAGTCCCAATAGCTTGGATTAATTTTATTGCTCCATCATCTTCCTCCTTTGGGCCAAACTTGGAGTGGCTCATTTTAGAATCACCCCACATTTCTTGAATCATCCCATTGAATGCTTCTTTGATCTCTTGGATCTCGCTCTAGTAATAGGCCAGACTGGAACATGCAATGGATCCTTTGACGGTGCTTGTTGATTCTCATCATTCCCCCTCTCTTCAAAGGATTCGTCCTCGAATCCATCAAAGGATTTGCTTGAATTTTTTTTTTTTGGGTAACTCTTGGTGCACGACTCAAACAAGAACAAGGAAATAAAAACTAAAACAAAAGCAAACTTGTTTTTTTTTTAATTGGTGCACGACACGACCTAAACAAGAACAAGGACAAAGGAATGAAGAATACAACGAATCAGATTTCTTTATTTATTTTTTTTTTAAGAACACGACGACATAAAAGAAAGAAGGAGACTCAAAGATAAAGGATAGAACACTCAAAACGAAAATGGATAAGGTGACAAAAGACACAAAAACAAAAGGGATAGATAACCTTATTTTAGAGCCTGAGCTCTGATACCAAATGATGCGAACCTCAATAGACTTGCTTTGAGACCCAACGACAACATTGACATGTTTTACCCAGAAAATCTAAAATCAGATTGTTTGATAGTGAACCTGTGACCCAACATTTATAAAGAAATGCAAACCACAGGTATTCCAATAATAGTGAACCTATGAACCAACGTTTATAAAGAAACGCAAACCACAGGTATTCATGTTTGTGAACGCCACAAGGAAGACCTTGATAAGTTCATGGTGTTTTTTTTTCGGGAAATGGTGAATCAATAAAAGAAAAAGCCAAACGGCACTATACAAAGATACAAGGGGCATACCCCAGGATATACAATGGGCTCAAAAAAAAAAAAAAAAAAAAAAAAAAAAAAAAAAAAATGATGCAACAAAAGAGGGGATCAATCGATGGCAAAAAGGCCAAGAGAGAGACCCATCCAATCAAAAGCGAATCACTAAAATAGGGGAAAACCCAAAGGAGTTCCCCCAAAGATTGGACCAAGTGTATCCACATGGGAGCCAAAAACAAAGAACATTCCAATTAAGCCAAACCGAAAGTAGATACACATTTAATTGAAATTAAACCCACTTAGCAACATAAATAGGAAGGTGAGGGTCTTTTTTCCATTGAATCTGGATTTGTAAGGAGATTTGGAGGCAGATCTCTTGAAGGATCCGTTCCTTAGCTTTGACTTCAGAGAGGAAGGTGCGAGCATTTCTCTCTCTCCAAATACTATATATTGCCAACCCAAGGGACATCTTGGGGATGATGTGGTGAGGGGTGTTCTTTGTCCATGCTCTAGTTGCCCACTCCACTAACAAGCTCCAAGAGATAGCTGGGGGAGCAACCTCCAGCTTTTGCAAAATTCCCTGCCAAATAAAAGAAGAGAATGAGCAACTAAAAAATAAGTGATCACGGGATTCCATATCTTGGTGGCATAAAACACATGCTAGAGGACCCGGAGTGTAGTGGAAAATCCTGTCATGAGTGGGTAACCTATTAAGAAAGGCCAACCAAGATATGAATCTGTGTCTTGGGATATTCCCAGGGAACCATATAAGACGATGCCAGGGCACCTTGGGTCGAATGTCTCTAAGGTGGTCCCAGGTATGCGCAAGAGTAAAATGCCCACTAGGGGAAGGGACCCAACTGGCAACATCAAGAACTTCAGAGGGAGGAGGGAGGTCAATCATGCGGTTCCGAATTTCCATAAGTTCTAAAGTATTAGTGAGGGGCCAATGCCATTCCCCATTCACAATGATATCCGCAACTTTAGCATTTAAGGGAATGGCTGCATCATAAACAACTCTAGGTCCAAACTTCTCCAGAAGAGGACCAAGAGGATGCCAATTGTCATACCATAAGAAGGTGCCACATCCATTACCAATTTTATGTTTCAGTAAAGGTCTAACCATGTCTCTAAGCTTAAGAAGTTTCCTCCAGTACCAAGAACACTGTGAAGGAGGCTTGATAACCCAAAAACTTTTGTCTTTTAAGAGATAAGTGTTAACCCAGTCAACCCAAAGAGATTTTTTCCCCAATGAAAAGAGAGACCAAATATGTTTTAAATTAAGTGTTCTATTAAGTTGGATAAGATTTTTCAAGCCTAAACCCCCTTCCGCTTTAGGAGTACAAACAAGATCCCAAGCAACCTTGGCCCCATGGGCTTTATCGATGCCACCGGACCAAAGAAATCTCCTCAAGAGTTTTTCGACCTCCTTGAGGACATTCTTGGGGAGGATGAACATACCTGACCAATAATTTTGGATACCTGCAAGGACAGACTGAATTAGTTGTAAACGACCAGCATAAGAGAGGCATTTAGAGGTCCATGACGTTATTCTAGCGCTGATCTTAGTAATAAGCTCATGACAATCCCCTTTTTTAAGTCGAGTAGTAATAAGAGGAACACCAAGATATTTCAGAGGAAGAGATCCAATTGGGAACTGTAAGATATGGCAAATGGAATTAACAACACTATCTTCAACACCAGAGGTAAACAAACAACTCTTACTAGTATTAGCAAGCAACCCAGTAAGATCATAGAATTGAGCAAGGTTTTTTTTCATAATGAGGGCTGAATCTTTGTTACCATAAAATAAAAGTAATAAGTCATCAGCGAAGCAAAGATGAGAAATACTAAGTTTATCACATTTCCAGTGATATTTAAAATGGGCATTTCCATTGATATTATGCTTAATCAATTGGCTTAGGGTGTCCATCACAAGAACAAAGAGATAGGGGGAAAGAGGGTCTCCTTGTCTAAGACCCTTGGCACCTTCAAAATACCCAATAGATTCTCCATTAAAGTTAATGGAGTATTTAGGACTGGTCACACAAGCTTTGATCCAAAGTTTCATTTTGGGAGGAAAGCCAAGGACATCAATTAAGTCCAATATGAACTTCCAACTAACACTATCATAGGCTTTCATCAAGTCAACCTTAGCTGCAACACGGGGCTGGCCCTGATTTTTGTGGTAGTCCCTCAAAAGATCCTGGGCTAAGAGAATATTATCACTTATTTTACGACCTTTAATAAAAGCAGATTGGGCATTGTCCACAAGATCCGGTAAAATAAGTTGAATTCTTTTGGATATAATTTTAGAGATACATTTATAGATGGTGTTGCAGCACGAAATAGGCCTGAAGTCACTCATTTTTGAAGGATTGGGAATCTTAGGAATAAGAGCAATAATAGTAGCATTAGATTCCCGTAAGAGCTCTCCATGGATGAAAAATTCTTTAATAGCTTGGGTAACTAAGGCACCGGTGATAGTCCAGGTTTCTTTAAAAAAGTGAGCATTGTAACCATCTGGACCCGGAGCTTTGTTACTATGGATGCTAAACATAGCATCCTTGATCTCATCATCACTAGGAATATTATCCATACTAGCATAAACATCATTAGAGACCCGTTTATGGATAATATCCCGAAGGGCATGAATACCAGGATAGTTGTTACCTGCGGGAGTACCAAGCATGGATTTATAATATCTAATAGCTTCAACTTTAGCCTCATCATCATTTTTAGTTTGTACCCCATTGGGTAATTGGAGGGTCACAATCCTTTTCCTATTACGACGGTTTTTGACAGATTGATGAAAGAAAGTGGTATTCTTATCCCCAGCTTCAAGCCATTGGACTCTAGATTTTTGTCTCATCACTTCCTCTTCCACCCGAATAGCTTCTAAAAAAATGCCCTTAAGTTGATGCTCATGTTCTTTTTTTGTGAAGTCATGGGGATGTTCATCTAAGTGTCTTTGCCAATGCATAAGATCCTCCCTAGCTTTATCCACTTTTAGTTTTTCTCTACCAATGGAATCTTTAGAAAAAATTTTAAGATCAGCTTTAAGATTCCTAAGTTTGTGACACAATTGGAACTGGTAGGTGCCCTCAACATGCCTAGTCCAAGAGTTCTTAACCAAATCGTCAAATTTATTCAGCGAAGTCCAATAATTATAGAATTTAAAGGGATGGCCTTTTCTCCTACCAGCATTGTTCATTCTAACCAATATAGGAGAGTGGTCAGAGATACCATGGGGAAGAAAATCAGCAAAGGCAGATGGGAATTTGCCAAGCCAATCCTGGTTGACGAGAGCTCTATCCAATTTTTCCTTAAAGCGGTTGCTACTCCAGGTGAAGAAGGTGCCTGTGAATCTCAGATCTACAAGGCAAGAAGCATTGACACACTCATTAAATTCCTCAGCCCCCTGGTCTCTTCCTGGATTACCCCCAAATTTCTCATTAGAGTTGAGAACCACATTGAAATCACCAAGGGTAATCCAAGGAATAGAGCCAGTGGAGGCTGAAATAGACGTAAGGTCAGCCCAAAGGCTTCTCCTTTCCTGAATAGTATTAAACCCATAGACAAAAGAAGCTTCAAATAACATAGAGTGATTAACGTCTTCAATAATAACATGAATTAGTTGGTTTGTGTTCTTCAGGACAGTTAAAGACACTTTATTAGGATTCCACCCGACCCAAATTCGATCAACAGAGTTAGGTCGGCTATTAGTGACAAAGTTCCAATGAGGAAATTTTTTTTTTTGAATTTTATCTTGATTGGGCATCCTAACTTTGGACTCAGTGATGCCCAAAACATCGATGTGATTAGAGAAAACAAATCTAGAAATTTCCATTTGTTTAGAGAAATGGTTGAGACCCCTAATATTCCAGCAACCAATAATCATTAATTACGTCTGAAGGGGTGTTTCTTTCTGCCTGAAGAACTATTATGCTTGTTCTTCTTAACTGGTTGAGTATGTCTTTTGGGGTGAGATTTAGAAGAGGAGGGGGAGAAAGAAACCTGAGGCAGATGGATGGGAGAAGCCATCTCTTCTTCTTCAAATTGTTCCTCATGCTCACTATCCTCTAACGGAGGAGTAAATTGGTCATGGGATTCAATAAGAGTCTCACAGTTGTGCTGGAAGGTTTCACCAAGAGTCTGTTCCATATCCAAAGTTGGGGAAGGAGAATTTGAAGTACCAGGCAGCCCCAAAGAACCAACATGAATTGTTTCTTTAACTTGCTGCACTTCTGACTTTTCTTGGTCATCACAAGGATCTTCCAAAGCCTTAAATTGGTTGAGACCAGAGGTGTCAAAGTCATCTGGAGCAACCAGGTTAGGAGTTTGCCCAACTTTTGGTGGGCTGAGAATATCCATAGTTTTGGAGCTTGAGGGATCATCAGCAGCAACAAATTTCCCTTTCTCTTTAACCAACCAAGTCCCATCTGTTTGGTCCTTTTGGGCTGACGGTTGTTGGTTGTTAGATTTTGGAGCTTTGGATATCTTGGCACAGTCATGGCCAAACTTCTTGCACTTAGCGCATCGAATAGGACTCCATTGATATTCAACTTTCAGAGAGATAACGGTTGGTTCCCCACTGCTGGGATCTTCAAATTCAATGTCGAAATCCTTGACCAACTCGAACTCAGCATCAACCTCAACACAGATTCTAGCAAAAGAGATCCTACGGCAAGAAGCTGTCATTTTGTGAACATGTAGGGGCTTCCCTATAGCACTAGCAATGTAGCTGAATCCATCAGGGTTCCAGTATTCTAGAGGAATATTGTAGATATTGACCCATATAGGGATAGAAGATTGAGCTTCCTTATGAAGCTCTAACCCAATGTGCCAATTTTTCAAGATAATAGGTTGTCCAGCCATGTGCCAAGGGCCACCTTCAAGCACAGCATCACTCTCCTCTTTGGAGTGAAATTTAAAGAAAAAATATCCAGAATCAGTAGCAATCATGTCCTGGAGGCCAGCCTTATCCCATAATTTAGTAGAAGCATTTTTAACTAGAGAGTAAGGCAATTTTTTCCCAATGAAATAACCCACTAGGGTATTTTCCCAAGCCTTGCTGCCCCCCTCCATGATTTCTTTGGGCATACTGATTTTGATGCGCTCCATGTTCCTATTGTGCTTAGTATACCGTAGCTTAATATCAGCAGCAGTCTTGGGTTGCAAGATCGAAGCCCAAGATTTACGTTGAGATGAATCCCCAGGTTGAACAGTTAGGTCTGGTTGGAGAGCCAAGTCATGGGAAACCTTACTCTTATTACCGGGTGGACCAAATTGAGTGGGCCCAATGTTGATAACTTTGCCTTGGTTCACGTGAGTAATTGTATGGTCCTGCATATGAGAAGTTGTAGGCTTACCGATTGAAAGGGCTTTGTCCACGTGTAAAGGAGCATGGTCCCGCAGATGAGAGTTAGTCACACCGACTGAAATGGTGGGGTTAGCCACGTGGGTAGTAGCTGCAATACAGTTTTTAGCCAAAGAGGTGTTGGAAGAGGAGCCAACCACGCGCTGCTCCCTGCCCAATAATCCATGCAGCTTGCGTGTTGAAGCAGACAACCCGCCGGGAATCATGGAAAAGCCTGAGGAACCCATGTGAACGTCCTTTTCTTTTTGTATTTTTGAATGGTCCATATGACCGTTGGTGCTACTGTTTGTCTGGCTGTGTGCAGTGTGTATAGGCGCGTGCGAGTCACCTCCCACAAACACCTTGTTTCTCGTGAGATTAGGGTTTATCGGATCAAACGAAGTACTTCTACCAGCTTTGGCCTCTTTGCTCTTGGTGTTTCCGAAATCTTCAGTTATTTCTCCATCTTCGATATCCGATATGGAAGTTTTCTTATAATGGGATTGAGATTTGGTGATGGGAATATCAGAGTCAGATAGGGCACCCTCCTTTTTAACTCTCCAAAATAAAGAACAAGGATTAGGGTTTCCAAATCTCCTAGAGCTACCTGCGGATGAGCTTCTACGCTTCAAGTGGGTAGGATTTGAGGACTGGTGAAGTTTTTTTAACCCTAGGATCTCTGTTTGGAGCTCCCTAATAAGAGAATGGACAGCAGATAACTCCGTAGTTGCTGGTTCCTGCTTCTTACGTTTGAGAATTTCGTTTGAATCTTGAAGCTTAGAAAACCGATGCTGATGACCCTTTCTCTGACCCCTAGTGTCTCTCTGGTCAAGATATGACGAATCAGAGGCAGCTTCTTCCTAGTCTTCATGAAGCTCAAGATCATCCTCTAAAACTTCATAGCAGTTGACCCTTAAGAGATCAACAATCCCTTCATTTCCAACACCAAAAACAGCAGTTTTTGAGGGATTTGAAATTATAAAATCCTTTCCATTGTCGTCACTCCGAGGTTGGGAAGGGGCTGAAGTAGGAGTAGCAATGTTAAGAACACGAATCATCCCATCAGAATGGGAACCATCGATGATAGACCCTTCCTTGGATAGACCAGGCCCATCTTCAATAAGTAAATGTTTGCTCTCCATGGCTGGAGTAATAACAAACTTCCCAATATGACGACCTTTGCTATCCTTTGAAGATTGAACCGTTTCAATAGCAGGAGTAGAAACTAGGTGATTTGATTTAGTAGATCTGTGTAAGTCTTTTTGTTTTCCCATCTTTTCATAGCAAAGAAAAGAAAGGAGTGAAATGAGAGAAACAAAATCACAAGTTCACAAGTTCAAGAGATTATGGAGGCTCTTTCAAGGTTTTATTTAGTTGGACAAGTTCATGGTGTTATGTGAAGAACAAGGGGAGGAGCAATGCTCAACTTCTGAATTTTTATTAATCCATTGATTGGAAATGATGTTCCTGCATTACATTGAGTGAATGCTCTATATAAGCATGGCTGAAACAAGTTTAGAAATAGTCTAGAATAATCTCCCCTAATTCCAGCCTACATTCCTAAGTAAAAAAACATAACCTAAAATGAAAAAGGAAACAAAGATAATTACTTCCTTTCAGCCTATAAGCCTAAATTAAATAAAAAAGGAGACTATTCTTTGTCTCATAATAAGAAAGAATATAATTAAAATATCAGCCAACTAATCCTTCCTTTCCACACATCAGTCCCAATAGCTTGGATTAATTTTATTGCTCCATCATCTTCCTCCTTTGGGCCAAACTTGGAGTGGCTCATTTTAGAATCACCCCACATTTCTTGAATCATCCCATTGAATGCTTCTTTGATCTCTTGGATCTCGCTCTAGTAATAGGCCAGACTGGAACATGCAATGGATCCTTTGACGGTGCTTGTTGATTCTCATCATTCCCCCTCTCTTCAAAGGATTCGTCCTCGAATCCATCAAAGGATTTGCTTGAATTTTTTTTTTTGGGTAACTCTTGGTGCACGACTCAAACAAGAACAAGGAAATAAAAACTAAAACAAAAGCAAACTTGTTTTTTTTTTTTTTTAATTGGTGCACGACACGACATAAACAAGAATAAGGACAAAGGAATGAAGAATACAACGAATCAGATTTCATTATTTTTTTTTTTTTAGGAACACGACAACATAAAAGAAAGAAGGAGACTCAAAGATAAAGGATAGAACACTCAAAACGAAAATGGATAAGGTGACAAAAGACACGAAAACAAAAGGGATAGATAACCTGATTTTAGAGCCTGAGCTCTGATACCAAATGATGCGAACCTCAATAGACTTGCTTTGAGACCCAACAACAATATTGACATGTTTTACCCAGAAAAGCTAAAATCAGATTGTTTGATAGTGAACCTGTGACCCAACATTTATAAAGAAATGCAAACCACAGGTATTCCAATAATAGTGAACCTATGAACCAACGTTTATAAAGAAACGCAAACCACAGGTATTCATGTTTGTGAACGCCACAAGGAAGACCTTGATAAGTTCATGGTGTTATGTGAAGAACAAAGGGAGGAGCAATGCTCAACTTCTGAATTTTTTTTAATCCATTGATTGGAAATGATGTTCCTGCATTACATCGAGTGAATGCTTTATATAAGCATGGCTGAAACAAGTTTAGAAATAGTCTAGAATAATCTCCCCTAATTCCAGCCTACATTCCTAAGTAAGAAAATATAACCTAAAATGAAAAAGGAAACAAAGATAATTACTTCCTTTCAGCCTATAAGCCTAAATTAAAGAAAAAAGGAGACTATTCTTTGTCTCATAATAAGAAAGAAGATAATTAAAATATCAGCCAACTAATCCTTCCTTTCCACACATCAGTCCCAATAGCTTGGATTAATTTTATTGCTCCATCATCTTCCTCCTTTGGGCCAAACTTGGAGTGGCTCATTTTAGAATCACCCCACATTTCTTGAATCATCCCATTGAATGCTTCTTTGATCTCTTGGATCTCGCTCTAGTAATAGGCCAGACTGGAACATGCAATGGATCCTTTGACGGTGCTTGTTGATTCTCATCAATCCCCCTCTCTTCAAAGGATTCGTCCTCGAATCCATCAAAGGATTTGCTTGAAATTTTTTTTTTGGGTAACTCTTGGTGCACGACTCAAACAAGAACAAGGAAATAAAAAAACTAAAACAAAAGCAAACTTGTTTTTTTTTTTTTTTTTAATTGGTGCACGACACGACATAAACAAGAACAAGGACAAAGGAATGAAGAATACAACGAATCAGATTTCATTATTTTTTTTTTTTTTAGGAACACGACGACATAAAAGAAAGAAGGAGACTCAAAGATAAAGGATAGAACACTCAAAACGAAAATGGATAAGGTGACAAAAGACACGAAAACAAAAGGGATAGATAACCTGATTTTAGAGCCTGAGCTCTGATACCAAATGATGCGAACCTCAATAGACTTGCTTTGAGACCCAACGACAATATTGACATGTTTTACCCAGAAAATCTAAAATCAGATTGTTTGATAGTGAACCTGTGACCCAACATTTATAAAGAAATGCAAACCACAGGTATTCCAATAATAGTGAACCTATGAACCAACGTTTATAAAGAAACGCAAACCACATGTATTCATGTTTGTGAACGCCACAAGGAAGACCTTGATAAGTTCATGGTGTTATGTGAAGAACAAAGGGAGGAGCAATGCTCAACTTCTGAATTTTTTTTAATCCATTGATTGGAAATGATGTTCCTGCATTACATTGAGTGAATGCTTTATATAAGCATGGCTGAAACAAGTTTAGAAATAGTCTAGAATAATCTCCTCTAATTCCAACCTACATTCCTAAGTAAGAAAATATAACCTAAAATGAAAAAGGAAACAAAGATAATTACTTCCTTTCAGCCTATAAGCCTAAATTAAAGAAAAAAGGAGACTATTCTTTGTCTCATAATAAGAAAGAAGATAATTAAAATATCAGCCAAATAATCCTTCCATTCCACACATCAGTCCCAATAGCTTGGATTAATTTTATTGCTCCATCATCTTCCTCCTTTGGGCCAAACTTGGAGTGGCTCATTTTAGAATCACCCCACATTTCTTGAATCATCCCATTGAATGCTTCTTTGATCTCTTGGATCTCGCTCTAGTAATAGGCCAGACTGGAACATGCAATGGATCCTTTGACGGTGCTTGTTGATTCTCATCATTCCCCCTCTCTTCAAAGGATTCGTCCTCGAATCCATCAAAGGATTTGCTTGAATTTTTTTTTTTTGGGTAACTCTTGGTGCACGACTCAAACAAGAACAAGGAAATAAAAACTAAAACAAAAGCAAACTTGTTTTTTTTTTTAATTGGTGCACGACACGACCTAAACAAGAACAAGGACAAAGGAATGAAGAATACAACGAATCAGATTTCTTTATTTCTTTTTTTTTAAGAACACGACGACATAAAAGAAAGAAGGAGACTCAAAGATAAAGGATAGAACACTCAAAACGAAAATGGATAAGGTGACAAAAGACACAAAAACAAAAGGGATAGATAACCTTATTTTAGAGCCTGAGCTCTGATACCAAATGATGCGAACCTCAATAGACTTGCTTTGAGACCCAACGACAATATTGACATGTTTTACCCAGAAAATCTAAAATCAGATTGTTTGATAGTGAACCTGTGACCCAACATTTATAAGGAAATGTAAACCACAGGTATTCCAATAATAGTGAACCTATGAACCAACGTTTATAAAGAAACGCAAACCACAGGTATTCATGTTTGTGAACGCCACAAGGAAGACCTTGATAAGTTCATGGTGTTATGTGAAGAACAAAGGGAGGAGCAATGCTCAACTTCTGAATTTTTTTTAATCCATTGATTGGAAATGATGTTCCTGCATTACATTGAGTGAA
Source organism: Hydrangea macrophylla (assembly GCA_033977485.1). Lineage (NCBI taxonomy): Eukaryota > Viridiplantae > Streptophyta > Magnoliopsida > Cornales > Hydrangeaceae > Hydrangea > Hydrangea macrophylla. The sequence continues at coordinate 49,172,486 of CM066984.1, read as the reverse complement.
TGCTTTATATAAGCATGGCTGAAACAAGTTTAGAAATAGTCTAGAATAATCTCCCCTAATTCCAGCCTACATTCCTAAGTAAGAAAATATAACCTAAAATGAAAAAGGAAACAAAGATAATTACTTCCTTTCAGCCTATAAGCCTAAATTAAAGAAAAAAAGGAGACTATTCTTTGTCTCATAATAAGAAAGAAGATAATTAAAATATCAGCCAAATAATCCTTCCATTCCACACATCAGTCCCAATAGCTTGGATTAATTTTATTGCTCCATCATCTTGCTCCTTTGGGCCAAACTTGGAGTGGCTCATTTTAGAATCACCCCACATTTCTTGAATCATCCCATTGAATGCTTCTTTGATCTCTTGGATCTCGCTCTAGTAATAGGCCAGACTGGAACATGCAATGGATCCTTTGACGGTGCTTGTTGATTCTCATCATTCCCCCTCTCTTCAAAGGATTCGTCCTCGAATCCATCAAAGGATTTGCTTGAATTTTTTTTTTTTGGGTAACTCTTGGTGCACGACTCAAACAAGAACAAGGAAATAAAAACTAAAACAAAAGCAAACTTGTTTTTTTTTTTAATTGGTGCACGACACGACCTAAACAAGAACAAGGACAAAGGAATGAAGAATACAACGAATCAGATTTCTTTATTTATTTTTTTTTTAAGAACACGACGACATAAAAGAAAGAAGGAGACTCAAAGATAAAGGATAGAACACTCAAAACGAAAATGGATAAGGTGACAAAAGACACAAAAACAAAAGGGATAGATAACCTTATTTTAGAGCCTGAGCTCTGATACCAAATGATGCGAACCTCAATAGACTTGCTTTGAGACCCAACGACAATATTGACATGTTTTACCCAGAAAATCTAAAATCAGATTGTTTGATAGTGAACCTGTGACCCAACATTTATAAAGAAATGCAAACCACAGGTATTCCAATAATAGTGAACCTATGAACCAACGTTTATAAAGAAACGCAAACCACAGGTATTCATGTTTGTGAACGCCACAAGGAAGACCTTGATAAGTTCATGGTGTTATGTGAAGAACAAGGGGAGGAGCAATGCTCAACTTCTGAATTTTTATTAATCCATTGATTGGAAATGATGTTCCTGCATTACATTGAGTGAATGCTCTATATAAGCATGGCTGAAACAAGTTTAGAAATAGTCTAGAATAATCTCCCCTAATTCCAGCCTACATTCCTAAGTAAAAAAACATAACCTAAAATGAAAAAGGAAACAAAGATAATTACTTCCTTTCAGCCTATAAGCCTAAATTAAATAAAAAAGGAGACTATTCTTTGTCTCATAATAAGAAAGAAGATAATTAAAATATCAGCCAACTAATCCTTCCTTTCCACACATCAGTCCCAATAGCTTGGATTAATTTTATTGCTCCATCATCTTCCTCCTTTAGGCCAAACTTGGAGTGGCTCATTTTAGAATCACCCCACATTTCTTGAATCATCCCATTGAATGCTTCTTTGATCTCTTGGATCTCGCTCTAGTAATAGGCCAGACTGGAACATGCAATGGATCCTTTGACGGTGCTTGTTGATTCTCATCATTCCCTCTCTCTTCAAAGGATTCGTCCTCGAATCCATCAAAGGATTTGCTTGAATTTTTTTTTTGGGTAACTCTTGGTGCACGACTCAAACAAGAACAAGGAAATAAAAACTAAAACAAAAGCAAACTTGTTTTTTTTTTTTTTATTGGTGCACGACACGACATAAACAAGAACAAGGACAAAGGAATGAAGAATACAACGAATCAGATTTCATTATTTTTTTTTTTTTAGGAACACGACAACATAAAAGAAAGAAGGAGACTCAAAGATAAAGGATAGAACACTCAAAACGAAAATGGATAAGGTGACAAAAGACACGAAAACAAAAGGGATAGATAACCTGATTTTAGAGCCTGAGCTCTGATACCAAATGATGCGAACCTCAATAGACTTGCTTTGAGACCCAACAACAATATTGACATGTTTTACCCAGAAAAGCTAAAATCAGATTGTTTGATAGTGAACCTGTGACCCAACATTTATAAAGAAATGCAAACCACAGGTATTCCAATAATAGTGAACCTATGAACCAACGTTTATAAAGAAACGCAAACCACAGGTATTCATGTTTGTGAACGCCACAAGGAAGACCTTGATAAGTTCATGGTGTTATGTGAAGAACAAGGGGAGGAGCAATGCTCAACTTCTGAATTTTAATTAATCCATTGATTGGAAATGATGTTCCTGCATTACATTGAGTGAATGCTCTATATAAGCATGGCTGAAACAAGTTTAGAAATAGTCTAGAATAATCTCCCCTAATTCCAGCCTACATTCCTAAGTAAGAAAACATAACCTAAAATGAAAAAGGAAACAAAGATAATTACTTCCTTTCAGCCTATAAGCCTAAATTAAAGAAAAAAGGAGACTATTCTTTGTCTCATAATAAGAAAGAAGATAATTAAAATATCAGCCAACTAATCCTTCCATTCCACACATCAGTCCCAATAGCTTGGATTAATTTTATTGCTCCATCATCTTCCTCCTTTGGGCCAAACTTGGAGTGGCTCATTTTAGAATCACCCCACATTTCTTGAATCATCCCATTGAATGCTTCTTTGATCTCTTGGATCTCGCTCTAGTAATAGGCCAGACTGGAACATGCAATGGATCCTTTGACGGTGCTTGTTGATTCTCATCATTCCCCCTCCCCTCTCTTCAAAGGATTCGTCCTCGAATCCATCAAAGGATTTGCTTGAATTTTTTTTTTTTGGGTAACTCTTGGTGCACGACTCAAACAAGAACAAGGAAATAAAAACTAAAACAAAAGTAAACTTGTTTTTTTTTTAATTGGTGCACGACACGACCTAAACAAGAACAAGGACAAAGGAATGAAGAATACAACGAATCAGATTTCATTATTTTTTTTTTTTTAGGAACACGACGACATAAAAGAAAGAAGGAGACTCAAAGATAAAGGATAGAACACTAAAAACGAAAATGGATAAGGTGACAAAAGACACGAAAACAAAAGGGATAGATAACCTGATTTTAGAGCCTGAGCTCTGATACCAAATGATGCGAACCTCAATAGACTTGCTTTGAGACCCAACGACAATATTGACATGTTTTACCCAGAAAATCTAAAATCAGATTGTTTGATAGTGAACCTGTGACCCAACATTTATAAAGAAATGCAAACCACAGGTATTCCAATAATAGTGAACCTATGAACCAACGTTTATAAAGAAACGCAAACCACAGGTATTCATGTTTGTGAACGCCACAAGGAAGACCTTGATAAGTTCATGGTGTTATGTGAATAACAATGGGAGGAGCAATGCTCAACTTCTGAATTTTTTTTAATCCATTGATTGGAAATGATGTTCCTGCATTACATCAAGTGAATGCTTTATATAAGCATGGCTGAAACAAGTTTAGAAATAGTCTAGAATAATCTCCCCTAATTCCAGCCTACATTCCTAAGTAAGAAAATATAACCTAAAATGAAAAAGGAAACAAAGATAATTACTTCCTTTCAGCCTATAAGCCTAAATTAAAGAAAAAAGGAGACTATTCTTTGTCTCATAATAAGAAAGAAGATAATTAAAATATCAGCCAACTAATCCTTCCTTTCCACACATCAGTCCCAATAGCTTGGATTAATTTTATTGCTCCATCATCTTCCTCCTTTGGGCCAAACTTGGAGTGGCTCATTTTAGAATCACCCCACATTTCTTGAAACATCCCATTGAATGCTTCTTTGATCTCTTGGATCTCGCTCTAGTAATAGGCCAGACTGGAACATGCAATGGATCCTTTGACGATGCTTGTTGATTCTCATCAATCCCCCTCTCTTCAAAGGATTCGTCCTCGAATCCATCAAAGGATTTGCTTGAAATTTTTTTTTTGGGTAACTCTTGGTGCACGACTCAAACAAGAACAAGGAAATAAAAACTAAAACAAAAGCAAACTTGTTTTTTTTTTTTTAATTGGTGCACGACACGACATAAACAAGAACAAGGACAAAGGAATGAAGAATACAACGAATCAGATTTCATTATTTTTTTTTTTTTAGGAACACGACGACATAAAAGAAAGAAGGAGACTCAAAGATAAAGGATAGAACACTCAAAACGAAAATGGATAAGGTGACAAAAGACACGAAAACAAAAGGGATAGATAACCTGATTTTAGAGCCTGAGCTCTGATACCAAATGATGCGAACCTCAATAGACTTGCTTTGAGACCCAACGACAATATTGACATGTTTTACCCAGAAAATCTAAAATCAGATTGTTTGATAGTGAACCTGTGACCCAACATTTATAAAGAAATGCAAACCACAGGTATTCCAATAATAGTGAACCTATGAACCAACGTTTATAAAGAAACGCAAACCACAGGTATTCATGTTTGTGAACGCCACAAGGAAGACCTTGATAAGTTCATGGTGTTATGTGAAGAACAATGGGAGGAGCAATGCTCAACTTCTGAATTTTTTTTAATCCATTGATTGGAAATGATGTTCCTGCATTACATCAAGTGAATGCTTTATATAAGCATGGCTGAAACAAGTTTAGAAATAGTCTAGAATAATCTCCCCTAATTCCAGCCTACATTCCTAAGTAAGAAAATATAACCTAAAATGAAAAAGGAAACAAAGATAATTACTTCCTTTCAGCCTATAAGCCTAAATTAAAGAAAAAAGGAGACTATTCTTTGTCTCATAATAAGAAAGAAGATAATTAAAATATCAGCCAACTAATCCTTCCTTTCCACACATCAGTCCCAATAGCTTGGATTAATTTTATTGCTCCATCATCTTCCTCCTTTGGGCCAAACTTGGAGTGGCTCATTTTAGAATCACCCCACATTTCTTGAAACATCCCATTGAATGCTTCTTTGATCTCTTGGATCTCGCTCTAGTAATAGGCCAGACTGGAACATGCAATGGATCCTTTGACGATGCTTGTTGATTCTCATCAATCCCCCTCTCTTCAAATGATTCGTCCTCGAATCCATCAAAGGATTTGCTTGAATTTTTTTTTTTGGGTAACTCTTGGTGCACGACTCAAACAAGAACAAGGAAATAAAAACTAAAACAAAAGCAAACTTGTTTTTTTTTTTTTTTAATTGGTGCACGACACGACATAAACAAGAACAAGGACAAAGGAATGAAGAATACAACGAATCAGATTTCATTATTTTTTTTTTTTTAGGAACACGACGACATAAAAGAAAGAAGGAGACTCAAAGATAAAGGATAGAACACTCAAAACGAAAATAGATAAGGTGACAAAAGACACGAAAACAAAAGGGATAGATAACCTGATTTTAGAGCCTGAGCTCTGATACCAAATGATGCGAACCTCAATAGACTTGCTTTGAGACCCAACAACAATATTGACATGTTTTACCCAGAAAAGCTAAAATCAGATTGTTTGATAGTGAACCTGTGACCCAACATTTATAAAGAAATGCAAACCACGGGTATTCCAATAATAGTGAACCTATGAACCAACGTTTATAAAGAAACGCAAACCACAGGTATTCATGTTTGTGAACGCCACAAGGAAGACCTTGATAAGTTCATGGTGTTATGTGAAGAACAAAGGGAGGAGCAATGCTCAACTTCTGAATTTTTTTTAATCCATTGATTGGAAATGATGTTCCTGCATTACATTGAGTGAATGCTTTATATAAGCATGGCTGAAACAAGTTTAGAAATAGTCTAGAATAATCTCCCCTAATTCCAGCCTACATTCCTAAGTAAGAAAATATAACCTAAAATGAAAAAGGAAACAAAGATAATTACTTCCTTTCAGCCTATAAGCCTAAATTAAAGAAAAAAGGAGACTATTCTTTGTCTCATAATAAGAAAGAAGATAATTAAAATATCAGCCAACTAATCCTTCCATTCCACACATCAGTCCCAATAGCTTGGATTAATTTTATTGCTCCATCATCTTCCTCCTTTGGGCCAAACTTGGAGTGGCTCATTTTAGAATCACCCCACATTTCTTGAATCATCCCATTGAATGCTTCTTTGATCTCTTGGATCTCGCTCTAGTAATAGGCCAGACTGGAACATGCAATGGATCCTTTGACGGTGCTTGTTGATTCTCATCATTCCCCCTCTCTTCAAAGGATTCGTCCTCGAATCCATCAAAGGATTTGCTTGAATTTTTTTTTTTTGGGTAACTCTTGGTGCACGACTCAAACAAGAACAAGGAAATAAAAACTAAAACAAAAGCAAACTTGTTTTTTTTTTAATTGGTGCACGACACGACCTAAACAAGAACAAGGACAAAGGAATGAAGAATACAACGAATCAGATTTCTTTATTTTTTTTTTTTTTAAGAACACGATGACATAAAAGAAAGAAGGAGACTCAAAGATAAAGGATAGAACACTCAAAACGAAAATGGATAAGGTGACAAAAGACACAAAAACAAAAGGGATAGATAACCTTATTTTAGAGCCTGAGCTCTGATACCAAATGATGCGAACCTCAATAGACTTGCTTTGAGACCCAACGACAATATTGACATGTTTTACCCAGAAAAGCTAAAATCAGATTGTTTGATAGTGAACCTGTGACCCAACATTTATAAAGAAATGCAAACCATAGGTATTCCAATAATAGTGAACCTATGAACCAACGTTTATAAAGAAACGCAAACCACAGGTATTCATGTTTGTGAACGCCACAAGGAAGACCTTGATAAGTTCATGGTGTTATGTGAAGAACAAGGGGAGGAGCAATGCTCAACTTCTGAATTTTTATTAATCCATTGATTGGAAATGATGTTCCTGCATTACATTGAGTGAATGCTTTATATAAGCATGGCTGAAACAAGTTTAGAAATAGTCTAGAATAATCTCCCCTAATTCCAGCCTACATTCCTAAGTAAGAAAATATAACCTAAAATGAAAAAGGAAACAAAGATAATTACTTCCTTTCAGCCTATAAGCCTAAATTAAAGAAAAAAGGAGACTATTCTTTGTCTCATAATAAGAAAGAAGATAATTAAAATATCAGCCAACTAATCCTTCCTTTCCACACATCAGTCCCAATAGCTTGGATTAATTTTATTGCTCCATCATCTTCCTCCTTTGGGCCAAACTTGGAGTGGCTCATTTTAGAATCACCCCACATTTCTTGAAACATCCCATTGAATGCTTCTTTGATCTCTTGGATCTCGCTCTAGTAATAGGCCAGACTGGAACATGCAATGGATCCTTTGACGATGCTTGTTGATTCTCATCAATCCCCCTCTCTTCAAATGATTCGTCCTCGAATCCATCAAAGGATTTGCTTGAATTTTTTTTTTTGGGTAACTCTTGGTGCACGACTCAAACAAGAACAAGGAAATAAAAACTAAAACAAAAGCAAACTTGTTTTTTTTTTTTTTTAATTGGTGCACGACACGACATAAACAAGAACAAGGACAAAGGAATGAAGAATACAACGAATCAGATTTCATTATTTTTTTTTTTTTAGGAACACGACGACATAAAAGAAAGAAGGAGACTCAAAGATAAAGGATAGAACACTCAAAACGAAAATAGATAAGGTGACAAAAGACACGAAAACAAAAGGGATAGATAACCTGATTTTAGAGCCTGAGCTCTGATACCAAATGATGCGAACCTCAATAGACTTGCTTTGAGACCCAACAACAATATTGACATGTTTTACCCAGAAAAGCTAAAATCAGATTGTTTGATAGTGAACCTGTGACCCAACATTTATAAAGAAATGCAAACCACGGGTATTCCAATAATAGTGAACCTATGAACCAACGTTTATAAAGAAACGCAAACCACAGGTATTCATGTTTGTGAACGCCACAAGGAAGACCTTGATAAGTTCATGGTGTTATGTGAAGAACAAAGGGAGGAGCAATGCTCAACTTCTGAATTTTTTTTAATCCATTGATTGGAAATGATGTTCCTGCATTACATTGAGTGAATGCTTTATATAAGCATGGCTGAAACAAGTTTAGAAATAGTCTAGAATAATCTCCCCTAATTCCAGCCTACATTCCTAAGTAAGAAAATATAACCTAAAATGAAAAAGGAAACAAAGATAATTACTTCCTTTCAGCCTATAAGCCTAAATTAAAGAAAAAAGGAGACTATTCTTTGTCTCATAATAAGAAAGAAGATAATTAAAATATCAGCCAACTAATCCTTCCATTCCACACATCAGTCCCAATAGCTTGGATTAATTTTATTGCTCCATCATCTTCCTCCTTTGGGCCAAACTTGGAGTGGCTCATTTTAGAATCACCCCACATTTCTTGAATCATCCCATTGAATGCTTCTTTGATCTCTTGGATCTCGCTCTAGTAATAGGCCAGACTGGAACATGCAATGGATCCTTTGACGGTGCTTGTTGATTCTCATCATTCCCCCTCTCTTCAAAGGATTCGTCCTCGAATCCATCAAAGGATTTGCTTGAATTTTTTTTTTTTGGGTAACTCTTGGTGCACGACTCAAACAAGAACAAGGAAATAAAAACTAAAACAAAAGCAAACTTGTTTTTTTTTTAATTGGTGCACGACACGACCTAAACAAGAACAAGGACAAAGGAATGAAGAATACAACGAATCAGATTTCTTTATTTTTTTTTTTTTTAAGAACACGATGACATAAAAGAAAGAAGGAGACTCAAAGATAAAGGATAGAACACTCAAAACGAAAATGGATAAGGTGACAAAAGACACAAAAACAAAAGGGATAGATAACCTTATTTTAGAGCCTGAGCTCTGATACCAAATGATGCGAACCTCAATAGACTTGCTTTGAGACCCAACGACAATATTGACATGTTTTACCCAGAAAAGCTAAAATCAGATTGTTTGATAGTGAACCTGTGACCCAACATTTATAAAGAAATGCAAACCATAGGTATTCCAATAATAGTGAACCTATGAACCAACGTTTATAAAGAAACGCAAACCACAGGTATTCATGTTTGTGAACGCCACAAGGAAGACCTTGATAAGTTCATGGTGTTATGTGAAGAACAAGGGGAGGAGCAATGCTCAACTTCTGAATTTTTATTAATCCATTGATTGGAAATGATGTTCCTGCATTACATTGAGTGAATGCTTTATATAAGCATGGCTGAAACAAGTTTAGAAATAGTCTAGAATAATCTCCCCTAATTCCAGCCTACATTCCTAAGTAAGAAAATATAACCTAAAATGAAAAAGGAAACAAAGATAATTACTTCCTTTCAGCCTATAAGCCTAAATTAAAGAAAAAAGGAGACTATTCTTTGTCTCATAATAAGAAAGAAGATAATTAAAATATCAGCCAACTAATCCTTCCTTTCCACACATCAGTCCCAATAGCTTGGATTAATTTTATTGCTCCATCATCTTCCTCCTTTGGGCCAAACTTGGAGTGGCTCATTTTAGAATCACCCCACATTTCTTGAAACATCCCATTGAATGCTTCTTTGATCTCTTGGATCTCGCTCTAGTAATAGGCCAGACTGGAACATGCAATGGATCCTTTGACGATGCTTGTTGATTCTCATCAATCCCCCTCTCTTCAAATGATTCGTCCTCGAATCCATCAAAGGATTTGCTTGAATTTTTTTTTTTGGGTAACTCTTGGTGCACGACTCAAACAAGAACAAGGAAATAAAAACTAAAACAAAAGCAAACTTGTTTTTTTTTTTTTTTAATTGGTGCACGACACGACATAAACAAGAACAAGGACAAAGGAATGAAGAATACAACGAATCAGATTTCATTATTTTTTTTTTTTTAGGAACACGACGACATAAAAGAAAGAAGGAGACTCAAAGATAAAGGATAGAACACTCAAAACGAAAATAGATAAGGTGACAAAAGACACGAAAACAAAAGGGATAGATAACCTGATTTTAGAGCCTGAGCTCTGATACCAAATGATGCGAACCTCAATAGACTTGCTTTGAGACCCAACAACAATATTGACATGTTTTACCCAGAAAAGCTAAAATCAGATTGTTTGATAGTGAACCTGTGACCCAACATTTATAAAGAAATGCAAACCACGGGTATTCCAATAATAGTGAACCTATGAACCAACGTTTATAAAGAAACGCAAACCACAGGTATTCATGTTTGTGAACGCCACAAGGAAGACCTTGATAAGTTCATGGTGTTATGTGAAGAACAAAGGGAGGAGCAATGCTCAACTTCTGAATTTTTTTTAATCCATTGATTGGAAATGATGTTCCTGCATTACATTGAGTGAATGCTTTATATAAGCATGGCTGAAACAAGTTTAGAAATAGTCTAGAATAATCTCCCCTAATTCCAGCCTACATTCCTAAGTAAGAAAATATAACCTAAAATGAAAAAGGAAACAAAGATAATTACTTCCTTTCAGCCTATAAGCCTAAATTAAAGAAAAAAGGAGACTATTCTTTGTCTCATAATAAGAAAGAAGATAATTAAAATATCAGCCAACTAATCCTTCCATTCCACACATCAGTCCCAATAGCTTGGATTAATTTTATTGCTCCATCATCTTCCTCCTTTGGGCCAAACTTGGAGTGGCTCATTTTAGAATCACCCCACATTTCTTGAATCATCCCATTGAATGCTTCTTTGATCTCTTGGATCTCGCTCTAGTAATAGGCCAGACTGGAACATGCAATGGATCCTTTGACGGTGCTTGTTGATTCTCATCATTCCCCCTCTCTTCAAAGGATTCGTCCTCGAATCCATCAAAGGATTTGCTTGAATTTTTTTTTTTTGGGTAACTCTTGGTGCACGACTCAAACAAGAACAAGGAAATAAAAACTAAAACAAAAGCAAACTTGTTTTTTTTTTAATTGGTGCACGACACGACCTAAACAAGAACAAGGACAAAGGAATGAAGAATACAACGAATCAGATTTCTTTATTTTTTTTTTTTTTAAGAACACGATGACATAAAAGAAAGAAGGAGACTCAAAGATAAAGGATAGAACACTCAAAACGAAAATGGATAAGGTGACAAAAGACACAAAAACAAAAGGGATAGATAACCTTATTTTAGAGCCTGAGCTCTGATACCAAATGATGCGAACCTCAATAGACTTGCTTTGAGACCCAACGACAATATTGACATGTTTTACCCAGAAAAGCTAAAATCAGATTGTTTGATAGTGAACCTGTGACCCAACATTTATAAAGAAATGCAAACCATAGGTATTCCAATAATAGTGAACCTATGAACCAACGTTTATAAAGAAACGCAAACCACAGGTATTCATGTTTGTGAACGCCACAAGGAAGACCTTGATAAGTTCATGGTGTTATGTGAAGAACAAGGGGAGGAGCAATGCTCAACTTCTGAATTTTTATTAATCCATTGATTGGAAATGATGTTCCTGCATTACATTGAGTGAATGCTTTATATAAGCATGGCTGAAACAAGTTTAGAAATAGTCTAGAATAATCTCCCCTAATTCCAGCCTACATTCCTAAGTAAGAAAATATAACCTAAAATGAAAAAGGAAACAAAGATAATTACTTCCTTTCAGCCTATAAGCCTAAATTAAAGAAAAAAGGAGACTATTCTTTGTCTCATAATAAGAAAGAAGATAATTAAAATATCAGCCAACTAATCCTTCCTTTCCACACATCAGTCCCAATAGCTTGGATTAATTTTATTGCTCCATCATCTTCCTCCTTTGGGCCAAACTTGGAGTGGCTCATTTTAGAATCACCCCACATTTCTTGAAACATCCCATTGAATGCTTCTTTGATCTCTTGGATCTCGCTCTAGTAATAGGCCAGACTGGAACATGCAATGGATCCTTTGACGATGCTTGTTGATTCTCATCAATCCCCCTCTCTTCAAATGATTCGTCCTCGAATCCATCAAAGGATTTGCTTGAATTTTTTTTTTTGGGTAACTCTTGGTGCACGACTCAAACAAGAACAAGGAAATAAAAACTAAAACAAAAGCAAACTTGTTTTTTTTTTTTTTTAATTGGTGCACGACACGACATAAACAAGAACAAGGACAAAGGAATGAAGAATACAACGAATCAGATTTCATTATTTTTTTTTTTTTAGGAACACGACGACATAAAAGAAAGAAGGAGACTCAAAGATAAAGGATAGAACACTCAAAACGAAAATAGATAAGGTGACAAAAGACACGAAAACAAAAGGGATAGATAACCTGATTTTAGAGCCTGAGCTCTGATACCAAATGATGCGAACCTCAATAGACTTGCTTTGAGACCCAACAACAATATTGACATGTTTTACCCAGAAAAGCTAAAATCAGATTGTTTGATAGTGAACCTGTGACCCAACATTTATAAAGAAATGCAAACCACGGGTATTCCAATAATAGTGAACCTATGAACCAACGTTTATAAAGAAACGCAAACCACAGGTATTCATGTTTGTGAACGCCACAAGGAAGACCTTGATAAGTTCATGGTGTTATGTGAAGAACAAAGGGAGGAGCAATGCTCAACTTCTGAATTTTTTTTAATCCATTGATTGGAAATGATGTTCCTGCATTACATTGAGTGAATGCTTTATATAAGCATGGCTGAAACAAGTTTAGAAATAGTCTAGAATAATCTCCCCTAATTCCAGCCTACATTCCTAAGTAAGAAAATATAACCTAAAATGAAAAAGGAAACAAAGATAATTACTTCCTTTCAGCCTATAAGCCTAAATTAAAGAAAAAAGGAGACTATTCTTTGTCTCATAATAAGAAAGAAGATAATTAAAATATCAGCCAACTAATCCTTCCATTCCACACATCAGTCCCAATAGCTTGGATTAATTTTATTGCTCCATCATCTTCCTCCTTTGGGCCAAACTTGGAGTGGCTCATTTTAGAATCACCCCACATTTCTTGAATCATCCCATTGAATGCTTCTTTGATCTCTTGGATCTCGCTCTAGTAATAGGCCAGACTGGAACATGCAATGGATCCTTTGACGGTGCTTGTTGATTCTCATCATTCCCCCTCTCTTCAAAGGATTCGTCCTCGAATCCATCAAAGGATTTGCTTGAATTTTTTTTTTTTTGGTAACTCTTGGTGCACGACTCAAACAAGAACAAGGAAATAAAAACTAAAACAAAAGCAAACTTGTTTTTTTTTTAATTGGTGCACGACACGACCTAAACAAGAACAAGGACAAAGGAATGAAGAATACAACGAATCAGATTTCTTTATTTTTTTTTTTTTTAAGAACACGATGACATAAAAGAAAGAAGGAGACTCAAAGATAAAGGATAGAACACTCAAAACGAAAATGGATAAGGTGACAAAAGACACAAAAACAAAAGGGATAGATAACCTTATTTTAGAGCCTGAGCTCTGATACCAAATGATGCGAACCTCAATAGACTTGCTTTGAGACCCAACGACAATATTGACATGTTTTACCCAGAAAAGCTAAAATCAGATTGTTTGATAGTGAACCTGTGACCCAACATTTATAAAGAAATGCAAACCACAGGTATTCCAATAATAGTGAACCTATGAACCAACGTTTATAAAGAAACGCAAACCACAGGTATTCATGTTTGTGAACGCCACAAGGAAGACCTTGATAAGTTCATGGTGTTATGTGAAGAACAAGGGGAGGAGCAATGCTCAACTTCTGAATTTTTATTAATCCATTGATTGGAAATGATGTTCCTGCATTACATTGAGTGAATGCTTTATATAAGCATGGCTAAAACAAGTTTAGAAATAGTCTAGAATAATCTCCCCTAATTCCAGCCTACATTCCTAAGTAAGAAAATATAACCTAAAATGAAAAAGGAAACAAAGATAATTACTTCCTTTCAGCCTATAAGCCTAAATTAAAGAAAAAAGGAGACTATTCTTTGTCTCATAATAAGAAAGAAGATAATTAAAATATCAGCCAACTAATCCTTCCATTCCACACATCAGTCCCAATAGCTTGGATTAATTTTATTGCTCCATCATCTTCCTCCTTTGGGCCAAACTTGGAGTGGCTCATTTTAGAATCACCCCACATTTCTTGAATCATCCCATTGAATGCTTCTTTGATCTCTTGGATCTCGCTCTAGTAATAGGCCAGACTGGAACATGCAATGGATCCTTTGACGGTGCTTGTTGATTCTCATCATTCCCCCTCTCTTCAAAGGATTCGTCCTCGAATCCATCAAAGGATTTGCTTGAATTTTTTTTTTTTTGGGTAACTCTTGGTGCACGACTCAAACAAGAACAAGGAAATAAAAACTAAAACAAAAACAAACTTGTTTTTTTTAATTGGTGCACTACACGACCTAAACAAGAACAAGGACAAAGGAATGAAGAATACAACGAATCAGATTTCTTTATTTCTTTTTTTTTTAAGAACACGACGACATAAAAGAAAGAAGGAGACTCAAAGATAAAAGATAGAACACTCAAAACGAAAATGGATAAGGTGACAAAAGACACAAAAACAAAAGGGATAGATAACCTTATTTTAGAGCCTGAGCTCTGATACCAAATGATGCGAACCTCAATAGACTTGCTTTGAGACCCAACGACAATATTGACATGTTTTACCCAGAAAATCTAAAATCAGATTGTTTGATAGTGAACCTGTGACCCAACATTTATAAAGAAATGCAAACCACAGGTATTCCAATAATAGTGAACCTATGAACCAACGTTTATAAAGAAACGCAAACCACAGGTGAATATGTTTGTGAACGCCACAAGGAAGACCTTGATAAGTTCATGGTGTTATGTGAAGAACAAGGGGAGGAGCAATGCTCAACTTCTGAATTTTTATTAATCCATTGATTGGAAATGATGTTCCTGCATTACATTGAGTGAATGCTCTATATAAGCATGGCTGAAACAAGTTTAGAAATAGTCTAGAATAATCTCCACTAATTCCAGCCTACATTCCTAAGTAAGAAAACATAACCTAAAATGAAAAAGGAAACAAAGATAATTACTTCCTTTCAGCCTATAAGCCTAAATTAAAGAAAAAAGGAGACTATTCTTTGTCTCATAATAAGAAAGAAGATAATTAAAATATCAGCCAACTAATCCTTCCTTTCCACACATCAGTCCCAATAGCTTGGATTAATTTTATTGCTCCATCATCTTCCTCCCTTGGGCCAAACTTGGAGTGGCTCATTTTAGAATCACCCCACATTTCTTGAATCATCCCATTGAATGCTTCTTTGATCTCTTGGATCTCGCTCTAGTAATAGGCCAGACTGGAACATGCAATGGATCCTTTGACGGTGCTTGTTGATTCTCATCATTCCCCCTCTCTTCAAAGGATTCGTCCTCGAATCCATCAAAGGATTTGCTTGAATTTTTTTTTTTGGGTAACTCTTGGTGCACGACTCAAACAAGAACAAGGAAATAAAAACTAAAACAAAAGCAAACTTGTTTTTTTTTTTTTAATTGGTGCACGACACGACATAAACAAGAACAAGGACAAAGGAATGAAGAATACAACGAATCAGATTTCATTATTTTTTTTTTTTAGGAACACGACGACATAAAAGAAAGAAGGAGACTCAAAGATAAAGGATAGAACACTCAAAACGAAAATGGATAATGTGACAAAAGACACGAAAACAAAAGGGATAGATAACCTGATTCTAGAGCCCTCTGATACCAAATGATGCGAACCTCAATAAACTTGCTTTGAGACCCAACAACAATATTGACATGTTTTACCCAGAAAATCTAAAATCAGATTGTTTGATAGTGAACCTGTGACCCAACATTTATAAAGAAATGCAAACCACAGGTATTCCAATAATAGTGAACTTATGAACCAACGTTTATAAAGAAACGCAAACCACAGGTATTCATGTTTGTGAACGCCACAAGGAAGACCTTGATAAGTTCATGGTGTTATGTGAAGAACAAAGGGAGGAGCAATGCTCAACTTCTGAATTTTTTTTAATCCATTGATTGGAAATGATGTTCCTGCATTACATTGAGTGAATGCTTTATATAAGCATGGCTGAAACAAGTTTAGAAATAGTCTAGAATAATCTCCCCTAATTCCAGCCTACATTCCTAAGTAAGAAATTATAACCTAAAATGAAAAAGGAAACAAAGATAATTACTTCCTTTCAGCCTATAAGCCTAAATTAAAGAAAAAAGGAGACTATTCTTTGTCTCATAATAAGAAAGAAGATAATTAAAATATCAGCCAACTAATCCTTCCTTTCCACACATC
This sequence comes from Hydrangea macrophylla, assembly GCA_033977485.1. Taxonomy (NCBI): domain Eukaryota; kingdom Viridiplantae; phylum Streptophyta; class Magnoliopsida; order Cornales; family Hydrangeaceae; genus Hydrangea; species Hydrangea macrophylla. The sequence goes on along the minus strand of CM066984.1, from coordinate 49,156,261 downwards.
AGTCCCAATAGCTTGGATTAATTTTATTGCTCCATCATCTTCCTCCTTTGGGCCAAACTTGGAGTGCCTCATTTTAGAATCACCCCACATTTCTTGAATCATCCCATTGAATGCTTCTTTGATCTCTTGGATCTCGCTCTAGTAATGGGCCAGACTGGAACATGCAATGGTTCCTTTGATGGTGCTTGTTGATTCTCATCATTTTTTTTTTTTCGGAAAAAAGGTTAATTTAAACGAAAAAAGCCAAACGGCACTGTACAAAGTACAAGGGGCATACCCCAGGATAAACAATGAGCACAAAACAAATGCATCCAAATAATGCAACAAGGATGGGGAATTAACTACAACAAAGCCAGAGAATAACCCATCCTAACTAATCAAGGCACCAACCAAACCAACAAAAGCAAAAAAAAAAACACGGATTACATCAAGCCAACCTCATCAAGACAAAACCAAGGCCAAGGCAGTGTCCCCTTTATGGGGTAATGGTCCATCTTTCAATGTACTGAGGGAGATGGGGGTTGTTCTTCCATATAGCTTGTATCTGTACGGAAACCTGAAGGCAAATGTCTTGTAAAACTCTTTCCTTAGTCTTCCCTTCAAACTTAAAACTTCGTGCATTTCTTTCTTTCCAAATGTGATACACAACCAAACCAAGGCACATTTTAGGGACAACATGCCAAGGAGTCTTGCCTTTCCACTTGTTCGCTGCCCAATCCACAAGCACGTCCCATGAAGGGGTGGAATGAGAGACATCCAACCTATTAAGCACTCCCTGCCACACGTAAGAAGTATATGAGCAATTAAAGAATAAATGGTCATGAGATTCCAAATTTTTGTGGCAAAAAACACAAGCAAGAGGTCCTGGTGTGTATGTATAAATTCTATCGTGTGTGGATAATCTATGAAGAATAGCCAACCACATGATAAAACTATGGCGAGGGATATGACCCGGGAACTTAGTAAGGCCATACCAATGGACTTTGGGATAATGAGTACGAACATGATCCCAAGTGTAGGTGGAAGAGAACACATTATTTGGTGATGGTAACCATTGGACCACATCATTAGAAGTATTAGGGAGAGGTAAAGAATGCAGTTGGCCTCTAAGTTCCATTAATTCAATAGTGTTTGTACGGGGCCAATTCCATTCACTTCCATCAATAACTTTAGAGACTTTGGCAGTTAGAGGGATGGCGGCATCATATTGGACACGCATTCTGACTCTGTCCAAAATAGGACCCATAGGATGCCAATTATCGTACCAGAGAAAAGTACCACACCCATTACCAATTTTATGCCTAATCATTGGTCTAGCCATAGGCCTAAGTTTAAGGAGCTTTCGCCAATACCAAGAGCATTGGGAAGGGGTCTTGGCTTCCCAAAAACTTTTCCTTTTCAACATGTAAGTATGTATCCAATCCACCCAAAGTGAGTTATTTTTAGAAGTAAATATGGCCCAGATATGTTTGAGATTTAAAATAGAATTCAATTGAGTTAAGTTTTTCAGGCCAAGACCCCCTTCCTTCCTAGGCCTACAGACTAAGTCCCAAGCAACTTTAGCCCCATGGGCTTTTTCAGTTCCTCCGGTCCAAAGGAATCTACACATTAATCTATCAATATGCTTAAGGACACTTTTGGGAAGAATGAACATGGCAGCCCAATAATTTTGAACCCCTGCAAGAACAGATTGGATAAGTTGGAGTCTGCCAGCATAAGAAAGGAATTTAGAGGTCCAAGAAGTGATTCTTGAGGTGATTTTCTGGATGAGATCATCACAGTCTCCCTTCTTGAGCCTAGTGGTGATCAAAGGAACTCCAAGGTACTTCACTGGGAGGGAACCAAGGGTAAACGGGAGACTACGATTAATAGCATTGGAAGTGCTCCCCTCCATTCCTGTAAGAAACAGACAACTTTTGTTAGCATTAGCCTGCATGCCAGTCAAGTTATAAAATTGATCCAAGGAATTCTTCATAACTGACGCAGAGTGTACATCCCCATTAAAAAATAAAAGAAGGTCATCGGCAAAGCAAAGGTGCGATATTTTAAGTTTATCACACCTCCAATGGTATTTAAAGTTAGAAGATCTTTGGATGTTTTGTTGAATCAATTGGCTAAGAGTATCCATGACAAGAACAAAAAGGTAAGGTGACATAGGATCACCTTGTCTAAGACCTTTCACACCCTCAAAGTACCCTACAGATTCCCCATTAAAATTAATAGAGTACTTAGGACTAGTTATACAAGCTCTAATCCACCCTTGCATCCTAGGCGGAAAACCAAGGACATCAAGGAGATCAAGCAAGAACTCCCAACTCACACTATCATAAGCTTTCATGAGGTCGACCTTTACCGCAGCTCTAGGATGCCCAGACGGCTTATGATAGTCCCTCATAAGATCCTGGGCAAGCAGAACATTGTCACTGATCTTTCTACCTTTGATAAAAGCAGATTGGGCCTTATCAATAAGAGTAGGTAAAACTTTTTGAAGTCTCTCGGATATAATTTTTGAAATGCATTTATAGACTGTGTTACAACACGAGATAGGCCTAAAGTCACTCATCTTAGACGGATTAGGGATCTTGGGGATAAGCGCAATAAGGGTAGCATTTGACTCAGTTAACATTTGGCCAGAAGTAAAGAATTCTTTGATAGCCTTAGTAACTAATTGTCCGGTAGTTGTCCAGGTCTTCTTAAAAAAATGAGCATTATAACCATCAGGACCCGGCGCTTTATTACTGTGGATACTTTGAAGGGCTTTCTTAATATCATCATCACTAGGTATAGCATCCTTAATGTTAAATAACTCGGTAGGGATACGCTTATGAATGACAGTCCTCAATTCACTAATGCCAGGGTAGGGATTAGCCGCTGGGGTGCCAAGCATGGATTGAAAGTATCTAATTGCTTCAATTTTTGCTTCCCCTTCATTAATGGTCTTAGTACCATCGGGTTTAACAAGGGACACAATGCGTTTATGGTTCCTTCGGTTTTTAACAGAGTTATGAAAATAAGAAGTGTTCTTATCCCCGGCATCAAGCCATTGAATTCTAGATTTTTGCCTAATTATCTCTTCTTCAATGTGAATAGCTTTTAAGAAAACTTGTGTAAGCTCTTTTTCAAGGATTCTAAGGGTAGTGTCACCAGGTTTGTCATCGAGATTCCTTTGGCAAGACCAAAGATCTTCTCTAGCTTTGTTAGCTAAGATTCTCTCCTTGCCTAAGGAATCCTTAGTTAGAGTTTTGAGAGCACCTTTAAGGTTTTTTAAGCTGTGGAATAATTGAAATTGGAAGGTACCTTCAATGTGTCTAGCCCAAGAGGTGCTAACAGTATCATTAAAATTTTCCACCTCTGTCCAATAATTGTAAAACTTAAAAGGTTTACCTTTCCGTTTCGCAGTAGGAGATAAGCTGACAATAATAGGAGAGTGGTCAGAAATACCAGAGGGGGGAAAATCTGCATGAGCTGAGGGAAACACATCCAACCATCTAGGATTAACAAGAGCTCTGTCAAGCTTTCTTTTGGTAAAATGAACAGAGTCGAATTGCCGATTGCACCAAGAGAAGAAGATACCTGTAAATCTAAGATCTACAAGACAAGTGGCATTCACAAGATCATTAAATTCAACAGCTCCTTGGTCTCTCCCTGGATTACCCTCAAAGATTTCATTAGAATTTAAAACGGAGTTAAAATCCCCGAGACTAATCCAAGGGATATCACCAATAGAAGCTGCTACATTTCTCAAGGTAGACCAAAGGGGCCTCCTACCTTGGATAGTGTTAGAGCCATAAACAAAAGAGGCTTCAAATGACTGTAATTGGTCCATAGAGTTAATTTTAACATGAATAACTTGCCTAGTACAATGTAATACAGATAAGGTGACTCTATTAGGGTTCCATCCAACCCAAATTCTATCCACAGAATTTGGTTGGCTATTCGTTATAAAAGTCCAATTAGGAAGCATGGTCCTCTGTATTTTATCTTGATTGGCCATTCTTACTTTAGTTTCAACAATACCCATAACATCAATTTTGTGAGTGAGAACAAACTTAGAAATCTCTTCTTGTTTAGTGGCCTGATTTAGCCCTCTTATATTCCAGCAACTAATTATCATTAACGACATTTAGTAGAGTGTTTTTTCTTACCTGAAGACCCTCCTGATTTGTTCTTCTGCTTATTGGAATGACCTGGAGAGATCTTAGGGCTAGGATGTTGCACATACTTCTTATGTGAAGGTTCTTGGACTACTTGTTCTTCTTCATCACTTGAGTCCTCATGAGGGATAGGTTTTTCGAAAAAGGAATTAGTATACCCCATCTGTCCGGAATAGGCTTCCACCTTAGAAGTGTTACATTCACTGGTCTTTTGCACACTTTGAATTTCAATCCTATGCTCTGAAGTGTAAGTATCCCCGATTTCCTTATCCTGATCAGGATAAGGGGTGGGGCTAGAAGAGTTAAGGTCTGACTCCTTTAGAGATGGTGATATCGAAATAGGGGAGGAGGTGGAGCCTTCTCTAGGCTTCTCAATTTGCACCTTCTCACTATATGTACTTTTTTCAAAAAATTCCACTTCCTTGAGGCTCAGAACTAGGCCATTAATCTTATCCCCTTCAGCAACTTCATTTCTTGGCGTTGCATAATCAGTAGGCTCAACGATGCATTTCTGCCTCTCTTCCTGAGCAACTTGTTTCCTCATTCCACTGGCCTTCAGAATCTTAATCTGGTTGTCTTTCTGGGAGCAGGTAGCTTTAGGAACCATAGACATAGCACTGTCATCTCCAATCCTGCTCTCTGGAATATCAAGCTGAATGTCTTCATTTTCTGTGGTTTGCAATGATGAGAATTGATTCTCAAGCACAGGCCCAGCATTGGCAACACTAGTCCCTTCCCCTTGCCGTGGAAGAATAGCATCATTCCGCACATTACCCTCAACATTAGAATGTTTGTAACTAGCCTCTGGAACAATAGTGTTGGTCATATTACCCTTGCCTTTGACTTTCCAAGCATCATCATCAATGAAAGGCTGAGTATTGGGGGCTTGAGTCTTTGGTTTATGGATTGTAGTAGGTTTTTGAAACTTGGAGCAATCATGTCCAAATCTTTTACACTTGGCGCATCTTAGAGGAGTCCATTGGTATTCAACCCGTATGTTGATTTTCTCAGAATCTAAACCTTCCACCTGGATATCAAAGTTATGCAATAACTCATGCTCAGCCTGGACTTCAATACAAATCCTTGCATATGATATTCGTCTACAAGTAGCTGTCATTCTGTCCACATGCAGAGGCCTCCCAACAGCACTAGCAATATAACTGAGTCCCTCTGGAGTCCAATATTCCAATGGAATATTGTAGAAATTTACCCAAATTGGGACAGATGAAGGAATTTCCTTGTCAAGCACAAGGCTGGGATGCCAATTTTTCAACAGAATTGGTTGTCCAGCAATATGCCAAGGTCCCCCTTCAAGGACATTAACACTTTCTTCTTTGGAGCTGAACTGAAAAAAGAAATGCCCTGACTCAGTTGCAAGCATATCAATCAGACCCTTGTTAGCCCACATTCTTGAGGTTGTATTCTTGACAAAAGTGTAGGGAAGCTTCTTTCCAATAAAAGAGCCTACCAATGTGTACTCCCAATTTCCTCTACCAAAATTAGATAAATCAGTAGGTAAAATAACAAGGTTTCTTTCAGAACCAGGTTTGGGCTTCACATAATTTACTTTGAACTCAGGTTTGGGTTTGCCTTTGACGAGAGAAGCCCAGCTAGGAGTGGGAATACTCATATTAGCTATAGGAGGTGTAATAGAAGGACCCCCATTTGTATTGTCATTCTTTAAAGGAGAGTTGAAATGCCGGTGGGTCCCTGTAGCAGTGGAAACGTTCCCTTCCACGTGGGTGGCAACCTGCTTATTACCGAGGGTATCATTGCCCCTCTCTTCAAAGGATTCGTCCTCGAATCCATCAAAGGATTTGCTTGAATTTTTTTTTTGGGTAACTCTTGGTGCACGACTCAAATAAGAACAAGGAAATAAAAACTAAAACAAAAGCAAACTTGTTTGTTTTTTTTTTTTTAATTGGTGCACGACACGACATAAACAAGAACAAGGACAAAGGAATGAAGAATACAACGAATCAGATTTCTTTATTTCTTTTTTTTTTTTAAGAACACGACGACATAAAAGAAAGAAGGAGACTCAAAGATAAAGGATAGAACACTCAAAACGAAAATGGATAAGGTGACAAAAGACACGAAAACAAAAGGGATAGATAACCTGATTTTAGAGCCTGAGCTCTGATACCAAATGATGCGAACCTCAATAGACTTGCTTTGAGACCCAACGACAATATTGACATGTTTTACCCAGAAAACCTAAAATCAGATTGTTTGATAGTGAACCTGTGACCCAACATTTATAAAGAAATGCAAACCACAGGTATTCCAATAATAGTGAACCTATGAACCAACGTTTATAAAGAAACGTAAACCACAGGTATTCATGTTTGTGAACGCCACAAGGAAGACCTTGATAAGTTCATGGTGTTATGTGAAGAACAAGGGGAGAAGCAATGCTCAACTTCTGAATTTTTATTAATCGATTGATTGGAAATGATGTTCCTGCATTACATTGAGTGAATGCTTTATATAAGCATGGCTGAAACAAGTTTAGAAATAGTCTAGAATAATCTCCCCTAATTCCAACCTACATTCTTAAGTAAGAAATTATAACCTAAAATGAAAAAGGAAACAAAGATAATTACTTCTATACTGGTTCCGAGAGACGCAATCTTTGGGATACGTTGACATCTATTTCTAACTCTTTTGGGCCTAACAATTCTAACCATATTGTTTTGGGGGACTTTAATGTTGTTTTAAATACCTCTGAGATATCTGATGCTAATGCTTGTTTGAACTCTGAAATCAGTGATTTTATTAATCTTGTTAATCAACTTTGTCTTTCTGATTTGAGATTTTCTGGGGAGTTCTTTACTTGGTGTAATAGAAGATATGGTAAGCCTGATTTTACTGAAAGAAAACTGGATAGAGTTTTAGTCAATCAAGCCTGGCTGGACAACTTCTCTGATTCCTATACTCACTTTCACAAGCCAGGTATTTCTGACCACTCCGCTATTATTACTTGTGTTGATAAAGTTGCTAAAAAGAAGGGTAGAGCCTTTAAATTTTATTATTTTTGGCCTCAAATGGATAATTACTCTGAGGTTGTTTCCCAAGCCTGGAATTCTAGTGTGAGAGGTGCTCTCCAATACCAGGTTTGTCAAAAGCTTAGGATTGTCAAACATGGCCTTAAAAGATTCACCAAGCCATTCTTTGGTAGAGAAAAACTTCATGCTAATAAAGCCAGAGAAGAGTTGGAAAATGTTCAATCTGAGCTTCTTAAACAGCCTCATGATAATGCTCTAATAGCCAAGCAAAAATTGTGCATTAAAACTTTTTACGATTCCATTTGGATTGAGGAGGAAACCCTAAAACAGAAATCCAGATTGCAATGGTTGGAGGGAGGTGACAAAAACTCTAGTTATTTCTTTAATTATATCAAAGAAAGAAGAAACAGAAAAAGAATTTTCAAATTGGAAAAACCGGATGGCCAACTTACTTGTAACATGGATGAAGCCAAAGATGAAGTTATTAGATATTTTGAAGATTTACTGGGTACTCCTGCAGTGAATCATTATCCTGGAATTGGGTTTTTAAGGACTTTTATCCATAAACGAATTCCTGAGGATCTTTTACCGAGTCTTGATAGGATTCCTACCTCGGAGGAGATTAAAGATGTTTTTTTCTCCTTACATGATAATAAAGCTCCAGGACCTGATGGGTTTAATGCTTATTTTTTCAAACAATCTTGGCCTACTGTGGGACCTGATATCATTTCTGCTATTACTGAATTTTTTACTACGGGAGAAATGCTTAGAGAGTCTAATGCTACGATTATTGCCTTGATCCCTAAAGTCCCTAATCCTTCTAAGATGGGAGACTTTAGGCCTATATCCTGCTGTAATACTATCTATAAGTGCATCTCCAAAATTATTGCTAATAAAATTCAGCTAGTCCTCCCCAATCTTATTGATCCAGCTCAGTCTGCGTTTGTTAAAGGGAGAAAAATTAGTGATAATGTCTTGCTTACTCAAGACCTCTTAAGAGATTAACAGATTATCTACTCATGACAGGATTTTCCACTTCACTCCTGGCCCTTTGGGATGTGTTCTATGCCACCAAGTTATGGAATCTCATGATCATTTGTTTTTTGATTGCTCATTTTCATCTTTCATTTGGCAGGCATTATTGCAACAATTGGAGATTACTTCCCATGCTTCCTCTTGGAACTCCATAGTGGAATGGGCAGCTAGGACTTGGACAAAGAAAAATCCCAACCACATCATCGCTAAAATGTGCCTTGGGCTGACGGTCTATAGCATTTGGAAAGAAAGGAACGCGCGAACATTCAAATCCAAAGTAAAAACAAAGGAAAGGCTCCTACAAGAGATCAACCTCCAAGTTTCTACACAGATCCAAATCAAGTGGAGAAATGATCCTCATCTCCCTAATTACATTGCTAGATGGGCTTAGTTTGTCATTGTTAACGTAATTGTAATTTTATCTTTATCTTTGTTGCTTGCTGGGGGCCTTGGGCTTTACTGTGTTGATTTTAGGGGTTCCCCATCATCTTTTCATTTGGTTTAGTGTTCTTTTGCTAGGATGGGTTTTTATCTTGGCTTTTGGCTTTGATAGGTTCGCATCCTCTTTTGCATTTTTTGGATTCTTTTGCATTTTTGTTTATCCTGGGGTATGCCCCTTGTATTTTGTATAGTGCCGTTTGGCTTGTTCTTTTATTTATTCACCTTTTCCCGAAAAAAAATAAAATTGGTGGTAGACCTAGGGCTGCCGCCAAAGTGGACCTTATGAAAGCTTATGATCACGTTAATTGGACGTTCCTCTTTGACCTTCTTAATATTTTGGGCTTCCCACCCTTGATAAGAAATTGGATCCAAGCTTGTATCTCTACTCCCAGGTACTCCATTAGTTTTAATGGTGAATCTGTGGGATATTTTGATGGAGCCAAAGGGCTTAGGCAGGGAGATCCTATGTCTCCCTATTTATTTGTGATTATTATGGATTCCCTTAGCCAACTTCTTCAGTTCAATATCCAGAATAATTCCTTTCCCTTTCACTGGCATTGCGATAGAATGAAAATCTCTCACCTTTGCTTTGCAGATGACTTAATTATTCTTTTAAATGGAGACTTGGAGTCTGCTAAGCTTATTAGACGTACTTTGAACCAATTTTATGATATTTCTGGCTTGCAAGCTAACAATTCTAAAAGTTGTCTCTTCTTATCTGGAATTGATGATGAATTGGCTACTGAGTTGCTTAATGAACTCCAATTTTCCAAAGGTTGTCTTCCTTTAAAGTATTTAGGTGTTCCTCTGATAACAACTAAATTAAAGAAAACTCATTGTGAAGAGCTTATCTCTAAGATTTGTTCCCGTATTAAGTCCTGGAAGTCCAAATTCCTGTCTTATGCGGGTAGGATTCAACTTATCCATTCTGTTTTATCTGGTATTCAATTGTATTGGGCTGGCATGTTCATCTTACCTAAAAGTGTCCTAAAACAGGTGGAGCAATGTTTAAGCAGATTTCTTTGGAGCGGAACTACGGAAAAAGCCCATGGTGCAAAAATTGCTTGGGCGAATGTTTGTAAACCCAAAAAAGAAGGCGGCCTCGGTTTCAAGGATATTTTCATTACTAATATTGTGCTTAATCTTAAACATATAGGGAACCTTCTTGATCCTGCTAATAATTCCATATGGAAGCAGTGGGTTCACATGTACATGCTCAAAACCAAAAGCATTTGGGAGGTGAAAGCCCCTGGTAAATGCTCTTGGTATTGGCGGAAGCTCTTAAAACTCAGGAATATAGCCAGACCTTTAATAAGACATAAAATTGGAAATGGCTTGCATACCTCTCTTTGGCATGATAATTGGCTCCCTTGTGGGCCTTTATTTGAGGTTTATACCCCTAGAATAGCCTATGATGCTGCTATAGATCCCAATGCTAAAGTGGCAACCATTGTTTCTCTTTTGGATTAGAATTGGCCATCTACAATTTCTATTGGCCTTAATGAAGTTCGCTCTTCTTTGACCAATTTTTATAAGCCTACTGCAATGCAAGATAAAATTGTTTGGACCACCTCTCCTAATGGTAAGTTTAATTTCTCCCATGTTTGGAACCACATCAGGCCTTCTAATCCTATTATGCCTTGGCATGATTTTGTCTGGAACTCGGTGTGTTCCCCCAGACAAAACTTTATTTTATGGCTTGCCACTCAGAGAAGACTTGCCACTCAGGATAGAATTTGCACTTATACTCCTGGTCCTTTAGCTTGTGCTTTATGCCTTAAAAATATGGACTCTCATGAGCATCTTTTCTTTGATTGTAATTATTCCAATTTTATTTGGCAGGATTTGATGCTGAGGTGTAACTTGGTGTGGAATTGTACCCCTTGGGAAAACACGGTTACTTGGATGATCCAACATTGGAAAGGGAAAACTCCTCAACATTTAATACCCAGAATTTGCTTGGGAGTTACCATCTATGGCCTATGGAAAGAAAGAAATAGAAGAATTTTTCAGAATGCCCCCACTCCTAAAGAGCATTTATTGAAGATTTTTGCCTCACAAATCAATGCTCAAATTAGGATCAAATGGAAGAGGCACAACCAACTTGAAGCCTTACTTAGACATTGGGATTAATTCTTTGTTGGAATTGCCATTTTTTTCCTTTTTATTTTTTCTTTTTTGACTCTTGTGGTTGATCCTTTCTGGATCCAGATTTGATTTTGGCCTCTTTTAGGCTTTTGTTGTTGTGGTTTGCCTTGCCACTTGTCCTCATGCTTTGAACTTAAAGCTTATCCTGGGGTATGCCCCTTGTACTTGTGTACTGCCCTTTTTTGGAATCTATTTACCGTTTTTCGAAAAAAAAAAAAAAGATAATTACTTCCTTTCAGCCTATAAGCCTAAATTAAAGAAAAAAGGAGACTATTCTTTGTCTCATAATAAGAAAGAAGATAATTAAAATATCAGCCAACTAATCCTTCCTTTCCACACATCAGTCCAAATAGCTTGGATTAATTTTATTGCTCCATCATCTTCCTCCTTTGGGCCAAACTTGGAGTGGCTCATTTTAGAATCACCCCACATTTCTTGAATCATCCCATTGAATGCTTCTTTGATCTCTTGGATCTCGCTCTAGTAATAGGCCAGACTGGAACATGCAATGGATCCTTTGATGGTGCTTGTTGATTCTCATCATTACCCCTCTCTTCAAAGGATTTGCTTGAATTTTTTTTTTTTTTTGGGTAACTCTTGGTGCACGACTCAAACAAGAACAAGGAAATAAAAACTAAAACAAAAGCAAACTTGTTTTTTTTTTTTTTTAATTGGTGCACGACACGACATATACAAGAACAAGGACAAAGGAATGAAGAATACAACGAATCAGATTTCTTTATTTCTTTTTTTTTTTTTAAGAACACGACGACATAAAAGAAAGAAGGAGACTCAAAGATAAAGGATAGAACACTCAAAACGAAAATGGATAAGGTGACAAAAGACACGGAAACAAAAGTGATAGATAACCTGATTTTAGAGCCTGAGCTCTGATACCAAATGATGCGAACCTCAATAGACATGCTTTGAGACCCAACGACAATATTGACATGTTTTACCCAGAAAAGCTAAAATCAGATTGTTTGATAGTGAACCTGTGACCCAACATTTATAAAGAAATGCAAACCACGGGTATTCCAATAATAATGAACCTATGAACCAACGTTTATAAAGAAACGCAAACCACAGGTATTCATGTTTGTGAATGCCACAAGGAAGACCTTGATAAGTTCATGGTGTTATGTGAAGAACAAGGGGAGGAGCAATGCTCAACTTCTGAAGTTTTATTAATCCATTGATTGGAAATGATGTTCCTGCATTACATTGAGTGAATGCTTTATATAAGCATGGCTGAAACAAGTTTAGAAATAGTCTAGAATAATCTCCCCTAATTCCAGCCTACATTCCTAAGTAAGAAAATATAACCTAAAATGAAAAAGGAAACAAAGATAATTACTTCCTTTCAGCCTATAAGCCTAAATTAAAGAAAAAAGGAGACTATTCTTTGTCTCATAATATGAAAGAAGATAATTTATTTATTTATTTATTTATTATTTTTTTTTTTTTGGTAATCGGGGGTGTCCGGGTCAGCTTGCGCGCACCTCGACTAATCCCCCGAGGCCTGGAGGCGCCGGGTGAATACTCCAGTGGCCACGCTCCCCATGACTCGAACACTAAACCTCTTGAGTAGTACACCCAAGAAACTTACCACTCGACCACAAGAAACTTGGTTATGAAAGAAGATAATTAAAATATAAGCCAACTAATCCTTCCTTTCCACACATCAATCCCAATAGCTTGGATGAATTTTATTGCTCCATCATCTTCCTTTGGGCCAAACTTGGAGTGGATCTTTTTAGAATCACCCCACATTTCTTGAATCATCCCATTGAATGCTTCTTTGATCTCTTGGATCTCGCTCTAGTAATAGGCCTGACTGGAACATGCAATGGATCCTTTGATGGTGCTTGTTGATTCTCATCATTCCCCCTCTCTTCAAAGGATTCGTCCTCGAATCCATCAAAGGATTTGCTTGAATTTTTGTTTTTTTTGGGTAACTCTTGGTGATACGAACCCCGCCAATAATGTGACGAAACCCGTAACACGATTAATGTCTCGGACCGTTCTACTGTCAGATTCAATGGAAACCGCGACCCAACACCTATAACAGATGCGAACCTTGGTATAAAGGATGAAGACGCCACAATCAAGGATGGAAAACTCGATTGATAAGTCCAGGTATGAACGCCACATAGTAAATCTGATAAGTTCGAATAGTTCTTCAAAGAACCAAAGAGAAAACTCTCACAATATTATTAATGATCAAAACTGAATATTACAAACCCTAAAACTGTTTAAATAGTTGAGGCTTAAAGTTGGGCCCTTTTAAGCCTACGAAATATTATGGTCCAATATAATTCATCCCAAAACTAAAATAAAAGGAAACTAATGAATATAAAAAATCCCTAAGTTGGCATGCAAGCCTATAATTTATTCTAGAGCTTGAATCATGGACACCCAGCCTTGTGGATCACTAGTATCCTCCTTTGGGCCACTCAGATTAGTCTCAATCCAAATTTGTTGAACCAGCCCATTGAGATTGTCCTTGAACCGCTTTGCTCGCGCCCTTGTAACCGGACCAATTGGCACGTGGTTCGGGTCCGCATTCCACCTTGTGCTAGCCGCCATGTTCTCATCATTCCCCTCCTCTTGAAAAGGATTTGTCCTCAAATCATCACCTACATCAAAAGGAGATAAATCAGCAACATTAAAAGTAGTACTAACATTATACTCACCAGGCAACTCTAGCTTGTAGGCATTGTCATTGATGCGCTCAAGAACTTGAAAAGGACCATCGCCTCGGGGAAGCAATTTAGAACGCCTTTGTGCTGGAAATCTTTCTTTTCGCATGTGTACCCAAACCCAATCTCCAGGTTCAAAGATGATATTGCGTCGCCCTTTGTTAGCTTGCGTTGCATATTGCTCCGTTCTTCGCTCAATATTGAGCCTTGCTTTCTCATGAATCTGCTTAACAAAATCTGCTTTCTTTTTTCCATCTAAATTAACACGCTCAGTCATAGGTAAAGGAGATAAATCCAAAGGAGTTAAAGGATTAAAACCATACACAATTTCAAAGGGTGAAAATTTAGTAGCAGAATGGATAGTACGATTATAAGCAAACTCAACATGTGGTAAACATTCTTCCCATGTTTTGATGTTCTTTTTAATAATAGCCCTTAACAAAGTAGATAAAGTCCTATTTACTACTTCAGTTTGACCATCAGTTTGTGGATGACAAGTAGTAGAAAATAATAACTTAGTCCCCAACTTACACCACAAGGTCTTCCAAAAGTAACTCAAGAATTTAGCATCTCTATCCGAAACAATGGTTCTAGGCATACCATGTAATCTCACAATCTCCTTAAAGAACAAATTAGCAACATGTGAAGCATCATCAGTTTTGTGACATGGAATAAAATGTGCCATCTTAGAAAATCTATCCACAACCACAAAAATTGAGTCTCGACCGTGTTTAGTCCTAGGTAAAACTAACACAAAATCCATTGAAATATCAATCCATGGTTCACTAGGAATTGGAAGAGGTGTGTATAAGCCATGGGGTTGTACTCTAGATTTCGCTCGCCTACATGTGACACATCTACCACAAATTCTCTCAACATCTTGTTTCATGCGTGGCCAATAGAAGTGTTCTTGTAAAACGGCTAATGTTTTTACTACCCCAAAATGTCCCATTAACCCTCCCCCATGTGACTCTCGCACAAGCAACTCTCTCACTGAACAAGTTGGAATGCACAATTTATTTTCTCGAAATAAAAACCCCTCATGCCTATAGAATTTATTATGGGCTGTTTTTTCACAAGATTCAAATCCTTCACTAAAATCGAGATCTAAAGGATACAATTCCTTAATATGCTCAAAACCAAGAATCTTAGCATCAAGAGTAGAGATTAGAATGTACCTTCGAGAAAGTGCATCGGCAACGATGTTCTCCTTACCTTGTTTATATCGAATGACGTATGGAAACGTCTCAATGAATTCAACCCATCGTGCATGCCTCTTGTTCAGCTTGTGTTGGACTTTAAGGTGCTTTAAAGACTCATGATCGGTGTGAATCACGAACTCTTTAGGCCACAAGTAATGCTGCCATGTCTCCAAAGCTCGAACCAATGCATACATCTCTTTGTCATACGTGGGATAGTTTAAGGCAGCCCCACTTAACTTCTCACTAAAGTATGCAATCGGTCTTCCTTCTTGCATAAGCACGGCGCCAATACCTAAACCTGAAGCATCACATTCAATTTCAAAAGTTTTTGTAAAGTTAGGTAAAGCAAGTAAAGGTGCATGAGTTAACTTCTCCTTGAGTAATTGAAATGCCTTCTCTTGCTCTTCCCCCCATTTGAACCCAACATTTTTCTTGATGACTTCGGTTATCGGTGCAGCTATATTACTGAAGTCTTTCACGAACCTCCTGTAAAAACTAGCAAGTCCATGAAAACTTCGCACATTACTTACACTAGATGGGCTTGGCCATTCTTGGATAGCACGAATCTTTTCTTCATCAACCTGTATTCCTTGTGCACACACAACAAAACCAAGAAACACAAGCTTATCGGTGCAAAAAGTGCACTTCTTTAGGTTAGCAAACAACTTTTCATTTCTAAGCACATCTAACACAAGTTTTAAATGCTTCAAATGCTCTTCCAAGTTTTTGCTATAAATCAGGATATCATCAAAATAAACAACTACAAATTTTCCAATGAAAGCACGCAAAACATGGTTCATCAATCTCATAAAAGTACTAGGAGCATTAGTTAATCCAAAAGGCATAACTAACCATTCATACAAACCATATTTTGTTTTAAATGCAGTTTTCCATTCATCACCTTCTTTCATTCTAATTTGATGATACCCACTTTTCAAATCAATCTTAGAAAATATACAAGAACCATGCAACTCATCTAACATATCATCTAAGCGAGGAATAGGGTGTCGATACTTTACCGTTATGTTGTTGACGGCTCGGCAATCAACGCACATTCTCCACGTCCCATCCTTCTTAGGAACCAAAATCACCGGAACGGCGCATGGACTCATACTTTCTCTTACGTACCCCTTTTCCATCAACTCACTAACCTGCTTTTGTAGCTCCTTTGTCTCCTCAGGATTGCTTCTATAGGCTGGTCGGTTTGGAATGGTAGCACCGGGCACGAAATCAATTTGATGTTCAATCCCTCGAATAGGGGGTAAACCATGTGGAACCTCCTCGGGAAAGATATCACCAAACTCCTGCAAAAGAGAAACAACAGAACTAGGCAAAGATGAGTCAATTTGGTTAGTGTTTAAAAATGCCTCTTTGTACAAAAGTACAATCATAGGCTGATTTGAAAACAACACTCGTTTGATCTCACTCGCTTTTGCATAAAAATTCTTTTTTTGGTTTCCCTCTAATTTTCCCTCAATGGCTGCATTTTTCTTTTCTTTTTCTCTCTCATTTTTCTCACTCTTTCTCTTTTGTTCACTCTCCCTTTGCAACCTCACTTGATCTTCATAAACTTGCTTCGGTGTCAAAGGCACTAAGGTGATTGTCCTTTGATTAAGCACGAACGAGTATTTATTTGTGAAACCATCATGCTTAACACGTCGATCAAATTGCCATGGCCTCCCTAACAACAAGTGTCGAGCTTGCATCGGAACCACATCACTCAAAACTTCATCTTCATATTTCCCAATACGAAAAGAAACTAACACCTGTTTAGTTACCCTTACTTCACCACTATCATTGAGCCATTGCAATTTATAAGGTCGTGGATGCTTGATTGTTGACAGCCCTAATTTCTCCACCAAAGTTGTGCTAGCAACGTTAGTACAACTCCCCCCATCTATGATCACACTACACACCTTATCTTTGACATGACATCTCGTATGAAAGATGTTCTCCCGTTGTGCCTCATCATCTTCCTTAACCTGCATATTTAGAGCTCTCCTTACCACTAACAAATCCCCTTGGGCAGCGTACTCTTCATCATCGGCATCCTCCAATGGTGGCACAGATTCGTTGTCATCTTCATCTTCGGTTTCAATCTCACCATTATCTCGTAACACCATAACTCTCTTGTTCGGACATTGGCTAGCTATATGTCCCCTACCTTGGCACTTAAAACACTTAATATCACGGTTCCGAGAAGTAGACGAATCGGATTTACCTTGATTTCCATGGCTGGCCACCTCTTGTTTTTGCTCAGTTTTTGGCTTCACCAAAGGCTGCTTCTCATCTCTTTTCCAATTATTTGGTTTCCAAGCGGATGTATTGGAATTTTGGCTTGGATTTTGGCTTGGACGTGTGCTGCTGCCCCTCCTCTTGAGTTGATTCTCAATTTTAATAGCCATGTGTACCATATCCTCCAACTCAACATAGTGTTGCAATTCCACTGCATTGGCAATTTCCCGATTCAACCCAACTAAGAATCTAGCCATTGTAGCCTCTCGATCTTCCTCTACATTCGCTCGAATCATAGCAACTTCCATCTCCTTATAATATTCTTCCACACTCCTATTACCTTGCCTCAAACTTTGCAACTTGTTGTACAACTCTCGGTAATAATAGCTTGGAACGAACCGCTTCCTCATCACAGTTTTCATATCCTCCCATGTCTCTATTGGACGCTCCCTATTTCTTCTCCTATTCAACACCAATTGATCCCACCAAATGATAGCATAATCAGAAAATTCAATGGCAGCAAGTTTTACCTTCTTAGCCTCAGAGTAATGGTGGCAATCAAATACTAATTCTACCTTCTTCTCCCATTCTAGATAGGCTTCCGGATCATTCTTCCCTTGAAACGAAGGAATCTTCATCTTAATACTACCCAAATTATTATCTTCCCGGTTCCTAGCTTCTCTAAACCTAACTTCTCTACCCCGACCACCATATCTCCTATGATTATCTATTGACTCCTGATCATTTTCTTCGTCAAAGTCTCCCCAAAAATACTCCTCTTCTTTAACTCTCACTCCCCTCGGTTGAACTCTCTCTCTTCTACGTCCATGAGGAGCATTGTTTTGTGGCTGCTCCACACGTGCATTCTCTACTCTATCTATCCGTTCATGAACTTGTTCCATCTCTGTCCTCAATACCCTCCTCATTTCACTCATTAATGCCTCCAATAGTAGTTTCTGATCAGTCTCTCTCGAAACCTCCCTGGCATTAATTTCGTCTTTATGGGCCATATTTCGCTGCAAAACAAAGATTAGATAAAAAAAAATATACAGGACCTCACAACTCTCGCTCACGTGTTTTCACTCAACTAGGATGTATCACTCAAGTTCACTCGTGTTTAAACTGAAAATCAATTTGGCTTTTACCCTCTTATGTGCTCACCACTCTTGCCTTTTTCCACTCGTAGTAATTCTCACTCGGTTCTTATGAAACTGCTCAAACAATGACTAGAATTTCTCAGTAACATTCCATACCCAAACTAGACCAATCAAATTTGGACGCTGAAAGCACGACTAAAAACGAACGCGGATGGCTAGGTTTCCAAAAGCACAAAAAAATGGAATTTTCGGAAATTTTTTTTTTCGCACTATGGAGTAAGGTCAGATTCGGACTCCTTAGACCCCAAATATCACAAAACAAAAATAAAATTTTAAGCCGAGTTTTTGTATTTTTTTTTTTTTTTTCCTCCCCTACAGATCTCTTCTCTTCTCTTCTTTTCTTTTTTTTTTTCTTCTTTTTTTTTTTTTTTCTCTTTTTTTCTTTTTTTGTATTTTTTTTTTTTTTTAATCAGGCAGACTTCACAGTTCACGTATCTAATTCCAAGAAGGAAAAAAAAACCCAGAATAACAACGATCACGAGAATGAACAAACACGAAGTAATGCTACCTTAAAAAAATAACTTAGAGAGAGAAAGTCTACCTTCTCTCTAGAATTTTGAGATTGTCTTTTCTTGTTCAGTTGGCTCTCATTCCTCTCTGTAATATGTTTGAATGGGATCTAATAAGAAGAAACGCAATCAAAGTGATGGTGAAGGTCCTACTAAGAACAACATCTCTGATCATTTGAACCTCCCCAGTGAATCATCAGTCCAGTGTGCAGTTCACACTGTTGGAGAATTAAAGACTACTGAGTCCTCTAAGCTTAAGGATAAGGAAACTAAGTCTTTAAGTTCTGGAGGTTCAAAGCTGGATGTTCATTCTATTATCCCATCTGATTTGGATAGTAAATACTTATTCAAAGGTGATGGTTCTGTGCAACTCCGAAATGGGTCTGCAATAGGTGGATCTCATTCTGGTGGTACAGTTCATGTTCTTAATGTTGCTAAACCAACATCTCCTGCTTCCATTAAAGCTGGTTCTCCTATCTTGCCTAATAATCATGGTTTCTCTGATGAGGAACTAGAGCTTGATGAAGACTGGGTGGTCCAAGATGTTCATGTGAATGAAAGATCTGATCAAGGTGTTTTCAAGTCTCTTCAGGATTCCAATGAAATCTTAAAGAGAAAGAAACAAGCTATGAAAATAACAGGGAATTCTGAGCCTTTCATCCCAAATCTGCTACTCCAGATTCAAACGCCTTCAAAGCTACTGATAGTGCTCTGAAGGGGGTTGAAGCTAGTGCTGATAATGTTGATTCTGCTGGTAAGGCTAATGTTAGTATTGAGCATTGTACAGATAATGAAGTAGAAGAAGATGAAGATATGCCCTTGGATCATCCACTCAAGGTGGGTTATGAAGCATCTCTTAGAGTCAATTCAAAATTGGTGGATGAAAACACCCATCTTCGGATCCTACTAGCTGAGATGAGAGAACATCAAAATGAGAGTGTTGTTTCTCCTCCTTTTAATGTCCCTTCTCGTGGGGGATCTTACCTTGCTGGTAGAACTCCATTTCGGCCTAATGGTAATAGGGGACGTAAGGGTAACAGGAGTGGAGGCACTAATTGGAGGGACCATCAATTTGAGCCATTTGATATTTGCCCAGGAGATCCCATCCCAGTCTCTGCTAAGCCATCTGTTGCGCAGGTTCCAAATGCTACGGATAGTTCATCTTGTAATCTTAATGTTCGTTCAGGTGCTTCTTTTGATCCTCAAAGTGTGCCTTTTCCTTCACCCGAGGTGTTTGTCATACGTGCTAACTCCAACGGTAACAAGCCTTCCCACTTTCAAGACGCTGACAAGCACATGGGCCTGCCCGAGAATTCTGGCACCTTGTCGGACCATCCCCCCGTGGCTACTGCACACGCTGCCTTTGTGGATAATGGCAAGCAGGTTGTTGAATTTTTTAATGCTTCTTCTTTTGGTTCAACTGCTACGCACATGGGCTCTGTCCTCTGCCCCGTAAATCCCGGTGGGGTGTTGACTACCTCAGCCCACTCTCAGCGCGTGGAGTTTGCGCCTCAACATCCTCATTCCAGTTCGGGCCCTTTAGCAACTAGGATGTCCAGCAGTGTTGTGGGGCCCATTAGTGGCTCGGCTCAAACTTCAAATCTGGAGCCTGCCCATGCCCCTCCATGTGCTAACCTTGGTGTATCATCAGGTGTTAAATTAGGCACTGTTGGGGGACCTGTTAGTGCAACGGCAGGCTTTGCAAGCCCGGCTCAAGACACTGCTGGCTCTGGAGTTATCCCACCCAAGTCATGGGCCTCTCTGGTAGCTGCTAAGGCATCTACAAATTTTTGTTTAAATTACATCAAGCCCCGGGAAGGCCCAGAAAGACACATTGTACACATGCCTAAGGAGGTACAAATTGAGGGGAGTTTTGCTTGGAAAAATACCCTAGTTGGATATTTCATTGGGAAAAAATTGCCTTTCTCTTTTGTTAAAAATGGGACATCTAGACTTTGGAGCAAACTTGGCCTAATGGACATGGTAGCTACTGAGTCTGGTTTTTATTTCTTCAAATTTGATTCAGAAGAAGCAAGTCTGTCCATTCTGGAAGGAGGACCATGGCACCTTGCTGGTCAGCCTATCATCTTGCAAAATTGGCATACTGGGCTCACATTGTCCAGAGAAGCTATAACAACTATTCCAGTCTGGGTCCATATTTATAACATTCCTCTTGAGTATTGGAACCCCACAGGATTAAGTCACATTGCAAGCGCCATAGGGAAGCCTCTCCATGTAGCTAGAGTCACAGCAAATTGCAGAAGAATTTCCTTCGCTCGGATCTGCATAGAGCTAAATGCCAAACATGAACTTCTCCGCGAAATTGTTATTGAATTCGAAGACCCAATTAGTGGTGATTTGGAGCAAATCACTCTACCAGTGGAATACCAATGGACTCCAGTTAGATGTGCTAAATGTTGCAGATTTGGTCACGATTGCTCCAAATTACCTAAGGCTCCATCTATTCCAAAGGCAGTTCCTACTTGCAATAAGGACGAAAATGAGGGGGCATGGAAAACCATGAACAGGGGAAAGCTCGCTCTGGTTGACGCTCCTTCTGACCCAACTGGATCCTCTAACCATGAAAAGGTATCAGGATCAGGACTTTATAAGCAACCCATGGCAACTCATATTGAAGATTCAAACCAATTTTCTATCTTAGAGCCCCAGTTGGAAGAATTAAAGATCTCAACTACTGATGAACCTTCTCTTCAACATGGCTCAACCTCAGTGTACGCTGACAGTCCAGATACCAACACCACCAGTTCAGCTGAGATTACTGATGCAGTTACTATAGATGATGGTGTGGTATATAACCAAGCATGTGCTCAACCAAGCTCGGATATCCCACCTGAAGCAGTAGAGGAAGAAATCCCAGGTATTAGCAGCAAAGGCAAGGGGTCTCAAGCCTATGCTATCATTACTGAGTCCACCACTCCTATTACTGCTCATGGTCCGGGTCACATTTCTGTTTCCTCTACTACCATTAAAGACAACCAGGCTCAAGAAGAAACAAAGCATTGTCATGTGGAGAAACCCCCTAATCTGGAACATTCATCTGTAATTGATATGGCAGAAGCCTCTACCCAAGACAAAGGTAAAGGAACTCTCTCAACTGGTCATCATGAAACGATTGTCCCTCCCACTACCCATACTTCTCCAGGTCAGATTTCTCCATACTCTAAATCTTCTAGTACTCCTCAATCTAACCAATCTAAGAAACATAAGAAGGGGAACTCCCCAGGTCAGAGGAAACACAACCATAAGCGATCTTAATGATTATCTGCTCTTGGAATATAAGGGGTCTTAACCTCCCCTCCAAACAATTTGAGGTTGCTAAATTTATTTCACAGAATAATATTGATATTCTTGCCTTAACCGAAACAAAAGTCAGACAAATCAATGAGGCTAAGATTAAAACTGCAGTTTTCAAAAATTGGGAGTTTGTGTCCAATAGTACACCTACATCTGTTGGTAGAATTTGGATTGGGTGGAATGCTGAGAAAATCTCTCTAATTGTGCTTAAAATATCCCCCCAACTCATTCATACAACAATTGAATCTGATGACCAAAGCTTGGTCCTGGAAGTTTCCTTCATTTATGCTTGTAATACAGGCCAAGAACGTATGGACCTGTGGAGAGATTTGAAATCTGTTTCTCTTGGTCTGCCAAATGCCAACCATTTGATCCTTGGGGACTTTAATGTGGTGCTTCACCCCAAAGAAATCTCTGGGGATGACAATGGTTGGAACTCTGACATTCATGAATTTAATAAAGTGGTTAATCGACTCTGCCTTACAGACCTTCGGTATATTGGAGAATTTTACACATGGTGCAACCGTAGGTTTGGTAGGCCTGACTTTACTCAGAGAAAATTGGATAGAGCCCTGGTTAATCAACAGTGGCTAGATAACCTCCCTGATTCCTATGCCCACTTTTACAAACAAGATATTTCAGATCACTCTCCTTTTATTGTTTTTACTGATAAAATTACTAGGAGAAAAGGGAGATCTTTTAAATTTTTCAACTTTTGGACCCATCTTGATGGGTACTCGGATATTGTGGCAAAAAATTGGGAAACAAATATTATTGGGACTGCCCAATATCAGGTTTGTAAAAAATTGAGACTGTTAAAACATGATTTGAAAAGTTTTAGCAAAAAATTTATTGGCCAGGAGACGTTGAATGCTAATAAGGCTAAGGAAAATTTGACTTCTGTCCAATCGGATCTGCTTAATCACCCAAATGACCCTTCCCTCATTTCTCTTTATAGCCATTCCATGAAACAATATTTGGAAGCCATCTGGATTGAAGAGGAAACTCTGAAACAGAAATCTAGATTGCAATGGCTTGAGGTTGGTGATAAAAACTCTAGATATTTTCATCTTCACATTAAAGGAAGAAGAAATAGAAAGAGAATTTTTAAGTTGGAAAAACCAGATGGCCTATTCACTACTAATATTGATGAAGCAAAAACTGAAGCTGTTAGGCACTTCCAAAGTTTACTTGGTACTGCAGCTATAAATAACTATCCTGGGTTGGACACACTAAGATCCTTTGTCCACAAAAGAATCCCTAGGGAACTCTTGGGTGATCTTGATAGACTCCCTACTGACCTTGAGATTAAAGAAACCTTTTTCCTTATGAATGAAAACAAAGCTCCTGGTCCCGATGGATTTAATGCATGTTTCTTTAAGAAATCCTGGCCTACAGTTGGGCCCTCGGTTACAGCCGCTGTCATAGAATTCTTCAATTCTGGGGAAATGCTTAGAGAGTCTAATGCCACTATTATAGCCTTGATTCCTAAAATCCCTAATCCAACAAAGATGGGGGACTTTAGACCAATCTCTTGCTGTAATACAGTTTATAAATGTATTTCAAAAATTATTGCTAACAGACTTCAAGTTATTCTCCCGACTATTGTTGATCAAGCTCAGTCGGCTTTTGTTAAAGGACGTAAAATTTGTGATAATGTTTTACTTGCCCAAGATCTCCTTAGGGATTACCATAAAAATGGTGGTCGCCCTAGAGTCGCTGCAAAGGTTGACCTCATGAAGGCCTATGATAGTGTTTGTTGGAAATTCCTTTTTGACCTTCTTGAAACTCTTGGATTTCCACCTAATCTGAAGAGATGGATTAGGGCATGCATCACTACACCCATGTATTCCATTAATTTCAATGGGGAATCTGTGGGATACTTTGGCGGGGCTAAAGGCCTTCGGCAAGGTGATCCCATCTCCCCTTATTTGTTTGTGCTTATCATGGATGCTCTTAGCCAGCTGCTTCATCATAATACCCAAATGGGCAATTTTACCTTTCATTGGAAATGTGATTTTTTAAAAATATCCCACCTTTGTTTTGCAGATGACTTACTTATCTTATTTAATGGGGATATTGATTCAGCTAGAATTATTAGAGCTTCTCTTTCACAATTTTATGACTTATCTGGTCTTCAAGCCAATAATGCTAAAAGTTGTTTATTCTTTTCGGGAGTTGATGAATCTTTGGCCTCCGAGATTCTTATGGAACTTCAATTTTCTAAAGGCAATTTACCACTTAAGTACCTTGGTGTTCCTCTGATCACTTCTAAACTTAAAAAACACCACTGTGACGATCTTGTTAATAAAATCTGTGCTAGAGTGGACTCTTGGAAATCTCGTTCTCTCTCTTATGCAGGCAGAGCTCTCCTAATTCAATCTGTTTTATTAGGTATTCAAAAATATTGGTCAGGTATGTTTATATTACCTAAAAGTGTCCTTAAGCAGGTGGAACAGTCCTTAATGAGATTCCTTTGGTCAGGTAATACATTTAAAGGTCACAGAGCTAAAATTGCATGGAAAAGTGTGTGTCTTCCTAAGAAGGAAGGGGGGCTTGGTTTTAAGGATATTGTCCTTACCAATACCATCCTGAACATCAAACATATTGCTAGTTTACTTGATCCTAGTAATAATTCTCTCTGGAAAACTTGGGTTCACAAGTACATGATTAAAAATAAAAGCTTTTGGGAGGTTAAAGCTCCAGGCCAATGTTCCTGGTATTGGAGAAAATTGCTAAAACTTAGGGGAGTGGCTAGACCTTTACTTATGCATATGATTGGTGATGGTCAGCATACATCTCTTTGGTTTGATAACTGGCTCCCTGTTGGTCCGTTATTTGTTAAATATACTAGTAGGATTGCCTACGATGCGGCCATTAATGCTTCTGCTAAAGTGGCTTCTATTATACGTAGTAATGATTGGAATTGGCCTAGGGCTAACTCCATTGAACTAAATGAGGTTAGAGAGCTTTTATCAAATATGTACAAACCTACAGGTTTGTTGGATAGAGTGATTTGGGCTACTACCACCAAAGGGGAATATGATTTCACCTCCATTTGGAATCATCTTAGAGTTATCAATCCTATTGTTCCCTGGTACAATATTGTTTGGAATTCTGGGTGTACGCCTAGACAGAACTTTTTCCTTTGGCTTGCTGTTCAGAATAGGTTATCAACCCATGATAGGATTTATACATTTACCCCGGGGCCGCTTGCTTGCGTCTTTTGTAATGGACATATGGAAACCCATAGTCATTTATTTTTTATGTGCCCTTACTCTTCCTTTGTCTGGCAGGGATTGATGGATCGTTGTGGGCTCGTGTGGAATGGTACCCATTGGGATAGCACGGTACTGTGGATGGCACAAAATTGGAAGAGAAAAAAGTCCAACATGTGGGCCCCAACATATGCCTAGGAGTTGCTGTTTATGGTTTGTGGAAGGAAAGGAATTATAGAACGTTTCAAAATTCATCTAACTCTCGTGAGATCCTCCTGAAATCTATGATTATGCAAATCAATGCTCAATTCAGAGTTAAGTGGAAAGGCCATCCCCAACTTGAAAGTCTCTTACTTAATTGGAGCTCATAGGTGGTCCTGAGGTGTTGTTTTGCTGTTTATGTTTATAACTTACTTGTAGGTTATTTCCCATATCCATTGTTTGGGCTACTTCTTGTTTTCATTGACTAGTTGTGCCCCTGTTTGGGTTTTGGCCATTTTTGTGTGGCTTGCTTTGCCACGGTCCTCATGCTGTGCTTAATGTTTTATCCTGGGGTATGCCCCTTGTACATTTGTACACATCCTTTTTGGAATATATTTACCATTTTCCGAAAAAAAAAAGAACAAACACGAAGTAGCAAGGGCAAATCACAGATCAGATTCGCAAACCCTACACAAAATTCCAGATCGTAATCGAACACCTTTTTTTTTTTTTTTTTATACGGTTCAGAAACGAGAACGAATAAGAAAACGAACAGAAACAAAAACGAATAAGAACAGAACCAGAAGAAACGAATAAGAACAGAAACGAAAAAGATATGATAAACCTGAGACTAGAACTGTGCTCTGATACCAACTGATACGAACCCCGCCAATAATGTGACGAAACCCGTAACACGATTAATGTCTCGGACCGTTCTACTGTCAGATTCAATGGAAACCGCGACCCAACACCTATAACAGATGTGAACCTTGGTATAAAGGATGAAGACGCCACAATCAAGGATGGAAAACTCGATTGATAAGTCCAGGTATGAACGCCACAGAGTAAATCTGATAAGTTCGAATAGTTCTTCAAAGAACCAAAGAGAAAACTCTCACAATATTATTAATGATCAAAACTGAATATTACAAACCCTAAAACTGTTTAAATAGCTGAGGCTTAAAGTTGGGCCCTTTTAAGCCTACGAAATATTATGGTCCAATATAATTCATCCCAAAACTAAAATAAAAGGAAACTAATGAATATAAAAAATCCCTAAGTTGGCATGCAAGCCTATAATTTATTCTAGAGCTTGAATCATGGACACCCAGCCTTGTGGATCACTAGTATCCTCCTTTGGGCCACTCAGATTAGTCTCAATCCAAATTTGTTGAACCAGCCCATTGAGATTGTCCTTGAACCGCTTTGCTCGCGCCCTTGTAACCGGACCAATTGGCACGTGGTTCGGGTCCGTATTCCACCTTGTGCTAGCCGCCATGTTCTCATCACTTGGTGCACGACTCAAACAAGAACAAGGAAATAAAATCTAAAACAAAAGCAAACTTGTTTTTTTTTTTTTTTGACTTGGTGCACGACACAACATAAACAAGAACAAGGAAAAAGGAATGAAGAATACAACGAATCAGATTTCTTTCTTTCTTTTTCTTTTTAAGAACACGACGACATAAAAGAAAGAAGGAGACTCAAAGATAAAGGATAGAACACTCAAAACGAAAATGGATAAGGTGACAAAAGACACGAAAACAAAAGGGATAGATAACCTGATTTTAGAGCCTGAGCTCTGATACCAAATGATGCGAACCTCAATAGACTTGCTTTGAGACCCAACGACAATATTGACATGTTTTATCCAGAAAAGCTAAAATCAGATTGTTTGATAGTGAACCTGTGACCCAACATTTATAAAGAAATGCAAACCACAGGTATTCCAATAATAGTGAACCTATGAACCAACGTTTATAAAGAAACGCAAACCACATGTATTCCAATAATAGTGAACCTATGAACCAACGTTTATAAAGAAACGCAAACCATAGGTATTCATGTTTGTGAATGCCACAAGGAAGACCTTTTTTTTTTTTTTTTTTTTTTTCGGAAATGGGTAAATATATTCCAAAAAAAGCATGTACAAATGTACAAGGGGCATACCCCAGGATATAAAAAGAAAGCACAGCAGGAGGACTAGTGGCACCAAAGCCACTTAAAGACTAACAAAATACATCACTCAACCACTTATCACAAACTAAATCAAAACAAAAGAAAGTTCAAGCAGTGATGACTCCACAAGGAAGACCTTGATAAGTTCATGGTGTTATGTGAAGAACAAGGGGAGGAGCAATGCTCAACTTCTGAATTTTTATTAATCCATTGATTCCATGACGTTCCTGCATTACATTGAGTGAATGCTTTATATAAGCATGGCTGAAACAAGTTTAGAAATAGTCTAGAATAATCTCCCCTAATTCCAGCCTACATTCCTAAGTAAGAAAATATAACCTAAAATGAAAAAGGAAACAAAGATAATTACTTCCTTTCAGCCTATAAGCCTAAATTAAAGAAAAAAAGGAGACTATTCTTTGTCTCATAATAAGAAAGAAGATAATTAAAATATCAGCCAACTAATCCTTCCTTTCCACACATCAGTCCCAATAGCTTCGATTAATTTTATTGCTCCATCATCTTCCTTTGGGCCAAACTTGGAGTGGCTCTTTTTAGAATCACCCCACATTTCTTGAATCATCCCATTGAATGCTTCTTTGATCTCTTGGATCTCGCTCTAGTAATAGGCCCGACTGGAACATGCAATGGATCTTTTGATGGTGTTTGTTGATTCTCATCAAGGCTTCAAAAAATTTTACCCACTCCTGTTGATAATGCTCAATCTGCTTTTATTAAAGGAAGGAAAATAAGTGACAATGTGCTTCTTGCCCAGGATCTCATGAGGGACTATCATAAGCCTTATGGCCAACCTAGAGCTGCGGCTAAAGTTGACCTTATGAAAGCCTATGATAGTGTTAGTTGGGTATTCTTACTTGATCTTCTTGATGTTCTTGGTTTCCCTCCCAAGATGCAAGGCTGGATTAGAGCTTGCATTACTAGTCCTAAATACTCTATAAACTTTAATGGGGAATCTATTAGGTACTTTGAGGGGGCTAAGGGCCTTAGACAAGGTGACCCAATGTCACCTTATCTGTTTGTTCTGGTAATGGATACCCTTAGCCAATTGATCCAACATAACATCCAAAGGACGCCCCATTTTAAATACCATTGGAGATGTGAGAAACTCAAAATCTCACACCTCTGTTTTGTTGATGATCTCCTTTTATTTTTTTATGGTGATGCGAATTCTGCAATGGTTATGACCAATTCTTTGAATCAATTTTTTGATTTCACAGGCCTGCAGGCCAATGCTAGCAAGAGTTGTTTATTTATTGCTAGAATAGAGGAGAATACGTCCAATGCTATCTGCCAAAAGCTTCCATTTACCCTTGGATCCCTTCCTATGAAGTATCTTGGCGTTTCTTTGATAACCACTAGACTTAAGAAGGGAGACTGTGATGATCTCATTCACAAAATCAGCTCAAGAATTACTTCTTGGACAGCTAAATTTCTTTCTTATGCGGGCAGGCTGCAACTTATCCAATCTGTCCTTGCAGGGATACAAAATTACTAGAGTGCCATGTTTATTCTTCCTAAGAGTGTCTTAAAACATATTGATAGGCTTATGAGTAGATTCTTATGGACTGGGGGAACTGATAAGACCCATGTTGCCAAGGTAGTTTGGGATGTAGTATGTAGACCTAATGATGGGAACCATAGTGGACCAAAACTTAAAGATGATCATTTGCAAGTTCCAGATGGGCCAATCACAAGGTCAAGAGCTAAGAAGATCAACGAAGCAATGCAAGGACTGGTGCAATCCACTTGGGAAAAGTTCAGAAACTTATTATGCAAGGCCCCAACATTTAACATGGGCTTGAAGGAAGAAGAATCAGTTCTAGTTCATGTGATACAAGCTACAGAAGGGGTGGAATAGCTTATTGGGTTTTTATAGACTTTAATTTTTATGTTTCTATGGTTTTGGCATGTGGGCCTATTTTTTAAGTAGACATTTATTTAGCTTTAAACATGCAGTTTAAGTTGTTTTGGGCTTGAGTATTTAGCCCATGTCTTTTGATTTTCGTTGAAGGCCTTTTTGGCCCAAGGGTTTCTTAGAAGGGATTAAAAGAAAGAACTTTGTAGCAGCTTGGAGATAGAACGTTAATGAAATTTATTTTCTGGAGAGCTATTCAGTTTTCTCTGCTTGTTCTTGATTGAACAATTCGAACTTATCAAAGGCATTTCCTTTGTGGCGTTCACCAAATCTGGGTTCTTGAAACAGGATTTCAACGGGTCTAGATCATCCCTGTGACTTGATTGTTGGCTTTCTTGGGTGAATTACAATCTGATCGTGGGTTCAAGGAATATCAATTCCACGGGTTCACATCATTTGGTATCAGAGCTTAGGCTCCAAATCAGGTCTGATTTATCCATTTTATTTCGTGTTCTTGTTTCTGTTTCATTTTTTTTTTCTGTTCTGTTATTTTCGTGATCTTGTTTCATCTCGTCTTTCTATTCAATTCGTGTTCTATTCTTTTCGTGTTCTTGTTTTCGTTCGTGTTTGTGTTCGTGTTCGCATTCGTGTTCTTGATTACGATCTGGAATTTCGTGTTTAGGGTACGAATCTGATCTGCGATTTTTTGTTTTGTCTCTTGCTACTTCGTGTTCGTTCATCCTCGTGATTTAGGGTTACGAACGTGAACTGTGAAGTCGCCCTAATTATTCAAAAAAAAACAAAAAAAAACAAAAAAAAAAAAAAAAAAAACAAAAGAAAAGAAAAGAGGAGAAAAAAAAAAGAAAGGGAAGAGAAGAGATCGGTAAGCCGCGATAAAAAAAAAAAAAAAATAAAAATACAAAAAAAAAAAAATCGGCTTAAATTTTTTTGTTCGTTTTGCATTGTCCATGGTCTAAGGAGTCCGAAACTGATCTTACTCCATAGTGTGAAAAAAATTTCCGAAAAAAATTCGGTTTTTGTGCTGTTCGAAACCTATCTTTAGTGATCGCTGTTTCCTGGGATAAACTTTGTTTCCATCTTCAATTGGCTCATATTAAAAAAAAAAAAAAAAAAAAAAAAAAAAAAATTTATTTGTGATTTTTTTTTATTCCTCTCGAAATCTGATTTCTTGTTTCGTTTGCCCTCGTCGTATATTTTCTTGAGATCCGTGTCATTTTTTTTTTTCTATTACTTCCTTGTTTCTAGAATCTATTGCTGGCTGGGATAAACCAAGGTTGTGTCTTGATTTAGTTCAATTCGTTCTTGAAAGAACTTGAAAGGGAAAACAATTGAGGTAAAAGGCAAGAGTGTGTGAGACTAATTTCGGGAAAAAGCCAATCAGAGTGAAACACGAGTGGAGTGACAATTTTTGAGCGTAAACACGTAAGGGAGTGTGTGAGGTTTTACCACTAATATTCTTGTTTTGCAGCACATTAAAATGGATGACTCAACACTTAGAGGGGAGGCAGATAACACAACCTTTATGTTGCAGGCCATGCAACGACAGTTTGAACGGTTAAATTTGGTGTTGGGGGAGGTACGGGATAGGATGGATCAACAAGATGTAGTGATTCAAAATCTGCAAGGTGGGCGTGATGGGAGGAGGCGTGAGCCTAGAGTTGAAAATGAGTATGAGATTGAAGAAGATGAAGAGGATGAGGAAGATGTAGTATCTGATGTTGGTAGGGGAGGAATGGGTAGACCTAGAGGAGGTAGGCGTGGAAGAGGACCTAGGGGGAATCCAAGGGGTCGAGATGGGGTAGATAGGAACCTTGGGAGCATCAAAATGAAAATACCATCTTTCCAAGGGAGGAATGACCCTGAAGTGTATTTAGAGTGGGAGAAGAAAATAGAGTTGATTTTTGATTGTCACAACTACTCAGAGGAGAAGAAGGTGAAGCTGGCAGTAATTGAATTCACTGATTATGCAATTATTTGGTGGGATCAATTAGTGACCAATCGGAGGAGGAATCATGAAAGACCTGTAGAAACATGGGGTGAGCTGAAAGCTCTCATGAGGAAGCGTTTTGTACCTAGCCACTACTACAAAGACCTCTACCAAAAGTTACAAAACCTTTCACAAGGGTCCCGGAGTGTGGAGGAATACCATAAGGAGATGGAGGTGGCTATGATTCGGGCTAATGTAGAGGAGGATAGAGAGGCCACAATGGCTAGATTTTTAAGTGGTTTGAATAGGGATATAGCCAATGTAGTTGAGTTGCAGCATTATGTGGAGGTAGAGGACATGGTGCACATGGCTATGAAGGTGGAGAGGCAATTAAAAAGAAAGGGGGCAGCAAGGTATACTTCAGTTTCTAGCACTCCTTGGAAACCAAAGTGGGAAAGGAATGACCGAGCTGTAGTAAAGGGAAAGACCGAACCACCTAAAGAAAAAGATGAGGGGACTAGCAAGAACAAATCCAAGGTAGAGTTGCAACCTTCAAGGAATAGAGATATCAAATGTTTTAAATGTTTGGGTTTGGGGCATATAGCGTCTCAATGTCCAAACAAGCGGGTGATGATTATGCATGACAATGGGGAGGTGATGACTGAAGGTGAAGACGATAGTGATGGAGTATCTGATGCTAGTGATGATGATGGATTGGAATACCCCGTAGAAGGTGAGTCTCTTGTTGCCAGGCGTGCTCTCAATACACAAATGAAGGTAGATGATATGGAGCAGCAGAGAGAAAACATATTTCATACTAGATGCTATGTAAATAACAAGGTGTGTAGTATGATTATAGACGGGGGAAGTTGCACCAATGTAGCTAGTACCACTTTAGTTGAGAAGTTGAACTTACCTTTGCTGAAGCATCCTAGACCTTATAAGTTGCAGTGGTTGAATGAGTGTGGAGAGGTTAAGGTCAGTAAGCAGGTTTTGGTGGCCTTCTCTATTGGGAGGTATAGTGACGAGGTGCTTTGTGATGTAGTTCCTATGCATGCTGGCCATATTTTGTTGGGGAGGCCGTGGCAGTATGATAGGAGAGTGATGCATGATGGGTTTAGGAACCGATATAGCTTTGAAAAAGATGGGAAAACAATCAAGCTTGCTCCTTTAACCCCAAAACAGGTCTATGAGGACCAACTGAAACTAAAAAGTGAGGTTGAGCAAAAAAGAAACATGAGAGAAAAGAAAAATGAGAGTGAGAGAGAAATTTCAAGAAAAAGAGAGAGTGAAAAAGAAAATAGTGAAATGGGTGAGAATAAAGAAAAGGGAGTGGAGTCAAGAGAGAAAAAAGAAAGAGAGTCTGTAGAGAGAAAAGAAAAGACAAAATTGAGTTTTTATGCAAAAGAGAGTGAGGTTAAGAGGGCATTTTTAGCAAATCAGCCTGTGATTCTTCTTGTTTACAAAGAATGTTATCTTAATCTTGATGAAACTAACCAATCTCTTCCTAGTTTGGCTGTTTCTTTGTTGCAGGAGTTTGAGGATGTATTTCCAGAGGAGATGCCGAGTGGGTTGCCGCCCATTAGAGGCATTGAGCATCAAATTGATTTGGTACCCGGGGCTGTTATTCCAAACCGACCAGCCTATAGGAGCAATCCGGAGGAGACAAAGGAGCTTCAAAGGCAAGTTGAAGATTTGATGAGCAAAGGGTACGTAAAAGAGAGCATGAGCCCATGTGCAGTACCAGTGCTACTAGTGCCAAAGAAGGATGGGACTTGGAGGATGTGCGTTGATTGCAGAGCTGTCAATAATATCACGGTAAAGTATCGCCATCCCATTCCTCGTTTAGATGATATGCTTGATGAATTGCATGGTTCATGTATTTTCAGTAAAATAGATCTTAAAAGTGGATACCATCAAATAAGAATGAAAGAGGGAGATGAGTGGAAAACTGCATTTAAGACTAAATATGGACTCTATGAATGGTTAGTTATGCCATTTGGACTTACAAATGCGCCTAGTACTTTCATGCGGTTAATGAACCATGTATTACGTGCGAGTAGGCAAATTTGTAGTCGTCTATTTTGATGATATCCTAGTGTACAGCAAGAACTTAAATGAACATATTGAACATTTGAGATGTGTGTTTGGTGTGTTGAAATCTGAAAAGTTGTATGCTAATTTTAAGAAATGTACTTTTTGCATGGAAAAAGTTGTTTTTCTTGGATATGTTGTTAGCACAGAAGGTATAGAGGTGGATGAAGAGAAAGTCAAGGCCATCAGGGAGTGGCCAACGCCTAAAGGTATCACTGAGGTAAGAAGCTTTCATGGTTTAGCTAGCTTTTATAGGCGTTTTGTTAAGGATTTTAGTACACTTGCTGCACCACTCACTGAAATCATTAAGAAGAATGTTGGGTTTCATTGGGGAATTGAACAAGAGAATGCTTTTGCTACTATTAAAGAAAGGCTATGTTCTGCACCTGTGTTAGCATTACCTGACTTTAACAAAACTTTTGAGATTGAATGTGATGCTTCAGGTATAGGGATTGGAGCCGTTTTGATGCAGGATAGGAGGCCCATAGCCTTCTTCAGTGAAAAACTAAGTGGGGCTGCCCTAAATTACCCTACTTATGACAAGGAACTTTATGCTCTTGTTCGCTCTCTAGAGACATGGCAGCACTACCTTTGGCCTAAGGAGTTTGTGATCCACACTGATCATGAATCATTGAAGCATCTTAAGGGACAAGGTAAATTAAATAAGAGGCATGCTAGATGGATGGAATACATTGAGACTTTTCCTTATGTCATTCGTTACAAGCAAGGTAAGGAAAAAATTGTTGCTGATGCTTTATCTCGACGGCATGTACTTCTTACTTCTATGAGTGCTAAAATGCTTGGGTTTGAATATGTGAAAGATATGTATGCCAGTGATGCTGATTTTTCTAATGTGTATTTGGCATGTGATAAAGCGGCATTTGGTAAGTTTTTTAAGCATGATGGTTATTTGTTTAAAGAAAGTAAATTGTGTGTGCCTCATTGTTCAATGCGAGAATTGTTGGTGCGAGAGGCACATGGTGGGGGCTTAATGGGACACTTTGGTGTTAGGAAAACCTTAGAAATTTTACATGAACATTTCTTTTGGCCTAGGATGCGACGAGATGTCATTAGAATCTGTGGTCGGTGCATTACATGTAGAAGGGCCAAATCTAAGGTTTTACCACATGGGTTGTATACACCCTTACCCGTCCCTAGTGAGCCGTGGGTAGACATATCTATGGACTTTGTTTTGGGGCTGCCTAGGACAAAAAGAGGTAGAGATTCTATTTTTGTGGTGGTGGATAGATTTAGTAAGATGGCACATTTCATTCCATGCCATAAAACAGATGATGCCACAAACATAGCTGATTTGTTTTTCAAGGAGATAGTACGACTCCATGGTATGCCTAGGAGTATTGTTTCGGATAGGGATGTCAAATTCCTTAGCTACTTTTGGAAGGTTTTGTGGGGAAAATTGGGTACCAAACTTTTATTTTCCACTACTTGTCACCCACAAACTGACGGACAAACTGAAGTAGTCAATAGGACTCTAACTCAACTCCTACGCACTGTCATTCAAAAGAATTTGAAAACTTGGGAGGACTGTTTACCATTTATCGAATTTGCATATAATAGGAGCATGCATACTACTACTTCTCATTCTCCCTTTGAAATTGTTTATGGTTTTAATCCACTTACTCCTTTAGATTTAATGCCTTTACCTGTTGATGTCAGGAGTAGTTTGGATGGACACCAAAAGGCTGAATTGGTGAAGTCCATTCATGAGAGAGTACGACTTCAAATTGCACAAAAAAATGAAAAGTTTGCTTCCCAAGCCAATAAAGGGAGAAAGCGTGTCACCTTTGAACCCGGAGACTGGGTGTGGGTTCATCTGCACAAAGAAAGGTTCCCAGCTCATAGACGGACTAAATTGCATCCTCGAGGGGATGGACCTTTCCAAATCCTTGAGAAAATTAATGATAATGCCTATAAAGTGGATCTTCCAGGTGAGTATAATGTTTCTGCAAGTTTCAATGTTTCTGACCTTTCTCCTTTTGATGTAGGTGATGATTCGAGGTCGAATCCTTTTGAGGAGAGGGGGAATGATGGGAACCATAGTGGACCAAAACTTAAAGATGATCATTTGCAAGTTCCAGATGGGCCAATCACAAGGTCAAGAGCTAAGAAGATCAACGAAGCAATGCAAGGACTGGTGCAATCCACTTGGGAAAAGTTCAGAAACTTATTATGCAAGGCCCCAACATTTAACATGGGCTTGAAGGAAGAAGAATCAGTTCTAGTTCATGTGATACAAGCTACAGAAGGGGTGGAATAGCTTATTGGGTTTTTATAGACTTTAATTTTTATGTTTCTATGGTTTTGGCATGTGGGCCTATTTTTTAAGTAGACATTTATTTAGCTTTAAACATGCAGTTTAAGTTGTTTTGGGCTTGAGTATTTAGCCCATGTCTTTTGATTTTCGTTGAAGGCCTTTTTGGCCCAAGGGTTTCTTAGAAGGGATTAAAAGAAAGAACTTTGTAGCAGCTTGGAGATAGAACGTTAATGAAATTTATTTTCTGGAGAGCTATTCAGTTTTCTCTGCTTGTTCTTGATTGAACAATTCGAACTTATCAAAGGCATTTCCTTTGTGGCGTTCACCAAATCTGGGTTCTTGAAACAGGATTTCAACGGGTCTAGATCATCCCTGTGACTTGATTGTTGGCTTTCTTGGGTGAATTACAATCTGATCGTGGGTTCAAGGAATATCAATTCCATGGGTTCACATCACCTAAGAAGGAAGGGGGTCTTGGCCTTAAAAATCTCACTCAATTGAACCATATTTTAAATCTTAAACATATCTGGTCTATTTTTACTTCTAAAAATAGTTCCCTATGGGTTGATTGGATACACCATTAGGGCTTAGTTTGGCCCCCATGTGGCTTTTTAAAAGGAGCTTATGAAATTTATTACTAAGTTCTTTGATAATTTTATACAAGTGACACACTACTCTTCAAAAAGACATCATGAAATCAAAAAGCAACCTTGAGCTTTTAAAAGCTCCATTCTAGAGCTTTTAAAAGCACCCTCTAAAAAAGCCCTAAGTTCAATTTTTGCAAAGCTCATAAACTAGTTACTAAATGAATTAACATGAAAGTGTGCTTTAAAAAAGGAGAAGCACCATGTGGGGGCCAAACTAAGCCTAGATGTTAAAAGGAAAAAGTTTTTGGGTAGTCAAGGCCCCTTCTCAATGGTCTTGGTATTGGAAAAAGCTCCTTAAGCTAAGGTCTATGGCCAGACCTATGATTAAACATAGGATTGGTAATGGGTATGAAACCCTTCTTTGGTATGATAACTGGCATCCTATGGGCCCAATTCTTGATAGATTTGGGATGCGTGTCCAATATGACGCTGCTATCCCTCTTAATGCTACTGTTTCAGATGTTATTAATGGAAGGGAATGGAGTTGGCCTTCTAAAATTATGAAAGCGATTCTTCTAGAGAGAGAAAGTCTTCCTTCTCTCTAGAATTTTGAGATTGTCTCTTCTTGTTCAGTTGGCTCTCATTCCTCTCTATAATATGTTTGAATGGGATCTAATAAGAAGAAACGTCATCAAAGTGATGGTGAAGGCCCTACTAAGAACAACATATCTGATCATTTGAACCTCCCTAGTGATTCATCAGTCAAATGTGCAGTTGACACTGTTGGAGAATTAAAGTTTACTGAGTCCTCTAAGCTTAAGGATAAGCAAGCTATTTCTTTAAGCCCTGGAGGTTCAAAGCAGGATGCTCATTCTGTTATCCCATCTGATTTGGATAGTAAATACTTATTCAAAGGTGATGGTTCTGTGCAACTCCGAAATGGGTCTGCAATAGGTGGATCTCATTCTGGTGGTATGGTTCATGTACTTAATGTTGCTAAACCAACATCTCCTGCTTCCATTATACCTGTTTCTCCTATCTTGCCTAATACTCATGGCTTCTCTGATGAGGAGCTAGAACTTGATGAAGACTGGGTAGTCCAAGATGATCATGTGAATGAAAGATCTGATCAAGGTGTTTTCAAGTCTCTTCAGGATTCCAATGAAATCTTAAAGAGAAAGAAACAAGCTATGAAAATAACAGGGAACTCTGAGATTTTTCATCCCAAATTTGATTCAACATCCATCAATGCTACTGATAGTGCCTTGAAGGGGGTTGAATCTCATGTTGAATCTCATGTTGCTACTGGTGAAGTCAATGGTAAGGATGTTAAGCTTAGCAAGTCTACTTCAGACCTTTTTTTTTTTCTTCGGAAAACTGGTTAATTAATCCAAAAGAAAGTACAAATGTACAAGGGGCATACCCCAGGATATACAATAAGAGCAAAAGAGGGGATAAAAATTATCTAAATGGATTACACAAGATAAAAAGCAATCCCCTTGAGTACTGAAACATCAACCAAGTACTCAACACAAAACAACACAGAAGCTGGGTAAACAAACGGAAAACCCTACACTTTACAATCAACAACCAAGCCAACTGTTACAACCAAATCAACACAAAGGAACATCAAGTCCATATGGATAAGTAGTCGCGGATTTTAGGATCCTTGTGCCACCTAACCTGAATTTGATCCCGAATGCTACATATAATGTCCTTGATGATCTTATCTTTAGGTTTGCTCTGTTGTTGGAAGATGCGAGTATTCCTTTCTCTCCATATGGAGTAGACCATGGTACCGACGCACATCCGTGGCATGATATGTTTGGGCTTTTTTGATTTCCATTTTGTTGCAGCCCAGTTGATGATAGATCTCCAATCAAGGGGGCATCCAAACAAATTGAACCTGCTCATGATCACCTGCCAAATATGAGAAGAAAAAACACAAGTAAAAAAAAGGTGGTCATGAGAGTCCATGCCTTTGTTGCATAAAACACAAGCTAGGGGGCCTTGAGTAAAGGTCCATATCCTGTCCTGGGTTAGAAGTTTCTGATGAGCAGCAGTCCAGACGATGAAACTATGCCTAGGTATGCTTCCAGGGAACCAAACCAGATGTGCCCATGGAACCTTAGGATGTGCCTCTCTAAGGAAATCCCAAGTGTGAGAGGTAACATAGGCTCCATTTGGAGAAGGGTTTCAAATCACCACATCATTAGTATTGGAAGGATTAGGAGATAACAAGGTAGCATTTTTTATTTCAATCAAATCCCAAGAGGATGCAATAGGTGGTTCAAAGTGGGCTATGAAGCTTGATAAAGATGAAGAAGATGATGATGCTTTGGCTTTGGATCATCCATTCAAAGTGGGCTATGAAGCTTCTCTTAGGATCAACTCCAATTTGGTTGCTAAAAATACACAACTTCGAACCTTACTTGCTGAAATGAAAGATAAGCAGGGAGAGGTCCTTGTTTCCCCTCCTGATCATGCCTATTCACATGAAGGCCTCTCTCTTGCTGGGGGGTTATCATACGGATCTTATGGGAATAGGAGAGGCAGGGGAAATATCCGAGGAGGTCTGAGCTGGAGAGAAAGTCAACTTGAGCAGTTTGATATTTGCCCTGGAATTCGTATCCCAACTTCTGTTCATCCTAAGGATGCTCAAAGTTCTACCAGCATGGAAACTTGTCCAAGTTCTCCAAATGTTCACCAGTTTGATCCTTCTACTACTACCATCACTACACCCAATGTGTTTGTGGCACGTGAGAATCTTACTTGTCATACACACGCTCCAACCAATCCGCCAGAAATTGCGGGCAAGCACATGGGCCTCCCACTTTTACCCACAAGTTCTGCCGCCTTGTCCACTCAACGTACTATGTCCAATGTAGCAGACGCGCGTGTGGATAGTCTGAATGAGACCAATGGTCCCAACGGTCATTTTTCCTCCTCCATTATAGCGTGTGAGACTCACATTCTTGCTTGTCAATTTGAAAAGCAAAAGGCTGACAACCACATGGGCTTGCCCGCTTCTCACGGCGAGTTGTCTCATCCTAAGGCTCACTTGGCAAATGTGCGCACGGATAAGGGCATATTAGTCCATGAGGGTTCTTTTGTCCTACCATGTGAGCACATGGGGTCAACCAACTGCCCCGCAAAACCCGGCGCTATGTCGGGTAAACCCAACCCTGATTTGCAACATGTGGATGCTGCCTCTCTTTTCCCACAAGGTAACACTTGTTCCCAACCTAAAGATAACCTTACCCAAATTGTGGGGGCCACCAGTGGCTCGGCTAATTCTAGCTCCCTGGATCAAGTGAAGCCAGCAAATGCCCCTCCCCAAGCTAAGACTTGGGCAGCCTTAGTGAAACAACCAAGCCCTTTGGGATATAAGCTCAATTTCATAAAACCAAGAGATGAACAAAATAGGCAGCATCTCAATATACCCAAGGAGGTATTTGTGCAAGGTAGCCATGCGTGGCAAAACACTCTCGTTGGGTATTTTATTGGAAAGAAACTACCATTTTCCTTTGTTAAAAATGCAACTACCAGATTATGGGGTAAACTTGGTATGCATGATTTGGTTGCCATAGATTTAGGATTTTTTTTCTTCAAACTTAACAGTGAGGAAGAAAGTTTGGCTATCCTTGAGGGTGGTCCATGGCATATTAGTGGACAGCCCATTATTCTAAGGCAATGGCAAAGTGGACTTACTTTGACTAGGGAATCTATCTCTACTATACCCGTATGGGTTCATATATCAAATATCCCACTTGAGCTCTGGAATCCGTTGGGATTAAGCCACATAGCTAGTGCTATTGGCAAACAATTGCATGTTGCAAAGGTAACTGCTGAGGGTAGGAGAATTTCATATGCTAGGATCTGTGTTGAGTTGAATGCCAAACAAGACCTGCTTAAACATCTTGTTATTGATTTTGAAGACCCAGTTACGGGAGAAATTGACCCTATTTATCTGCCTGTTCAATACCAGTGGACACCTTTTCGATGTGCAAAGTGCAAAACCTTTGGTCATGATTGTGCAAAATCTCCCGAAACTAACACCCCAGCTCAGAATGCTACCACTAATATTCAAAACCATGTTGACGGTGCTTGGAAACTTAAAGATAAAGGTAAATTTGTTATTTCTGAGAATATTGATACTGTTCATCTACCATCCAACTTGGATGAACCCTCTGTTGGCCCTTCTGCTGGAGACAATCCAGGGCTAAATTCGGTTATATCCCACAAAGATCCTTCCCGTCCTAAGGAAGTGGCTTGTGTTAGCAATAGTTTTTCCTCACTTGCTGAGTCCACTATGGAAGAAAATGCTCCATGTGGTCTGCCTGAAGCCCTGTTGGGTGGAGTTACTCCTCTTGCTCAAGGAACATTATTTGAAGGTCCCATTACTGCGGAGAAACAACAATTGAATATGCCCTCTTCCCCTTCACTAGTAGAGGGTAGGGAGATCAAGGATGGACAAGTAATTCAGGCTTTTGAAGTTAAACAAGAGCATTCATCCAAAGAAGATCTAGCATATTCTTTACAACAAGACGTGAGGGTTGAAGATTTATGCTCAGACTCTTCTCTGTCATCCAATTCCCAATCCAGTCTAAAGGTAAAGGCCCCTCTCCCATCTCTGGACTCAGGTCAGCATTCTTACAACTCCTCTTCCCCTACAGGTAAGAAGTTGTCAAGTCATTTGAAGGGCAATAATAATAGTAACTCCTCTGGGAGGCGAAAAAAACCCCTAAAACGTTCTTAATGATAGTTTGCTGTTGGAATATAAGGGGTCTCAACCAACCCTCTAGACAATCTGAGGTTGCAAAATTTATGTACCTACATAATTTGGATGTCATTGGTATTGTTGAAACCAAGGTTAGACAATCTAATGAGGACTTGATTAAGCAGAAAATTTTTAAACACTGGAACCTTGTCACCAATAGCACCCCTGATTCTGTTGGGAGAATCTGGGTTGGTTGGAACCCTGACAAAGTTCATGTTACAATTTTGAAATCTAATCCCCAACTTATTCATACTTTTATTGAAAGTGATGACAAAACTATTTCTTTTGAGGCTTCTTTTGTCTATGGCTCTAACTATGGTCATGAGAGAAAGGATCTTTGGACATCCTTAAAATCTATTACTGTTGGTCCAAACTCTCCAAATCACATCATTTTAGGAGACTTTAATGTTGTTCTACAAACATCTGAAATCTCTGAACCTAATGTTTGTTTAAATTCTGACATCTCTGATTTTAACAATCTAGTGGATCATTTAAGTCTCTCTGACCTTAGATATTCTGGAGAATTTTTTACTTGGTGCAACAGGAG
This sequence comes from Hydrangea macrophylla, assembly GCA_033977485.1. Taxonomy (NCBI): domain Eukaryota; kingdom Viridiplantae; phylum Streptophyta; class Magnoliopsida; order Cornales; family Hydrangeaceae; genus Hydrangea; species Hydrangea macrophylla. Next base: position 49,114,870 of record CM066984.1, on the reverse strand, counting down.
GTTTGGTAGACCTGACTTCTCTCAAAGGAAATTAGATAGAGCTTTAGTTAATCAAGCTTGGTTGGATAATTTCTCTGATTCTTATACTCATTTTCATACACCAGGTATGTCTAACCATTCCCCTATTATTACATATGTGGATAAATTTGTTAGAAAAAAGGGTAGGTCATTTAAATTCTTTAATTTCTGGACACAATTGGATCATTTCCCTGCTATTGTCTCTCAAGCTTGGAACACTAATGTGAGGGGCACCATCCAATTCCAAATATGTCAGAAACTTAGACTTGTCAAGTGTGAGTTAAAGAAGTTCAGTAAACAGTTTACTGGTAAGGAAACGCTTAATGCTAATAAAGCTAGGGAAGATTTGGAAAATGTCCATTCTGAGCTTCTTCAACACCCTCATGATACGCTTCTTATTTCTAAACAAAAAGTTTGTATGAAAAACTTCCAAGATTCCATTTGGATCGAGGAAGAGACACTCAAACAAAAATCCAGATTGCAGTGGCTGGCTAGTGGTGATAGAAATTCTAGATATTTTTTCCAGTCTATTAAAAGTAGAAGAAATAGGAAAAGAATTTTCAAGTTGGAGAAACCTAATGGCCAATTAACTGGTAGTGTTGAAGAAGCAAAGAATGAAGCTATCAGATATTTTCAAGATCTTCTCGGAACTCCTGCTGGGAATCCTTACCCATGGATTGAAGTTTTAAGGACTTTTGTTCATAAAAGGATACCTGGACATTTCTTCCCTAACCTTGAAAGGGTTCCTACTCCCTTAGAGATTAAAGAGACTTTTTTCTCTATGCATGATAACAAAGCCCCGGGACCTGATGGGTTTAATGCTTTCTTCTTTAAAAACTCTTGGTCTATTGTTGGCTCAGATATCATTGCTACCATCACTGAATTCTTTACCACAGGTGAATTGCTTAAGGAGTCTAATGCCACAATTATTGCCTTAATCCCTAAAATCCCCAATCCTTCTAAGATGGGGGATTTTAGGCCAATTTCTTGTTGTAATACTATTTATAAGTGTATATCGAAAATCATTGCTAATAGACTTCAGTTGGTTCTCCCGTATGTCATTGATCAATCTCAGTCCGCTTTTGTTAAAGGGAGAAAGATTAGTGATAATGTCCTGCTTGCTCAAGACTTGCTTAGAGATTATCATAAAATTGGAGGAAAACCTAGGGCAGCTGCTAAAGTAGACCTTATGAAAGCCTATGACAACGTCAATTGGACTTTCCTTTTTGATCTTCTTGATACTCTGGGTTTCCCCCCTAGGATGAGAAAATGGATCCAAGCTTGTATTTCTACTCCTAGGTTTTCTATCAATTTTAATGGAGAATCTGTTGGGTATTTTGAGGGAGCTAAGGGTCTTAGACAGGGTGACCCTATTTCTCCCTACTTGTTTGTCATAATTATGGATGCATTGAGCCAATTGCTATATTTTAACATTCAAAATGGCCCTTTTACTTACCACTGGAAATGTGATAAATTAAAAATTTCCCATCTCTGCTTTGCAGATGACTTAATTATTCTGTTAAATGGGGATGTGGATTCTGCTAAACTTATTAGATATACTTTGAATCAGTTTTCTGAGTTGTCTGGGCTTCAAGCTAACAACTCTAAGAGCTGTCTTTTTTTCTCTGGGATTAATGATGATTTGGCTATTGATTTGATGAATGCTCTCCATTTCACTAAGGGTTGTCTTCCTTTAAAATATTTGGGTGTTCCCTTAATTACAACAAAGCTTAGGAAGGTTCACTATGAAGATTTAGTCACCAAAATCTGCTCAAGGGTCAATTCTTGGAAGTCCAAAGCTCTGTCCTTTGCTGGTAGGACTCAACTTATTCAGTCTATTTTATCTGGTATCCAACTTTACTGGTCTAGTATGTTTATTCTCCCTAAAAGTGTTCTTAAGCAGGTGGAACAAGCTTTGAGAAGATTTCTTTGGAGTGGAACTACTGACAAAATTCAGGGAGCTAAAGTAGCTTGGGCTAACGCTTGTAGACCCAAACAAGAAGGAGGCCTTGGTTTTAAAGATATTTTCCTAACTAATACCGTGCTTAACCTTAAACATATTGGCCACCTTCTTGATCCAACAAATAAATCTTTATGGAAACAATGGGTCCATTTGTACATGATTAAAACTAAAAGCTTCTGGGAGGTGAAAGCCCCCGATCAATGGTCTTGGTATTGGAGAAAGCTCTTAAAGCTTAGATATCTGGCCCGACCTCTTATAAGGCATAAAATTGGTAATGGTTTAAACACTTCCCTATGGTTTGATAATTGGCTCCCTTGTGGGCCTCTCTTTGAGAAGTACACTAGCAGAATTGCCTATGATGCTGCTTTAGCCCCTAATGCTAAAGTGGCAACAATTGTCTCTCATCTTGATTGGAAATGGCCTGCCTCAATTTCCATTGGTCTTAATGAGGTTCGGGAACTACTTTCCCACTTTTATAAGCCCACCGATTCACATGATAGAATGGAATGGATATCATCCCCTAATGGAAAATTTAACTTCTACCATATCTGGAACCAAATTAGACCCACTAATCCGACTGTCCCTTGGTACCCTTTTGTCTGGTATTCTGGATGTACTCCTAGACAAAACTTTGTTTTGTGGCTAGCCATCCAAAATAGGCTAGCGACGCAAGATAGAATTTGCCAATTTACTCCTGGTCCTTTTGCTTGTGCATTATGCCTTAGGCAGTTGGAGTCTCACAATCATCTTTTCTTTAAATGTGATTACTCTACTTTTATTTGGCAGGATTTGATGCAAAGATGTAACCTCCTGAATTGGAATGGCACACCTTGGGATTGTACAGTCAATTAGATGATCCAGCATTGGAAGGGGAAGACGCCCCAACACATGATCCCCAGAATATGTTTGGGCGTGACCATTTACGGATTATGGAGGGAGAGAAATACTAGAACCTTTAAAAATTCCTCAACTCCAAAAGAGCAACTGTTGAAGGTTTTTATTTCACAAGTTCACGATCAAGTTAGCATCAAATGGAAAGGACATGCCCAACTACCAACGTTGTTGACTAATTGGCTCTGACCATCCGAGCTGTCTTGGTTGGATTTGTGTTGTATTTTGTTTGTTAGGTGTTTCTTTTTTGGTTTGCTTTGTTTTGTTTGGCAAATCCATTTGTTTTGTAATGTGCCATGTTTGGTTTTTTGCCAAATAGGGCTTTTTCTGTGGCTTGTGTGTCCACGTGTCCTTATGCTTTGTGCTTGTTGAATATCCTGGGGTATGCCCCTTGTACATGTGTACATCCCTTTTTTGGAATCTATTTACCATTTTTCGAAAAAAAAAAAAAAAGAGTTGGCCTTCTACTACCACTATTGATTTAATGGAAATAAGAGGTCAATTACATTCCTTACCACCTCCCTCGACATCTAGTGATGTGGTTCAATGGTTGCCTTCCCCTAATAAGGTGTTTTCCTCTGCTAAAACTTGGGACTATGTCCGCACTCACTACCCTAAAGTCCCTTGGCATCGCCTTATTTGGTTCCCGGGGAACATCCCACGCCATAGTTTTATTTCATGGTTGGCTATCCTCCATAGGTTATCCACACATGATAGAATATTTACATACACACCGGGACCATTAGCTTGTGTCTTTTGCCACAGAAATTTGGAATCCCATGACCATTTATTCTTTAATTGCTCTTATACTTCTTTTATATGGAAGGGGGTACTAAACAGGTTGGGAATCACATATACAGTCTCCTCCTGGGATGCTCTTGTTAGTTGGGCAGCGAACAATTGGAAAGGGAAGACTCCCAGGCACATTATTCCAAAAATGTGCCTAGGATTGGTTACATATAGCATTTGGAAGGAGAGGAACGCTCGGAGCTTCAAATCTGAAGAGAAACCTAAGGAAAGAATATTTCAGGAGGTCTGTCTCCGTATCTCCCAACAAATACAAGTACAGTGGAAGGATGACCCTCACCTTCTCCAATATATTGGAAGTTGGACAGTCACTACATAGTGATTCCCAGTTTGGTTATGTGGACTTTTTCTGTAATTGTGTACATTGTGTACCTTTTTGTATTTTGGTCTTATTGACCCTTGCGATTAGCCTTCATGATTTGCTTGACTCTTGGTTTGATTTGGTTTGATTTAATTTGAGTTGGTTCATTTTGGATGAAGACATAACTTGGCTTTGGCTTTGTTATTTCTCCATCCTTTGTGCATTGTCTAATGCATTTTTTTTGTGCCTATTGTATATCCTAGGGTATGCCCCTTGTACTTTTGTATAGTGCAGTTTGGCCTTTTCTTAAAATTAAGCCTTTTTTCCGAAAAAGGTGAGTTAATTTGTCCATGTTTCTCTGTGTGTGAATGTGGAGAGAGGGAAGCAATTGACGAGCCATTGGAATACGTCAATAAAACAGGTGGGTGTGTGTTAATTTGTGAATGTTTTAGCATAAAACTTTAATTATGATAATGCTGATATGGACAACTTTTATTTAAAGTTTAGAGAGGGTATGCAGTGGTTAATTTGGGCCACTTTTTTTCAATTTTTTCGTCTCTAATTATTGGCTTTATTCCCATTTTTTGTTTCAACAGTAATACAAAACTATATTTCCCCTTCTTCTTCTTCGATCTTCTTCTTTTTCTTCTTCTTCTTTTTTTTCTTTTTCTTTTTTTTTTCAAAGTGGGCCTATCATTATTGGCTTGAAGTCCAGACAGGTCATAGAACTGGTTTAAGGTATTTCTGATGACCTTAGCAGATTCAACATCCCCATGAAGTAGAATAAGAAGATCATCAGCAAAACAAAGGTGAGATATTTTTAATTTATCGCATCTCCAGTGAAATGTAAAAGGACCGTTTTGAATATTTTGGTGAAGTAATTGACTCAAAGCCTCCATGACTAGGACAAATAGATATGGGTATATAGGATCTCCTTGTCTAAGGCCCTTGGCTCCATCAAAATAACCTATAGATTCACCATTAAAGTTAATAGAGTACCTAGGGGTAGTAACACAAGCCCTAATCCATTGTTTTAATTTTGGAGGCAATCCAAAACTATCCAATAAATCGAGTAGGAAAGTCCAATTAACACTATCATATGCTTTCATAAGGTTAACCTTAGCAGCAACTCTAGGTTTCCCTCCCAGTTTGTGGTAGTCTCTAAGCAAGTCTTGGGCCAATAACACATTATCACTTATTTTCCTACCCTTAACGAAAGCAGACTATGCCTGGTCAGTAATAATAGGAAGAATAATCTGAAGTCTATTAGCAATAATTTTAGAAATACACTTATACACAGTATTACAGCAGGAGATGGGCCTAAAATCTCCCATTTTAGAGGGATTTTGAACTTTTGGGATCAGGGCTATAATAGTAGTGTTAGATTCTTTCAGCAATTCCCCGGTTTGAAAAAATTCTTGTATGGCTTCAGTAACCAAGGGCCCCACAGTAGACCATGACTTTTTAAAGAAATGAGCATTAAACCCATCTGGTCCAGGAGCTTTGTTCTCATGCATACTAAAGAAAGTCTCTTTAATATCATCTATACTAGGAATTCTATCCAATTCCTCCATAAGATCCACAGGGGTTCTTTTAGTTATGACTCTTCTCAAGGACTCACTTCCGGGAGATTTTTGCCTAATTATTTCTTCTTCAATATGAATAGCTTTGGAGAAAACTTGCATAAGCTCTTTTTCAAGGATTCTAAGGCCAGTGTCACTAGGGTTGTCATCAAGTTTCCTTTGGCAAGACCAAAGGTCTTCCCTCGCTTTATTAGCTAATATTCTCTCCTTGCCTATGTGATCCTTGGTTAAAGCTTTGAGAGAACCTTTAAGATATTTTAAGTTGTGGAATAATTGGAATTGGAAGGTGCCTTCAATGTGTCTACCCCAAGAAGTGCTAACAGTATCATTAAATTTTTCCAACTCTGTCCAATAATTGTAAAACTTAAAGGGTTTACCTTTCCGTTTACGGTTTTAATACTGGCCAAGCTAGGGGTGAACTTTGGGCTGATCTTAAAGCTATTAATGATAATTGTGATTCCGTTAATTACATTGCTTTAGGTGATTTCAATGTTACCTTGTCCCCGGAGGAAATCTCTAACCCTTATCATGGGTGGAATAATGATATGTTAGATTTTAAAAAGGCTACTGATGAATGTTGTTTAGTGGATCTTAGATACGTAGGGGAATTGTTTACTTGGTGCAATAGAAGATACGGAAGGCCAGACTTTACTCAAAAAAAGCTCGATAGAGCAATGGTCAACCAGACTTGGCTCGATAATTTCTCTGATTCTTTTGCTCATTTCCAGGCCCCAGGTACCTCTGATCATTCTCCTATTATTATTCATATTGATAAGAATCAAAGAAGGAAAGGTAGGGCTTTTAAGTTTTATAACTACTGGACTAAATTGAGTAATTTTTCTGATATTGTTACGAATGCTTGGGATTATAGAATTGATGGGACTGCCCAATATCAAGTCTGCCATAAACTTAGACACCTTAAACAAGATCTGAAAAAACTAGGAAAGAAATCTATAGGCCAAGAAAAGGTTAATGCTGATAAAGCTAGAGAGGCTCTTAAATCTATCCAATCTGTTGTTCTTGCTGACCCAAATGATACTTCTCTTATTGAGGAGCAAAATCTCTGCTTATGAAATTTTCATGATGCTACTTGGATTGAGGAGGAAACTCTTAAGCAGAAATCTCGTTTACAATGGTTAAAAGTGGGTGATAAAAACTCAAGATACTTTCATCTTTCCATTAAAGAAAGAAGGAATTTTAAAAGAATTATGGTTCTTGAAAAACCAGATGGTAGTTTCACTACCACCTGTGATGAAGCTAAGGGAGAAGCTATCAGATATTTCACCTCTTTACTTGGAACTCCTTCTAATCACAATTACCCTGGAAAAGATGCTTTAAGGTCCTTTGTCCACAAAAGAATTCCTCCTGAGTTAATGGCAGACTTGGATAGGATTCCTTCTGATGACGAGATTAAAAAGGTTTTTTTTAACTTGCATAGTAATAAGGCTCCGGGTCCTGATGGTTATAATGCTTTCTTCTTTAAAGATTCTTGGACCATTGTGGGCACCTCTATATTAGATGCCGTTAAAGAATTTTTTCAGAATGGGGAACTGTTGCGTGAATCTAATACTACCCTTATTGCTCTAATCCCTAAGGTTCCTAATCCATCCAAAATGGGAGATTTCAGACCTATCTCCTGCTGTAATACTGTTTATAAGTGTATATCTAAGATTATTGCTAATAGACTTCAACTGATCCTCCCTAATTTTGTTGACCAAGCTCAGTCTGCTTTTATTAAAGGAAGGAAGATTAGTGATAATGTTCTTCTTGCCCAAGACCTTATGAGAGATTATCATAAACAGCAGGGTAAACCTAGAGTTTCAGCTAAGGTGGATATTATGAAGGCTTATGATAGTGTTAGTTGGGATTTTCTCATTGATTTACTTGAAGTGCTTGATTTCCCTCCAAACCTAAAGAAATGGATTATAGCATGTGTCACTACTCCTAGATATTCTATTAACTTTAATGGCGAATCTGTGGGTTACTTTGATGGTGCTAAAGGCCTAAGGCAAGGTGATCCTATTTCTCCCTACTTATTTGTTATCATTATGGACACCCTGAGCCAACTTTTACATTATAATATTCTTAGAGAGCCTTTTACTTACCATTGGAAATGTGATAAATTGAAAATCTCACACCTATGCTTTGCGGATGATCTTCTGATTCTCTTCAATGGAGATGTTGATTCTGCCAAACTAGTCAGACTAACTCTAAACCAGTTCTTTCACTTAACTGGGTTACAAGCTAACAATGCTAAAAGCTGTCTCTTTTTCTCAAATGTTGAGGGTGATATGATTGCTGATATTGTTAATATTCTTCACTTTGAGAAAGGAATTCTCCCCATTAGATATCTTGGAGTCCCTCTTATTACTTCAAAACTGAAGAAACATGATTGTGAGGGTTTGGTCAATAAAATATGTGCTAGAGTTAACTCTTGGAAATCTAAATTTTTATCTTATGCAGGGAGGGCCCAACTCATTAGCTCGGTCTTGACAGGGATTCAAATCTACTGGTTTGGAATGTTTGTTTTGCCTAAAGGAGTTCTCAAGCAAGTTTCCCAATCAATGGCCAGATTTCTTTGGTCTGGCAAGACAGATAAAATTTCGGGAGCTAAAGTTGCTTGGGATAAAGTCTGTAGACCAAAAAAGGAAGGGGGATTGGGTTTTAAAGATATTTTTTGGTCAATACTGTTTTGAATCTGAGACATATTGGGAATCTCTTGGACCCGACCAATATGTCCCTCTGGTGTAAGTGGATCCACAAATATATGCTTAGAGAATATATGCTTAGAGATAAGAATCTCTGGAAAGCCAAAATTCCTTCCCAATGCTCATGGTATTGGAGGAAGCTTTTAAAACTTAGAGAAATTGCCAAACCTTTACTTTTTCATTGCATTGGTAATGGTAACAATACTTCTCTCTGGTTTGATAACTGGCTTCCCTTGGGTCCTTTGTTGGATAAATACTCTGATAGAATTGTTTATGACTCTGCTATTAATGTTAATGCTAAAGTTAGCAGTATCATTAGGGGTTTAGATTGGAATTGGCCTGGCTCCAATTCCATTGAACTTAATGAAGTTAGAAATGTTTTGTCAAATTTCCATAAACCTAAAAGTTGTATTGATAATGTGAAATGGACTATAACCCCTAATGGTGCATTTAATACTTTTCTTATTTGGGACCATTTGAGGATACATCATCCTATGGTGCCATGGTATAATACTGTGTGGTTCTCTGGGTGTATTCCCAGACAAAGCATCGTTCTTTGGTTACCAAAATCGTCTTTCTACACATGATAGAATCGTTAATTTTACTCCTGGACCATTAGCTTGTATGTTTTGTCATAAGCATATGGAAACACATGATCATTTATTTTTTTCCTGCTCTTTCTCATCTTTTGTGTGGCAGGGACTGATGAACAGATGTGGATTGCATTGGCACGGTCAAAGCTGGATTGACATTTTGGATTCTATGGCTCAAAGGCTTGCAGGCAATACAAGCCAACATGTGATACCTAAAATGTGTCTTGGAGTGGCAGTTTATGGTTTATGGAAGGAGAGAAACTATAGGTTCTTCAGGAACACCTCCAATACTAAAGAGTTTCTTCTGATGAACCTAATTTCTCAAGTTAATGCGCAAATCAGGATGAAATGGAGTAACCACTCAAATTTTGATAGGATTATTTGTAATTGGTCCTAACGGCCCGTGGGGTCCTTTTTGGCTTTTGTGCTGTTTTTTCTTTTTCTTTTGGTTTGCCTTGAATGGTTGGTTTGCCTTCTTGTTGCATTTTGTTTGCCTTTAAATGTTGTTGCTGTTTCATGTAAGGCAGGTCTTTGATTTTTGAGGTCAGGTAGCTAGTTTAGCTTCTTGTCCTATTGTCTTGAGCTTATTGAGTTATCCTGGGGTATGCCCCTTGTACAGTTTGTACATCCCTTTTTTGGAATATATTTACCATTTTTCGAAAAAAAAAAAAAAAAAAGTAAACAATCATAGGAGAGTGATCAGAGATACCAGAGGGGGGGAAATCTGCATAAGCTGAAGGAAATAAGTCCAGCCATCTGGGGTTGACAAGGGCTCTATCAAGTTTTCTTTTGGTAAAATGGACCGAATCGAATTGCCGGTTGCACCAAGAGAAAAAAATACCTGTGAATCTAAGATCTACAAGACAAGTGGCATTCACAAGATCATTAAATTCAACAGCTCCTTGATCTCTCCCTGGATTACCCTCAAAGATTTCATTAGAGTTTAAAAAGGAGTTGAAATCCCCGAGACTAATCCACGGGATATCACTCACGGAAGCTGCAATATTTCTCAAGGTAGACCAAAGGGGCCTTCTACCTTGGATGGTGTTAGAGCCATAAATAAAGGAAGCTTCAAAAGACTACAATTGGTCCATAGAGTTAATTTTAACATGGATAATTTGCCTAGAACAGTGTAAGACAGTTAAGGTGACTTTATTTGGATTCCAGCCAACCCAAATTCTATCCACAGAATCCGGTTGGCTATTAGTAATAAAAGTCCAATTAGGAAGCATGGTCCTCTGAATTTTTTCCAGATTGGGAATTCTCACTTTAGTTTCAACAATACCCATAACATCTATATTATGAGTAAAAACGAATTTAGAAATCTCTTGTTGTTTAATGGCCTGATTAAGCCCTCTTATATTCCAACAACTAATAATCATTAATGACGTTTAGAAGAGTGTTTTTTCTTACCTGAAGAACCACCTGATTTGTTCTTCTGCTTACTAGAGTGATTTGGAAAGATCTGAGGGCTAGAATGCTCCAAATACTTCTCATGTGAAGGCACTTGGACTGAGACTGATTGGTCTTCATCATCACTAGAGGCCTCATTAGAGGTTGGATACTTGAAAAAGGAATTAGTAAACCCAACCTGAGAAGGAGGATTAGGATTTTCCAACCCTTGAACATGGGTATGATCTGAGGATATTGCCCCGGGACTAGTGTTCTGGATCAACTGCGCCATAGGACTAGTGGGAGCCTCTGGAATTCGCAAATTTTTGTCTTTCAGCTCTTTTTGTGCGCCACTGCTCTCACACGTACCTTTGTTACTAATAGGAGTATCAACCCATTCAGGAGTACTACTATTTTCAGTGTTCACATGGGTAGGGGATTTTAATTTTCCAAGGTTTGGCACAACCTTCTCACCACATTCCTGCACTAGGGCAATATTACTGGCTACCAACATTTCAGTATCATGTCTAAGGTTAGTTTCTTTAGGGTTTGTAATTTCCATATGTTGTATATCAGTCCTAGGTTCACTCCCAATATCTTCTAACACTAAAAATTGGTTGCTCACAATTGTTCTCGCTGGGCCTGAGTGGGTAACGAAATTAGTACCTACAGAATTCCCTTGGACCTCAGATCTTTAAGAATGTAGCCTTTTATTATTTTGTGTGTTGTATTAACATATCAGGGGAATAGGCCACAACAGTATAGCAGAGCTGAGTGCTTGTGGATCTAAGTACTGTGATGTGGCAGAAGCTGAGTGCTTATGGAGATGAGTGCTTGGGGTATGGTGAGCTGAGTGAAGTGGTATAGCGGAGCTACATACTGTAGTATGTCAGGGCTGCATGCCGTATTATGTCAGGGTGTGTTGGCAATAACATATCAAGGCCGGCTAGCCAGAACAGTAGGGCTGTGTGTTAGGAATTAGGATTACGTGACGTACTGGGCTACGTGTCAGGTTAGAAAGGGATTGTCAAGGAATGAGTTAAGTATTGTGAAAAGTAAGGCAACCTGAGAGTCCATGTTGGGACGATATCAATTATACATATTGAAATTATGCATTCAAATGTGAATGACAAGATGATCTTTTAATAGTGTTGTTTTTATACATATTACGTATCTATAGATACTCTGTTAGTGTTTGCATTCGCTAGACTTTCATAGCTAACGACATTTATGCCGCTGGATATTCGACATCTAGCTAGCTAGGGTTTTGAGTGTACAGGAGATGAGTACATTGCCAGGGGCTATGAGGGAGAAGCTTACTATGATGAAGGCTACGCTGGAGATAACTACTACGCAAGCCGAAGAGCTGGAGCTTTCGCAGTAGTTTATGCTCACATTTTAGACTCTGCAATAATTAAGTTTATAATCAGTATATATTGCCGTAAAACTTCATTTATCCTTTTACAATACTTATGACTTGTAATAATTGGTAAACTTTGGTTTTATATATCAAACTTAGAATTTCCAAGGTATGGTTTGATCCATTACTCTGATGATTAAACTCTAGTTATGGACAATGTGGTGACTTTGTTTTCCGAAAAAGACAATGTGGTGACTTTTAACTGTGATGGCCTACGGGTCCAAAAAGGAATTTATTTTCTCTATTTTTGCTACTACGGGGCGTGCCAGGATTTTTGGTATCAGAGCCTAAGTTTTGTAGTCACGCTCATCGATTGTCCAACATTTCTCGAGTACAAACCATGAGATTCCTTGAGATAGGGGTTGACTCTAAGTAAGCATTTTTGAAGTTGTTCATAAAAAGTTGCATTGCTATTTATATGATAACAGTTGTAAGTACTACATTTAGTTTGTGAACTATTTTTTGCGATCATTCTTAGATTGACGACTGACCGATAGATGTCTATATAGCTACCCAATCGTGATGAATTGACGTCAGGAAGACATACCCAGAATCGATCACCGCCTAGGGATAACCAAGGATCGGGACCTCCAATGCAGCTCCAAGGGAACAAGCGCAACCGGGCTAGTAAAAGGGAGCCACAACCCCGTAATTCCCTAAAATCGCCATGCGGTGACCCAAGCAACTCCCCTACAAGTACTACCTGCTGTCACTAGAGGCAACACTGGTGGATGCTTCAACTACGGAATACCTAGCCATTTAGCTAAGAATTATCGAGCCTTAAGGACAACAATCGCCCAAGCACTGTCTGTTAGAATTGTGGCAAGCATGGCCACATCAGCAAGTATTGCAGAGCTATTTGGATTGAAGAAGAGACTCTCAAACAAAAAGAGTGCATGAAAAGTTTTCTTGAGTCTATTTGGATTGAAGAAGAGACTCTCAAACAAAAATCTAGAATACAATGGTTGGAGGGTGGCGATAAAAACTCTAGATATTTCTTTAATTATATCAAAGAGAGAAGGAATAGGAAAAGAATTTTCAAATTGGAAAAACCTGACGGCCAATTTACATGTAATGTTGAAGATGCAAAAACTGAAGCTGTTAGATATTTCAAAAATCTCCTGGGTACTCCTGCTACTAATCCATACCCGGGTATTGACATGTTAAGGACCTTTATCCATAAGAGGATCCCAGAGAACCTTTTATTGGGTCTTGACAGAGTTCCCACCCCTGTAGAAATCAAAGAAGCTTTCTTCTCTCTGCATGACAACAAAGCCCCGGGTCCGGATGGTTTTAATGCTTTCTTTTAAAACAATCTTGGCACATTGTGGGATCTGATGTCACTTCTGCTATTATCGAATTTTTTACCACGGGTGAAATGCTTAGGGAGTCTAATGCTACTGTTATCACGTTGATTCCTAAAGTCCCCAATCCTTCTAAGATGGGAGACTTCAGGCCTATATCTTGCTGTAATACTATCTACAAATGTATTTCAAAAATCATTGCTAATAAAATTCAAGTGATTCTTCCTTCTATTATTAATCAAGCTCAATCGGCCTTTGTCAAAGGAAGGAAAATTAGTGATAATATTTTACTTGCTCAAGACCTGTTAAGAGATTACCATAAAACTGATGGTAAACCTCGGGCTGCTGCCAAGGTGGACCTTATGAAAGCTTATGACCATGCCAATTGGAATTTCCTCTTTGATCTTCTTGATATTTTAGGTTTCCCTCCTTTAATGAGAAAATGGATTAAAGCTTGCATATCTACTCCAAGGTATTCCATTAATTTTAATGGTGAATCTGTAGGATATTTTGATGGAGCTAAAGGACTCAGGCAGGGAGATCCCATTTCCCCTTACTTATTTGTTATTATTATGGACTCCCTGAGCCAACTAATTCAATTTAACATTCAGAATAGTTCCTTTTCCTTCCACTGGAAATGCGATAAAATGAAAATCTCACATCTTTGCTTTGCTGATGATTTAATCATTCTATTTAATGGGGACTTGGACTCAGCAAAGCTTATTCGATATACTCTGAACCAATTTTATGATATTTCTGGATTGCAAGCTAATAATACCAAAAGTTGTCTTTTCTTATCTGGGGTCGATGATAACTTGGCTAATGAATTGTTAAATATACTCCATTTTTCCAAAGGGTGTCTCCCCCTAAAGTATTTAGGTGTCCCTCTGATTACTACTAAGTTAAAGAAATGCCACTGTGAAGAGCTTATATCTAAAATCTGTTCCCGTATTAACTCTTGGAAGTCCAAATTTCTTTCTTTTGCTGGTAGAGTTCAACTTATCCGTTCTGTGTTATCTGGGATTCAACTTTTTTGGTCTGGAATGTTTATATTACCTAAAAGTGTTCTTAAACAGGTGGAACAATGTATTAAGAGATTTCTTTGGAGTGGTGGTACTGAAAGGATCCATGGTGCCAAAATTGCATGGGTGAATGTTTGTAAACCGACTAGAGAAGGAGGCCTCGGACTGAAGGACATTTTCCTTACGAATACCGTGCTTAATCTTAAACACCTAGGGAGTATTCTTGACCCTTCTAATAATTCTTTATGGAAACAATGGGTTCACTTGTACAGGCTCAAGACCAAAAGTATTTGGGAGGTCAAAGCCCCTGGACAATGCTCTTGGTAGTGGAGAAAACTTTTAAAGCTTAGGAGTATTTTTTTTTTTTTTTTTTTCGGAAAACGGTAAATAGATTCCAAAAAAAGGGGGTGTACACATGTACAAGGGGCATACCCCAGGATATACAACAAAGCACAACGCATAAGGACAAGTGGCAAATCAAACCACTAAAATAGCCTCAACGGCCAAACGAAAATGGGACAAGACAAAACCCAAAACAAGCAAATAAAACAAACCACAAAATGCCTCAATAGGCCAAAAAACCAACACATGAACCAGAAAGGATCAACTTAAAGAAACAAAACAAGGTGAAAGCCATGCCAACACCAAGAAGAAAAACATCAAAGAACAAAGACCACCAAAATTAATCCCAATTTCTAAGTAAGGCTTCGAGTTGGTTGTGCCTCTTCCATTTGATCCTGATTTGAGCATTGATTTGTGAGGCAAAAATCTTCAATAAATGCTCTTTAGGAGTGGGGGCATTCTGAAAAGTTCTTCTATTTCTCTCTTTCCATAGGCCATAGATGGTAACTCCCAAGCAAATTCTGGGTATCAAATGATGAGAAGTCTTCCCTTTCCAATGTTGGATCATCCAAGTAACCGTGTTCTCCCAAGGGGTTCCATTCCACACTAAGTTACACCTCATCATCAAATCCTGCCAAATGAAATTGGAATAATTACAATCAAAGAAAAGATGCTCATGAGAGTCCATATTTTGAAGGCATAAAGCACAAGCTAAAGGACCAGGAGTAAAAGTGCAAATTCTATCCTGGGTGGCAAGTCTCCTCTGAATGGCAAGCCATAAAATAAAGTTCTGTCTAGGGGTACACACAGAATTCCAGACAAAATTATGCCATGGAACATTAGGAGTAGAAGGCCTAAGGTGGTTCCAGACATTGGAGAAGTTAAACTTTCCATTAGGAGAAGTGGTCCAAACAATTTTATCTTGCATGACAGTAGGCTTATAAAAATTGGTCAAAGAAGTCCGAACTTCATTAAGGCCAATAGAAATTGTAGATGGCCAATTCCAATCTAAATGAGAAACAATGGTTGCCACTTTAGCATTGGGAGCTATGGCAGCATCATAGGCAATTCTAGAGGTATAAACCTCAAATAAAGGCCCACAAGGGAGCCAATTGTCATGCCAAAGAGATGTATGTAAGCCATTTCCAATTTTATGTCTAATTAAAGGCCTGGCTATATTCCTGAGTTTTAAGAGCTTACGCCAATACCAAGAGCATTTACCAGGGGCTTTCACCTCCCAAATGCTTAGGAGTATAGCTAGGCTTTTAATTAAACATAGAATTGGTAATGGTTTAAGTACTTCTCTTTGGCATGATAACTGGCTCCCTTGCGGGCCTTTGTTTGAGAATTACACCTCTCGTATTGCCTATGATGCTGCCATAGCTCCTACTGCTAAAGTGGCGACTATTATTTCTCAACTTGAATGGAATTGGCCTGCCTCTAACTCTATTGGCCTTAATGAAGTTCGGGGTATCTTGTCCACTTTTTATCAACCTACTGTTCTACAAGACAAAATTATTTGGACTACTTCTCCTAATGGTAAGTTTAATTTCTCTCATGTTTGGAACCACCTTAGACCCATCAATCCTGATGTGCCTTGGTACTTGTTTGTTTGGTATTCTGGGTGCACTCCTAGACAGAACTTTATGTTATGGCTAGCCATCCAGAGTAGGCTAGCAACTCAAGATAGAATTTGTAACTATACTCTTGGGCCTTTAGCATGTGCTTTATGCCTTAGGCAAATGGATTCTCATGATCACCTTTTCTTTGAGTGTAATTACTCCAATTTCATTTGGCAGGACTTGATGCTGAGATGTGACCTACTTTGGAATGGCACCCCGTGGGATAGTACCATCACTTGGATGATCCAGCATTGGAAGGGGAGGACACCTCAGCATATGATACCTAGAATTTGTTTGGGGGTTACAATTTATGGTCTTTGGAGAGAAAGAAACAAAAGGACCTTTCAGAATTCTTCTATGCCAAAAGAGCACCTTTTGAAGATTTTTGTCTCGCAGATCAATGCTCAAATTAGGATCAAATGGAAAACTCACAACCATCTTCAAGCCTTGTTAAGTAACTGGGATTAGTTTGGATTTGCTCCCATCTATTTCCCATTGGCTTTTGCCTTGTTTTATTTGCTTGTTATGGGTTTTTGTCTTGTCCCATTTTCGTTTGGCCGTTGAGGCTATTTTAGTGGTTTGATTTGCCACATGTCCTTATGCTTTGTGCTTTGTTGTATATCCTGGGGTATGCCCCTTGTACATGTGTACATCCCCTTTTTTGGAATTTATTTACCGTTTTCCGAAAAAAAAAAAAAAAAAAAAAAAAGTATTGCAGAGCTCTAAGACCTACAACCGTGCAATCATCTTCTATTATAACTTTGGTAAGTGTGGCCACATAAGTAAGGACTGTAAAGCACCCCATACAGATACGAACCCCGCCAATAATGTGACGAAACCCGTAACACGATTAATGTCTCGGACCGTTCTACTGTCAGATTCAATGGAAACCGCGACCCAACACCTATAACAGATATGAACCTTGGTATAAAGGACGAAGACGCCACAATCAAGGATGGAAAACTCGATTGATAAGTCCAGGTATGAACGCCACAGAGTAAATCTGATAAGTTCGAATAGTTCTTCAAAGAACCAAAGAGAAAACTCTCACAATATTATTAATGATCAAAACTGAATATTACAAACCCTAAAACTGTTTAAATAGCTGAGGCTTAAAGTTGGGCCCTTTTAAGCCTACGAAATATTATGGTCCAATATAATTCACCCCAAAACTAAAATAAAAGGAAACTAATGAATATAAAAAATCCCTAAGTTGGCATGCAAGCCTATAATTTATTCTAGAGCTTGAATCATGGACACCCAGCCTTGTGGATCACTAGTATCCTCCTTTGGGCCACTCAGATTAGTTTCAACCCAAATTTGTTGAACCAGCCCATTGAGATTGTCCTTGAACCGCTTTGCTCGCGCCCTTGTAACCGGACCAATTGGGACGTGGTTCGGATCCGCATTCCACCTTGTACTAGCCGCCATGTTCTCATCACATACGATATACGACAGACCCACTGTTCAAGGCCCAATCTAACAAGCAAGATTGGATGCTCTCATTCCAGGAGAGGTAGGGCTTTATCTAGAAGGCACGTTCATGTGGTTTCATCATCAATTTAGAAATTTATTCGATGCTAGTGCAGTCCATTATTGTAGAGCTATCAACATTCTACGTGATCTGAGTTTAGTATCTCATGCACTTGAGGCAACCCTTAAATGCAGTATCACCTTTGAAGAGCAACCTTTTAGGTTGGGTAAGATGCATAATGATAGTCCATTGACCCTAAACTTAGTAACCGCATAGATTATAGCGAGCCCTTAGACCTTTGATTTAGAAAATTTTGTTAAACTGGGTTAGTACTGATATTAAGTCGGATAATTCAAGCTAGTACGAGTTTGTAAACCATACATAGATTTTCTAACACTCGTAGACAGATCCATTAGAAGTAGTGACGAGTTAGCAAGGAGCAGCTGTAGACAATAAGATAAGCACAAGCCTTACCATAGAAACTTTGGATGAGGACCATATTGAGCAATCATATCCTTTGTACTAATTCGATTCTTTTTGAGTAAATCTATGCCTTCTCTTATCCGTTTCTTATAAAGGAGATCTTCATATATCCAGTATGCATTTTCAATTTTGCTAATGGATGTTGTAATACTATTCCTATTGAGAAATTCAAATTCCTTGAACCTTGGGCAATTCTTTTCGTCATCGTTGTGAGTATACAATTGATCATCCTTATTGATAAATCCATTTAGAAATTCAATTTTGCTAATGGATGCTGTAATACTATTCCTATTGAGAAATTCAAATTCCTTGAACCTTGGGCAATTCTTTTCGTCATCGTTGTGAGTATACAATTGATCATCCTTATTGATAAATCCATTTAGAAACAAGTTTGAAATTCTAATGGACTTTTTATCCATTCAACATATTCTTGCATGTTCAATATTCTTAATATGATTCTAAATGAGTTCTCCGCCTTTGATCACACTATTACAAACTCATGAATGTGATACTCTCTACACCTTGACCCCTTATTGTGTTCTCTCATATGTTACCTTATTCCTTAACCATAAGATTTCATTTGGACTATTCCACTTATGAAATGTTTGGTTCGTACATCATATCTTCAAGGCCTTACGTTGTTAGGTATTTTTTGCTACCTACAAATCTCGGGATGTTTCAATTGCTTCCATTATGATCAGGTCATTCGCGTATTGTTAAGATTTACATTCTCTTTTTTTTTTTTTTTTTTTTTTTCGGAAAACGGTAAATAGATTCCAAAAAAGGGGATGTACAAATGTACAAGGGGCATACCCCAGGATATTCAAAAGGCACAAAGCATAAGGACAAGTGGCAAGTCAAACCACAAAAAATGCCTCAAAAGGCCAAATAATGGGAACAACAAAAAGAAAACCAAACCAAGGAAAAAACCAAATCAATACAAAGAAAACAGTGAGAGCAAATCAAAACAACTCCCAATTACTCCCAATTACTCCCAATTCCTAAGCAAGGCTTGAAGACGGTTGTGAGTTTTCCATTTGATCCTGATTTGAGCATTGATTTGTGAGACAAAATTCTTCAAAAGGTGCTCTTTTGGTATAGATGAGTTCTGAAAGGTTCTTTTGTTTCTTTCCTTCCATATGCCATAAATTGTAATCCCCAAACAAATTCTGGGTATCATATGCTGAGGAGTCCTCCCCTTCCAATGCTGGATCATCCACGACACAGTATTATCCCAAGGGGTGCCATTCCAAATCAGGTTGCATCTCAGCATTAAGTCCTGCCAAATGAAATTGGAGTAAGTACACTCAAAGAAAAGGTGATCATGAGAGTCCATTTGCCTCAGGCATAAAGCACATGCTAATGGCCCTGGAGTATAGTTACAAATTCTATCTTGTGTTGCTAGCCTTCTCTGGATAGCAATCCATAATATAAGTCTAGGAGAGTTCCCAGAGTACCAAACAAAAGGGTGCCAAGGGACACCAGAATTAATGGGTCTAAGGTAGTTCCATACATGAGAGAAGTTATACTTGCCATTAGGAGAAGTAGTCCAAACCATTTTGTCTTGAAGTGTAGTAGGCTGATAAAAATTAGACAAAATGGCCCGAACTTCATTTAGTCCAATGGAATTAGAGGAAGGCCAATTCCATTCCAATTGAGACACAATAGTTGCCACTTTAGCATTAGGGGCAATAGCAGCATCATAGGCAATTCGAGAGGTATACTTCTCAAATAAAGGCCCACAAGGGAGCCAATTATCATACCAAAGTGAAGTATTTAAGCCATTACCGATTTTATGTTTGATTAAAGGCCTAGCTATACTCCTAAGCTTTTTTTTTTCGAAAAACGGTAAATAGATTCCAAAAAGAGGGCTGTACACAAGTACAAGGGGCATACCCCAGGATATACAATAAAGCACAAAGCATAAGGACAAGTGGCAAATCAAACCACTAGAAATGCCTCAAAGGGCTAAATAAATGGGAAAAACAGAAACCTAACCAAGCAGTCAAAACAACTCAAACTCAAAATGAAAATAAATGAGCCAAACCAAACTAATCCCAGTTACTCAACAAGGCTCGAAGCTGGGTGTGAGTTTTCCATTTGATCCTACTTTGAGCATTGATCTGCGAGACAAAAATCTTCAAAAGATGCTCTTTTGGAGTTGATGAGTTCTGAAAAGTCCTTTTGTTTCTTTCTCGCCAAATGCCATAAATTGTTACCCCCAAACAAATTCTGGGTATCATGTGCTGAGGTGTCCTTCCCTTCCAATGCTGGATCATCCAAGAGATTGTGCTATCCCATGGGGTGCCATTCCAAATCAGGTCACATATCATCATCAAGTCCTGCCAAATGAAGTTGGAGTAAGTACACTCAAAGAAAAGGTGATCATGAGAATCCATTTGCCTAAGACATAAAGAACAAGCCAAAGGCCCAAGAGTATAGTTACACATTCTATCTTGGGTTGCTAGCCTTCTCTGTATGGCTAACCATAATATAAAATTCTGTCTAGGAGTACTCCCAGAATACCAAACAAAAGGATACCAAGGGACCTCAGGATTAATGGGTGTAAGGTGGTTCCAGATATGAGAGAAGCTAAACTTACCATTAGGAGAGGTGGTCCAAACAATTGTGTCTTGTAAAGCAGTCGGTTGATAAAAATTGGACAAGAAAGCCCGAACTTCATTAAGACCAATGGAGTTAGAGGAAGGCCAATTCCATTGAAACTGAGATATAATAGTTGCCACTTTAGCATTTGGAGCTATAGCAGCATCATAGGCAATACGAGAGGTGTAGCTCTCAAACAAAGGGCCACAAAGGAGCCAATTATCATGCCAAAGAGATGTACTAAGTCCATTACCAATTCTATGTTTAATTAAAGGCCTAGCTATATTCCTAAGCTTTAAAAGTTTCCTCCAATACCAAGAGCATTGTCCAGGGGCTTTTACCTCCCAAATGCTTTTGGTTTTGATCATGTACATGTGAACCCATTGTTTCCATAAAGAATTATTTGATGGGTCAAGAATACTCCCCAAATGTTTAAGATTAAGCACGGTATTCGTAAGGAAAATGTCTTTAAGGCCAAGTCCTCCTTCTTTTTTTGGTTTACAAACATTGACCCAAGCAATTTTGGCACCATGGACTTTCTCAGTGCCTCCGCTCCAAAGAAACCTGCTCATACATTGCTCCACCTGCTTAAGAACACTTTTAGGTAATATAAACATTCCAGACCAAAAGAGTTGAATCCCAGATAACACAGAACGGATAAGCTGAACCCTACCCGAAAAAGAAAGAAATTTGGATTTCCAAGAGTTAATTCGAGAACAGATTTTAAAAATAAGCTCTGTACAATGACATTTCTTTAATTTAGTAGTTATCAGAGGCACACCTAAATACTTTAAGGGGAGACACCCTTTGGAAAAATGGAGTTCATTCAACAAATCAGTAGTCAAGTTATCATCTACCCCAGACACGAAAAGACAGCTTTTGGTATTATTAGCTTGCAATCCAGAGATCTCATAAAATTGGTTCAGAGTATGTCTAATAAGTTTTGCTGACTCCAAGTCCCCATTTAAAAGAATGATTAAATCATCAGCGAAGCAAAGATGAGAGATTTTCATTTTATCGTATTTCCAGTGGAAGAAAAAGGAACTATTCTGAATGTTAAATTGAAGAAGTTGGCTCAAGGAGTCCATAATAATCACAAATAAGTATGGGGAAATTGGATCTCCCTGCCTAAGTCCTTTAGCTCCATCAAAATATCCCACAGACTCGCCATTAAAATTAATGGAATACCTTGGAGTAGAAATACAAGCTTTGATCCATTTCCTCATTAAAGGAGGAAAACCCAAAATATCAAGAAGATCAAAGAGGAAAATCCAATTAACATGGTCATAAGCTTTCATAAGGTCCACCTTGGCGGCAACCCGAGGTTTTCCACCAGTTTTATGGTAATCTCTTAAAAGGTCTTGAGCAAGTAAAACATTATCACTAATTTTCCTCCCTTTAACGAAGGCCGATTGAGCTTGATCAATAATATAGGGAAGAATCACTTGAAGTTTGTTAGCAATAATTTATTAGATGTGCAAAATGTAAGAAGTTTGGGCACGATTGCAGCAAAATCAAATTAGCACACCCTACTCACAAGCCAGCTCCTGTCAGTGCAGACCAACATATTGCAGGCAATTCTGATGATCTTTGGAGGTTGAAAAGTAAAGGAAAGTTTGTCATACATCATGACCCACACTCTAACCCCTCTTCATCTAATGTGCATATGGATGACCAAATTGATAGCACTGAAACTAAACAGAGTCCAATCCTCTCAAATTCGAAAGGTGGAACTACTGTTACTACAGCTCAAATAGAGAACATACTACAACCAGCATTAGAAGTCCCTTGTGCTCTAGCTACATCCTGTACCAACCAGTTTTTGGCCCTGGAGACACTCCCTGCTGAACAAGGGATTATAGTGGAGCAGCAAAGCACAGACACAATCCATACAATCATAAATCCGATAGTCCAGGGTGCTGTGAATGTTTCCCCCCAAGTTGAAGACAAAGCTCAGACGCCTGTAATAGAAGATAAAGCTAGGTCTTTGGACCAAGGTGAAGACTCAGTGTTGGAAATTTCGAATTCTCCAGATCAAGGGTCTAAACCTCTCCTCTTTATTGGTAACCCTGCCTCTAACTTGGGGGAGGTAGAGCCAACAACCCATTCGGATTTGGATATTCCCAATACTCCATTACAGGTATCTCTGTCCCCTTCCTTCTCTAAATCTCAATCCCCTCAAAAGAATACTAAACAAGGTAAGAAGAATATGAGTAGGAGTTCTTCAGGTAAAAGACGACACCCCTTTAGACGTACTTAATGATTATTGGATGTTGGAATATAAGGGGCCTCAATCAGATTTCAAAACAAATGGAAATTTCCAAATTTGTTAATTCTAACCACATTAATGTTTTGGGGATCACTGAATCCAAAGTTAGAATACCTAACCAAGAGAGCATACAAAAAAGAATGCTCCCTAGTTGGAATTTTGTCACTAATAGCCTACCTAATTCTGTGGATAGAATTTGTGTTGGCTGGAACCCTAACATTGTAAATTTAACGGTTTTGAAGAACACTAGGCAACTTATTCATGTTTCTATTCAAGATGTTAATTTGTCTGTTTCTTTTGAAGCTTCTTTTGTCTACGGCTTTAATACCATCCAAGAAAGGAGAAGTCTTTGGACTGACATCAAGTCCATCTCAGTTTTGCTTGGTCACATTCCCTGGATTACTCTTGGTGATTTTAACGCGGTACTTAATTCTAAAGAGAAGTTTGGGGGTAATCCTGGGAAAGACCAAGGGACTGAGGAATTTAATGCGTGTGTGAATGCCTCTTGCCTTGTAGATCTTCGGTTCACATGGATTTATTTCACTTGGAGCACTACCAGGTACAAGGAAAAACTGGACAGAGCTCTAGTCAATCAAGATTGGCTAGCCACATTTCCCTCAGCCTATGCTCAATTTCTCCCAGCTGGTATCTCTGATCATTCTCCTATTCTTGTTAAAATGGATAACTCTATTAGAAAGAAAGGTCATACGTTTAAATTCTATAACTATTGGACCTCTTTGGATAAGTTCGAGGACTTGGTTAGAAACTCATGGGTCAATAATGTTGAAGGTAATTACCAATTCCAATTATGCAAGAAACTTAAGAATCTTAAAATTGCACTTAAAAAATTCTCTAAAGATTCTATAGGTAGAGAAAAGTTGCTTGCTGACGAGTCTAGAGAAAACCTTATGCAATGCCAGAAATTACTAGATGTGCACCCACATGACCCAACTATCAAAGCACAGGAACGTAGCCTCATGGGAATTTTCCTAGAAGCTATACGTGTGGAGGAAGAGGTGATGAGGCAAAAATCTAGAGTCCAATGGCTTGAAGCAGGAGATAAGAACACCACCTTCTTCCACCAATCCATTAAAAATCGAAGGAATAGGAATAGAATAGTGTCTCTCCTCTTACCTAATGGGGAATATACAAAAAATGAAGCGGAATCCCAACAGGAAGCCATTAGATATTTTAAATCCATGATTGGTACCCCTGCGGCCAATGTCTATCCTGGTTCTAATGTACTCAGGGATATTATCCATAAAAGAATCCCATCGGAAGCCTTTTCTAGTATGGATAATATTCCTAGTGATATAGAGATCAAGGACGCCATGTTTAGCATTCACAGCAACAAAGCACCGGGTCCGGATGGTTACAATGCACATTTCTTTAAAGAAACCTGGAACTTAACCGGTGCTTTAGTAACTCAAGCTATCAAAGAATTCTTTATCCATGGTGAACTTCTGGGAGAAACCAATGCAACCATAATTGCTCTTATTCCTAAAAATCCTAATCCCTCTAAAATGGGTGACTTTCGTCCTATTTCGTGTTGCAACACTATTTATAAATGTATATCCAAAATTATTGCAAAACGAATCCAACTTGTCCTTCCCAATCTTGTTGACAATGCCCAATCTGCCTTTATCAAAGGTCGCAAGATAAGTGATAACATTTTGTTAGCTCAGGATCTCATGAGGGACTACCATAAGCCTTCAGGTCAACCCCGCGTAGCTGCCAAGGTTGACCTTATGAAAGCCTATGATAGTGTTAGCTGGCAGTTTCTTTTGGACTTAATTGATATTCTAGGGTTTCCTCCCAAGATGCAAAATTGGATTAAAAAATGTGTTACTAGCACCAAATACTCCATTAACTTTAATGGTGAATTAATTGGCTACTTTGAAGGTGCTAAAGGCCTCAGACAGGGTGACCCGCTTTCCCCCTACCTTTTTGTTCTTGTTATGGACACTTTGAGTCAATTGCTAAAACACAATATTACTGCTTCAACCCACTTTAAATTTCATTGGAAATGCGATAAGTTGAGTATATCCCACCTGTGCTTTGCTGACGACCTACTGTTATTGTTTCATGGGGATAAAGAATCTGCTCAACTTATGAAAAACACTCTTACTCAATTTTATGATTTCACAGGCTTGCTTGCTAATATTAGTAAGAGTTGTTTATTTACTTCTAGCATTGAGGATACTGTTGTTAATTCCATGTGTCATATATTCCAATTTCCTATTGGATCCCTTCCTCTTAAGTACCTAGGCGTTCCTCTCATAACCTCTAGACTAAAGAAGGGCGATTGTCAAGAACTTGTTTATAAGATTAGCTCTAGAATTACATCTTGGACATCTAAATGCCTATCTTATGCTGGACGACTTCAATTAATTCATTCTGTTTTGTCAGGAATTCAAAATTACTGGTCTGGTATGTTTATCCTACCCAAAAGTATCTTAAAAGAGGTTGAAAAGTTGTTGAGGAGATTTCTTTGGTCTGGTGGCATTGAGAAAGCTTATGGGGCTAAAGTTGCATGGGACCTTGTATGTAAGCCTAAAAAAGAAGGGGGCTTGGGGTTAAAAAATCTTGTCCAACTCAATAAAACAATGAATTTAAAACATATTTGGTCTCTTTTCTCTTCTGGACCAAAATCTCTGTGGGTGGATTGGGTTAAAACTTATCTCTTAAAAAACAATAGCTTTTGGGATACCAAAGCCCCATCCCAGAGTTCTTGGTATTGGAGGAAACTTCTTAAACTCCGAGAGATGGTGAGGCCCTTATTGAAGCACAAAATTGGTAATGGGTGTGGTACCTTCCTTTGGTATGATAATTGGCACCCCTTAGGACCCCTCTTGGATAAATTTAGTCCTAGAGTTGCTTATGACGCAGCGATACCATTGAATGCGCAAGTTAAGGATATCATAGTGGATGGGGAATGGCATTGGCCGCATACTAACACGTTAGAACTCATGGAAATTCGGAGCCACATGCTTGAGCTTCCCCTTCCGTCTGATAATCTTGATAGTGTCGTGTGGGTTCCTTCTCCTAATGGGAAATTTAATCTTGCATATACTTGGGAACACCTTAGAGTTGTTTGCCCTAAGGTCCCATGGCATCGGCTCATTTGGTTCCCAGGGAATATACCAAGGCATAGTTTCATTTCTTGGTTGGCAATTCTTAATCGATTATCTACTCATGACAGGATCTTCCACTTCACACCTGGACCTTTGGGATGTGTTCTATGTCATCAAGGTATGGAAACTCATGATCATTTGTATTTTGGTTGTTCATTCTCTTCTTTTATTTGGCAGGCAGTTCTGCAACGATTGGAGATTACTCCTCAAGCTTCCTCTTGGAGCGCAACTGTGGAATGGGCGGCTAGGACTTGGACAAAGAAAACTCCCCAACACATCATTCCTAAAATGTGCCTTGGGTTGGTGGTGTATAGCATCTAGAGAGAAAGAAATGCCCGAACATTTAACTCCAAAGTCACAACAAAGGAAAGACTTCTTCAAGAGATCGTCCTCCAAATCTCTATCCAAATCCAAATCAAGTGGAGAAACGACCCACTTCTACCTATTTACATTACTAGATGGACGTAATTGTAATTGTTTTGTTAATCTCATTTTGCTCCATTGGAGTATTTTGCTAGTTCAGTGAGAGGGGCCTTTGGGCATTATTGCTTGTTTTGTTTCTGTTTTCTTTAGGGTTCCCCCATCTCCGTTTTCATAGCTCATTGATACTTGGTTAGGGAAGGTCTTTTCTTTGGTTGCTGGCCTTGGAAGTTGTCATCCCTTTTTTGCATCATTTGGATGCTTCTTGCGCTTGTTGTATATCCTGGGGTATGCCCCTTGTATTTTGTATAGTGCCGTTTGGCTTTTTTTTTATTCATTCACCAATTCCCAAAAAAATAATTTTTGAGATGCATTTGTAGATAGTATTACAGCAAGAGATAGGCCTGAAGTCTCCCATCTTAGAAGGATTAGGGACTTTAGGAATCAAAGCAATAATAGTAGCATTAGACTCCCTAAGCATTTCACCTGTGGTGAAAAATTCAGTAATAGCAGAGGTGACATCAGAACCCACAGTGTGCCAAGAATGTTTAAAAAAATGAGCATTAAAACCATCCGGACCCGGGGCTTTGTTATCTTGTAAAGAGAAGAAAGTCTCTTTAATTTCAACAGAGGTGGGAACTCTATCAAGACCCAACAAAAGATTCTCAGGTATCCTTTTATGGATAAAAGTTCTTAACATGTCAATACCCGAGTATGGATTTATAGCTGGTGAACCTAGGAGTGTTTTGAAATATCTAACAGCTTCATATTTAGCATCCTCAACATTACAAGTAAACTGGCCGTTAGGGGTTTCTAATTTGAAAATCCTTTTCCTATTCCTTCTCTCTTTAATATAGTTGAAGAAATATCTAGTGTTTTTATCACCACCCTCCAACCATTGTATTCTAGACTTTTGTTTGAGAGTCTCTTCTTCAATAAAAATAGCATCAAGGAAATTTTGCATGCACACTTTTTGCTTGGTTAAAAGATAAGTGTCATGAGGATTTTGAAGAAGGTCAGATTGGACATTTTCCAACTCTTCTCTGGCTTTGTCAGCAAGAAGCTTTTCTCTACCATAGAAATGTTTGCTGAAGCTTTTTAAATCTTGTTTGACAATTCTAAGTTTATGGCAGATTTGATACTGGAGAGTACCTCTAACATTGGAATTCCAGGCTCGGGAAACCACATTAGAGTAGTTATCAAGTTGAGTCCAAAAGTTATAGAATTTAAAAGATCTTCCCTTTTTTTTTTTTTTTTTTTTTTTTTTTTTTTTTTTTTTCGGAGCAGGCAGGAACCCGCGCGCCTTTATGGACCAGGTCAACCCCAGCTGTAGGGCCCACGGTAAACCTTCCTGGCCCCCGCTGACAGCCCCCACCAACCGCCACGGGAGCGCGTACATCCCAAGCTTACGCTTGGTAGTGGGTGGCCGGGGCCTCGAACTTGAGACGTCTAGGGCACCCCCTGAACGACTGTCCATCCGAGCTAAGTGCCCCGGTTGATAGCAACTTTATCAACATAAGTAATAATAGAGGAATGATCAGAGATACCTGGCTTGTGAAAATGAGTAAAAGAGTTAGGAAAGTTATCCAGCCAAGCTTGGTTAACTAAGACTCTGTCTAATTTTCTTTCTGTAAACTCAGGTTTCCCATATCTTCTATTAGACCAAGTGTAAAACTCCCCAGAATAACGTAAGTCAGAAAGACAAAGTTGGTTCACAAAATCAGTAAAATCATTAATATCAGAATTCAAGCAAGCATTAGCATCAAAAATCTCAGAGGTATTTAAAACAACATTAAAGTCCCCCAAAACAATGTGGTTAAGATTGTTTGAACCAATAGAGCTAGATATAGATTTCAGAGTAGCCCATAGGCTAACTCTCTCAGGGCCAGTGTGAGCTCCATAAATGAAAGAAGCTTCCAAGGAAATGGTCTGGTCATCATTTTCAATAAGAGTGTGAATAACCTGGGGGGTAATTCTAAGTATAGAGAGTTTAATTTTGTCAGGATTCCAAGCAACCCAAATTCTACCAACAGAGGTAGTAGAACTATTGGTAACAAGGCTCCAATTTTTAAAAATACTTTTTTTGATCATTTCCTCATTAGGCTGTCTCACTTTGGTTTCAACAATACCAATAACATCAAGGTTATTTTGGAAGATAAATTTAGCAACCTCAAATTGTTTAAAGGGTTGGTTGAGACCCCTTATATTCCAACAGCTTATAATCATTAATTTCTTTTTTTTTTTTTTCGGGAAATGGTAAATAAATAAAAAGGAAAAAGCCAAACGGCATCTACAAATGTACAAGGGGCATACCCCAGGAAGTACAACAAAACCCAATATATAAAGGGGATGAAACACTTACAAAATCAAAAAAACCAGAAAGGGCCCATCCACAAGAGCCATCTAACTCATATCAAAGCAACCCTTACGAGACATCGCAAAGGGGAAACAAATGGAAGGTAAAGGACAACTTAGCCAAAGCTGAGCACAAAACCGCCCAAAACATACAAAGCATTAAAGCCCATCTAATAAAAGAACAAGAAAGGAACAAAACTCAACACTCAAAACTCAAAACTCAACAAGGCCTCCATCGCTCAAGAAGGTTAGAGAGAAGAGGGTCGTCTTTCCACTTGATTCGAATCTGGATAAGAATTTGATTGCAGATTTCTTGGAAAATAATCTCTTTGCTTTTTGTTTCCATCTTGAAGGTTCTGGCATTCCTTTCTCTCCAAATATTGTACACAGCGATCCCTAAACTCATTTTCTGGATTATATTTTTCGGGTGCCTATTCTTCCAAGTCCTTGCTGCTAATGTTACTGATTTGCTTAAATCTACACCAAGGGATATTGTTTATGAAGATGAGTCTCTTGAGATTCCAGAAGATTGGGAAGAGATCACTGCAAATAAGGCTCAGTTAGATGTTGAAGAAGGGGAAGTGGTTGTTAGTGAAGACGATGAACAACCAGATCATGAATACCATAATAGTTTGCTTAAAGATTCTAATGAATACTTGAGGAAAAATCTCAAGGTTGCCCAAGCACAGATTCAACAATTGCTGAAAGAGAAGGCAAATCTCAAAGCTATGCAAGGTTCAAGTGCTGTCCCTTCTGGGTCAAGGAGTGGGAATAGCATTGGGAGAACTCCTTACAAATCTGGAGGGAATAGAGGGGGATTTAGATCTGGCCATGATTGGAGGAAACATCAATTTAAGCCCTTTGACATTTGTGGTACTGATGGAAGCTCTAGTGATGATCAACATGGGAATGGAGAGAGGAAAATGTGGAAAGCAGTTCATGTTAAAAATCCTAACGCTGGTGTTCTTCATACCCCTTCTGCTGGGGCTATTGAATCTAATCAAAAGGATCTATCTCCTAAGTTAGGATACCAATCCGAGCCTCTTGTCTCTTATGGTAGTCCAAAAACCTCAAGTGGGTCTGCTCATTCTTCAAAATCTGTTGAAAATAAAATAATTTCACTTTTTGATCCTAAAAACAGACTTGTTGATTCAACCAAAATGTTTTCTTCGAATGGGGCCCACTGTCCACCCAGGATAGAGTCTAACGGCTATATGCATCAGCACATGGGCACTCCTGCTGCTCCCCTAAATCCCGGCGCATTGTCCACGCCCCAATTGCCTTTGGCGAGTGCTGTCCACGCCCATGAGCTGTCAACCTCCTTGGCGCCTAAATATATTGATAATTTACTGAATCCAGCAAAGTCTTCAGCAAGTCTTGCCACCTACACGCACGAAGTTGGTACCCATCACATGGGTGCTCCTGCTTTTGCCTTAAATTCCGGCGGTTTATCTCTTTCACCAAAGCAACTTGCTACCCTATGCGAAGAGCAGCCCACATTATTGACTAAAGGTTGTGGAGCCTCCGTAATTACCCCTTTGCCCTCTCAGGGAAATGTCTCTCCAAGTAAGCAAAGTTGGTCTTCCCTTGTTACCAAGAATACCCCTATCGGTTTCTCAGTTAAATATATAAAACCCAATGACTTTACTAATCGACATTCTATTTCTGTGCCTACGGAAATAATTGAGAAAGGTAGCAGAAGTTGGGAGAATACCCTGGTTGGGTACTTCATAGGGAGGAAAATTTCCTACACTTATATCAGGGATACAACAGCAAAGATGTGGTCCAAGATGGGGCTAATTGACATGTTGGCAACAGGATCTGGTTACTATTTTTTCAAGTTCCAGAGCAGGGAGGAGAGTGCAGCTGTGTTGGAAGGGGGTCCGTGGCACATTCCAGGACAACCCATACTCCTAAAAAATTGGGAAGCAGGGCTAGAATTAACTAAAGATGCTCCTTCTACTGTTCCTATTTGGGTTCACATATATGGTATCCCTCTTGAGTACTGGAACTCTGATGGTATGAGCTACATAGCAAGTGCGATGGGAAAACCTCTTCATGTTGATAAGATGACCGCTACTTGCAGAAGGATATCATACGCTCGTATATGCATTGAAGTCAGTGCTGAGAATGAATTGTTGAAAACGCTAGAAGTTGGAAGTGATGATCCTAATCAGGAAAAGGTGACCCTACGTGTGGAATACCAATGGAACCCAGTCCGTTGTGAGAAGTGCAAAAAGTTTGGGCATAATTGTGTGAAGATTCCCAAACTTCAAAACTCTACTACCTCAGCTCCTAAGGATAAAACCTCTGAAGAAGAGGGAGGATGGATTAAACAAGGCAAGGGGAAGAATGTTAGGGAGACTGAGGGTCCTATATCTATGACCAAGGATGGAGATAAGCCTTCTCTTGGGGAGTATTCTAACTCTAAGGAGTCACAAGACATTTGTGCGAGTCTAAGTGATCCTACTAAGGATATAAATACCACGATTGTGGATAGAATCCAGCACACTGTTATTGGTAAAAAAACAAGAGACCATTATGGAAAATAATCAATTTTCCATGCTTCAAGAGTCTTTTACTGAAGGGGACACAAGAGCTCAGCAACACAACACGGCTATATTCATTACAGGGGATAAGGAGACAGGGGATAATAGAAGTTCTCAGGATGCAATAGCAACAGAAAGCGGTAAGGACAATGAAAAGGAGCATAAAGTAAAACCAGGAGAATCCTCTTCGACAAAAGGCTCTTTAGGGGAATCATCCCTCAGCTCTCCTGCGAGAACCACTCAATCTACTGGCCAAAATAGGAAGAACAGGAATAGTTCTTCAGGCAAGAAACGACACCCCTTCAAACGTACTTAATGTTAGTTAGCTTTTGGAATATTAGAGGGCTAAATATGCCCCTCAAACAAAAAGAAATTGAAAATTTTGTTTTTGAAAACAAAATTGATGTTTTGGGTATGCTTGAAACAAAGGTAAGAATGCCTAACCAAGATAAGATTCAAAAGAATTTTCTCCGCAATCGGAAGTTTATAACTAATAGCAATCCTCAAGGTGTGGATAGAATTTGGATTGGATGGAATCCAGACAAAGTGATCTTGACACATTTAAAAAGTTCTTGTCAAGTTATGCATGTTTTTATTGAAAATTTGGACCATTCCGTAGGCTTTGAGGCT
Organism: Hydrangea macrophylla; assembly: GCA_033977485.1. NCBI lineage: Eukaryota > Viridiplantae > Streptophyta > Magnoliopsida > Cornales > Hydrangeaceae > Hydrangea > Hydrangea macrophylla. Next base: position 49,082,986 of record CM066984.1, on the reverse strand, counting down.
TCTTTCATTTATGTTTTCAACACTGTGCAAGAAAGGAGGAGTCTTTGGGCTGAATTATGTCTTATTTCTGGCTCCCTTGGGTCTCGTCCTTGGATAGCCCTTGGAGATTTCAATACGGTTTTAAACCCTCTTGAAATATTTGGGGGAAATCCGAATAGAGACCAAGGGGCAGAGGAATTTAACACTTTTGTGAATGCCACTTGCCTTGTAGATCTTCGTTATACAGGTGTTTTCTTCTCTTGGAGTCGGAATACTTCTACTCAATTCATTAAAAAAAAGTTGGACCGAGCTATGGTCAACCAAAATTGGCTCGGCAGATACTCCACTGCCCATGCTAACTTCCTCCCAGCTGGTATTTCTGATCATTCTCCTGTTCTTATCACAGTTGATACTAATCAAAGGAAAAAAGGGCTTCCCTTTAAGTTTTATAATTTTTGGACCTCTTTGGATAGATTTGCTAAAACTGTTGCTAATTCGTGGTCCCATAATGTTGAAGGAAATTTTCAATATCAAATATGTCACAAGCTTAGGAATCTTAAAGTCGATCTTAAAATTTTTGCTAAAAGTTCCTTTGGCCGTGAAAATATGAGAGCGAAGGAAGCTAGAGAGGACCTTCAGCGGTGTCAAAGCCTTCTTGATGATAACCCCCATGATCTAACTCTCCGTCGTCAAGAGAGTTATTTAATGGGGACTTTCTTGGAGGCCATAAGGGTGGAGGAAGAGGTTATAAGCCAAAAATCTAGAGTTCAGTGGCTTGAGGCAGGTGATAGGAATTCTGCCTATTTCCATCAATTTGTTAAGAACCGTCGTAATAGGAAACACATTGTGTCCCTTGAACTCCCTGATGGTAGCTATACTAATAATGCAGAGGAAGCAAAAATTGAAGCTATAAGGTATTTTAAAAATCTTTTGGGTGCTCCTGCGTCTAATTCCTACCCTGGGGCCTCCTTGCTTAGAAACTTTATTCACAAACGGATCCCTGAGGAGTCTATCATAAGTATGGACCGTATTCCTACTAATGAAGAAATAAAAAATGCTATGTTCAGTATCCATAGTAATAAGGCTCCTGTCCCAGATGGATTTAATGCTCATTTTTTCAAAGAAACTTGGAACTCTACTGGTACTTTAGTTACTCTTGCCATAAAAGAATTTTTTATTACTGGAGAGCTTTTAAAAGAATCCAATGCTACCATCATTGCCTTAATCCCTAAAATTCCTAATCCTTCTAAGATGGGTGACTTTAGGCCGATCTCTTGTTGCAACACTATCTACAAATGTATTTCCAAAATCATATCTAAGTGTATCCAAACTATTCTCCCCGACCTTATCGATGATGCTCAATCTGCCTTCGTTAAAGGTCGTAAAATAAGTGACAATGTTCTCTTAGCCCAAGATCTCATGAGGGATTACCATAAAGCTTCTGGACACCCTCGGGTGGCAGCGAAAGTTGACCTCATGAAAGCCTATGATAATGTTAGTTGGAAATTTTTATTTGATTTGCTTGATGTGCTTGGCTTTCCTACTAGAATGAAAATGTGGATTAAGGCTTGTGTGACCACTCCTAGATACTCTATAAATTTTAATGGTGAGTCCATTGGGTACTTTGAAGGGGCAAGGGGTTTAAGACAAGGTGATCCTATATCCCCCTATTTATTTGTTATTATTATGGATACCTTGAGCCAATTGATAAAATATAATATCCACAGGTCCTCTTGTTTCAAGTACCATTGGAAATGTGAGAAAATTAAAATTTCACACTTGTGTTTTGCTGATGACCTTTTGTTACTATTTTATGGTAACCAAGAGTCAGCTCAACTTATGAAAGACACTCTTAACCAGTTTTACGATCTCACGGGATTAAAAGCTAATACTAGCAAGAGTTGCATGTTTATGTCCGGTGTTGGGGAGGATGACTCCATCTCTATATGTCGCATTATGCAGTTTCCTCTTGGGTCCCTTCCCATGAAATATCTTGGGATTCCTCTTATCACGTCTAGACTAAAGAAGAGGGATTGTGATGACCTTGTTAATAAGATCAGTTCTAGAATTACTTCCTGGACCTCAAAGTGTCTTTCTTTTGCTGGTAGATTGCAACTTATTCAATCTGTGATAACAGGTATCCAGAACTATTGGGCGGCCATGTTTATTTTACCTAAGAGTGTTCTTAAAGAGGTTGAGAAATTTATGAGAAGATTCCTTTGGTCCGGAGATATTGAGCACTCTTTTGGCTCTAAAGTCTCTTGGACTAATGTTTGTAAACCTAAAAATGAAGGGGGCTTGGGATTGAAGAATTTAATTCAACTTAATAATGTGTTGAATTTTAAACATATTTGGGCTTTATTTTCTACGAATCGTATTTCTATTTGGGCTAACTGGGTCCAAACCTACATGCTTAAAGGGAAGAGCTTTTGGGCAGTCAAGCCTCCTTCACAATGTTCTTGGTATTGGAGGAAACTTCTCAAACTCAGACCCTTGGTTAGACCAATGCTTAAACATAGAATAGGTAATGGTTGTGGTACCTACCTTTGGTACGATAATTGGCACCCTATGGGCCCCATTGTGGAAAGACTTGGCCAGAGAGTTAGCTATGATGCGGCTATCTCCTTGGATGCAAAGGTGTCTGAGGTTGTGGATAGAGAGAATTGGAATTGGCCACTTACTAATACTCTTGAACTTATTGAAATTAGAGGCCAATTAAGGTCCTTGCCCCCCCCCCCCCCCCCCCCCTTCGGAGACACAGGATAAAGTTATTTGGATCCGCTCTCCCAATGGCCAATTCTCCTCGGGTCATACTTGGAATCACATTAGAGATTCAAGTCCTAAAGTTCCTTGGTTTAGGCTTATTTGGTTTCCAGGAAATGTTCCCCGTCATAGCTTTATTATGTGGTTGGCCATTCGCCAAAGGTTATCCACTCATGATCGTATTTGCTCCTTCACTCCAGGGCCCTTGGCATGTGTGTTATGTCACAAAGGTATGGAATCTCATGATCATTTGTTTTTCAACTGCTCAATTTCTTTTATGAGGTTTATTCTTCTTACCTGAAGAAGATCCTTTTTTATTTCTTTTACCTTGACTAAGGCAATTCTGAGTTCTATTAAAGGGGGATATAAGAGGAGAGATCTGACCTGGATCAATAGGGAGACCAACCCTCTGATTAGGGCTGGCAGGAGTGGTTGGGGAGAAAAGTGAAGCAGAATCATTGTCTTCCTCTTCCAATTCATATTCCTGACATTCCTTATTGCCCTCATTGGGTTGCTGCATGGATTTAGGGATTTGCTGAGAAGGTTTCTCTTCCACCAAATCTGTGCTCATAGAGTTTGGCGACAGGGAAGCTTGGTCTTTCTTTTCTTCAACTGCAGCCTTAGCATTATGAGATATAAGTTCTTGTTCATGTGACTCTTCCATCTGCAGGTGACTTGGTGATATAATATATTTGCAAGAGTTGACAGTATCTGATTCAGCAACCACATACTCCCTAAGTAAAGGACCTGAGCTGTTCCTGGATTTCCGTGATTCCTCATCAGGAGGTAACACATTTGGACCTTGGATAAGTTGAGGTTCTCCTTCCTTCACTGAAGTTGGTAGATCACTGGGATCCTCTATCTCATTGACTTCCAAGGAGGAAAACATATTACTGTTCATAACCAGGCTCTTGGGACTTAAGGAAGCAGAAGAAATAAAATGAATATCTGGACTTGTCCCTGAGTTGGCATCCTTGGCAGTACCAATAGTAGATTCATCCATATTGAAATGAGTTAAGGTAGTACCTCTATTTTCAACCCTAATGAACTTGCCCCCCTTGGTTTGCCAAGCACCTTCAGTATTTTCCGGATTAATAGAAGAAGCTTTCTGGGTATGACTTGGAACTTTGGGTAATTTAGCACAATCATGGCCAAATTTCTTGCATTTAGCACATTGAATTGGGTTCCATTGGTATTGAATTGGAAGGTAAATTGGGTCAATCTCACCCGTAATAGGGTCTTCAAAATCAATAACAAGTTCTTTGGGTAACTCCTGCTTAGCATTCAACTCAATGCATATACGAGCATAAGAGATTCTTCTTCCTTCAGCAGTGACTTTAGCAACATGCAGAGGTTTCCCGATTGCACTTGCAATGTGACTTAGTCCCAGAGGATTCCACAGTTCAAGAGGAATATTATAAATATGTACCCAAACTGGGATTGTGGAGACTGCCTCTCTGGAAAGAGTGAGGCCAGACTGCCATTTCCTCAAAATAATAGGCTGCCCACTCACATGCCATGGACCACCTTCAAGAATAGCCAAACATTCATCCTCACTATTGAATTTAAAGAAGAAAAATCCTGAATCAGTAGCTACCATGTCATGCAAGCCCTTCTTTCCCCATAATCTTTCAGTAGCATTCTTGACAAAAGAAAATGGGATTTTCTTCCCAATGAAATAACCAACAAGTGTGTTATGAAAGAACTTAAGAGATTTCTAATGGAACTAGAGAGAGAAGCTCCTCCCTCTCTCTAGTTTTTCTTTGCTATGGGTTCATCCAAAAAGAAGAGAAACCAAGGTTCAGGTGGTAAATCTGGATCCCAATCATCATCTACTACACCCTCTAAGCTTCATAGTCTAGATGGTAAATCTGGTTCCCCAGTTTCCTTTCCTTCCAAGGAATTCCCTTGTGTTTCTGATGCTTTGAAGCTGGGTGCTCAATCTTTTATTACCCCTGAACTGGCAAGGAAATACATGCTCAATGGTGATGGTTCTGTTAAGCTTAGAGAAGGATCTACAATTTGTGGCTCCCAATCTAAAGGTGTGGTTCATGTTCTTAATGCTGCTAAGTCAACCTCTTGTGTTAATATTGATCCTGGATCTCCTATCCTGCCTATTGCTCATGGTTCCTCTATTAAGGACCTTGTACTTGTAGAAGATTGGGAAGACCAAGTTGAATTTGAGGGTGGAAGGCCTGTCCAAGATTTTACTTTCAAATCACTTCAAGATTCCAACGAAATCCTTAAACAGAAAAAGCATGCTAATAACTTAAAGGAAGAGGCCCATGGCCATATGAGTGAAGAAATGGATCCTGGTCATGACTTCATTATTTCAAACCCTTCTCGTTCTGAAATCGTTGGCTTGACAAATGATGAAGTTATTGTGCTATCCAAAGAAAGTGACATGGCTGGGAAGGACTCTACAGGTGAGTAAAGGGAATCGGAAGGTGATGAACAGGTGAAATGTGTGGCCTCCCTTAGGCGTATAGCTGAGTTGGAAAGTGAAATCTTGTTGCTTAAGTCAAAATCCATTGGTGTTAACACTCAGATTGGAAGATCACCAATTGAGTCAAATCTCAAGGATGAGACTTTTTTTGATCCAAAAAATGCAGCTAGCCCCAAACCAAATGTGGTTTCTGCTAGTGTGTTGCACGTCCCACGCGCCAAGGTTAGCAACGGTCATATTTCTCTCTCTCCTACATTGGATAAAGGTGCTGGTACGCACATGGCCTGTGCAGCCTTTACCGAAAGTTCCGGACCTTTGTCTACTAATGGCACCAAATGTTCAGTGTATGCAACTAGTTTGATTGATAGTGCCTTCCACGTGGCACAGCTTGGCAATGACAACCCGAAGTCTACCATTTTGAATTTGCAAAGTCCAGTGGTCACTTTGGGCACAATGAATTGCGTGGACAATGAAATGCGGGCCAATTCTTCCACTGTTACCCCATGTGCACACATGGGCACAGCCTTTAATCCCGCAAATCCCGGCGCTGATGAGTGTTTTCTTAATGCTAGGGGCCCCATCAGTGGCTCGGCTTCGACTTCTTATCCGGCGCAAGCTATTCCTGGAAATGGATTTTCCAATCCCAAGCTGCAATCCTCCCAAGTTGCTCCAATGTTAGCTAAAACCGAGGTTGGGGTGGTCAATTTGCAAGTTGTTCCTAGTATCAAAACTCTTCCAATCCCAAGCTGCAGGCTTCCCAATATCAATGCTCCTCAGTCTGGGTCCAGCCCGCATGATTCGGCCATCCATGCTGCTAGTAGTCCCCAAAAATCATGGGCCTCCCTAGTTCGGAAAACTGAACATTCAAACCTTAAACTCAGTTATATCAAACCTAAAGAAGGCTCAGTTAGAACTCTGGTCAAGCTCTCTGAGGATCTCACCACTCAGGGCTGTAGAGCTTGGGATAATACCCTTGTTGGGTATTTCATTGGCAAGAAACTCCCCTATACACTTGTTAAGAATGCTACCTCAAGACATTGGACCAAGAAAGGGCTGACTGACATGCTTGCCACAGACTCAGGCCACTTTATTTTCAAATTTAATTCCAGGGATGAAAGTGAAGCAGTGTTGGAAAATGGCCCTTGGCATGTTGCTGGCCAGCCCATCCTTTTGCGAAATTGGCAAGCAGGGATGGTTCTTGATAAGGAAATCCCAAAAACAGTCCCTATTTGGGTTCATATCTATGGTATTCCTCTTGAGTATTGGAATGCTGAGGGCCTCAGCCACATTGCTAGTGCCATTGGGAGGCCCCTACATGTGGACCGAATGACAGCTACTTGTAGAAGGATATCATATGCTCGGATCTGTATTGAGGTAAGTGCTGATTTTGAATTGTTAAAAAATTTTGAGATTGAAGTGATTGATCCTATTTCTAAAGAGACTGAGAGGATTGGGCTTTCTGTTGTTTACCAATGGACTCCAGTTAGGTGTGTAAAGTGTAAACGTTTTGGTCATGACTGCTCTAGGATCCACAATAATCAATCCCTTACAAAGAAGGCCACTATCCCCATAAAAGTGAATTCCAATCTTAGTGAGGATGAGGGAGTTTGGTTGGTGAAAGGTAAAGGTAAGAGGGAAGATGCTATTGAATCACCCTCCAATGCTGATATCCCTTCAACTGGACAGATCCCTATGGATGAGGTTAACAATCCTGTTACTCATTCTGGTACTCATAATGAACTTACTAAATTGCCTGCTGAGAACCCTATTTCAAGTGTGAAGACTCTTATTAATTCTGTTCAAACAGCCCCAAATGAGATCTCTTCTTCCAGAGATCTTATTGGTGTTGTTAAACCTCCTTCTCAATCCTCTCTAGTTACTGTCACTAATGGTAACAATGATACCAATATCCTCAAGATGCATGGTCCCAACATTACTCATAGTAACCAATTCTCTGTTTTGGATAACCTTGACTGTGACCATGTTGTTAAGGTGCAAATTGATAAAGTTGATCAGAAGTTTGAGTCTCCCATGGTTGGTCTAGGTACCTTACCTGGTGAAAATCAGCCTTGGGTTGAGACAACAGACAAACAAGAAGTCCAAAATGGTACCAATGCTCTTGTTGCTGCTGCTGACAATACTATCTCTCCTGATAAGTCTACTGCATTTGGTAAGCCACAAAACTGGGAGAACTCCTCATCTGGTTCTTCAGGTAAGCCAATCTTCCCCCCTCCCAATTTTAATGATATTTAGTTGTTGGAACATTAGGGGCCTTAATCTGCCCACAAGGCAATCTGAAGTTTCCAAATTTATTTATGAAAATAATATTGACATTATTGGTATTACTGAAACTAAGGTTAGACAAGTTAATGAAAGCTTTATTAAAACTAAATGTTTAAAGCATTGGAACTTTGTTACTAATAGTAGCCCTAATTCTGTTGGTAGAGTTTGGGTTGGTTGGAACCCTGACAAAATTAACCTTACTGTTCTTAAAATCTCCTCCCAACTTATACATGTTGCCATTGAGAGGGATGACAAGTCTCTCTCCTTTGAAGCTTCTTTCATCTATGGTTTTAACACTGGTCAAGCTAGAATGGACCTATGGTCTGACTTAAGGTCCATTTCCCTGAATAATAGGGCCACTAACTATATTGCTCTTGGAGACTTTAATGTGCCTTTAAGCCCAGATGAAGTTTCTGATCCTAACATTGGCTGGAATAATGAAATGAAGGATTTTAAAAAGGCTATTAATGAAAGTTGCTTAGTGGACCTTAGATACATTGGTGAACAGTTTACCTGGAGTAACAAAAGGTATGGTAGGCCAGACTTTTCCCAAAGGAAGCTTGATAGAGCTCTGGTTAATCAAGCTTGGATTGATAATCTCAGTGATTCGTTTGCCCACTTCCAGGTTCCAGGTATCTCTGATCATTCTCCTATTGTTGTTCATATTGATAAAAGTAAGAGTAGGAAAGGTAGGGCTTTTAAATTCTATAACTACTGGACTAAATTGGACTCCTACAATGATTTTGTTAAAAATGCTTGGGATATTACTGTTGAAGGAACTGCCCAATTTCAACTCTGCCACAAGCTCAGGTCCCTTAAAAAGGAACTTAAGCAGTTTAGCAAACTTACCCTTGGACAAGAAAGGATTAATGCTGACAAAGCTAGAGAAGATTTAAAAAGAGCCCAAGCCCTTTTAATTCGAGATCCAGAAAACCTGGGCTTGATTGACTGGCACAATATTTCTTTGAAAATTTTTCATGAAGCTATTTGGGTTGAGGAGGAAATCCTTAAACAAAAATCTAGACTACAATGGTTAGATGCTGGAGATAAAAATTCTAGATACTTTCATATGTCTATTAAGTCTAGGAGAAACATGAAAAGAATTTTTATGCTTGAAAAACCTAATGGGACTTTCACTACTAGTTGTAATGAAGCTAAGGATGAAGCTATTAGGTATTTTCAAAACATGCTTGGTACTGCTTCTAATCATGTTTATCCTGGTAAAGAAGCCCTTAGAAGTGTTATCCATAAAAGAGTTCCTCTGGAGCTTATGGCAGAGTTGGATAGGATCCCTTCTGATATTGAGATCAAGAACACTTTATTCAGTATGCATAGTAATAAGGCTCCTGGTCCAGATGGCTATAACTCTTTTTTCTTTAAGAATTCGTGGGCTATTACTGGTCCTTCTTTTACTGCTGCTATTAGGGAGTTTTTTCATAGTGGTGAGATGCTTAAAGTGGCTAATACTACGCTTATTGCTCTGGTTCCTAAAGTTCCCAATCCCTCCCGGATGGGAGATTTTAGGCCCATTGCTTGCTGCAATACTGTGTACAAATGTATCTCTAAAATCATAGCCAATAGACTTCAAATGATCCTCCCTACTATGGTTGACCAGGCCCAATCCGCTTTTGTAAAAGGTAGGAAAATTAGTGACAACGTTCTTCTTGCTCAAGACCTCCTTAGGGATTACCACAAACCCTTGGGTAAACCTAGAGTGGCTGCTAAGGTAGATATCATGAAAGCCTATGATAGTGTGAGTTGGGAGTATCTCATTGACTTATTGGATGTTCTTGGTTTCCCCCCCAATTTAAAGAAATGGATTACTGCTTGCATTACTACTCCTAAGTACTCTATTAATTTCAATGGTGAGTCTGTGGGTTTCTTTGCTGGAGCTAAGGGTATCAGACAAGGTGACCCAATCTCTCCTTATCTTTTTGTCCTTGTCATGGATACCCTTAGTCAAATGCTCCATCATTTCATTAGGATTAGCCCTTACAAGTATCATTGGAAGTGTGATAAGCTCCAAATATCCCATCTCTGTTTTGCTGATGACCTTCTTATCCTTATGAATGGAGATGTTGAAACTGCTACTGTTATTAGAAATGTTCTCAACCAATTTTATCTCTTCACTGGGCTTCAAGCTAATAATACTAAAAGTTGTCTCTTTTTTTCTAATGTTGAAGAGGATATGGCTGATAATATCATTTCTACCCTCAACTTTGTTAAAGGTACCTTGCCTGTTAGGTACCTTGGGGTGCCTCTTATTACCTCTAAGCTCAAAAAACAGGATTGTGAGGATTTGGTTAGTAAAATTTGTGCTAGAGTTAACTCTTGGAAATCTAAATTCCTGTCTTATGCTGGTAGAGCTCAATTGATTAATTCTGTTTTGACAGGTATTCAACTTTACTGGTCTGGTATGTTTGTTCTGCCCAAAGGAGTTCTCAAACAAGTGTCTCAAATTATGGCTATATTCTTATGGACTGGTAACACTGATATTAGCCATGGTGCTAAGATTGCTTGGGATATAGTCTGTAGACCCAAGAAGGAAGGAGGCTTGGGTTTCAAAGACATTTTTTTTAACTAATACTGTTTTGAATCTCAAACACATTGGAAATCTTCTTGATCCGTCGAATATTTCTCTATGGAAAAATTGGATCCATCTGTATATGCTGAAAAATAACAATTTCTGGCAAGTCAAAATTCCTTCCCAATGCTCTTGGTATTGGAGAAAACTGTTGAAACTTAGACAAGTTGCCAAGCCTTTGCTTTCTTATAAAATTGGGAATGGTGAACACACTTTTCTTTGGTTTGATAATTGGCTCCCTTTGGGCCTTCTCTTGGATAAAAATACTGCTAGAATTGCCTATGATGCTGCTATTAATATTAATGCTAAAGTTAGTTCCATTATTAGAAATTGTGACTGGAATTGGCCTAGAACCCACTCCATTGAACTGGATGAAGTTAGGACTATTTTATCCAATCTCTACAAACCTTCCAGTCTTCAGGATACTATAAGATGGCTTGTTACCCCTACGGGGAAATTTAATACTCCCCTCATTTGGAATCACTTGCGGAACCATCACCCTGTTGTTCCTTGGCATGACAGTGTGTGGTACCAAGGAGGAACTCCTAGGTCGAGTATTATCCTGTGGCTTGCTGCACATAACAGATTGTCTACCCATGACAGGATTGCCTCTTTTACCCCTGGTCCCCTTGCTTGTGTTTTCTGTCATTCTCATCAAGAGACTCATGATCATTTGTTCTTTTCTTGCTCTTACTCTCATGGTATTTGGCAGGAAATAATGCAGAGGTGTGGACTGGCCTGGAATGGGCATGGATGGAATGACACTTTGCAGTGGATGGCTCATCATCTTAAAGGAAAGAAAATGCATCACTTGATTCCTAAAATGTGCTTGGGAGTTACTGTCTATGGGTTATGGAAAGAAAGGAACAACAGATCTTTCAAACGTATTTTTTGTCCTAGTGCGATCACTCTTAAGAGCTTAATTTCTCAAATCAATGCTCTTATTAGGGTGAAGTGGAAACATCAGAGAAATTTTGACGCCATTATCTGTAATTGGCTTTAATGCCAATCTTTTTTGTTGTTTGCTTGTTGGTTTTTGTCTTGTTTTAAATCTATGTTGTTTGGTAGCTGTCCTTGCTACATGTTGCTTTTTTGAGCCCTGATTTTTCTTGTATATCCTGGGGTATGCCCCTTGTACTTTTGTACTCCCTCCTTTTTTGGAATCTATTTACCATTTTCCGAAAAAAAAAAAAAAAAAAACAAGTGTGTTATGCCAAGCATGGCTTCCTTCTATGAAAACTTCCTTTGGAATCCTGAGATGCTGGTTAAAAATCCCATCCGGAGGTTCAATGTAATTTAGTTTAAATCCTAAAGAGCTCTGTTGGGTAACCAAAGAAGCCCAAGACTTGGTGTCTCTAGGATTAACTAAATTTTTAGTAGGTAGATTTTCGGAATTTGCTTGTATAGGTGGACCATTCAGTTTGGTTAAAGGAATAGGAACAGTAGAGGATGTAGTCATGTTGTTACTAGAACTAGCCACGTTAGTAGCATTATTATACAAATTGTCTAAAGCTAAAGTGGGATGGTGGGCCCCCAATTGCATGCTATTCATTTGAGGAGAGGAAGAATTATGCACCTTAGTTGACTGATTAGGAGACATACCTCCGGATTTAAAGGGTAAAGGACAATTGATCATGTGACTTACTGTTGAGTCTGAAGCAATAGCAGAATCAAGTACAAGGCCCATGTGGTTAGCTGCCATGGACATTGCGCCGGGTAATGTGGGAAAGTGGGGATTGCCCATGTGCTTGTCAGCGCGCTGCAGTGCAATATGCGGATGACTTGCTTTAGCACTTGTGCCCATACCCTTGCGTGTATGGCCAGTAATTTCAGATTCCACTTCACCGCCAAACGCAGGCTTTTTCAATGCCTCGTTAGAAATAATGTGACCGTTAGGTCCAATTGTGGGAGATCTGAGGGCCCCAGTCATGGCAAACTCCTTGGAGATAGAATCTTTAGGAATTTTTGGATCAAATTTCTGTTCTTTGACATTCTGAACACTAGTATCATCATGCCCAAACCTAGACTTTGAACAACTATCAATACCGGCAGAAGCCTCATTTTGTCTTTGCAAACCCTCCAACAGATATCTCAATTGAGCATTTTCATCAACCAATTTAGAATTCAGTTTAAAGGCAGATTCTAACCCAACTTTGAAAGGTTGATCACATTGAAATTCACCTTCTTCAAGCCCTTCCACCTCAGAGACCTGGTTAACTGAGCCATAAGACAAGCCTTCTACACCATTAGCCTTTAAGTCTCCCACTTTCCTCAGTCTGTTATTAGCTTGGGCAAGGACAAGTTCACTAGCATTAGGGGCAAGAGACTTCCTCCTTAGTAATTCATTAGAATCCTGTAGTTTAGGAAAAAGAGATGATCTATCAGACCCTCTCCCCTCCACCTCAACTTGACTAGGGGATTGAATTTCCCAATCTGCTGGATTTGCTAGATTGACCATCTCTTCTTTAGATGCCTCAAGGCTATCCACCTTGGATAGATCAGAGATGCCACCATCTCCAATACTAAACATAATAGATTTGGAAGGATTTGAGATAAGAAAATCCTTCCCACAATGTTCAGTAATAGAAGCACCTTGGACATTCAGAATACCATTGCTATGAATAATATCATTCTTCTTGGATGGACTAACTGAATCAATGGCCCACTTAATGAGCTGATCATTCTTCTCAATCATAGTACCAGATTTGCTTGACATGTTAGATTTGAGTATACTCTTATGTTTTCCCATCTTCTCATAGCAAAGAAAAGAAAGGAAACAAACAAAATATGAAAAGAAATCAGAAATCAAAAAGATGTTCTAGAGAGAGGTTAGAGCTTCTCTCACTAACCCATCTTACTACCCCACTGTTACTTGGTATCTTTGCTATACTCCTAAGCTTTAATAGCTTTCTCCAATACCAAGAGCATTGTCCAGGGGCTTTCACCTCCCAAATGCTTTTGGATTTGAGCATGTACATGTGGATCCACTTTTTCCATAACGAGTTATTAGAAGGGTCAAGAATACTCCCTAAATGTTTCAAATTGAGCACTGTGTTCGTAAGAAAAATGTCCTTTAGACCGAGGCCTCCCTCTTCTTTGGGTTTACAAACATTCACCCAAGCAATTTTAGCACCATGTATTCTTTCAGTTCCTCCACTCCAAAGAAATCTGTTCATACATTGTTCCACCTATTTAAGCACACTTTTAGGTAATATAAACATTCCAGACCAAAAAAGTTGAATCCCAGATAACACAGAACGGATAAGTTGAGTCCTACCAGCAAAGGAAAGTAATTTGGATTTCCAAGAGTTAATACGAGAACAAATTTTAGAAATAAGCTCTTCACAATGGCATTTCTTTAATTTAGTGGTAATCAAAGGAACACCTAAATACTTTAAGGGAAGACTCCCTTTAGAAAAATGGAGTTCACTTAACAAATCAGTGGCCAAGTTATCATCAACCCCTGATAAGAAAAGACATCTTTTAGTATTATTAGCTTGCAAGCCAGAAATATCATAAAATTGATTCAAAGTATGTCTTATAAGTTTTGCTGACTCCAAGTACCCATTTAAAAGAATAATTAAGTCATCAGCGAAGCAAAGATGTGAGATTTTCATTTTGTCGCATTTCCAGTGGAAAGAAAAGGAACTATTCTGGATGTTAGATTGTAGAAGTTGGCTCAAAGCATCCATAATGATTACAAAAAGGTAAGGGGGCATGGGATCACCCTGCCTAAGACCTTTTGCTCCATCAAAGTATCCCACTGATTCACCATTAAAATTAATGGAATACCTTGGTGTAGATATACAAGCTTTGATCCATTTTCTCAATAAAGGAGGAAAACCTAAAATATTAAGAAGATCAAAAAGGAAACTCCAATTAACATGGTCATATGCTTTCATAAGATCCACCTTGGCGGCAGCCCGAGGTTTACCTCCAGTTTTATGGTAATCTCTTAAAAGATCTTGAGCAAGTAAAACATTGTCACTAATTTTCCTCCCTTTGACAAAGGCTGATTGAGCTTGATCAATAATAGAGGGAAGAACCATTTGGAGTTTATTAGCAATGATTTTCGAAATGCATTTGTAGATTGTATTACAACAAGATATTGGCCTAAAGTCCCCCATCTTAGAAGGATTGGGGACTTTAGGAATCAAAGCGATAATAGTTGCATTAGACTCTCTAAGCTGATGAGAACATGGCGGCTAGCACAAGGTGGAATGCAGACCCGAACCACGTGCCAATTGGTCCGGTTACAAGGGCGCGAGCAAAGCGGTTCAAGGACAATCTCAATGGGCTGGTTCAACAAATTTGGGTTGAGACTAATCTGAGTGGCCCAAAGGAGGATACTAGTGATCCACAAGGCTGGGTGTCCATGATTCAAGCTCTAGAATAAATTATAGGCTTGCATGCCAACTTAGGGATTTTTTATATTCATTAGTTTCCTTTTATTTTAGTTTTGGGATGAATTATATTGGACCATAATATTTCGTAGGCTTAAAAGGGCCCAACTTTAAGCCTCAGCTATTTAAACAGTTTTAGGGTTTGTAATATTCAGTTTTGATCATTAATAATATTGTGAGAGTTTTCTCTTTGGTTCTTTGAAGAACTATTCGAACTTATCAGATTTACTCTGTGGCGTTCATACCTGGACTTATCAATCGAGTTTTCCATCCTTGATTGTGGCGTCTTCATCCTTTATACCAAGGTTCGCATCTGTTATAGGTGTTGGGTCGCGGTTTCCATTGAATCTGACAGTAGAACGGTCCGAGACATTAATCGTGTTACGGGTTTCGTCACATTATTGGCGGGGTTCGTATCATAAGCATTTCTCCGGTGGTGAAAAATTCAGTAATAGCAGATATGACATTAGATCCCACAATGTGCCAAGACTGTTTAAAAAAATAGGCATTAAAACCATCCGGACCCGGAGCTTTGTTGTCATGTAATGAGAAAAAAGCGACTTTAATCTCTTCGGAGGTGGGAACACTATCAAGACTCATCACAAGGTTCTCAGGTATCCTCTTATGGATAAATTGACTTAAAGTATCAATACCCGGGTAAGATTTTGTAGCAGAAGTACCCAGGAGAGTTTTGAAATATCTAACAGCTTCATTTTTTGCATCTTCAATATTACAAGTAAACTGGCCGTTAGGTTTTTCCAATTTGAAAATTCTATTCCTATTCCTTCTCTCTTTGATATAATTAAAGAAATATCTAGAGTTTTTATCACCTCCCTCTAACCATTGAATTCTAGATTTCTGTTTGAGAGTCTCTTCTTCAATCCAAATAGAGTCAAGGAAAAGTTTCATGCAAACTTTTTGCTTGGTTAAAAGATTAGTGTCATAAGGATTTTGAAGAAGGTCAGATTGGACATTCTCCAACTCTTCTCTCGCTTTGTCAGCTTGAAGTTTTTCCTTACCATAAAACTTTTTGCTAAACTTTTTTAACTCATGTTTGACAATTCTAAGTTTATGGCATATTTGGTACTGGAGAGTGCCGCTAACATTGGAGTTCCAGGCTTGGGAAACCACATCAGAGTAGTTATCAAGTTGAGTCCAAAAGTTATAGAATTTAAAGGATCTACCCTTCTTGCTAGCTTTTCTATCAACATAAGTAATAATAGATGAATGATCAGAGATACCTGGCTTGTGGAAGTGAGTAAAAGCATCAGGAAAATTATCCAGCCAAGCTTGGTTAACTAATGCTCTGTCTAATTTCCTTTCTGTAAAGTCAGGTTTCCCATATCTCCTATTACACCAAGTGAAAAACTCCCCAGAATATCGCAGGTCAGACAGACAGAGGTGGTTCACACATTCAGTAAAATCATTAATTTCAGAATTCAGGCAAACATTGGCATCAGAAATCTCATTGGTATTCAAAACAACATTAAAGTCCCCCAAAACAATGTGATTAGGATTGGTTGAATGACTAGATCTAGAAATAGATTTCAAGGTAGCCCAAAGATTAACTCTTTCAGGGCCAGTGTTTGCTCCATAAATAAAAGACGCTTTAAAGGCTATGCTTTGGTCATCATTTTCAATAAGAGTATGAATAACTTGGGGGTTGGTTTTAAGGATAGAAAGTTTAACTTTATCAGGATTCCAACCAACCCAAATTCTACCAACTGATGTGGTAGCACTATTGGTAACAAGGTTCCAATTTTTAAAAATGTTCCTTTTGATCAAATCTTCATTAGACTGTCTAACTTTGGTTTCAACAATACCAATAACATCAAGATTATTTTGAAAAATAAATTTAGCAACCTCAAATTGTTTAGAGGGTTGGTTGAGACCCCTTATATTCCAGCAGCTTATAATCATTAATTTCTTTTATGAGGTTTTTCCTCCTTCCTGAGGACGATCCTTTTATATTCCTTATAGACTAATACCATTCTGAATTTTATTAACAGGGGAGACAAGAGGAGAGATCTGACCTGAGTCCAGATAGAGAGCATCCTTCTGTGAGGAGGATAGATATGAGGCATATTCATTGGCTTCCTCTATCATTGCATGTTCCTGACAATCCTTATCATCTGCATAGTTCTGCTGCCCAGAAATAGAGGTTTGCTGAGATGGTTTTTCTTCCACCAAATTTGTGCTTAGAGAGTTTAGAGAAATGTTAGCTTGTTCTTTCTTTTCCACAACTAAAATCTCAATATTTTGAAATTTAAAAGCTTGGTCTTGAGTATCTTCAATCTGCATGGAATTATTATCTTCACAAGAGTTGATAGTTGTTAGTTCAGCTTGAACATCCTCCTTAATTAAAGGAGTTGATCTATCACTAGAAATCTGTGAATCCTCTACAGTGGGTAATATAACATTTGGACCTTTGGTTAGAACAGGTGCTCCTTCCATCGTATAAGCTGGCAGAACTCTTGGATCATCTTCCTCATTGACTACTTCCAAGGAGGAGAACCTATTACTCTTCAAAGCCAGACTCTTGGGACTGACAGGAGCATAAGAATTCAAGTGAATATCTGAAATTATCTCAGTTTTGGCAGTGTCTTTAGTAATACCAAATGTGGGTTCATGCATAGTAGCCGGATTTGATGTAGTGCCTGTTTTTTCAACTCTACTGAACTTGCCCTTATTTTTGGTTTGCCATGCATCTGCAGTATTTTCTTGAGTAACAGGAGGGGCTTTCTGGGCCTAGATTGGAGCTTTAGGTAGTTTAGCACAATCATGGCCAAATTTCTTGCATTTAGCACAACGAATAGGATTCCATTGGTATTGAATTGGAAGGTAAATGGGCTCAATTTCACCAGTAAGAAGGTCTTCAAAATCAATTACAAGCTCTTTAAGTAACTCATGTTTGGCATTGAGCTCAATGCATATTCGAGCATATGAGATTCGTCTTCCGTCAGCAGTGACTTTAGCTACATGCAGAGGTTTCCCTATAGCACTTGCTATATGGCTTAACCCCAAAGGGTTCCACAGTTCCAGTGGAATATTATAAATATGAACCCACACCGGAATTGTGGATATTGCCTCCCTGGAGAGAGTAAGGCCAGACTGCCATTTCCTCATAATAATTGGCTATCCACTCACATGCCATGGACCTCCTTCAAGAATAGCCAAACACTCCTCTTCACTATTGAATTTAAAGAAGAAAAAGCCTGAATCAGTGGCTACCATATCATGCAGACCCTTTTTTCCCCATAATCTTTTTGTAGCATTCTTGACAAATGAGAAAGGAATTTTCTTCCCAATGAAATACCCAACTAATGTGTTATGCCAAGCATGGCTTCCTTCTATGTAAACCTCCTTTGGGATACTGAGGTGCTGATTTCTTTCTCCTTCCCGAGGTTTTATGTAATTCAGCTTAAAGCATAGAGAATTCTGGGGAGTAACCAAAGAAGCCCAAGTCTTGGTGTTGTTAAGCTCAATCTGATTTCTAGCAGGCAGCTTCTCTAAACTTACTAGTTGGGGACCATGCAGTTTGGTTGTAGAGGAAGTAGGAACAGAGGTGGGAGTTTTCTTGTAATTGGTAGAGCTGTCCACGTGAGTGGAATACAAATCCACTTCAGCAAGAGATAAAGTTGGTTGGTGGGCCCCTATATGCGAGTCATTAACTATAGGAGAAGATGAATTAAAAAAATTTGGTGAATGTAAGGGAGACACATCTCCGGATTTTAAGGGTAAAGGGTAGGTAACCTTTTGACTCACTGTTGATGCATTGGAGTATGTGGGCTCAAGGGCAAGGCTCAAGTGGCATGTTGCTGAATTTTGGAGGTTTGATGCAGTGGACAAAGCGCCAGGTAATAGGGAAAAGTGGGGTACGCCCATGTACTTGTCAGCCTCAAAAGACCCGGCCTTGGTGCTTGTGCCCACCATATTGCGTGTAGGGGGCAACACATCCAGCTTGCGCTGCACTGTCCAAACTAGGTTTTTGTACAGCACTGTTGGCATAATTCTGCCCGTTGGCTTCACTCCCACTTACCACGTCTGTAACCGAAGTGGGAGCCTCAGGACATTGAGAGGCCACATCACCGGAATTTGCGGATAAAGAAAGACTACCCATGTGCTTGTCAGCTGCACCATGACCGTTGGGGCTCACACACGCGCCAAACACCTTGGGCCCAGTGTTAGACAACTTAGAGAGATCACAAGAAGAATTTTCAGAAAAATTTGTTTGATTCTCTAAAGAATGGGCTGAAACATTAAGAACAGTATGAGCAGTAGAAACCTCACAGTTTTTTGAATTAAAAGAAATAGGGAGATGGGCTCCTGGGCAGATATCAAATCTTTCAAACTGAGTTTCCCTCCAGCTATTACTTCCTCCAGAATTGCCCCTCCCTCCCCTACTACCATTACCCCGTAAAGGGGTGTTATTAGCAAGGGAAAGCCCCCTCTTTGAAGAAGAGTAATCAGGATGGGAAACAAAGGCCTGACCCTGATTTTCATTCTTCACAGCAAGGAGGGCACGAAGTTGTGTATTCAAGATTTACATTCTCATCCTGAACGGATCATATCTTTTCTGTTTTTATACTTCTGTTTATGAGTGTCACGTCACGTATGCTTTCTCAAAACCAACCTTGTTCTTGATAAATCCATCTAATTTGCTATTTCAATCACTTTGGGGACTACGATTTTGTTATAGATATCACGTTAGATGCAATAAGTGATGGTTAGCCTAAGACGTGATAGGCTGAGTCAAACCATATAGACATAACTAATACGTGGGGACATAAGAATCTTCCCAGCTCCTACATTGTGCGAATCATTTCAGGCAATCAGGAGTCAGTGAAGGAGCCAATCAACACATTTCCCTTGGAAGTTGACCATACCGGTATAATCAAAGCAATAATCCAGACTTTTGAAAAGTCAGTACTAGTGCTGCCATAGGTAACAATGAGGATAAGTCCTTTGAGAAACCCTACGTACTCCGCTCAGACTTGTTTGCAAAGCCACCCATGTTTTAGCAAATCAAGTAAGGACAACCATAAGGTGGGCGAACCCCCGAGGTCGTTAAGCATAGCGATGTCACAAAATACGATGACAACAACGACAAGAAGTAATGGTCAGACCACTGAGAACACTGAGAACATCACAGTCTTGGAAAACTCCACAGAGAACACTGAGAACATCACCCAAAGACTAGCACCACAATTCATCCACTAGCTAATGGTCAGACCTGATGCATTAGTGTAGCGATGGAAGATACATTACTAGCTTATGGCAGTACCACATCAGCAACGTCGAGAACATCTAGGAAAGTTTGCATCATTAACCATGAATGCTCATGACATATTGAGAATAGAAGCAAGTAGGGACTCATACATTGCTGATCAATGATCACCTACAACAATAAAGTGAGGTATAGTCATCACGATATTTGAAGCCCTATACTGAAGATCGTGCCTATGACCAATACAGAAGCAAAGATCGAAGATGAAGAATTTCTTGGACATAGCCTTGTACAAGAAATAGCAAGAAAGTTCAAGTAGAGAAAGAGAAGATGATGACAATAATAGACCCGACATAAGAAGTAATGAAGAACAACGATGAGAGAAATTAAGTTCGCTAAGAAGGAGATTGTGTACTACTCAAGCTTTACCACCTCAAGATCCCAGCATGTATAGAGAAAATTGCCTGAAGACTTGCGTTGCCTCCTAAGATGTTAGGGGTTCACAACGACTTTCACGTTAGTATGTTGAGGAAGTGTGCTCACAATCTGAGTCATGAAATCAACTTTGAGGACATCAAGGTAATTGACAATGTATTGTTCCATGAAGGACTCGTACAAATTATGGATCGAGGAGTTAAGAAGTTGAGGAATAAGGAAATTCCTTTGTTGAAGGTTCAGTGGATGTTCCACAATGAAGGAAAAGCTTCTTGGGAGGTAGGGCTAGAGATCCGTGAGAAGCATCCAATTTTGTTTAGTTCAAATTTCGGGGATGAAATCTTTATTTAGAAGGGGGTGAAACAATACCCTGCATTTTTATAATACTATTGTATTTCTGTATATATATATATTTTTTCCAGAAATTGGTAAATAATATTTCTGTATATATAATTAAGACCCTTGGACTCATCCTTGTCTTTGATAAACTTTAAACCACAATCAATTGCCATAATTTACAATCGAATGCCATCTTTTGAGTAATAATTACTTGCCTTGTTTTTCAAAATGATTGCCATCCTGTCGATCTGAATCCATTACATGGCACTATCCCAATCGATTGCCATCTTAACAAATCTATTGCCTTGAAATAACAGATGCAAATCGATTACCATCTGGTCCCACTTGATTTCCATGTATAGATCGTTGTTTTTTAACTTTGTTTCATGTTTTGACATGTGGCACACCCACCCACTATATAAGCTTGGTTATTTCATCCCCTTGGACTGTTTGGACAATTTATATATATATATATATATATATATAGAGAGAGAGAGAGAGAGAGAGAGAGAGAGAGAGAGAGAGAGATTGAACCCATATCACTATATGTTTGAACCCATATTGATGAGAATCAAGGAAGCACTTAATGGGCTGAATTGGGCTGATTATAAATGGAGAATCCAAGAAGATCAAGGTGGCATTTTTTTGGGTTGATCTTATTAATTGGGCATAAATTTGAAGAAGATAGGGCTGATTATATTTCCTAATCATATTTATACATGTTGAAGAATAATGGGCTGAATATAACTTCCAAGATATGGCTATTTATGTTTTATAGTTGGTAGTTGGGAGTTTGTTCATGTTTCTGTGTTTTTAATGAGTTAAACTACTTTTTTGTATAAGTCTATGTTAAAAAACGTGGTAGCTTTATTTCCTATGGTTGGGAGGATGTTCCAACTACTTGCATTTATTTCCTAGGTTGGAGGGTTGTTCCAACAACTTGCATTTATCCCTATGGTTGGAGGGTTGTTCCAATCCTATATATACTCTTTTGTATGGGCAGATTTATATAATGGATTAAACACAATTCTGAAGTTGAGCTTTGCTCCTCCCCCTTGTTCTTCACAGAACACAATTTTTGACTTATCAATCAGCCTTTCACATCTGATTGTGGCGTCTTCACACACCATGACTTATCAATCAGCCTTCCGCATCTGATTGTGGCGTCTTCACTAATCTTTGGAATACCCGTGGTTTGCGTCTCTTTATAGGCGTTGGGTCACGGGTTCACTATCACAACAATCTGATTTTAGCTTTTCTAGGTAAACATGTCAATTTTGTTGTTGGGTCTCAATACAAGTTATTGAGGTTCGCATCATTTGGTATCAAAGCTCAGGCTCTAAAATCAGATTATCTATCCATTTTGTTTTTGTGTCTTTGTTTGTGTCATCGTGTTCTTAAAAAAAATTATTCTCATAAAAAAAAAAAGTCTGATCTTTTTTTTTAATGTTCTGTGTCATCGTGTTCTTAAAAAAAAATATTCTGATCGTTGTGTTCTTCATATCTTGTTCTTCTTCGTGTTCTTATTCTTGTTGTATTGTGTCGTGCACAAAGTTACCAAAAAAAAAAAGTATGATTTTTTTTTTCTTGTGTTGAGTCGTGCACTTCAAAAAAAAAAAAATTATCATGCATTTCCTTTGCATGGATTCGAGGACGAATCCTTTGAAGAGAGGGAGAATGATGAGAATCAAGGAAGCACTTAATGGGCTGAATTGGGCTGATTATAAATGGAGAATCCAAGAAGATCAAGGTGGCATTTTTTTGGGTTGATCTTATTAATTGGGCATAAATTTGAAGAAGATAGGGCTGATTATATTTCCTAATCATATTTATACATGTTGAAGAATAATGGGCTGAATATAACTTCCAAGATATGGCTATTTATGTTTTATAGTTGGTAGTTTGGAGTTTGTTCATGTTCTATGTGTTTTTAATGAGTTAAACTACTTTTTTGTATAAGTCTATGTTAAAAAACGTGGTAGCTTTATTTCCTATGGTTGGAAGGATGTTCTAACTACTTGCATTTATTTCCTAGGTTGGAGGGTTGTTCCAACAACTTGCATTTATCCCTATGGTTGGAGGGTTGTTCCAATCCTATATATACTCTTTTGTATGGGCAGATTTATATAATGGTTTAAACACAATTCTGAAGTTGAGCTTTGCTCCTCCCCCTTGTTCTTCACAGAACACCATTTTTGACTTATCAATCAGCCTTTCACATCTGATTGTGGCGTCTTCACACACCATGACTTATCAATCAGCCTTCCGCATCTGATTGTGGCGTCTTCACTAATCTTTGGAATACCCGTGGTTTGCGTCTCTTTATAGGCGTTGGGTCACGGGTTCACTATCACAACAATCTGATTTTAGCTTTTCTAGGTAAACATGTCAATTTTGTTGTTGGGTCTCAATACAAGTTATTGAGGTTCGCATCATTTGGTATCAAAGCTCAGGCTCTAAAATCAGATTATCTATCCATTTTGTTTTTGTGTCTTTGTTTGTGTCATCGTGTTCTTAAAAAAAATATTCTGATCGTTGTGTTCTTCATATCTTGTTCTTATTCGTGTTCTTATTCTTGTTGTATTGTGTCGTGCACAAAGTTACCAAAAAAAAAAGTATGATTTTTTTTTTCTTGTGTTGAGTCGTGCACTTCAAAAAAAAAATTTATCATGCATTTCCTTTGCATGGATTCGAGGACGAATCCTTTGAAGAGAGGGAGAATGATGAGAATCAAGGAAGCACTTAATGGGCTGAATTGGGCTGATTATAAATGGAGAATCCAAGAAGATCAAGGTGGCATTTTTTTGGGTTGATCTTATTAATTGGGCATAAATTTGAAGAAGATAGGGCTGATTATATTTCCTAATCATATTTATACATGTTGAAGAATAATGGGCTGAATATAACTTCCAAGATATGGCTATTTATGTTTTATAGTTGGTAGTTGGGAGTTTGTTCATGTTTCTGTGTTTTTAATGAGTTAAACTACTTTTTTGTATAAGTCTATGTTAAAAAACGTGGTAGCTTTATTTCCTATGGTTGGGAGGATGTTCCAACTACTTGCATTTATTTCCTATGGTTGGAGGGTTGTTCCAACAACTTGCATTTATCCCTATGGTTGGAGGGTTGTTCCAATCCTATATATACTCTTTTGTATGGGCAGATTTATATAATGGATTAAACACAATTCTGAAGTTGAGCTTTGCTCCTCCCCCTTGTTCTTCACAAAACACAATTTTTGACTTATCAATCAGCCTTTCACATCTGATTGTGGCGTCTTCACACACCATGACTTATCAATCAGCCTTCCGCATCTGATTGTGGCGTCTTCACTAATCTTTGGAATACCCGTGGTTTGCGTCTCTTTATAGGCGTTGGGTCACGGGTTCACTATCACAACAATCTGATTTTAGCTTTTCTGGGTAAACATGTCAATTTTGTTGTTGGGTCTCAATACAAGTTATTGAGGTTCGCATCACATATCATATATATATACACACCCATACATATATATATACCACACAAACATACACACACTGTCAAGGAGAAGAAGAGAATGAGAAATATAAGAAAGAAAGAAAGAAAGAAAGAAGAAGAGAAAGAGAAGAGAGACTGAGGTAAAGGAGGAGAAAGAGAGAGAGAGAGAGAGAGAGAGAGAGAGAGAGAGAGAGAGAGAGAGAGAGAGAGAGAAAACCTTGAGGTTTTAAGCCCCACAAGCTCAACACACACCCAAACACACCTTTAATGAGTCCAACTCACTTGGTTACCTTTATATGATGTTTTTGCTAGTTTTAGTGGAGGTTAAACGTAGTTAATACGTCCTAAGGACGTTACATATGTTGGACTATTTTCTCATTGGAGAAGACAAAGTCCCAATCAATTAGCTTTTATACCAATCGATTGTCATCAGTCTGGACCCAATCGATTGGATAGTTTACCAATTGATTGCCATTGGCAGTAACACAATCGAATGTCAAAGTTTGCAATTGATTGGCATTATTTTGGATCCAATTGATTACCAAGTTTCCCAGTTTATTGGCAATTGTAGAATATGGATTGTTTTGTTTATTTATTATATAATCATTCAATTATCAATCCAGACATACATGATGCGACTATGGGGTAATAAGTGACAAGGTGATACAATATTGGAATAATACGCACGTAGAATAATAGGTTAATGCAATAAATAGTAGAACCATTCAGTTAAGGTCGATATAGCAATGAGATTGAAAAGTCGTAATGCTTAGTAGGGGGTCTATCGACTGCAGAGGTCGATACTATTTATATTTATGCATATAAATGCGGTCGCTAAGATCGTATGATGTCGGGTGTGGGATCCCAAGGTGTTGGGATAGGATCAGGACTACGTGTCAGATTGACATATGATAGAGTTGGACTACGTGTTAGGTTTTATGTATGATAGAGTTGGACTGCGTGTCAGATTTGGGAGGTTATGTGATATGGGACTTTGTGTCGAGTTTAGTATATTAGGGCTGCATGCCGTAGTAGCATAACTGGGCTCTGTGCCACACTATAGTATAGCAGAGCTGAGTGCTTGCGAAGCTGAGTGTTGTGGTGTGGTGGAAGTTGAGTGCTTATAGAGCTGAGTGTTGTGGTATGGTGGAGCTGAGTGATGTGGTATAGCAGAGCTGCGTGCTATAGTATGTAAGGGCTGCGTGCTATATTATATCAAGGTGTGTTGGCCGTAACATATCATGGCGACTTGGATGGAACATTAGGACCGTGTGTCGGGATTTGATAGCTCATGTGGTATGTGTCACACCCTAGAGCAGCAAAAATAGAGAAAATAAATTTCCTTTTTGGGTCCATAGGGAATGGCGGGTGAAAGTCACTAATTATCCACACCACACAGTACTAGTCAACTAAAGAATAAGAACAACAACATAAATAAGTTGAATATAATATAACAGTTGTATCTATTACAAACATCAGAGTGTGGTCCTCAGGATCACAATAGGTCTGTAGATAACATATGCCCAAGTATCCAATAACTATAAGTTCAACGCAAATAAAACTAAATATAACTATCTTCAAATCTTCAGCTAACGTATGGGTAGTCGTCAGCGTAACAGCCTTCTCTAATATAACCTGCATCAGTGGGGCCACCCTCTGAAAAATCCCTTTTCAGGTAGTAGCCATCGTCATACGTATCATTACCTATATTGTTAAGAACAGGGTAGTCTGGATCGGGAGTGTCTAGGCAATAATGGTCGTCAGCTTACTGAGAGCTGAGTGAATAGAACTCACAAGGTATCAATGATATAATGTAATAACAAGTTATTGAAGTGTCTAAGATATAGTGTTACAATAAAATCTTTCTCTATAATTCAACATCATTTGTTCAACCATTATCATCGTGTTAGTAACAAACTCAGCACATTACTGACCCTTGGAACAAACTTGATTGCAAAACTCTTGGATACACCAATGCTTGTCTACCGCATCACCGCAAGTCATAGATACCTTCTACCGCGTAACATCGCAAGTCGTCGAGGTCATCTACCGCGTACACCGCAAGTCATAGATAATACATCAGTCCATCCCCCGCTTTTAAAAACATATGCACTGTCCAACGCATGTCAGGGATTTAATGCTTCAAACATTGACACATCAATTCTATTGCCACGACCTATCATCAGATCTACCGCATACTTATGATCAAGGTTCACCGTAAGTCATAGACACCTTCGTCCATCTATCGCGTACTTATGATCAAGGTTCACCGCATGTCATAGATAATATATCACTGCAAGTCATAAACACATACATCTGTCTACCACGTTCACCAGTTGATCAAGGTTCACAGTATGTCATAGACACCTTCGTCTGTCTATCGCGTACTTATGATCAACTAGTATGCATCCCCATTCTCTTTCCAGAACTTATCAAACCTACTTAATGTTATACTGCTAACAGTTACATGACAGCCCCTTTGTGGAAAGACTACTCTGATTAAAATGAATGGATACCGAACTTGTACATGAACCACATAGTATCTAACGTCATCACGTTAATCCATTATTTTTAATCATGCTTATCTTTGTTGTCACATTATCCCTGATCAACCCATAATAGCATAATGGAAGTTCAAATCGAGAATCAAACATCCGAACCTCTTATATAATAAACAAGAGAACTAAACCATAATCTGTAAATCTCGATCGGTTGAAACCATTTTGATCAATTGAGGGAAAGTAATGTTCGAGCAATCGAAGTCGCCTTGATCTATTGAATTCCGTTCAATCACTTGAGAGTCGTCTTCTCCAACAGATTCGTAAAATAGCAAATACAAATGTCTTAGGGATGTGTTTACTACATCTAAACATTTCTAAAGGCTTGTAAACATTATAATAAAGAAACCAAGTGAGTAAAAACTGACTTAGGGTGTGTTTGGCTTGAACTCCAAGTTTGGTGACCTCTAATGGTGGTCTCCTCTCTCTCCTCCATTCCGCCTCCTTTCTCTCTACCTCTGTTCTTCTTCTTCTTCTTCCTTTTCTTCTTCATCTTCTCTATCTCTCCCTCTGATTCTGTGTGTATATATATAGATATATATATATATGGATGTGCATATAATATATAATACACAAGCACTCACAACTCTCTCTAACCTCTCAAGTTTAGCAACCCTCACACTCACACACAATTACAAGGTACATAGAGGAAAGGGGTGGGCAGATGGCTATTTTTGTGTGAAACCTAGAAATCCTGATGATTATAGGTTCGATTGATCGAATTAATTTCGATCGCTCAAGAGCAAATTGGTCAGGTTTGATCGATTGATGTGGGGAACACATCATAAATTCATGTCGGTAGGATTTCGATTGATTAAACAGGGTTCGATCGCTCGAACAAACTTCAATTGATTGAAGATAGAATATTAACTATGATCAAAGGAAAATATAGAAACTCTATATATTAAATAATTATTGAAAATACAGGGTGTTACATCATCCACCACTCAATAAAAGATTTCATCCTCAAAATCAGAGGCATACAGAGTTAAAACAAAAATAGAAACTTCTCACGCATCTCCAACTCTAGCTCCTACAAAGCTTTTCCCTCATCATGATGCTTCCACTGAATCTTTACCAATGGAATCTCCTTGTTTTTGAGCTTCTTGATTCCTCGATCTAGGAAGCGAGCTTGATGTAAACCCGTGGAATTGATATTCCTTGAACCCACGATCAGATTGTAATTCACCCAAGAAAGCCAACAATCAAGTCACAGGGATGATCTAGACCCGTTGAAATCCTGTTTCAAGAACCCAGATTTGGTTTGAACGCCACAAAGGGAATGCCTTTGATAAGTTCGGATTGTTCAATCAAGAACAAGCAGAGAAAACTGAATAGCTCTCCAGAAAATAAATTTCATTCACGTTGTATATCTCCAAGCTGCTACAAAGTTCTTTCTTTTAATCCCTTCTAAGAAACCCTTGGGCCAAAAAGGCCTTCAACAAAAATAAAAGACATGGGCTAAATACTCAAGCCCAAAACAACTTAAACTGCATGTTTAAAGCTAAATAAATGTCTACTTAAAAAATAAAATAGGCCCACATGCCAAAACCATAGAAACATAAAAAATTAAAGTCTATAAAAACCCAATAAGCTATTCCACCCCTTCTGTAGCTTGTATCACATGAACTAGAACTGATTCTTCTTCCTTCAAGCCCATGTTAAATGTTGGGGCCTTGCATAATAAGTTTATGAGCTTTGCCCAAGTGGATTGCACCAGTCCTTGCATTGCTTCGTTGATCTTCTTAGCTCTTGACCTTGTGATTGGCCCATCTGGAACTTACAAATGATCATCTTTAAGCTTTGGTCCACTATGGTTCCCATCATTCCCCCTCTCCTCAAAAGGATTCGACCTCGAATTGTCACCTGGAAGATCCACTTTATAGGCATTATCATTAATTTTCTCAAGGATTTGGAAAGGTCCATCCCCTCGAGGATGCAATTTAGTCCGTCTATGAGCTGGGAACCTTTCTTTGCGCATATGAACCCACACCCAGTCTCCGGGTTCAAAGGTGACACGCCTTCTCCCTTTATTGGCTTGGGAAGCAAACTTTTCATTTTTTTGTGCAATTTGAAGTCGTACTCTCTCATGAATTGACTTCACCAATTCAGCCTTTTGGTGTCCATCCAAACTACTCCTGACATCAACAGGTAAAGGCATTAAATCTAAAGGAGTAAGTGGATTAAAACCATAAATAATTTCAAAGGGAGAATGAGAAGTAGTAGTATGCATGCTCCTATTATATGCAAATTCGATAAATGGTAAACAGTCCTCCCAAGTTTTCAAATTTTTTTGAATGACAGTGCGTAGGAGTTGAGTTAGAGTCCTATTGACTACTTCAGTTTGTCCGTCAGTTTGTGGGTGACAAGTAGTGGAAAATTAAAGTTTGGTACCCAATTTTCCCCACAAAACCTTCCAAAAGTAGCTAAGGAATTTGACATCCCTATCCGAAACAATACTCCTAGGCATACCATGTAGTCGTACTATCTCCTTGAAAAACAAATCAGCTATGTTTGTGGCATCATCTGTTTTATGGCATGGAATGAAATGTGCCATCTTACTAAATCTATCCACCACCACAAAAATAGAATCTCTACCTCTTTTTGTCCTAGGCAGCCCCAAAACAAAGTCCATAGATATGTCTAGCCACGGCTCACTAGGGACGGGTAAGGGTGTATACAACCCATGTGGTAAAACCTTAGATTTGGCCCTTCTACATGTAATGCATCGACCACAGATTCTAATGACATCTCGTTGCATCCTAGGCCAAAAGAAATGTTCATGTAAAATTTCTAAGGTTTTCCTAACACCAAAGTGTCCCATTAAGACCCCACCATGTGCCTCTCGCACCAACAATTCTCGCATTGAATAATGAGGCACACACAACTTACTTTCTTTAAACAAATAACCATCATGCTTAAAAAACTTACCAAATGCCGCTTTATCACATGCCAAATACACATCAGAAAAATCAGCATCATTGGCATACATATCTTTCACATATTCAAACCCAAGCATTTTAGCACTCATAGAAGTAAGAAGTACATGCCTTCGGGATAAAGCATCAGCAACAATGTTTTCCTTACCTTGCTTGTAACGGATGACATAAGGAAAAGTCTCAATGTATTCCATCCATCTAGCATGTCTCTTATTTAATTTACCTTGTCCCTTAAGATGCTTCAATGATTCATGATCGGTGTGGATCACAAACTCCTTAGGCCAAAGGTAGTGCTGCCATGTCTCTAGAGAGCGAACAAGAGCATAAAGTTCCTTGTCATAAGTAGGGTAATTTAGGGCAGCCCCACTTAGTTTTTCACTGAAGAAGGCTATGGGCCTCCTATCCTGCATCAAAACGGCTCCAATCCCTATACCTGAAGCATCACATTCAATCTCAAAAGTTTTGTTAAAGTCAAGTAATGCTAACACAGGTGCAGAACATAGCCTTTCTTTAATAGTAGCAAAAGCATTCTCTTGTTCAATTCCCCAATGAAACCCAACATTCTTCTTAATGATTTCAGTGAGTGGTGCAGCAAGTGTACTAAAATCCTTAACAAAACGCCTATAAAAGCTAGCTAAACCATGAAAGCTTCTTACCTCAGTGATACCTTTAGGCGTTGGCCACTCCCTGATGGCCTTGACTTTCTCTTCATCCACCTCAATACCTTCTGTGCTAACAACATATCCAAGAAAAACAACTTTTTCCATGCAAAAAGTACATTTCTTAAAATTAGCATACAACTTTTCAGATTTCAACACACCAAACACACATCTCAAATGTTCAATATGTTCATTTAAGTTCTTGATGTACACTCGGATATCATCAAAATAGACGACTACAAATTTGCCTATGAATGCACGTAATACATGGTTCATTAACCGCATGAAAGTACTAGGCGCATTTGTAAGTCCAAATGGCATAACTAACCATTCATAAAGTCCATATTTAGTCTTAAATGCAGTTTTCCACTCATCTCCCTCTTTCATTCTTATTTGATGGTATCCACTTTTAAGATCTATTTTACTAAAAATACATGAACCATGCAATTCATCTAGCATATCATCTAAACGAGGAATGGGATGACGATACTTTACCGTGATATTATTGACAGCTCTGCAATCAACGCACATCCTCCAAGTCCCATCCTTCTTTGGCACTAGTAGCACTGGTACTGCACATGGGCTCATGCTCTCTCTTACGTACCCCTTGCTCATCAAATCTTCAACTTGCCTTTGAAGCTCCTTTGTCTCCTCCGGATTGCTCCTATAGGCTGGTCGGTTTGGAATAACAGCCCCGGGTACCAAATCAATTTGATGCTCAATGCCTCTAATGGGCGGCAGCCCACTCGGCATCTCCTCCGGAAATACATCCTCGAACTCCTGCAACAAAGAAACAGCCAAACTAGGAAGAGATTGGTTAGTTTCATCAAGATTAAGATAACATTCTTTGTAAACAAGAAGAATCACAGGCTGATTTGCTAAAAATGCCCTCTTAACCTCACTCTTTTTTGCATAAAAACTCAATTTTGTCTTTTCTTTTCTCTTTTTTTTTCGGAAAAAAGGGTTAATTTAACGAAAAAAAGAGCCAAAAGGCACTGTACAAAAGTACAAGGGGCATACCCCAGGGTTTACAATGAGCACAAAAAAAAAACAGCAAGAAGGCAGCGAACAGGTGGGGCAAAAACAAGACCAAAACCTGAGAAAGCCCCAACCAAAGAGCCAATACATCTAGCAGACCATCACA
Source organism: Hydrangea macrophylla (assembly GCA_033977485.1). NCBI lineage: Eukaryota > Viridiplantae > Streptophyta > Magnoliopsida > Cornales > Hydrangeaceae > Hydrangea > Hydrangea macrophylla. The sequence continues at coordinate 49,051,750 of CM066984.1, read as the reverse complement.
ACAAAAAACCAAAGCCCAAACTCAAATACAAGTATAATTACAAAAGCTAAGCAATAAACGGTCATTTCCATCTTTCGATGTATTGATGGAGGTGAGGATCGTTCTTCCACTTGATTTGAATTTGAATGATAAGCTTGAGGAAAATATCTTGGAGGATCAATTCCTTTGATTTGGCTTCAATTTTGAAAGTCCGAGCATTTCTTTCCTTCCAAATACTATAAGTAGCTAAACCTAAGCACATCTTAGGAACAATATGTTTGGGAGTCTTCTGCTTCCAAGTCCCAGCTGCCCATTCAACCAAGTTGTCCCAAGAAGAAGCTGTTCGGGATATTCCAAGCCGCTGCATTAGTCCCTGCCACACTAAAGCAGAGTAAGAGCAGTTGAAAAACAAATGATCATGAGATTCCATACCTTGGTGGCATAGAACACATGCCAACGGCCCTGGCGTGAACGAAAATATCCTATCATGGGTTGATAACCTGTGTAGAAAAGCAAACCATAAAATGATACTATGTCTAGGAATATGACCAGAAAACCATATAAGGCGGTGCCAAGGAACATTAGTATTAACTTCCCTCAGATAATCCCAGGTATGAGCAGCGGAAAATCGACCATTGGGAGAAGGTAACCAAATAGCCACATCACAAGAACTAGAGGGAGAAGGAAGGGAACGTAAATGGCCTCTTATTTCCATAAGATCAATAGTATTCGTAAGAGGCCAATTCCAATCTACTCCATTTATAACATCTGAAACTTTAGCATGAAGGTTCAAAGCAGCGTCATAAATGACACGATGTCCAAATTTATCCAATAAAGGTCCTAAGGGATGCCAATTGTCATACCAAAGGAAGAAGTCACAACCATTGCCAATTTTATTACGCATCATAGTTCGAGCAATATATCTTAATTTAAGAAGCTTTTTCCAGTACCACGAACATTGGGACGGAGGTTTAACAGCCCAAAAACTTTTACCTTTCAGCATGTAAGTGTTAATCCAACTAACCCAGAGAGAATTGTTATTCGAAGAGAACAAGGTCCAAATGTGTTTTAAGTTCATAGCAATATTAAGTAGGACTAGGTTTTTAATGCCTAGTCCCCCTTCCTTTTTAGGTTTACAAACTTGCTCCCACGCCACCTTAGCACCATGAGAATGATCAATTCCTCCAGTCCAAAGGAACCTACGCATAAGCATCTCAACATATTTAAGCACACTTTTAGGTAAAATAAACATTCCAGCCCAATAATTTTGAATGCCTGCAATAACAGATTGAATCAATTGGATTCTACCAGCATAAGATAAGAATTTAGAAGTCCAAGAAAGAATTCTAGAACTAATCTTCTTAACTAAATCAGCACAATCTCCCTTTTTCAATCTAGTGGTAATAAGAGGAACTCTAAGGTATTTTAAAGGTAGGGATCCAACAGTAAATTGAAGAGTTTGGCATATGGAATTAGAAACATCTTCCTCAATACCCGTAAAGAAGATACAACTCTTACTAGTATTGGCAATTAACCCCGTGAATTCATAAAACTGTACTAAGGATTTTTTTCTCTCTACAGACTCTCGTTCTTTTTTCTCTCTTGATTTCACTCCCTTTTCTTTATTCTCACCCATTTCTCTATTTTCTTTTTCACTCTCTCTTTTTCTTGAAATTTCTCTCTCACTCTCATTTTTCTTTTCTCTGATGTTTCTTTTTTGCTCAACCTCACTTTTTAGTTTCAGTTGGTCCTCATAGACCTGTTTTGGGGTTAAAGGAGCAAGCTTGATTGTTTTTCCATCTTTTTCAAAGCTATATCGGTTCCTAAACCCATCATGCATCACTCTCCTATCATACTGCCACGGCCTCCCCAACAAAATATGGCCAACATGCATAGGAACTACATCACAAAGCACCTCGTCACTATACCTCCCAATAGAAAAGGCCACCAAAACCTGCTTACTGACCTTAACCTCTCCACACTCATTCAACCACTGCAACTTATAAGGTCTAGGATGCTTCAGCAAAGGTAAGTTCAACTTCTCAACTAAAGTGGTACTAGCTACATTGGTGCAACTTTCCCCGTCTATAATCATACTACACACCTTGTTATTTACATAGCATCTAGTATGAAATATGTTTTCTCTCTGCTGCTCCATATCATCTACCTTCATTTGTGTATTGAGAGCACGCCTGGCAACAAGAGACTCACCTTCTACGGGGTATTCCAATCCATCATCATCACTAGCATCAGATACTCCATCACTATCGTCTTCACCTTCAGTCATCACCTCCCCATTGTCACGCATAATCATCACCCGCTTGTTTGGACATTGAGACGCTATATGCCCCAAACCCAAACATTTAAAACATTTGATATCTCTATTCCTTGAAGGTTGCAACTCTACCTTGGATTCGTTCTTTCTAGTCCCCTCATCTTTTTCTTTAGGTGGTTCGGTCTTTCCCTTTACTACAGCTCGGTCATTCCTTTCCCACTTTGGTTTCCAAGGAGTGCTAGAAACTGAAGTATACCTTGCTGCCCCCTTTCTTTTTAATTGCCTCTCCACCTTCATAGCCATGTGTACCATGTCCTCTACCTCCACATAATGCTGCAACTCAACTACATTGGCTATATCCCTATTCAAACCACTTAAAAATCTAGCCATTGTGGCCTCTCGATCCTCCTCTACATTAGCCCGAATCATAGCCACCTCCATCTCCTTATGGTATTCCTCCACACTCTGGGACCCTTGTGAAAGGTTTTGTAACTTTTGGTAGAGGTCTCTGTAGTAGTGGCTAGGTACAAATCACCTCCTCATGAGAGCTTTCAGCTCACCCCATGCTTCTACAGGTCTTTCATGATTCCTCCTCCTATTGGTCACTAATTGATCCCACCAAATAATTGCATAATCAGTGAATTCAATTACCGCCAGCTTCACCTTCTTCTCCTCTGAGTAGTTGTGACAATCAAAAATCAACTCTATTTTCTTCTCCCACTCTAAATACACTTCAGGGTCATTCCTCCCTTGGAAAGATGGTATTTTCATTTTGATGCTCCCAAGGTTCCTATCTACCCCATCTCGACCCCTTGGATTCCCCCTAGGTCCTCTTCCACGCCTACCTCCTCTAGGTCTACCCATTCCTCCCCTACCAACATCAGATACTACGTCTTCCTCATCCTCTTCATCTTCTTCAATCTCATACTCATTTTCAACTCTAGGCTCACGTCTCCTCCCATCACGCCCACCTTGCAGATTTTGAATCACTACATCTTGTTGATCCATCCTATCCCTTACCTCCCCCAACACCAATTTTAACCGTTCAAACTGTCGTTGCATGGCCTGCAACATAAAGGTGTTGAGTCATCCATTTTAATGTGCTGCAAAACAAGAATATTAGTGGTAAAACCTCACACACTCCCTTACGTGTTTACGCTAAAAAATTGTCACTCCACTCGTGTTTCACTCTGATTGGCTTTTTCCCGAAATTAGTCTCACACACTCTTTGCCTTTTACCTCAATTGTTTTCCCTTTCAAGTTCTTTCAAGAACTAATTGAACTAAATCAAGACACAACCTTGTTTTATCCCAGCAAGCAATAGATTCTAGAAACAAGGAAGTAATAGAAAAAAAAATGACACGGATCTCAAGAAAATATACGACGAGGGCAAACGAAACAAGAAATCAGATTTCGAGAGGAATAAAAGAAAAAAATCACGAATAAATATTTTTTTTTTTTTATTTTTAATATGAGCCAATTGAAGATGGAAACAAAGTTTATCCCAGGAAACAACGATCACAGAAGAGAGGTTTCGAACAGCACAAAAATAGAATTTTTTTTCGGAAAATTTTTCACACTATGGAGTAAGATCAGTTTCGGACTCCTTAGACCATGGACAATGCAAAACGAACAAAAAAATTTAAGGCGAGTTTTGGTACTCTTTTTTTTTTCGGACCCGATCTCTTCTCTTCCCTTTCTTTTTTTTTTTCTCCTCTTTTCTTTTCTTTTGTTTTTTTTTGAATAATCAGGGCGACTTCACCCTAAATCACGAGGATGAACGAACACGAAGTACCAAGAGAAAAAAAATCACAGATCAGATTCGCAACCCTAAACACGAAATTCCAGATTGTAATCGAGAACACGAACACGAACACGAACTAAAACAAGAACACGAAAAGAATAGAACACGAATTGAACAGAAAGACAAGATGAAACAAGATCACGAAAATAACAGAACAGAAAAAAAAAAAAAAAAAAGTGAGAAACAGACATAAGAACAAGAAATAAAATGGATAAATCAGACCTGATTTGGAGCCTAAGCTCTGATACCAAATGATGTGAACCCGTGGAATTGATATTCCTTGAACCCACGATCAGATTGTAATTCACCCAAGAAAGCCAACAATCAAGTCACAGGGATGATCTAGACCCGTTGAAATCCTGTTTCAAGAACCCAGATTTGGTTTGAACGCCACAAAGGGAATGCCTTTGATAAGTTCGGATTGTTCAATCAAGAACAAGCAGAGAAAACTGAATAGCTCTCCAGAAAATAAATTTCATTCACGTTGTATATCTCCAAGCTGCTACAAAGTTCTTTCTTTTAATCCCTTCTAAGAAACCCTTGGGCCAAAAAGGCCTTCAACGAAAATAAAAGACATGGGCTAAATACTCAAGCCCAAAACAACTTAAACTGCATGTTTAAAGCTAAATAAATGTCTACTTAAAAAATAAAATAGGCCCACATGCCAAAACCATAGAAACATAAAAAATTAAAGTCTATAAAAACCTAATAAGCTATTCCACCCCTTCTGTAGCTTGTATCACATGAACTAGAACTGATTCTTCTTCCTTCAAGCCCATGTTAAATGTTGGGGCCTTGCATAATAAGTTTATGAGCTTTGCCCAAGTGGATTGCACTAGTCCTTGCATTGCTTCGTTGATCTTCTTAGCTCTTGACCTTGTGATTGGCCCATCTGGAACTTGCAAATGATCATCTTTAAGCTTTGGTCCACTATGGTTCCCATCAGAGCTGGTCCTTCATTGAACGTAACGTTGTTGTTGCTTCAATATATTCGAAGTTGATCTCATGTGCTGGTTTGTAGGCATACTTCCTTAGCATACTGATGTGGAACACATTGTGCACTCCTGACATCTTCGGCGGCAATGCGTCGATAAGCAACCTTCACAACATGTTCCAGGATCTTGAACTGTCTGTTGAAATAAGGCGATAGCTTACCTCTTTTCTGTCCAAATTTGACAATGCCTCAAATAGGTGTCACCATGAGTAGAACGTGATCTCCAACGGCAAACTCCAAGTATTTACGTTGCTTGTCGGCATAACTCTTCTATTTGGTTTGAGTTGTCTTCATCTTTTCACGTACAATCTGAATCTTCTTGCTTGTCTCTCGTACCATCTCTAGACCAAAAAGTTGAGTATCCCTAACTTTGATCCAATATAGCGGCAATCGGCAAGGTTTTCTGTATAAAGCCTCAAACGGTGCCATTCCGATGCTTGTATGGTAACTATTGCTGTAGGCAAACTCAATCAATTGTAAGTGTATCTCCCAAGAACTCTTAAAATCAATAACACAAGCTCATAGCATGTCCTCCATCACTTGATTGACTCGTTCATTCTGCCCATCAATTTGCGGATCAAAGGATGAACTCAAGTTTAATGTTGTTCCAATTGCTGTTTGGAGACTCTTCCAAATCTCTATAGTAAAGCACGAATCTTGATCTGACACGATAGACACGGGTACTCAGTGTCACTGTACTACGTGCAGTAGATACATTTGGCATAAATGTTCTACTAGATACGTTATACTATAGGCGATAAAATGTGCCATCTTAGTAAGTCAATCCACGATTACCCAAACAGCATCATGGTTCTACTAAGACTTTGGCAATCCTACCATAGAATCCATGGTTATATGTTCCCATTTCCATTGGGGAATTGGTAACAACTGTAGAAGCCCAGGTGGTTTTTGATGTTCTGCCTTTACTTGTTTACAGGTAAGACACTGAGATACATACTCAGCTACCTCCTGCTTCATTCCTTCCCACTTGAAATTCCTCTTCAAATCTTTGTACATCTTCATACCTCCTGGATGAATCGTCATTTGTGACTTATGAGCTTTATCCAATATGTCTTTTTGGAGATTTCCTTCATCAGGTACACAGAGTCTACCTTTACATCGTAAGGCTCTGTCTGTACCAATACTCTAGACTTTTGGTTCCTTTGTTGACATCTTTACCAACCATAATTTCAAATCCCCTGCTGTCTGATGAGCTTCTATGATACGGCTGATCAAAGTTGGTTGTACCATAAGACATCCAAGTTGTTGTCCTTCCATTGGTTCCATTGGCTGTAGATCGAACTCCGCTAAAACTTCCAATGCTTGCCATTCTCGAATTAGAAATGCAGCAACCACTAGTCGAAGCTTACGACTCAAAGCATCTGCTACCACGTTTGCATTACCAGGATGGTATTGTAATGAAAAGTCATAGTCTTTGAGTAACTCCATCCATCTTCATTGTTGCATGTTCAACTCCTTCTGAGAGAACAAATACTTCAAGCTCTTATGATGGAAAAAAGGTCAAACTTTTCTCCATAGAGATAGTGACTCCAAATCATTAATGCAAGCACTATTGTTGCTAATTCTTGATCATGCGTAGGATAGTTCTTCTCATGTACTTTCAACTATTTGGATCCATATGCAGTGACAGTCCCGTCTTGCATAAGCACACAACCAAGTCCTTGGTGTGATGCATTACTATAAATTACGTACCTTTCTCCACTCTTAGGTATCGCAAGAAGCTCCTCCTTCTTTTTTTTTTTCGGAAAATGGTAAATAAAAGCTCCTCCTTCTCTCTAGCTTCTCTTGTGATTTTCTTACATCCAAGCTCTTCTTTTCGATTGGAATGGGGTCAAATAAGAAAAAAAGAAATCAAATTGCTAGTCATGGAAAAGCTGGTTCTCCATCATCCAACCCAATCTCCAAGGATCAAGCTCCCAAAGATTCTATTAGTCCGCCTAAGGGTGTTGAAACCACTCAAGTTCTGGAGATTAGCAATGGCAGTGGATTACCTCTAGATGCTATGGATGCAGTTTCTTCTTCTATTGTTGATACTAAACACCCCCCTGTTCCTTGTTTTTCAAAGGGGCCTAATGAGTCTCTGGCAGGTGAAGACCCAAAACCTTCATTATCAAGGGTTGCCACAGGGTCTAATGTAAATTTGCTCCATGAGATAATAGATGAATTTTTATCAGACCCAAAGGTTACTACTACTCATATTAAGGAAGGTCAAATTAACATATCAAATATCCCTTCTCATGTATACTCTGATGAGGACCTTGAATTACATGAAGATTGGGAGGATGGTCTTTCCTGTCAAGGTGATGTTGAAGATGGTACATCTATGAAAGGAATTTCCTTCAAATCTATACAAGATTCTAATGAGATTCTTAAGAGGAAAACAAAAGCTGCTAGTAAGGCCAAGACTTCAAGTGATTTTATTATCTCTAATCCAACCCGAACAGAAGTATATGCAATTAATGATGAAGGTATACAAGTAATTCATAGTCAGCCTAAGCTTGATGTTCCTGGTCCTGTTGACTCTAATGATATCCTAAGAAAGGATCTTGATGCTGCTCAAGTCCATATTCATCAACTGGTGGCTGAGATGGAAAAACTAAAAGCTGATCAAGGATCTAGCAGATTTAAGCAAGGAACCAGGAGGCCTAATCCAGGTAGAATCCCACATAGAGCTGGAGGTAATAGAAGTGGGTACTACTCAGGCCGGGAATGGAGAAAAACTCAGTTCAAGCCTTTTGATATTTGCGGTGATGCTGAAACCTCTAGTAGAGAATCTTATGGGCGTGGCAAGAGGCAAATTTGGAAGGCCATTCACCGAAATTCGAATGGCAACACGGATGAAGAACAGCTGCTCAATGCTCAAAAAGTCACTTCGGTTGATCCGAAAATTAGAGATTGGAATGTGTGGATACCGGGCTTCGGACCACTTCTCTTGTTTGAGATTGTTTTGAAATTGATTTGAATCAAAGAAAGAAAATAGGTCTGTTGAAAACAGATACAGAGTCGCCACTTGGTCTTTAAGGAACCAAGAAACCTAATTTCGACTCACCCAAGCGGATAAGGGCACCGGCCCTTCATAACCAAAGAACTTGGTTCGGGGTTTTGGTACGAGAGAGGAAGGAGCCTTTGTCGCGACTAAAACACCCTCAACTCGCCCCGTCTTTTGACGGGCCTCAATTAGCATCCAAATAATCATCTTATACTATGTTTGGTTCGACAATTAATACTATTGTAGTATATTACATCACATAAGAAAACTTGAAATTGGAAGATCAAAAGATAAGATATCATTCATAAGATCTAAGCCAAATATCATGCAATGTAAAGTGAAAGATCACACAAATAAACCTAGGAAAGATCGTCTAATCATGTATCAAATAATCAAGACTTCCTAATCTAAAGGGGGACATGAATTGTTATTGAAACAAATAAGCAAAGAAATCAAAATATGCTTAGCAAGGCTAGAATGATGCATGTTATTCTTTGATAAAAGAAGACCTCTCAATCCCCGGGACGGATGAGAAAGGATGAATAGACCAAGGGGAAGCATGAACGAGTGATCGAGTTCATTCCTTATAATCTCCTTAGATTAAGAGTTACAAAAAACCCCAAATCTTGCATGAATGCAATGTATGTATTTAAAAATGTGCAAAGGTTGTAGTGTGTTTTGTGTACATGGATTTCTAGAATGGCTTAGAAGTCTAAAATGGGCAAGAATGAATGAATGAAATCAACATGGGATATATGCAAATGTAGTATGAACCACTTCCTAAGATATGAACTAATTTGGAATGCATATAAGCCTCAAATCAAAGAATGAAAGTTAAAGTGTACTTGCTGTGAATAGTGGACAGAACAGTAGCATGATCTTTTGGAATTTGAAAAGAGGGGTTAGGAATGTTTTCAATGCATGATTTTTTATGGAGATGTTCCTTATTGTGTCTAGAACACAACCCAAAAGGCCAATCTTGAATAGCTATCACAGATTGAGAGAAATTACATAAACAATAGAGGTCACTCAGAAACAGAGTTTGTACTGTCGTCTGAAATGTTAGAAAATCTTAGAAAATGAAAAAGAATGATCTAGAGGCCCGTTTTATACAGAAAGTTTCCTAAGACATTTAATTTTAAAGGAAAAATAAGTTAGAACCACCCCTTTTGGAAAAGTTTTCTGGAAAAGAGGTCGTAAGTTGACCTAGCTGCTGTGACAGCAAAAACAGAATGTTTGGAAGGAATGTTGGGACCCAAATGGATCATTTCCAAGTACTTCCAAGTCAAACCAAAAATCATGGGTGTTCTCCAATGAGTTAGGAAGACTTTCCAAGTGGCCTTGTATCCATATGTTGAGTATTGTGTTCTAGAAAAATCTTTGAACTCAACTCACTCACTGTTTTGACTCATTGTTTTGAAGATTTTGGAGAAAACAAAGTTTTGTTTCTTGAAACCAAATGAGAGGGATTGAGAGGGGTTTTGAAATAGATGTTTTGAAAACATGTTTTCAACACTCAATAAGGATCATAGCCACTTAGAATACCTACATCAAACTCATCATTTAAGAACCTCCAAGATTGTTGGAGAGATTTATTTTATTTTTGGGCATAACTTCAATACATTCCAAGAATACCTTGGAAGTATTGAGGTTATGATCATCATCTATCAAACATGTTTTTGAGGTCAAGAGCTACTATCCATAAGGATTCACTCACCCCAAACTTCATGTCATCACTTAGATGATGATGAACTAGTAAGTAAATAAAGAAAAGAAAAAGAAATGAGATAAGGAGAGATGAACATATATATAATCAAGCAAGTAGATGATAATCAATAGATGATATTCATGAAGCATGAGACTTGTAGATTGGTGTATCACTCATATGTAATGACACTAGACATGGAAGAAGCTTCCACACTCTTGAATGCTCACTAAAATGGTGGTTGGGAGTATTGAATGTTGAAGTAAATGGAAGTAATGAAGTAAAAACAAAGTTAGAACTCACTTTTGTTTTGAAAAATCAAAGAAGAAAGCTTCTTTTCTCTCCACTCTAACCTTATCTCTACACTTTCTCTCCCAAACTTTCTCTAAACTTGCATTTGACTCCCCTCCAAAATGAGGAGTAATGGGGTGTTTATATAGGCCAACTTGGGGTGTTTTTGGGATTTAGAAAGTACTCCCATTGGTCCCAAACATCTGAAATCATGAAACCACGTCGTTTTGGATTTTAATTAATCAAAATGGGACCACAAAAGTATTTACAAAAACTTACTGTTCTGGAGGGGAGTGCCGCGGCGGCACTGGGCCACTGCCGCGGCGGCAGTGGGCCAGTGCCGCGGCGGCACTGCTCCTCCCTTCGTCTGGATAATGCTGTTTAGGCCCCCCGAAGTTCCGGTATTCGCGAAAAGGCCCTATTTCGTCCAAAATTCACAGAAAATGTGTACGAACTCCAAATCGAGGTTGTGATATACCGTTGGAAAGGTAATGGAGTCTACTTTACATAAAAAATAGTTCGGGGATAGGTCACTTTGAAAAGTTTTGCGGTATTCGCGATAAAAGCCGATTTGATCGCCTTTTTCGCCTTTGGAAATTCATAATAAATTCGTTTTAAATCCAGAAATTATGTGCGATATACCGTTGGAAAGCTGTTGACCTCTAGCATCCATGAAAAATATTTGAAAATTGTTTCGGTGCCCCGATTCCAAAGTCAAATCTTGGTCAAACCGGTCAAACCGGGGATTCCCGGGAAGTTCTGGGAACCTCTGGGAGCTCCCAGGAGCTGATGTTTTCGCTCGATTTCCTTTTGGAACTTGTTTTAATACTTTTCTCATGATTTAGAATGGTTCTGGTGAATTCAGACAATTTCGGTCAAACTTGGTCAAACTCTGGTCAAACCTGGTCAAACCTTGGTCAAGCCGGTCAACGGGGACTTTCGGGGAACTTCCGGGACTTCCGGGGGTCTCTGGGAGCTGACGATTTCTTCCGGTTTTATTTAAAAACTCATTTTATCACTTTTCTTACGACGTAGCATGTTTTCAGAACTTTGGGACCAAATTTGGGAGTTTTCGGACTTTCAAGGGCATTTTGGTCATTCTGAGCATTCTGAGGGATAGAGCTGACTTCCGAGAGTCCTTTTGAGTCTTTTACGATCATTGTGAACCACCAAGCTATGGGTCTCCTAAATCTGATAGCCGACAAAATGGGGTGTCTACAGTTTGCCCCTCTTTGGCAGGAACTTGCGAGGCAACGCATGTCGCAAGCGAGTGCCAAAGTTTTGAAGAGACAGGACTTTTTGGAGGCTATGGATTTAGGATAAAAAGCGTTGCAAAAGATGCAAGGATGATGCTGGTCGTGCTCCGCGTGAGCTGCCTACGTATCCCAAGGGGAATCAGACCAGGACGTAGTTCAGGACACAAAAGGGATAAATCACATATGCACATACACAACAATCAGGCGGATGCTATGCTATATGAGGATGATATGCAATGTGTGGATATGATCTCATACATGAGTCCTATCGTGCCTAGTTTTCTGATCCTAGAATGAGCAGGTGCCAAGGGGTGTGCCACTCCGAGTGGGCTAGTGTTGTGCTAGTGTTTGTGATTGTGACGTGACTCAGATAAGGGCATTGAAGTCTAGAAGACTCCGGGTTTTAGGGGCAAACTTCTGGAAGTGTGCTTTGCGAGCGAATGTAATTGGGTGTGGGGTCTCAGAGGACTATGATCTAAGATGTCTTTTGGCAAATAACCGACGGACACAGGGGCTCCGGAAATTAAGAGACTGACATAGAAGTCACGGGACGAACGTGAAATCCTGGGAGTCCTATGATGAACATGGAGGCCCTAATGGTGTGATGAGAGCGATGGACCGACGATGTTTGCATCGAGATGACGAGTCGACAATGGACTACCAACGGTGTATAAACCCGCTGAGGATTAATCTGAATCTGCTGGGGATGATACTTTCTAGGATCACTCTTCAACTGCTCCTTTTGATCGAATCTTTCGGGCCTGCCGGGGTCTCTGGGAGCTGATATCTGCTTTTGTCCTCGGAGGATGATGCAGGGTTCACGGGGAATCTCTTTTGGTGCTCAATCCAAGAGAGCCTGTCAGGGCCTCTGGGAGCTGGTATATATCTGCTTTTGTCCTCGGAGGATGATGCAGGGTTCACGGGGAATCTCTTTTGGTGCTCAATCCAAGAGAGCCTGTCAGGGCCTCTGGGAGCTGGTATCTGTCTGCTTTTGTCCTCGGAGGATGATGCAGGGTTCACGGGGAATCTCTTTTGGTGCTCAATCCAAGAGAGCCTGTCAGGGCCTCTGGGAGCTGGTATCTGTCTGCTTTTGTCCTCGGAGGATGATGCAGGGTTCACGGGGAATCTCTTTTGGTGCTCAATCCAAGAGAGCCTGTCAGGGCCTCTGGGAGCTGGTATCTGTCTGCTTTTGTCCTCGGAGGATGATGCAGGGTTCACGGGGAATCTCTTTTGGTGCTCGATCCAAGAGAGCCTGTCAGGGCCTCTGGGAGCTGGTATCTGTCTGCTTTTGTCCTCGGAGGATGATGCAGGGTTCACGGGGAATCTCTTTTCTTTCTTCGGTGCAATAACTAAAAACCAGGATCAGTTACCAGAATTATCGGAATTCGCGACGATTGTCCTGAAACGACCGATTCGGGTCTTTGGGAGCCGATTTTTCCCAGTTTTTGTCTGCTGGAGGTAGTTCTGACAACTTTTAGTCTGCTTGGGGTAAAACCTCATAAATCTTGACTGGAACGGGCCATCGGGGCTGATCGGGGCCAAAAACGGGCCGAAAAGGCCAAAAATGGGCCAAAACGGAGCGAAACGGAGCGGCGCGGGGCCCACGGGGAGCAGTGCCGCGGCGGCACTGGGCCACTGCCGCGGCGGCAGTTGGCCAGTGCCGCGGCGGCACTGGGTGGCCGGACTTCATCTTCTTATATTTCGGGTTTTTGAGCTCTCCAAGCTCATTCTTGGCCATTTTGAGGTGTTTTTGAAGCCAAAATTCACCAAAACGCAGCTTGTGTGTGCTCAGGTGAGTAATCTTTCCCCGTAGTTGGATTTTTGATTGGTGTTTTGGTTTGCCCAAATTTTCAAGAAGAAAGTTTAAATGTGTCTTCCATTTTTTTTGTAGATCCATGGCTTCGAGCTCAAGGAGACCGTCTAAGAAGGCCAAAGGACGGATGAAGGCCGAGATGCACACCCCGGACGTGATTTTGCGAGACCCCCAACACCACCTTTCGGCCACGGCTCTAGCGAGCTTGGTATGTGAAACTTTCGACATTTTAGGACCACTTTTATGTACTATGCTAGTTTTGTGAGCCGTAGTGTGCACTTAGAGACCGTTAGAAGCTCGACTTGTGCTCAAATGTTGATTTTGTGAATTTTTGCTCTCGGGTTGTGAATAGTGATTTTGTGCATCTTTTGTCGCCTTTGTTGTGTGCAGGTGCCGGAAGTGGCCTTGAAAGGCCATGGTAGCCTTGCCCATGCTTTCTTATGGTATACCCAGCTTTCGCCCACCGTTAAGAGGATGGTTGATGATGCCGGGTTCGGAGGCTTCGTCCGCTTGGTTTTGAAAAGTAGCAACGATCTGGCTCACTTCTATGCACTGGCCGAGAGGTGGTGGGACACTACCAATACTTTCCACCTGCCGTTCGGAGAGATGACTATGACGCCTTTTGATTTCTCCATGATCACGGGCTTGAGGGTCGGCGGGAAGCGCCTGGTTCTGGACTATTTTTATGAGATTGACCCGGAGGCGGTAGAGATGTTGATTGGGGCTGTTCCCCCTAACTTGGAGAGGCATTGGTTCCCCTGCGGCTGGCTTTACCGGGCCTATGGTAGAGGTAATCACAATCTGAACAATTCCCAGCTTTTGAGGGTTTACCTTCTGTATGTCCTCGGGTGCTCCATCTTTGCGACAAGGAACGACCGGGTGAGCTTGAGGCTCCTTTCTTGCCTGGCGACCATTGATGAGATCCCCTCCTACAACTGGGGCGGTGCTGCCCTGGCTCATCTCTACAAGCATATGGGGGAGGTCTCTCGGGGCGATGTTAAATCTACTGGGGGATTCTGGCGAGCTTGGGAGGTATGCACTGCTTCTTCTTTTATTTTCCATCTCTTTGATTTTCATACCTGTTCTGATTTCTCCTTTGTCTGTGCAGCTTTGGAGTTTTGAATACTTGAAGATGTTGGCTCCCTCCCCAGCGGACGAGTCAGGCGAGGATGAGGATGGTATGGCTCCTGTGCCTCTATTCCCACGAGGCTTGAGATGGCGGAGGGACGTTGTTGGGGTGAAGAGCGGGGCCCATCGGATTGTTTTGCTTCGGAACTTCTTAACTGGGTTGACAGCCTCTAGTGTTGATTGGACGCCTTGGGAGGGCGTCGCTTATGCCGCCACTGAGGAGATACAAGCGGTTAAATCTCTTACCTCTTGCCGCCTTCTGCTGGAGAGTACTGAGTGTAGGCAGTGGTTCCTTGGTGAGCGGGTGTCTCGGCAGGTGGTTGGTGGTTCCCAGTATCGCGTCCCTCATTATCCTCCTGTGATGGATGCTAGTGACCTTTCTGGAGATGCTCTGCTGGCGGCTTTAGCTGGTACCGATGTTTGGGACCATTTTCTTTCTGAGACCAGTTATGAGGCTTACCGTGGCCGTTTCCTGATGCCTAACTTCCCACTCCTGGAGGTGAGTTCTTTTTTGTATTTTTGTTTATATTCATTGCCCATGTTTTTGATCTATTTTATTCTGTGCCTGCAGCTTCGCGAGATGTACAAGAGACAGGCTCCTCAGGCTCCCGACCCTATTCCTCCTTGGGATTGGACTGTCAATGTTCTAGGCGCTGATGGCACTCCCCAAATGATGGAGGTGTCGCGAGTCACATGTGGGTACCCTACTCAGCCAGCGGGCGTCCTCAACGTTCCTTGGAGTTATGCTGAGGAGGGTCACGCCTTGGCGGCTAGCCTACGGTCCCTGGTCCTTACACGAGACCACCGGGTATGTCTCTAATTTTGCACTTTCTTAAGGTTACAAGGTTCTAACCCTGGATTTTTTATTTTGACAGATGGATGGTATGCGGCAATTTGCCGCCAATCAAATGGCGTCCTTGGTAAGTCTCTGACTCGACTCTGTTTTTGTACTTTTTTGTTGTTCCCTTACTGATTGCCCTCATTTTTATTTGTGTGTGCAGTATCGTGGAGGCGGGGCTGACTCATCGAGGACTGGTCCAAGATGTAGAGGCGGTAGGAGGAGGCCGTCGCCGACGTACACTCCGGGTGGTCCGACGGAGGATGAAGAAGAGGAGGACTGAGGCTTCCTAAGCGGGGATTATTATTTTATTTTCTTTTCCTATTTTCGATTGGGTTGTACTGAGGATATGATTATTAGGACAGTGTAGGACGATGTGTAGCACAATTTGTGACCTTTTGACAGAGTATTATGATGTTTTGCCTCCTAGGCCGGATATCTTCCGGTTTAGAGGCGCAGTTGTGTGCTTGTTGATATATGTGCATTGTGATTGCTGGATGTTACTGCGATGGGCAGTTTTGTGATAGTGAGTGCTTTTGCCTTGCAGGTGGGATAGTCCGTGAAACGGGGAGGTGCTGCCGAAATTTTGAATTTTGCTAGAGCCGTGACAGAAAATATGGCTTTGTATGATCCTGCTCATCTCACGGCTTGGCTGAATATTACGGATGGCGTGGAGCGGATCAACCTCTTTAGCTACGGCTTGACCGAGCTGTTTTCTCTTCGCCAGATGACCCTGAATACAGAGTTCTTGCGTGCTGCCATTGCTCACTGGGACCCAGTGAACCATGTTTTCAACTTCAACGGCCTGGAAATATGCCCCATGCTTGAGGAGTTCTGCGCTATTCTCGGCTATGATTCTGACTCCGACTTGATTCTCCCTTCTGCTGATACCCTCAGCCCTACGCGAGCCTTGGCTGAATACCTGAATTGCTCTGTCACTATTTCCCGCCGGCTGATTCAAGGTGAGGTTCTCAACATTGCTTCTATTATTGCCCGGTATGCCAGTCCTGGGAATCCCAGCATGTATGATGCTTCCCGTGGGGCCGCTTTGATATTGTGCATGACCTCGCACTTCCTGTTCTTGAGCACTTCCGTTGACTTGGTGCATGTGTGCCTCGGGCTGAAACTTAGCAGGAATCCCATGGCCATGGTTCTAGCTGAAACTCTGAATGGTTTGGATAATGCCTTCAACCAAGGGACTCCTCTTCTTTTTGGGGCGCCTTTGGTGTTACAGGCTTGGCTTTACGAGCGCCTTCAGCTGTGGACGGGCCGTATACCACCAGTTTACTTTCGTCGAGCCGTGCTTCATTCTCACTATACCTTCGCTGATTGGGTGGGTATGATGAACGCCTTATCTGAGGCTGACATTTGCTGGATCGTGAGGCGTTGGGGCCTCTATGCTATCACCACGAGCCTCAGGGGTCACCAGAGAGTGTGGTTGATGGGTCTGAGAGAGACTTCTTTCTATCATCCTCGCCGTTTGGCCAGACAGTATGGACAGGTTCAGGAGGTTCCCCGAGGGTTTACTGAGAGGGTCTTTGCTTCCAGGATCAGAGCTACCACTATTACTGCTTTTATTGATGGTTGGACTGACCGAGTAAAGGCCTTCTTCTAAAGACCTTTGAAGAAATAAAAGACACTAAGACAAAACTAGTCCTGACTGATTCTGCTCATTCCTCCAAGCGTCTTTGAACATGTGGTTGCTTTTTGAAAGACTTTTTTGTTTCTTTGATTATTCCTGCTTATGTAATATTCAAAGTTTGTTTATCGGTGAACCTTGGTTATTTTGGGAATCTCATTTTATGCATTTTAGCTTTCTGAAAACATGTTGTAACTTGAGATTTCAATTAGTTGTTGCTTTTGGTACTTGCTTGAGCATGCTGGGGTTGTTAGAGGCAAACGAGGCGGGTAGCCGAAGTTTGCCCCTAGTTTGGGATATATATGGTTGTGAGGCAAACGAGGTAGATGACCGACGTTTGCCCCTAGTTTAGAAGAGGTTCAGGCAAACGAGGCGAGTGGCCGAAGTTTGCCCTTAGTGTGGAGGGTGGTTTTTGGGTTATGGTAAGGACCGCGACTTTATTTTCTCACGTGCTCATAATTTTTGCCTAGGCACCAAGGAGGTGACCTAGCGAGCTATTTTCTCTCTTTTGTTATTGCTCACTTTGGATTTAGCTCTAATTTTTGCCTAGGCGTCCTTTCGGATTTTCGACCTAGCGAGCCATCCTTCTTTTCTTTTTGAAAGTCTGCCTACGTACCCCCGAGCGGGGATCAGGTCCAACGTAGTTCGGGACAAGGTTTTGAAAGGAAAGGTTATTTTTGTTGGTGGAGCGACCGAACCGATGTGGTTGCCTACGTATCCCCGAGTGGGAATCAGGTCGAGCGTAGTTCAAGGAAGGCTTGAAAGGAATTGGTTATTGGATAGTCAAGCATAGTACTTTTTGAGGCGATCCATGTTGATCGGTTCTTTGAATTCGACACCATCGAGGTCCATGAGATAAGTTGCTCCTCCGGAAAGAACAGTCTTGACGATATAAGGGCCGACCCATTTTGGCTTAAACTTCCCACGGGGATCAAAGATCGGAGCTCGCAACTCCTTAAGGACAAGGTCGCCCTTGACAATCTTCCTTGGGCGAACCCTTTTGTTGAAAGCACGGGCTATCCTCTTCTGATAGATTCGGACATGGTCGACCGCCGCTAGACGCTTTTCATCTATGAGGGCCAATTCTTCATACCTTTCTCTCAACCAATCTGATTCCGAAATTTCACACTCTGCCATCACGCGTAGGGATGGTAATTCTATCTCCACCGGAAGTACCGCTTCCATCCCATACACTAGTGAGTAAGGAGTCGCTCCTGTGGACGTCCTTATCGATGTTCTGTATCCCCAAAGTGCAAATGGTAGCTTTTCATGCCAGTCTTTGTAGGTATCAGTTGATTTTTGCAGTATGGCCTTGACATTCTTATTCGCAGCTTCGACTGCCCCATTGGTCTGTGGTCGGTATGGCGACGACTTATGATAGGTGATTTTGTATTCCTCGAACAGATCCCTAACTTCTGCCTTGAAATGACTTCCGTTGTCTGAAATAATCTCATGGGGAACTTGATGGGAACCATAGTGGACCAAAACTTAAAGATGATCATTTGCAAGTTCCAGATGGGCCAATCACAAGGTCAAGAGCTAAGAAGATCAACGAAGCAATGCAAGGACTGAACGTTAATGAAATTTATTTTCTGGAGAGCTATTCAGTTTTCTCTGCTTGTTCTTGATTGAACAATTCGAACGGTTCACATCAGAACTCCAAAACGGCAAATGAGATTTCTCTTGATGAATTTGGCCACTTCCTTGGCCCCCAACTTGGTGTAAGATGCAGCTTCTACCCATTTTGTGAAGTAATCTATGGCTACCAGGATGTACCGATTTCCATTTGAGGCTTTCGGAATGATTTCTCCAATGATGTCGATTCCCCAGGTTGAGAACGGCCAAGGTGAAGTCATGCTGTACAGAAGGGATGGTGGTACATGCATCATATTTGCATGAATCTGGCACTTGTGACACTTTCTCACGTATTCGCAACAATCTTTTTCCAATGTTGTCCAGTAGTATCCTTGTCTCACGATTTTCTTGGCCAGCATGTGGCCGTTCATGTGTGGGCCGCATACCCCTTCGTGTATTTCTTCCATCATTCTTCTGGAGCTCTTCCCAAACAAGCAAGTCAGGTTGTGACCGTTGTATCCTTTCTTCAGCAGTTTCCCGCTGCAAATGATGAATTGCGCTGCGAATCTTCGAATTGCCCTTTTGTCTCTCTCGGTGGACTCTTGGGGGAACGTCCCCTTTTCTATGAAGTCCCAGACATCCTGATACCATGGTGCTTCATTCTCTTCTTCTTCGACTGTGGCGATTACGTTGAACGAAGGCTCGTACCTCTGCTCAATTACCAAGGGCATCATCCTGACTCCCACAGGAATTTTGATCATCGAAGCTAGAGTGGCCAAGGAATCTGCCAGCTGGTTCTCTTCCCTGGGCAAGTAGAGGAATGTGATATTTTCGAACTGCCACTTGAGTTGGTCGAGATGATCATGATAGGGCTTCAACCTTTCTTCTTTTACTTTCCATTCTCCTCTGGCTTGTGATATGATGAGGTTTGAATCCCCGAAGACATCCAACCTCCGAACTTTCAGCTCTAAGGCTGCTTCCATTCCCAGAATGCATGCTTCATACTCAGCAGTGTTGTTGTGGAGTTATAATTGAGCTTGACCGCCAACGGAGTGTGGTCCCCGCTTGGTGATACGAGAATCATCCCTACTCCGTATCCCTTCATGTTGGCTGCTCCATCGAAGTACAACTTCCACTGTTCTTCCTTGATTTCCATGATGCTCTCGTCTGGAAACGGAAAGTCCCCACTTTCTTCAGAGTCAATGGCATGTTCTGTGAGATGCTCAGCTACGGTTCTCCCTTTTACCGACTTGCTCGTAACATACTTGATATCGAATTCGGATAATAGAAGTAACCAACGGGATATGCGACCGGTCAGGGCGGGTTTTTCAAGAAGGTATTTTAGGGGATCCATGCGGGATATGAGCACAACCGGAAAGGCCAGCATGTAGTGCCTTAGTCGGCGAGTACACCAAACCAAGGCCCAACATGTTTTTTCGAGGGTAGAATAGTTGAGCTCATACCCAGTCATCCTCTTGCTGAGGTAATATATGGCTTTTTCGGAGTGGCTTTCTTCTCCTTCTTGGGCTAGCATGCAACCCATGGCATTTTCGGAGACAGACAGGTAAAGGAATAAGGGCTTATGAGGAGTGGGTGGTGAAAGGACAGGTGGATTTTGAAGGTAGGCTTTTATTTTGTCGAAAGCGGCTTGGCATTGGTCATCCCATTGGAACTTCTCCCCTTTTCTCAACAATCGGAACAGAGGATCGCATGTAGCTGTGAGCTTAGAAATGAAGCGGCTAATGAACTGGATTCTTCCGAGGAACCCCCTTATTTCTTTTTCATTCCGTGGTGACGTCATTTCGAGGATTGCCTTGATCTTAGAGGGGTCCACCTCTATTCCTCTTTGTGTGATGAGAAAACCCAGGAGTTTACCGGAGGTTACGCCGAAAGTGCATTTCTTTGGATTCAGCCTCATCTTGTATTTGCGCAACCTTTCGAAGAACTTTTCCAGCGCTACCAGGTGCCCTTCTCTATCCTTGGATTTTACAATCATGTCGTCTACATATACTTCTACCTCTTTGTGAATCATATCATGCAGCAGAGTGGTGGCAGCTCTTTGGTACGTTGCCCCCGCGTTCTTGAGCCCAAAGGGCATTACTCTATAACAGTAGGTTCCCCAAGGGGTGGTGAACGTCGTCTTTTCCCGATCTTCTGGCGCCATTAGAATCTGATTATACCCTGAGAAGCCATCCATGAAAGACAGTAGATCATGTCCTGCGGTGTTATCTACCAAAACGTCAATGTGGGGAAGCGGGAAGTCATCCTTGGGACTGGCCTTGTTCAGATCACGAAAGTCGACGCACACACGAACTTTTCCATCCTTCTTCGGGACTGGCACGATATTGGCAACCCATTCCGGGTATTCGGTGACAATGATGAACCCTGCCTTGAACTGCTTCTCCACCTCTTCTTTAACCTTGAGTGCCCATTCCGGTCTCATGCGCCTCAGTTTCTGCTTGACAGGTTTAGAATTAGGGAGGAGAGGAATATGATGTTGGACGATGTCGGGATCGACCCCAGGCATGTCTTCGTAAGACCAAGCAAAAACATCTTTGAACTCTTTTAGCAAGAGGGTTAATTTTTCTTTTTCTTCTTTATTAAGGGTTGAGCCAATTTGCACAATCTGTGGATTATCTATTTCACCTAAGTTAACTGATAAAGTATCTTCGATTATTTCATAAGCAGGTGGTTTTTCAATTAGTTGCTTTAGTTCGATTGGGAGATCCTCGGAGGGATCTGTGCATTCACAAGTGTCAGACACAGAGGAGTAAGCAGAATCGTCTTTCGTTTCATTCATGATAGGTGAAGTGATTACATTGGATAGTGGTGGGCTTACAGCAGCCGACTCCAGTACAGACTCGATAACCGGTAGTACAGACTTTGGGGGAATAGGGGATTGGGAGACACAGACAGATGACTCTACAGCCTGGTTGCTCAGACCCTCCTCAGCTGGCTTGATCTGATCATCTTGGCTCTTGGCCCTCTTTTCTTCCTCCTCCTCAGTGGATTCCTCCCATATCTTCTTGATCGCCTCAGTGTCAAGGTATTTTAACCAGTCTTCCTCTGGGGTCTTTTCAACTTCTTCGGGGTAGAACGGGTCTTGATATGGGGGCCTCTCGCAGTCAGCGAAGATTTCAAGCCCAGGGTGCCTTCTCCCGGTGGTTCGATGGATCCATGGTTCAGGGAACCCGAAGTAAGGGAAATCATCCCCTTCCTTGACGAATTGTCCATTTAAAGTCTTGCGGTATGGCGGGAGACCCTTCACCCTCTTCTTCCATGGCCTTTGTAGCTCGACGTCCTCATCAGTGGGCTCGTACCCCAACCCGAAAGTGCCTTGTTGCCCTTTGATCTGCGGGAATTCCCGAATTCCTTGCTGGCGCCGACCCAACCCCATTCCGGGGAAGTAGTTCATCTTACGGACAATGTTGACGACTGCGGAGTGGACCTCAGGGAATCGGTCTTCGTCTTCGATCACATGAACTTCTTCCATGAAGAATCCTCCGATTTCTCCTTCTTCCAGCTCAGGTATTTGGACTTCAAAAATGGGAGCGTAATTTGGGAAGGCCTCATTACCCCAACTATTACCGAGGATGATCTTTACCTCCCTCTCGTGAATGTACTTGATCATTTGATGCACAGTGGATGATACAGCTTTGTTGGCGTGAATCCAGGGTCTTCCAATTAGCAGATTGAACGAGGCAGGTATGTCCATGACTTGGAAAATCTCGGTGCTCACCAAAGATCCTACCCGGATTTGGAGAGAAACAGTTCCCATCACATTTCTTCGAGTGTTGTCATAGGCTCTCACGGATTGCACAGATGGCGTAATGTCGAGGATACTGACCCCCAAAGCAGTGGCAGTTCTTAAGGCACAAACATTCAAAGCAGAATCTGTATCGACTAGACAAAACAGCACCTGTTGCTCCTTACATCCCACAGTAATGTATAACGCCTTGTTATGCGCGGATCCCTCTGGCGGCAGGTCCTCATCGGAGAATGTAATGATGGGGTCGGGGGTAAGCGCACCCAAGAAAGCTACCATGTCCTCCGGCGCGGCGTCGATGGGGACTTCAATCCCAGCCAAGGCATTTAACACGGCTTGCCTGTGCTTATAGGATGTCACCATAATATCCCACATCGAGAGATGCGCTTGGGTTTTCTTTAGCTGCTTGATCAGCTCATTGTCTTCTTCGATGACCTCATCCATCTTGCCCTTCCCCTTGTCTTTAACTGGACCTTTTTCGATGGCTTCGGTGGCAGGCTGTGGAGGCTGATAATGGCGGCCTGACCTGGTTAGGTGATCAATCTCAGCAGGAGTAGGCCCTTCTACAGTCCCATCCTTTTTAAACCAATCACAATCCGTTCCCACAAATGGCTTTTCTGGCTCGTTCCAGATGGAAGCATCACTCTCGTCGTTAGGGTCATACCATTTGAGGTCTACCGCCCCTAGGTGATGCGAACCTCAATAACTTGTATTGAGACCCAACAACAAAATTGACATGTTTACCCAGAAAAGGTAAAATCAGATTGTTGTGATAGTGAACCCGTGACCCAACGCCTATAAAGAGACGCAAACCACGGGTATTCCAAAGATTAGTGAAGACGCCACAATCAGATGCGGAAGGCTGATTGATAAGTCATGGTGTGTGAAGACGCCACAATCAGATGTGAAAGGCTGATTGATAAGTCAAAAATTGTGTTCTGTGAAGAACAAGGGGGAGGAGCAAAGCTCAACTTCAGAATTTTGTTTAATCCATTATATAAATCTGCCCATACAAAAGAGTATATATAGTATTGGAACAACCCTCCAACCATAGGGATAAATGCAAGTTGTTGGAACAACCCTCCAACCATAGGAAATAAATGCAAGTAGTTGGAACATCCATAGGAAATAAAGCTACCACGTTTTTTAACATAGACTTATACAAAAAAGTAGTTTAACTCATTAAAAACACATGGAAACATGAACAAACTCCCAACTACCAACTATAAAACATAAATAGCCATATCTTGGAAGTTATATTCAGCCCATTATTCTTCCACATGCATAAATATGATTAGGAAATATAATCAGCCCTATCTTCTTCAAATTTATGCCCAATTAATAAGATCAACCCAAAAAAATGCCACCTTGATCTTCTTGTATTCTCCATTTATAATCAGCCCAATTCAGCCCATTAAGTGCTTCCTTGATTCTCATCATTCTCCCTCTCTTCAAAGGATTCGTCCTCGAATCCATGCAAAGGAAATGCATGATAATTTTTTTTTTTGAAGTGCACGACTCAACACAAGAAAAAAAAAATCATACTTTTTTTTTTGGTAACTCTTTGTGCACGACACAATACAACAAGAATAAGAATACGAACAAGAACAAGATATGAAGAACACAACGATCAGAATATTTTTTTTATAAGAACACGATGACACGGAACATAAAAAAAAAGATCAGATTTTTTTTTTTTTTTGAGAATAATTTTTTTTAAGAACACGATGACACTAAAACAAAATGGATAGATAATCTGATTTTAGAGCCTGAGCTTTGATACCAAATGATGCGAACCTCAATAACTTGTATTGAGACCCAACAACAAAATTGACATGTTTACCCAGAAAAGCTAAAATCAGATTGTTGTGATAGTGAACCCGTGACCCAACGCCTATAAAGAGACGCAAACCACGGGTATTCCAAAGATTAGTGAAGACGCCACAATCAGATGCGGAAGGCTGATTGATAAGTCATGGTGTGTGAAGACGCCACAATCAGATGTGAAAGGCTGATTGATAAGTCAAAAATTGTGTTCTGTGAAGAACAAGGGGGAGGAGCAAAGCTCAACTTCAGAATTTTGTTTAATCCATTATATAAATCTGCCCATACAAAAGAGTATATATAGTATTGGAACAACCCTCCAACCATAGGGATAAATGCAAGTTGTTGGAACAACCCTCCAACCATAGGAAATAAATGCAAGTAGTTGGAACATCCATAGGAAATAAAGCTACCACGTTTTTTAACATAGACTTATACAAAAAAGTAGTTTAACTCATTAAAAACACATGGAAACACGAACAAACTCCCAACTACCAACTATAAAACATAAATAGCCATATCTTGGAAGTTATATTCAGCCCATTATTCTTCCACATGCATAAATATGATTAGGAAATATAATCAGCCCTATCTTCTTCAAATTTATGCCCAATTAATAAGATCAACCCAAAAAAATGCCACCTTGATCTTCTTGTATTCTCCATTTATAATCAGCCCAATTCAGCCCATTAAGTGCTTCCTTGATTCTCATCATTCTCCCTCTCTTCAAAGGATTCGTCCTCGAATCCATGCAAAGGAAATGCATGATAATTTTTTTTTTTGAAGTGCACGACTCAACACAAGAAAAAAAAATCATACTTTTTTTTTTGGTAACTCTTTGTGCACGACACAATACAACAAGAATAAGAATATGAACAAGAACAAGATATGAAGAACACAACGATCAGAATATTTTTTTTATAAGAACACGATGACACGGAACATAAAAAAAAAGATCAGATTTTTTTTTTTTTTTGAGAATAATTTTTTTTAAGAACACGATGACACAAAAACAAAATGGATAGATAATCTGATTTTAGAGCCTGAGCTTTGATACCAAATGATGCGAACCTCAATAACTTGTATTGAGACCCAACAACAAAATTGACATGTTTACCCAGAAAAGCTAAAATCAGATTGTTGTGATAGTGAACCCGTGACCCAACGCCTATAAAGAGACGCAAACCACGGGTATTCCAAAGATTAGTGAAGACGCCACAATCAGATGCGGAAGGCTGATTGATAAGTCATGGTGTGTGAAGACGCCACAATCAGATGTGAAAGGCTGATTGATAAGTCAAAAATTGTGTTCTGTGAAGAACAAGGGGGAGGAGCAAAGCTCAACTTCAGAATTTTGTTTAATCCATTATATAAATCTGCCCATACAAAAGAGTATATATAGTATTGGAACAACCCTCCAACCATAGGGATAAATGCAAGTTGTTGGAACAACCCTCCAACCATAGGAAATAAATGCAAGTAGTTGGAACATCCATAGGAAATAAAGCTACCACGTTTTTTAACATAGACTTATACAAAAAAGTAGTTTAACTCATTAAAAACACATGGAAACACGAACAAACTCCCAACTACCAACTATAAAACATAAATAGCCATATCTTGGAAGTTATATTCAGCCCATTATTCTTCCACATGCATAAATATGATTAGGAAATATAATCAGCCCTATCTTCTTCAAATTTATGCCCAATTAATAAGATCAACCCAAAAAAATGCCACCTTGATCTTCTTGTATTCTCCATTTATAATCAGCCCAATTCAGCCCATTAAGTGCTTCCTTGATTCTCATCACTAGGTCATGCTCTTCCAGGAAGAACAAGTCCTGCTCGTCGTCAAGCTGCTGCTGCCACTCGTCATTCTCCCCTTCGATCAAATGAATCCCCTCAGAATCCGGGATGTCAATGTAAAGCAAGGGTTGTCCTAGGGGGGTGATATAAGTAGCAGGGTTGAAGGGTACGGGACTGGACTCAATGAGGTTGACATTTTGGTGGTTTGGTAGGGGATTTTGGGTGATATGAGGCTGCTTTGGTGGCGGCTCGATGACATTCTGGTCGATGAGGTCTTGGATGTCGTGGCGGAGGCGCATGCAATCATCAGTGTTATGGCCGGGGGCTTGGTGGTAAGTACATCGCTTGGACATATCGCAGTTAGGCGGGAGCGGGGTATTTCGAGGCTGGAGTAATTGGAGATGGCCTTTTTTGAGGAGGCGATCTAGGGCTGAGGAGAGAGAGATTTCTAGCTTGGCAAAACTGCGAAGGGGCTTTTTCTGGAAAGGGCGGTTGGAAGAATTTGCCTGGTTGGAGGGTTGGTATGGCCTTGGAGGATATGTCATGGGTTGGCCGCTAAAGGCATTGACATCCGGGGGATTCCGGGAGTAGTTGGGCCTTCTTGGCTGACTCGGAGGGTCTTCCTTTTTGATCTTCCCCTCCCTGATAGCATCTTCGATTCGGGTTCCGACTTCAAACAACTCCTCAAAGGTGGAGATGGACTGGTAGAATAATTTCTCATGATAGAGCGGCTGCAGATTCCGGATGAGCATCCTTACCTGTTCTTTCTCGATTGGCCGGTGGGTCATTTGGGCTACCTTGTTCCTCCATCTGCTCAGAAATGCAGCGAAGGATTCATTGTTGCTTTGCCGGGTTGTCTCCAAATCCCTGACGGTGACGTCCAGCTCTTGATTGTAAGAGTAATGATCGACGAAGACTCGAACAATGTCCTCCCAGGCCCGGGTTTTGGAGGCTTCCAAGGTTAGGAACCACGATAGTGCAGATTTTGCCAGAGTTTGCGGGAATAGCATCGCAATGTGCTCGTGGGTGCAACCCATGGACTGGAAGATACTCATACATAGCTTCACGTGGCTTTTCGGGTTTCCCGTTCCATCAAAGCGATCGATGGCAGGCATTTTGAAATTCTCTGGCAGTTTCAGCTTGACAGGCTCGAAGAGGCCTTCCAGATCTAACATGTAATCATCGATACCCTTGCTTTTCCTGAGTACGCTTTCCAGTTTGTCAACCTTGTCCAGTTTTTCTTGGAGCTTCTTCTCATACGTAAGCGGTGGGGCCCCTTGAAACCAGTTTTCCTCCCCATTATTCTCATGTAGAGGAGGTTCAAACCCTGGTGGCGGAAACTCGGGCGGAGGTCGCGGCTGTTGCTGCTTCAGTTCTTCCAATTCAGTAACCTTGTTTTCCAACTCTTCCCTATTCATGCTGACGTAAGCTGTCGGACTGATTCTGATTAACCGATTATCCGAACTCCTGACCCACGAATAAGACCCTGACTGCTGCCCTTGGGAATCTATACTGACCTGACAGATTTTGAAAGGACTAGATTAGATCTTTGACAGTGGCGACTCTAGGCAGACAAAGATAGTGATGTGGACCGACTCGAAACAGTGCGTGCAAATTGATGGGGAATGGTGCATGCAAATGGGACAAACATGCGGATGTAAGCCCTAATCTATATGATGCTCCTATTTCTAACAGATAGCAGCTAAACAAATAAGGTCCTAGCCATACAGAGTGTGCTAACCTTACTTTCTAGTATGATCACCAAGAGATAACATGGATTTCCAAGATACTTCGGAAATTTTGGACAGAGTTTCTGGGAGAAACTGGTTAATGTGGTTATATCTGGGATATCTGGACAGAGTTTCTGGGGAAACTGGTTAATATGGTTATATCTGGGATATTTGGACAGAGTTTCTGGGGGAAACTGGTTAATGTGGTCATATCTGGGATATCTGGACAGAGTTTCTGGGGAAACTGGTTAATATGGTTATATCTGGGATATCTGGACAGAGTTTCTGGGGAAACTGGTTAATATGGTTATAGTGATCATACTTTCTAGCAGGTTTTCATACTCCTATGTCTCAAGACCGACAAACAAGGCTTGCGGTGTATATCTTTGCGAGCATGGAGCAGACATCCTTGTCATGATGCTTAGGCAGGTCAACTCAATGTGACCACATGTGAGTGATTGCCTTGGGAATCATAAGAAAGAGGTTCTGTTCTATGTCACATAAGCGTCTACATCGCTCAGGTAATCCCAGCAGGGCATATAGCAGTTATATCACGTTGTCCTATCTGAAAAGATAAATGAACAGTCCTATGAAAGGTTCTACAGGAATCTATATGCAAAGGCTAGGTTTAGTCAAAGAGGGTCCGTTGACGAGAGTTCCAATATACCGTCAGGGAGACAGTACGGAGGTTTTTACTCTTTTTTATATACCTTGGAAGGTACAGTATCAACGGTGACTTGTGCCCTGGCACAGCAAGACCTGAACAATGTCAGCGCCGCGTTTCAGACACAGTCGGAGGGGGGAAATGCAAGAGTGCAATGTGGTGAACCAAACACAGTAAAAAGATGTTTTGAAGGATGCTTCTTATGAGTCAAACCTCTGTATTATTTTGTTATTAAAATAAAAATCCCCAGTGGAGTCGCCAGATTGTGGATACCGGGCTTCGGACCACTTCTCTTGTTTGAGATTGTTTTGAAATTGATTTGAATCAAAGAAAGAAAATAGGTCTGTTGAAAACAGATACAGAGTCGCCACTTGGTCTTTAAGGAACCAAGAAACCTAATTTCGACTCACCCAAGCGGATAAGGGCACCGGCCCTTCATAACCAAAGAACTTGGTTCGGGGTTTTGGTACGAGAGAGGAAGGAGCCTTTGTCGCGACTAAAACACCCTCAACTCGCCCCGTCTTTTGACGGGCCTCAATTAGCATCCAAATAATCATCTTATACTATGTTTGGTTCGACAATTAATACTATTGTAGTATATTACATCACATAAGAAAACTTGAAATTGGAAGATCAAAAGATAAGATATCATTCATAAGATCTAAGCCAAATATCATGCAATGTAAAGTGAAAGATCACACAAATAAACCTAGGAAAGATCGTCTAATCATGTATCAAATAATCAAGACTTCCTAATCTAAAGGGGGACATGAATTGTTATTGAAACAAATAAGCAAAGAAATCAAAATATGCTTAGCAAGGCTAGAATGATGCATGTTATTCTTTGATAAAAGAAGACCTCTCAATCCCCGGGACGGATGAGAAAGGATGAATAGACCAAGGGGAAGCATGAACGAGTGATCGAGTTCATTCCTTATAATCTCCTTAGATTAAGAGTTACAAAAAACCCCAAATCTTGCATGAATGCAATGTATGTATTTAAAAATGTGCAAAGGTTGTAGTGTGTTTTGTGTACATGGATTTCTAGAATGGCTTAGAAGTCTAAAATGGGAAAGAATGAATGAATGAAATCAACATGGGATATATACAAATGTAGTATGAACCACTTCCTAAGATATGAACTAATTTGGAATGCATATAAGCCTCAAATCAAAGAATGAAAGTTAAAGTGTACTTGCTATGAATAGTGGACAGAACAGTAGGATGATCTTTTGGAATTTGAAAAGAGGGGTTAGGAATGTTTTCAATGCATGATTTTTTATGGAGATGTTCCTTATTGTTTCTAGAACACAACCCAAAATGCCAATCTTGAATAGCTATCACAGATTGAGAGAAATTACATAAACAATAGAGGTCACTCAGAAACAGAGTTCGTACTGTCGTCTGAAATGTTAGAAAATCTTAGAAAATGAAAAAGCATGATCTAGAGGCCCGTTTTATACAGAAAGTTTCCTAAGACATTGAATTTTAAAGGAAAAATAAGTTAGAACCACCCCGTTTGGAAAAGTTTTCTGGAAAAGAGGTCGTAAGTTGACCTAGCTGCTGTGATAGCAAAAACAGAATGTTTGGAAGGAATGTTGGGACCCAAATGGATCATTTCCAAGTACTTCCAAGTCAAACCAAAAATCATGGGTGTTCTCCAATGAGTTAGGAAGACTTTCCAAGTGGCCTTGTATCCATATGTTGAGTATTGTGTTCTAGAAAAATCTTTGAACTCAACTCACTCACTGTTTTGACTCATTGTTTTGAAGATTTTGGAGAAAACAAAGTTTTGTTTCTTGAAACCAAATGAGAGGGATTGAGAGGGGTTTTGAAATAGATGTTTTGAAAACATGTTTTCAACACTCAATAAGGATCATAGCCACTTAGAATACCTACATCAAACTCATCATTTAAGAACCTCCAAGATTGTTGGAGAGATTTATTTTATTTTTGGGCATAACTTCAATACATTCCAAGAATACCTTGGAAGTATTGAGGTTATGATCATCATCTATCAAACATGTTTTTGAGGTCAAGAGCTACTATCCATAAGGATTCACTCACCCCAAACTTCATGTCATCACTTAGATGATGATGAACTAGTAAGTAAATAAAGAAAAGAAAAAGAAATGAGATAAAGAGAGATGAACATATATATAATCAAGCAAGTAGATGATAATCAATAGATGATATTCATGAAGCATGAGACTTGTAGATTGGTGTATCACTCATATGTAATGACACTAGACATGGAAGAAGCTTCCACACTCTTGAATGCTCACTAAAATGGTGGTTGGGAGTATTGAATGTTGAAGTAAATGGAAGTAATGAAGTAAAAACAAAGTTAGAACTCACTTTTGTTTTGAAAAATCAAAGAAGAAAGCTTCTTTTCTCTCCACTCTAACCTTATCTCTACACTTTCTCTCCCAAACTTTCTCTAAACTTGCATTTGACTCCCCTCCAAAATGAGGAGTAATGGGGTGTTTATATAGGCCAACTTGGGGTGTTTTTGGGATTTAGAAAGTACTCCCATTGGTCCCAAACATCTGAAATCATGAAACCACGTCGTTTTGGATTTTAATTAATCAAAATGGGACCACAAAAGTATTTACAAAAACTTACTGTTCTGGAGGGGAGTGCCGCGGCGGCACTGGGCCACTGCCGCGGCGGCAGTGGGCCAGTGCCGCGGCGGCACTGCTCCTCCCTTCGTCTGGATAATGCTGTTTAGGCCCCCCGAAGTTCCGGTATTCGCGAAAAGGCCCTATTTCGTCCAAAATTCACAGAAAATGTGTACGAACTCCAAATCGAGGTTGTGATATACCGTTGGAAAGGTAATGGAGTCTACTTTACATAAAAAATAGTTCGGGGATAGGTCACTTTGAAAAGTTTTGCGGTATTCGCGATAAAAGCCGATTTGATCGCCTTTTTCGCCTTTGGAAATTCATAATAAATTCGTTTTAAATCCAGAAATTATGTGCGATATACCGTTGGAAAGCTGTTGACCTCTAGCATCCATGAAAAATATTTGAAAATTGTTTCGGTGCCCCGATTCCAAAGTCAAATCTTGGTCAAACCGGTCAAACCGGGGATTCCCGGGAAGTTCTGGGAACCTCTGGGAGCTCCCAGGAGCTGATGTTTTCGCTCGATTTCCTTTTGGAACTTGTTTTAATACTTTTCTCATGATTTAGAATGGTTCTGGTGAATTCAGACAATTTCGGTCAAACTTGGTCAAACTTGGTCAAACTCTGGTCAAACCTGGTCAAACCTTGGTCAAGCCGATCAACGGGGACTTTCGGGGAACTTCCGGGACTTCCGGGGGTCTCTGGGAGCTGACGATTTCTTCCGGTTTTATTTAAAAACTCATTTATCACTTTTCTTACGACGTAGCATGTTTTCAGAACTTTGGGACCAAATCTGGGAGTTTTCGGACTTTCAAGGGCATTTTGGTCATTCTGAGCATTCTGAGGGATAGAGCTGACTTCCGAGAGTCCTTTTGAGTCTTTTACGATCATTGTGAACCACCAAGCTATGGGTCTCCTAAATCTGATAGCCGACAAAATGGGGTGTCTACAGAATGTCCCCAAAGGCCTTTTGTTTGCTTAGGATAGAGTTTGCTTACCAAAAAAGGAAGGAGGTTTGGGTATTAAGCCTTTGGTAGATTTGAATTCTGTTCAAAACCTTAAACATATTTGGAACCTCATATCTCCTTCAAATAATTCTCTCTGGAAAAATTGGATTCAGTCTTATATGCTTAAAGGTCATAGCTTCTGGTCTGTTAAGCCTCCCTCTCAATGCTCTTGGTATTGGAGGAAGCTTCTTAAACTCAGAGAAAAGGCTAAAAGTTTGGTTAAGCTCCTATCCATTTCCTTTGGTTCTTTTTGTTAGTTGTTGTTGATTCTTGTCTGGTAAGGCTTTTCAGTGGTTAACTGTGCCACCTGTCCTTATGCTTTGTGCCTTTTGAATATCCTGGGGTATGCCCCTTGTACATGTGTACTTTCTTTTTGGAATATATTTACCATTTTCCGAAAAAAAAAAAAAAATTTAAAATTGGCAATGGCACTGATACTTTTCTTTGGCAAGACCCGTGGCTCCCCTTTGGATCTATAATTGATAAATATGGCTCTTGGGTTGTTTCTTACACTGGTATTCCCATGAATTCTAAAGTTCAAGCTATTATTAATGAGAACCAATGGGCATGGCCTGTTACCACATCTTGGGAATTGATCCAAATTAAAGCTGCTACTGCTCTTATTCCTTCTCCTTCATAGGTTAAAGATTCTGTCTCATGGATTCCTTCCCCTAGTGGCAGCTTTGTTACCTCCCATACTTGGGATTTTCTTAGAGAAGCTCAACCTCGGGTGCCTTGGCACCATTTGGTTTGGTTCCCTGGGAACTTTCCTCGATATAGCTTTATTGTGTGGCTTGCTATGCTTAACAAGTTATCTACCCAAGATAGGATCTGGACGTATACTCCGGGCCCTCTTGCTTGTGTTTTTTGCCACAAAAACTTGGAAAACCATGATCATTTGTTTTTTACTTGTGATTATTCTTCCTTTGTTTGGCAGGAAATTATGAGCAGGTTCAACATGGACGGGTCCCCTCTGAACTGGAATTCCCTTATTTTGTGGGCTGCTAGCAAATGGAAATCAAAGAAACCTAAAGATATCATGCCTCGAATGTGTATTGGGGCAACCATCTATGCTCTTTGGAGAGAGAGAGGAATGCCAGAACCTTTAGACAAGAAGGGAAGCCTAGAGAGAGGATCTCTAAAGACATTGTTATCATTATTCACACTCAAGTTCAAATCCGGTGGGCCAGAGATCCTAAAGTTCAGGAATATCTTGAGTTATGGAGTTAGTCCAGAAGCTTTGTTTAGCATGTTGTATGCTATGGTTTTTGTGAGCTTATTGTACTTCAGCCTAAGCTGATTTCTTCTCCTTCGGGTTTTTGTTTTATTTGATGGGATGGTCCCTTTTCTTGGTCTAGACTTAGGAAGGGAACCATCCCCCGTCGCTTAGGTCCTTTCCTTTGCTTTTTCTTGCGCTTTTTGTATATCCTGGGGTATGCCCCTTGCAGTTTTGTAGTGCCGGTTGGCGTTTTTCGTTAATTAACCATATTCCGAAAAAAAAAAAAAAAAAGTGTTTGCAGCGTGTGAATTGCACCCTCCCAACCCCCACGTGCCTGATGCCAACAGTAATAATGTGCGGGCCTTAACTGCGCAGTCTGCGCACATGGGCTCATCCTCAATACCCGGTGCTTTGTCTGGGGAGGGACCCACTAGCATGTTGAGTGGAATTGTAAAGAATGGGTTGGCAGATCCTAAGGTTAAAGTTAACCATAAAGCCTTGATTTCAGGCACCTTGTCCCCTGCTACAACTATTCCAGTGGCCCACCCGTTTGAATTAACATCCCTCAATTCAGGCGCCTTGTCACCGAGGTGCGCCCACGTGCCTGGTGTTGGGAAGGAGGGCCTTGCGTATGGTAGTAGCCTACCCACTAATAACCACTATGTTACTAAATTACCTTCTAAACCTGTTTCTACTAGTAATACTGCTCCTAATCCCAACTGGGCATCCCTGGTTAAAGGTAAGGATAATCCAGATTTCAAGGTTAATTTCATTAAGCCCAATATTGATGCTGAACGGACAGTCATTACATTACCTAGTTCCTTACCTAAACTGGGTATTAGTAATTGGGATAACACACTTGTGCATTCTTTTATTGGCAAAAAGCTTCCTTATACTTTAGTCAAGAATGCTACATCTAAAATGTGGGCAAAGATGGGTATGTTTGATATTGATGAGAACATGGCGGCTAGCACAAGGTGGAATGCGGACCTGAACCACGTGCCAATTGGTCCGGTTACAAGGGCGCGAGCAAAGCGGTTCAAGGACAATCTCAATGGGCTGGTTCAACAAATTTGGGTTGAGACTAATCTGAGTGGCCCAAAGGAGGATACTAGTGATCCACAAGGCTGGGTGTCCATGATTCAAGCTCTAGAATAAATTATAGGCTTGCATGCCAACTTAGGGATTTTTTATATTCATTAGTTTCCTTTTATTTTAGTTTTGGGATGAATTATATTGGACCATAATATTTCGTAGGCTTAAAAGGGCCCAACTTTAAGCCTCAGCTATTTAAACAGTTTTAGGGTTTGTAATATTCAGTTTTTGATCATTAATAATATTGTGAGAGTTTTCTCTTTGGTTCTTTGAAGAACTATTCGAACTTATCAGATTTACTCTGTGGCGTTCATACCTTGACTTATCAATCGAGTTTTTCATCCTTGATTGTGGCGTTTCCATCCTTTATACCAAGGTTCGCATCTGTTATAGGTGTTGGGTCGCGGTTTCCATTGAATCTGACAGTAGAACGGTCCGAGACATTAATCGTGTTACGGGTTTCGTCACAGTATTGGCGGGGTTCGTATCAGATATGCTTGCAACAGATTCAGGTTATTTCTTTTTCAAATTTCATACTAAGGAAGACAGTGTTAATGTGCTTGAAGGGGGGCCTTGGCATGTGGCAGGGCAACCCATTTTATTGAAAAACTGGCAGCCAGGACTTGTTCTTGATAAGGAAGTTCCATTCTTTGTCCCAATTTGGGTACACTTGTTCAATATTCCTTTAGAGTACTGGACGCCTGAGGGTTTAAGCCACATTGCAGTGGCAGGCCATTGCATGTGGATATAATGACTGCCTCTTGTAGAAGAATATCCTATGCTAGGATATGTATAGAAGTCAAAGCCGATTCCGATTTGTTGCATAATTTTGATATCCAAGTTGAAGGTGCGGATACAGAAAGGATTACTATTGATGTTGAATATCAATGGACTCCACTACGGTGTGCTAAATGCAATAGATTTGGCCTTAATTGTTTGAAGAATCAATCGTCCCATAAGCAGCAAAAATCACAGATTCCAAATCCTTGTAATCAAACTGCCGTAGATGATGGTGCTTGGAAGACAAAAGGTAAAGGAAAATTGATCTATACAGAAGGCTCCCAATTAGTAGCACAACTTGAAATAGAGGATAAAATGGAGAAGTTTCCTCTTAATGATGTTGTTAAACCAATCGAATCACATACTATAGGAGGGAGCCAAAAGCCCACCTTGAGTAACACAAATGGCCTAGCTTTCACTAACAAATTTTCAGCTCTACAAACCAATGACAAAGAAGAAGAGCCTTCTGATAGAATAGAGAAAATGGAGATTGATGACATTGCTTCCATAGCTCCTGTGGAAAGGGATCCAGAAAACCAAGTTGCAGATGGGTTAAAGGGGTTAGCTGAGGAAGATGACGACCAGCAAAGCCCTATTGAAATAATCTCTATTGCCTCTCCAGAAAGCAAGGGGCATATTGCAAATTTAGAAGGCCCCCATCAAGCCGATTCTCCCGCCCCAAGTTCAACAACACCCACCAGGCCGTCATCCACTCAAGGTCAGCTTAAGAGTAAGAAGGACTCCTCCTCTAGTTCTTCAGGTAAGGGAATTCAAACTCATTGACGTTTTTAATGATTATCAGTTGTTGGAATATTCGAGGTCTTAATTGGACCTATAAGCAAACTGAGGTTGCTAAGTTTATCCAGGATAATAATATTGATATCTTATGTATTGTTGAAACTAAAGTTAAATTAACAAATGAGGATACTATAAGGAGGAAAATTTTCAAATAATGGGACTTTTTGTCCAATTGTAGTCCTAACTCCACGGGTAGAATATGGATTGGTTGGAATGCTGATAAATTAGGTGTTAAAATTCTTAAGAGTACATCCCAACTTATTCATGTTAGCATTGAAAACGATGAGAAAACCACTTACATGGAAGCTTCCTTTGTCTATGGTTTTAATTCTGGCCTTGCTAGAAGGGAACTGTGGTCAGACATGAAAGCTACTTCTGCTAGGACTGACACCACAAATTATATTATTCTTGGTGATTTCAATGTTACCTTGAGCCCGGACGAAATTTCTGATTCTAATCATGGTTGGGATACTAACATGTATGAGTTTCAAAAGATTACTAATGACTGTTGTTTAGTGGATCTTAGATACGTAGGAGAACTTTTTACATGGTGCAATAGAAGATACAGTAGGCCAGATTTCACTCAGAGGAAGCTTGACAGAGCCTTAGTCAACCAAATATGGCTAGATAAATTTTTTTTTTCGGAAAAAGGGTTAATCGATTCCAAAAAAAGGGCCATACCCTAGGATATTACAATAAGCACAAACATCATGCTACGAGAGCTAAACCAAACATTTGAAAAGAAAAGCAACAAGCAAACAAACATAGCAACATGGGATGTACCAACACACATGAGACAACCCAACTACCCAAAGCAAGGGCCTCCTCAGGATCGTTTTCGTCCCTTGGGACGACTCCCGCTGAATTTCATCTTAGCTTCCTTCTTTTTCTATCTGTTGGAGAGGGGACTACCCCTTGTAGGGGTCCCGACCTCACTAGCTTGGCCAAAATCACTAACACAGTCATCAATGTCATCCCCACTAAAGGGGGAGGTGGTATCCTCTCTGGTCTCATCTCGGGGAGCATTCAGGCGAGCCGCCCGGTGGTATGGTACGTAGTGGTTTAGTACGCCCTGCCAAAACGGCTCCGAAACAAACAAAAAGGTGCGTGTTCTAAACGGATACCTTTAGTCCATCCGATGACTCAAGGAATGAAGGAAGACGGGAAAAAAGTAATAGATGAGAGAAGACCCTAGAGACTAGAGACACTAGCTTACAGATCTATGCTCTTAGGGTACTAGCTACCTAGATGCCTAGCCTGATAGCTACCTGGCTACAAACTCCAACATGCCAGAACTTCCACCTTACTGACCTCTATTCATTACGAGCTGCATGGTAAGAAGAGCTAGCTTCGGGACAAGATGTCCGGGCGGAGGGAGAAGCAATGGTATCAACTTTGACAGGTTTAGGGTCAGGGTATTCCAAAAGCTGAGAAAGGGCATCAAATCGGTTACCCCTCGCTAGCGGAGTATCCGAGCCATTCGTGCTTTTAGTACGGTAAGAAGAGTGGTCAACAGCAGTCTTTTTTCCTCTATCTTTGCCTGAAACAACTTGCCAGGTCCCCTTTTCCTTACCGTTCCTCTTGAGCGGGTGGTGATCTGGATGGCTCAGACCTGGATACGCAGGCCGAGAACAATCATGACCAAACTGGGTGCACTTTTTGCATCGAACCGGGGTCCATTGATATTCCAAATTGATCTTTGTTCTAATAGTATTGCCAGTCTCCTCATCTTCTGATTCAATATGGAATTCATTGAAGAATTCAAAATCTGCAGAAACTTCAATGCAAACACGAGCATAGGTTATACGCCTTCTACTTGCAGTTATGCGATCAACTCGAACTGGTTTCCCAATGAAACTAGAGATAAAACTGATTCCCTTCGGATTCCAGTATTCAAGCGGTATACCATAGAAGTTTACCCAGATTGGAATGGAGTGAACCTCCTCGTTTACAAAGGAGAAATGTGGCTTCCACGGCCTAAGAAGGAGGGGTTGTCCTGCCACAAACCATGGTCCTCCTTCTAAAATTGCATCCCTAGCCTCCGTACTAGAGAATGAAAAAAAGAAACATCCAGAATCAGTGGCCAGCGTATCAATAAGGCCCTCAGTAGCCCATAGCCGGTCAGTAACGTTAGTGACTAGGGAAAACGGAAGCTTCCTGCCTAGAAACCGGCCAACCAAGGTAGCAGTCCATTCGTCTTTTCCAGCTACAGTTAAGTCCTTCGGAATTTTTAGAACAAGATTATCTTCGAGCCCTCCATGGTCAACAAACTCCAAATTAAATTCCTTGCTACATACTGTGGTTCTGTAATTTACTTCCAAATCTGGTCTATTTGAGCCCAGCTCAATTTGGGTCAAACTGCCATTCTGAACCTCAGATTTGAATAACCCAGCCCATGATTCACGTTGGGCCCCACCAGCTACAACATGCACCTGACCTTGCGTGACCCCCATGTGGGAAAGAGCAGCTTTGTCCGGATGTTTAGGCTTTTCAATGCACAGCTCATTCTCAATATGACCATTAATATGACTAGGGCAAGAGGCATTAATTGCCGATCTGACATCATAGGGTGTATTCTTGTCTTGAGTAGCAGCAAGCACGTGATCAGTCGGAGGAGCGGAATTGGACGTACACACGGGGTCCACAAGGTCTTGGCCAGCATGGTGCCTTAAAATGTCTACCTTAGGAAAAGAAGCTGCTGGGCTCTCAATAAAGGACTTAGCCACGTGTACATCTTGCATAACATAAGTACCATTTGGAATCGGCAGCTTATTCTTTGAAGAGGGAGACAACTCGCCAGAATTAAAGGGCAAAGAGCAACTGCCCACGAGAGAGTTGACTGCTTTATGTAGATTAGGTGGTTGCAAGACATCACAAGCTTTCTCTCTCATTAAGGTAGAGCTCTCATTGTTATCAAGGCAACCTTTAATGCTTGGCGTGAGGGAGTGATCAAAGTCAGCATGCACAAGAGACAAATCACCAGCTTTTAGGTAAGGAGACCCGTGTGTATGCATCACAAGCTGGTTATCCAAATTTCCAGCAATCTCAATATTAAATGTGTGAGGGCTATAAAGCATTTTATCAAAATCCAAAGTGGACCCATCAACCAACTTAAAAGGATCAAAGGTCAATGAATTTTCGGGAACAAGGGAAGCATTACCTGCGCCCATGTAAGCTCCGCCAGCTTTACCCTTAATTTCCGGCTTTAAAGATTGTTGCAAAGAATCTGGACCCAAACTTTGACCATTTGAGCTGGAGGATATATACGTATCACTTGTATGTATAGGAGCGTGGGGTTCACACGCAACACCCAGCTGGGAAAGCGTGAAAGCGTCTGATTTAGGATCAATAAAGGAGCTGGGGACCACTTCGCACAGCAAACTCCTTGGGGCAAATGAAATTATCAACAGTGGGATTAAAACAAGAGTCTGTATCAACATTCACTTGCTTAGTATGAACACCAACTCTGTCTACAGTGGGCTCATGAGAGGTAACCGAAGAATGCATAAGAGCTTTGGAAGTTTGGACATCATTATCACTTAGTGTTGCTTCCATTCGGCCTTTAAAACTAGCAATCTTTGTTTGTAGTTCATGATACTTTGCCGAAATGGAAGAAAGCTTTAGATTGTCCACATCTAAGGAACGAAATCTCTCTTCATAGGACACAGACTGAGAAAGGTGGTTCTCCAAACTTGAAATATCAGGAACCCCAGGATTTGACCCTCCTCCTGTGGATTTGACTTCACTTTCATTCAGCTTTTCCTTACCATCATAGCATCCCCTAGCCTTAGCTAGATCACATGAGTCTCGAACAGAAGCAAAGGATTGGACAAGTTCTTCATCAGAGAAACCCCCATTAGCTTCCACAAGTACCACAATACCCACAGAGAGATCATCCAAGGACTTAACAGTAGCACCAGATGCATTTGTAGCTTTCACACCTTGATCAAGAGCCAAAGTAGAAAAGACTACCTCATCCGAACTTTCTTCATCTGCTTGAAAAGACTCCTCCTCGTCACTACTAACACAATTTAAAGCCCACTGGACTAATGGGTCTTCATCCCCCTCCTGAAAATCAGTAGGAGTAGACAACTTAATAACTCTCTTAGCTTGGATGTTCAATTTCTTACATTGCTAGGAAAAGGGAAGAGCTTTTCCTTCCTTTTCTTAGCACTAGCACTCGGAACCACCACCCATGGGGGGGCAGCCCTCACCATCCTGAAGCTTTCCACCCTAAATAATTTAACTGCTTCGTTTGCTCATTTCCAGGCCCCAGGTATATCTGATCACTCTCCTATAATTGTTCATGTTGATAATAGTCAAAGGAGAAAGGGTAGAGCTTTCAAGTTTTATAACTACTGGACTAAGTTGGATAATTATTCTAATATAGTTAATAATTCTTGGAACCACAGAGTTGGAGGGACTGCTCAGTATCAAGTCTGCCATAAACTTAGAAATCTTATCAGGATCTAAAGAAATTTGGAAAGAACTCCCTGGGTCAAGAAAAGATCAATGCAGATAGAGTTAGACAGGATCTCAAATCCATTCAATCTTCCTTACTTGCTGACCCAACCAATCCACATATTATGGAGCAACATAGAATCTGTACTAAAAATTTTCAAGAAACTATTTGGATTGAAGAGGAGATTCTTAAACAAAAATCTAGACTCCAATGGCTTGAGGTAGGTGACAAAAATTCTAGTTATTTTCACCATTCCATCAAAGAAAGAAGAAATTTTAAGAGAATACATGTCCTTGAAAAACCTGATGGTACCTTTACTTCCAATTGTAGTGAGGCTAAGGGTGAAGCTATTAGATACTTCACCTCCTTACTGGGCACCCCCTCCAATCACAATTATCCTGGAGTTGATGTTATTAGGTCCTTTGTTCATAAACGTATTCCAGAAGAGTTAAAGGCAGAATTGGATAGACTCCCTTTTGATGATGAGATTAAAAAGACCTTCTTTAACTTACATGGTAATAAAGCTCCTGGGCCTGATGGATATAATGCTTTTTTCTTTAAAGATTCATGGGACATTGTTGGCTCTTCTGTTTTAAAAGCTGTCAAAGAGTTTTTTCAGACCGGGGAATTATTGAGGGAATCAAATACTACTCTTATTGCTTTGATCCCCAAGGTCCCTAACCCATCTAAGATGGGTGACTTTAGACCTATTTCTTGCTGCAATACTGTCTATAAATGCATATCTAAGATCATTGCTAGCAGACTCCAAACAATCCTACCAAATTTCATCGATCAAGCCCAATCTGCTTTTATTAAAGGTAGGAAAATTATCGATAATATTCTTCTTTCCCAAGACCTGCTCAGAGATTATCATAAACAAAAGGGCAAGTCTAGAGCAGCTGCTAAGGTGGATATTATGAAGGCCTATGATAGTGTTAGTTAGGAATTTCTTATTGAATTATTAGATGTGATTTGCATCCCTCCTAACCTCAAAAAATGGATTATTGCATGTGTTACCACTCCTCGACACTCCATCAACTTTAATGGAGAATCTGTGGGTTACTTTGATGGTGCCAAAGGTTTAAGACAAGGAGATCCAATTTCTCCCTACTTATTTGTTTTCATTATGGATGCCCTGAGTCAACTTTTGAGTCATAATATCCAAAAGGAATCCTTTACTTATCATTGGAAATGCGATAAACTGAAGATTTCACATCTTTGCTTTGCTGACGATCTTCTCATCTTTTTTAATGGGGATGTGGAATTTGCAAAAATATTAAGACTAACTCTTAACCAATTTTTTGATTTGACTGGATTGCAAGTCAACAATGCTAAGAGTTGCATATTTTTTTCAAATGTGGTGCAAGATAAAATTGAAGCAATCTTGGATGTTCTCCATTTTGAAAAAGGAAATCTCCCCCTTAAATACCTTGGCGTTCCATTAATTACTTCAAAGATTAAGAAAGTTGATTGTGATGGCTTGATTAATAAAATTTGTGCTAGGGTCAATTCTTGGAAATCTAAGTTTTTATCTTATGCAGGTAGAGGCCAGCTCAAGCAAAGAAATGGGTTCTAAAGAGAGAAGCTCCCCCATCTCTCTAGAATTTGGTTAAGCCTGTGTTTTTCATCCACCTTCTTTCTTTCTCTCCCTTTTCTCTCTCTCTCACTCTCTCTCATTCCTGCCTGTCTTTTTCTCATTTGGGTTTGATGAAGAAACAAGCTAACTTTATAGAAGTTCCTACCAATTCAAAAACCCCAAATAGGAGGGATTTGAAATCTGCCAGAACAGAAATGGTTACCACTGATGTTAACCTTCCAGAGCTGGCTGAGCCTAGTGTTCTATCTGATGGGCATGACTTTATTATCTCAAATCCCTCCAAATCTATGGTGTATGGGATTAGTGATGAAAGTGTGACAGATCTTTCTAAGGGTAACTTACATGGATATTCTGATGAGGACCTTGAACTACATGAAGAATGGGAGGCTGAGTTTCCAAAATCAGTTGCTAATGAGGTATGTGGTCTTGTAGAGGGATCCTCTTTTTTTTTTTCGGAAAAATGGGTAAATAAATCCAAAAAAGGGGGTGTACAAAAGTACAAGGGGCATACCCCAGGATATACAAGAAGGCCAGAAATCATAAGGAAAAAACCATGTAGCACAGAGAGCTACTAATAACACAAACATGACATCCCAGGTAAAACAACCTGGCTAGTCAGGTCAAACATATGGAACTAGCTCCATTTACTAATGATACAATCAAAATTACTATGGTGCTTCCATTTGATCCTAATAAGACCATTAACCTGAGAAACCAAATTCTTAACGGTAATGTATGGAGGACAAAATTTTTGTTTGAAGGATCTATTGTTTCGCTCTTTCCATAATCCATAAACAGCAACTCCCAAGCAAATCCTAGGTATCACATGATGTATCCGTTTTCCTTTAAGGTGCTGAGCCATCCAGAGCAGCGTATCGACTCTAATTTAAGGGTATTCAAGACTCTAATGAGATTCGAAAAAGAAAGATGAAGGCTATCAGTGAAAATGTGGTACTTGAACCTGTTCTAACTCCTTCCCATCCTATACCTGCCTTTTGTCCTTTGGAGGAGAAGACAAGCTACAATGATCTTGTTTCAGCTCAAACTTTGATTCGAAATTTACAAAATGAGTTGGAAATTTTGAAATCCACAAATTTGAACCCGTATTCTAGTATGATGGAGAGTGGGAAAACCTTCAAGGTTCATGATATAAATGCAGATGGGCAGGCTATAGAAGAAGGTGAAATATCTTCTTTTGATTCAAAGATAAGAATAGTTGCGGGCTCCAAGGTGTTTGTTCAGCATGGGACCCACACTTCTTCTACAAATGAGTCTAACGGTCATTTGCCTATTTTAATTGATAACCCACTTACTGGGAATGCCACTGACTCGTACAAGCTTCAATTTATTGAGGACTGCACGCCTAATGTTATTAGTA
The DNA here is from genome assembly GCA_033977485.1 of Hydrangea macrophylla. Classification (NCBI taxonomy): domain Eukaryota; kingdom Viridiplantae; phylum Streptophyta; class Magnoliopsida; order Cornales; family Hydrangeaceae; genus Hydrangea; species Hydrangea macrophylla. The sequence continues at coordinate 49,008,691 of CM066984.1, read as the reverse complement.
CTCATAGGGGTTTTAAACAAGGGCAGTCTCGGAATTCCAGCCTAAATGAGACAGCTAACCCATCCATGGCACCGGTCCTTGGCCCCAAAAATTCTGACGAGCTGATGGAGAAGCACATGGGCAGCCAACTTTTTACCTTAAAATCTGGAGGTATGTCTCCTACTAATTCACCAAAGTTGACTATATCTCCTCCACATTTTAATTTGCCAGATGCGCACATGGGGGTTCAGCAGTGCACTATTCATCCAGCTGGTACTTCTGCTAATGCCGCGCTTATTGGAAAAACTTACACACATAAAACCATTAGATCTCCCTTGCCTATTTACCCTCCTAGCAAGGCTATTGGTCTAGTTGGAAGTTCTTCTTTACCAAATTCCCTAAACTCTTCTAACTATTGTGACCAGCCCGTGAGTGATCCACCATTAACCACAAATTCTGAAATTCTGCCTACTAAAAAGCTGTTTAACCATAACCACACCAAAACTTGGGCTTCTTTAGTCACCCCACAGAATTCCTTAGGATTTAAGCTTAATTACATAAAACCGTAGGAAGGGAAGGGTAACAAGCATCTCAGTATCCCAAAGGAGGTGTTTATAGAAGGAAGCCATGCTTGGCATAATACACTTGTGGGGTATTTCATTGGGAAGAAAGTCCCTTTCTCACTAGTCAAGAATGCTACAGAAAGGCTTTGGGGGAAAAAGGGTCTGCATGATATGGTAGCTACTGATTCAAGTTTTTTCTTCTTTAAATTCAATTGTGAGGAGGAAAGTTTGGCTATTCTTGAAGGAGGGCCATGACATGTGAGTGGACAACCTATAATATTGAGAAAATGGAAATCATGCCTTACCCTTTCCAGAGAGGCCATCTCCACAGTCCCAGTTTGGGTATATATTTTTAATAGTCCTCTGGAATTATGGAACCCCCCTAGGACTAAGTCACATTACTAGTGCTATTGGGAAACTCCCTCTGGTAAGCAAAAGAATAAGCAGAACCTCCTACAGGTTCCCTCAGGTAAGTGCCACCAAACCCGTCACAGTTTTTAATGATTATTAGCTTTTGGAATATTAGAGGCTTAAACCAGCCCCTTAGGCAAGCTAAAGTTGCCAAATTTATTTATGAAAATAACCTGGATGTTCTTGGGATCATTGAAACCAAGGTTAGGCAGGTTAACGAAAACTTTGTTAAGAAAAATTGCTTCAAGAATTGGAAATTTGTAACTAACAGCAGCTCCAATAATGTTGGAAGGAACATTTCATGAATTGGATAATGGTGACTAGAGAGAGAAGCTCCTACCTCTCTCTAGATTTTGGTTAATCTTGGTTTTCATCATCCTCAACCTCATCTGTTTACTTTATCTCTATCACTCTCTTCTTTCTTATTTCTTTCCCCCTCTCCATCTCTTTCTGTTTTCTTTTGGAGGTCAAGATGAAAGGTCAAGTTAACAAAGTTAGATCTATATCTGTAGGTGAAGGTATTGTTTCAAAAGGTTTTATTATCATAGTCCGTTATTAGCAAGATCAAAGATGATGGGATTTCTGTGATCTCTGAAGTTCCAAACGCACCCAATGATGTTCCTCTAAATGGGGCTAGTTTTCATGTTGAATCTTTGAGTGAAGAGGAACTGGAACTCCCAGAGGATTGGGTAGATTCGAGAGCTGATGATGAAGAGGTGAGAGATCCGGTGGAAGAAAGCTCCTTCAAATCTCTTCAAGACTCTAAGGAGATCCTGAGAAGAAAGAAAAAGGGAGCTTTAAGTGCTGCTATTTCAACAATGAAGGTTGCTTCTCAAGACTCAGCCTCCTGCAATGCATCCATTGGTTCTTTGAAGAAGGGTGAAGATTTTGTTGCTCCTGAGTTTGGTGGAAAGGTTAATGCTAGAATTGACCAGTGTTCTGAAATTGAAGCAGAAGATGATGAGGACTTGGCTTTAGATCATCCACTCAAGGTGGGTTACAAAGCATCTCTTAGAGTTAATGCAAAATTGGTGGATAAAAACACCCAGCTTCGAATCCGTCTTGCTGAGTTGAGTGAACATCAGAATGAAATTGCTCTTGGACCCCATCTGAATATTACATCTCGAGGGGGGGCCTCTAAGGCTGGAAGAACCCCATATAGGTACAATGGGAAAAGGGGAGGATTAGGCACTGATGTTAGCAGAACTAATTGGCAAGCTAATCAGTTTGACCAATTCGACATCTGTCCTGATCCGGTTCCTTTTACGGCTGCATATCCAAAGGAGGATGGGCAAGGAAACCATACGGCTGAAGAGTCTATGAAACTCCCTATACCCCAGATAAATTCAGACTTAGCATTCGTTTCAAGCCCTCTTTTTGATCCGGATTCATCATCAAATGTTACTCCCAATGTGTTTGTGGAAAATGGCATTCACGTGAGCCCCAACGGTAACATTGGAAACCTGTCCAGCTTGAAAGTCTTACCAGTGCACATGGGCTTGGCAGCCTTTTCCGCAAGTTCAGGTGTGGTGTCGGCTATTCCCAAGGAATGCATAGCGCGTAGGCCTCAACTTTATGCTATGTCCGGCGCCTCAACTGCTATTCCTACACACAACGTCCACACAGATATCCAAGATCAAGTGGGTGAGGGCTCCTTTACTGTGGATGAAGTCACCACTTTGGGCGTGTGTAACTCTAAGCAACAAGTGTCATTGGTAGTAAGAGACAAATGCATGGATGTCCCTACTTCTCCTTTAATTTTAGGCGGTGTGTCCTTTTCTTGTCCCGAAACCAGTGCTAGTCATGGGCCTACTAATCCAGCTGACCCTACTCAAGCTGCTACACGTGTGCAGTTGGATAACTTTTCAACTCTTGGGTCCCACTCACATGGGCCCTTGGTTAATAAAGTTAAACCTCACAGTTCCTCTACTATAATTTATCAAAAGCCAGTACCACATTCTCAAGTAGAGTCTGCTTTGGCCTCATCTACTGTTCCTAACTGTGCTCACTCTCCCAAGGTTACTGATTTTCAAGCTGGCTCCCCAAACGTCCTAGATCAAGGCAAAATCCCAGCTGGACCTGTTAAATCATGGGCTTCTTTGGTTACTAATAAGACTTCAAGTGGCTTCAAACTGAGCTATATTAAACCTCTTGAAGGTAAGGAAGGCTCACATATTAGCATCCCAAAGGAGGTTTTTACTGAAGGAAGCCATCCTTGGCACAACTCTTTAGTGGGTTATTTCATTGGAAAAAAGCTCCCCTACTCTCTTGTCAAAAATGCTACTAACAGATTATGGGGGAAGAGAGGTCTCCATGATATGGTGGCTACTGATTCTGGTTTTTTCTTCTTTAAATTCAAGAGTGAGGAGGAGAGCTTGGCTGTTCTGGAAGGAGGACCATGGCATGTGAGTGGCCAACCTATCATCTTGCGAAAATGGCAGTCTGGCCTCACTCTCTCCAAGGAATCCATCTCCACAATTCCTGTGTGGGTTCATATATATAACATCCCTCTTGAGCTCTGGAACCCCTTAGGGCTGAGTCACATAGCTAGTGCTATAGGGAAGCCATTACATGTTGCCAAGGTTACAGCAGAATGCAGGAGAATCTCCTATGCTCGTATCTGCATTGAGTTAAATGCTAAGCAAGAATTGGTTAAAGATCTTGTGATTGATTTTGAGGATCCTATTACTAGAGAAATTGAGCCAATTTACCTTCCACTGCAGTACCAATGGACCCCTCTCCGGTGTGCCAAATGTAAAAAATTTGGGCATGACTGTTCAAAGTTACCTAAGGCTCCAATTCCTGCTCAGAAAAACCCCCCCACTACTCAGACACAATACGAAGGGGATTGGAAATTTAAAGACAAAGGGAAAATTGTTAATCTTTCTAGCTCATCCACTTTTGGTGCAGCTACTACTGCTCCTATAGTAGCAGCTAATCCTGAGTTCTGTACAGTAGTTTCCTCCAAATCTCCTGTCCCTCCTAATCCTATTCCCATTAATGCTAACGGCAACAGGTTCTCCTCTTTAGAGGAAGCTACAAATGTGGAAGGTGAATTGAGTTGTCCTCCAGCAATTGTGGTAGACAATGCGAACCCTCAAGGTATAGCTCTCAATATGAATGAATCTAAGTTTGAGGAGATGCATAATACCATTGATGAATCCAAGCCAGAGGATATTAGTGCAGACTGTGAAGAGTTGGTTGATCAACACTGTAAAGTTCCCTCTATTCAACATTCTAATCCTGATAAGGGGATAGCTTCAATGCTTCAGTCTTCATCTTTAGTGCATATTAATAGTGCCAAAGATCAGCCTCATCTATCTCAGCAGCCTTCTAGCTCCATGGCCATTAATACCTCAGGGCAAGGAGGTTCTGCTATGGAACACCCTTTCTCTGAGGAACTTGAAGATATGGAATCCCAATCTGAAGATGAGATGCTGAATAGTAATGGAGATAGTAGATCAGATCCAGTGTATCTCAAACATTCTCCCTCTCCTCAAGGCTCGGGAAAGGCTAAACAAAAGAGAAAGAACAAACATTCAGGGTCCTCAGGTAAGAGGAAACAATCTCATCATCGTTTTTAATGATATTAAGCTGCTGGAATATTAGGGGTCTTAACCTCCCCTCTAAACAATTTGAGGTTGCTAAGTTTATCTATGAAAATAATATTGATGTCCTTGGCCTTATTGAAACTAAAGTTAGGATGATTAATGAGGATAATATTAAGAAGAAAGTCTTCAAGGACTGGAACTATATCTCAAACAGCTCCCCAGATTCTGTTGGGAGAATCTGGGGGGGTTGGAACCCTGACAAGATCAACCTTACTGTTGTCAGTGTCTCTCCCCAAATTATTCACGTTCACATTGCTAATGATGATTATAGTGCTCAATTTGAGGCATCATTTATATACGGTTTTAATACAGGACAGGAAAGGAAAAGTCTTTGGTCGGAGTAAAATTCCAAATTTACATCAAATATAAACCAAGTTTTTCTTGGAGACTTCAATGTGGTTTTAAATACCAATGAAGTCTCTGAGCAAAACTTTGGATTAAACTCTGATATTACTGACTTCAAGCTTGTGGTTAACTCTCTTTGTTTAACTGACTTGAGATTTCTGGGAGAGTTTTTTACCTGGAGTAATCGTAGATATGGTAGACCAAACTATACTCAAAGGAAATTGGATAGAGCTCTGGTTAATCAAACATGGATGGATAATTTCAATGATTCCTATGTTCATTTTCATGAACCAGGTATGTCTGACCACTCTCCTCTTGTTTTCTACGTTGATAAAATTGCTAGGAGAAAGGGTAAATCTTTTAAATTCTTTAATTTTTGGACTCAACTTGATGCTTATAATCCTACAGTGTCGAATGCTTGGAATACTACTGTTAATGGTACTTCTCAGTACCAAGTATGTCATAAGCTTAGACTTGTTAAACATGAATTGAAATGCCTTAGTAAAAGCTTTGTAGGGAAAGAAAAGTTGTTAGCCGATAAAGCTAGGTCCGACCTTAAAGTGGTTCAGTCTGACCTCCTTAAAAATCCTTGTTGTCCTTCTCTTATCTCCAAACAAAAACAATGTTTATCTGATTTTATGAAAGCTATTTGGATTGAGGAAGAAACCCTTAAGCAGAAATCGAGAATTCAATGGCTAGAAGCAGGAGACAAAAACTCTAAATTCTTCTTTCAACACATTAAAAATAGGAGAAATAGGAAAAGGATTTTCAAACTTGAGAAACCTGATGGCTCCTTTACTTGCAACATTGAGGAAGCTAAAGTTGAGGCGGTCAGGCATTTTAAAGATTTACTGGACACTACCTCTAATAACCAATATCCAGGAAATAATGCTCTTAGAAGGGTTATCTTTAAAAGGATACCAGAAAATTTGTTGGAGGACCTTGATAGAATCCCCTCTTCTGATGAGATTAAACACACCCTGTTTAGCCTGCATGACAACAAGGCCCCTGGCCCTGATGGTTTTAATGCTTATTTCTTTGAAAAATCTTGGACTACTGTTGGGTCTACTGTCATTGAAGCTATTCAAGAATTTTTTAATTCGGGAGATTTGTTACGAGAGTCTAATGCTACCATCATTGCTCTGATTCCGAAAGTGCCCAACCCTTCTAAGATGGGGGATTTTAGACCCTTATCTTGTTGTAATACCATTTACAAATGTATCTCTAAAATTATTGCGAATAGATTTTTTTTTGGGGAATTTATTGCGAATAGATTACAAAGAAGACACCACAATGAAGGATGAGAAACTCGATATCATTGGTCGGGCTATTCGATTTGGGTCTTTAGAGAGAGAAGCTCTTCCCTCTCTCTAGGAATGTGTGTGTTATGCTGTTTTATGTCCTGTAATGGGTAAGAAAGGGAGGATTTCTGGTTCTTCTCCTTCTCCTTCTTCTCTCAATAAGTCTAAGCAAGCTATTAGCTCTTCAATCTCTACTAAGGCCAAGGGTCCAAATGCTGCTAAGGAGACTTCTTATGTGTGTGATGCCCTGAATTTGGATGCTCAATCTGTCATTTCTCCTAAAATAGCTAGTAAATACCTTTTCAAAGGAGATGGTTCTGTGCAACTTAGAGATGGGTCTACAATTGCTGCTACCCAATCTGAAGGGGTGGTTCATGTTCTTAATGTTGCCAAGCCAAATAGTGGTACTCTGAATTACCATTGTATGGATGGCTCTTCAAGTTCTTTGCTTGAACATGGTATGGATGTTTCCTGTGAGTCTAAGGATGCTGGTGAAGGGAAGATTGTCATCTCAAATTCTCATTCTAATGGAGATTCTGATGAAGATCTTGAATTACATGAAGATAGGAAATATGGTCTCTCCCGGCAAGGTGATTTTGAAAATGGTACACCTATGAAAGGTAATTGTTTTGAGTCTGTTCAAGATTCTAATGAGATTCTTAAGAGGAAGATCAAAGCTGCTGGTAAGGAAAAGATTTCAGGTGATTTCATTATTTCTAATCCTTCCCGAACTGAAGTGTATTCAATTAGTGATGATAGTATTCAAGAAATTCATTGTCAAGACAAATTGGGGGTCTCTGGTTCTATAACATCTAACGAGCTTCTTAGAAAAGATCTTGATGCTGCTCAAGTTCATATTCAGAAAATGGTGGCTGAAATGGAGAGGATTAAATCCCAGCAAGAAGCCAGTAAACCCAAACAAGGAAATGGGAATATAGGAGGGAGGAACTGGAGGGAAAATCAGTTTGAACCTTTCGATTTATGTCCTGGAGCTCCCCTACCAACTTCTGGAATGGTGGAGGGTCCTGTTGGTTCATCTGATATAAACAATAGTGTGTCCGAAAGTTATGGTGGAGGTAGAGTTCAAGATTTAGCTCCCTCTAATGTTTCAAACCCTCTTGTTGATCCAGCCATAGAGACCAGCACGCTTTCCAAAGAGTTTGCGTCGAGTATTACTACCGTTAAATCAAACGGTAACATTGGAGGGATTCAAACTCCTTTACCCACAGCTGTTAGTGCGCAAGTGGGAGTGCCAACTTTATCTGCAATTTCAGGGATTATGTCGGCTAATTTCTCTAAGTCTGACCAGGCACATGGGCGCGTGGAGTCTACTGGCCAACCTCTACAGGTTAACAAGCTGCAAGAGCCTCAAAAAGTCAAGGCTAGGCACATGGGATCCTCTGCCACACCCGGTTTTCCCGGCGCCTTGTCTACTGATTTCGAACGCAATGGCCAAGTGGGTGCCCAAGGTAAATTGGATGAGGGCCCTAAGGATGGTACAGCGGCTGTTACAATTTCGGTAGTAGGTGGTCCTGTGCACCAAGTGTCACATGATTTCAATGTACACTCTCCACTTCCTATGGGGAATAACCACGTGGCTCCTTCTGCTTACAATACACATTCGATTTTGCATCAATTAACCTCTCCAGCTGCTCATGCGCCTGCTAAAGTCAAAGTGGTAGGACCCGGAGCAAATTTAGGGTCTCAAATATATAGTGTTTCTACAACTAAGCCTCATGTTCAGCAAGTTATTGGCACGGCAGTGGCTTCTACTAACCACACTACAAACTGGGTTGGTCTTCTCAAAAGAAAAACTCAGGATGGCTTTATGCTATGCCCCTCAAAGCCAAGAGTTGGGCCTGATAGGTGTCGGGTTAATGTCCCAAAGAGACTCACTGTTGAGGGAAGTAAAGGTTGGGAGTCCACCTTAGTGGGCTATTTTATTGGAAAAAAACTTCCTTACACTCTTGTTAAAAATTCAGCCAACAAGCATTGGGCTAAAATGGGATTAGTTGATTTCCTTGCCACGGATTCCGGTTATTTTTTCTTCAAGTTTGATGGTAAAGAGGCAAGTGATACTATTCTTGAAGGAGGGCCATGGCATATGGCAGGTCAGCCAATTATCTTGAAGCAATGGCAACCTGGTTTATTATTGAACAAGGAGCCACAATCTACCATACCAGTCTGGGTGCACATATATAACATTCCCCTTGAGTATTGGACTCCTGAAGGCTTCAGCCTAATAGCAAGTGCTATAGGCCATCCACTACATGTTGATAAATTAACAGCTAATTGCCACAGGATTTCTTTTGCTAGACTTTGTATTGAAATTGATGCAGCAGAAGATATTCTTAAATCTTTTGAGATTGAGGTTGAGGACCCTATTAGTGGGGAGCATGAGATTATTACCCTTCGTGTGGAATACCAATGGCTCCCTCTCAAATGTACAAAATGTAAAAGGTTTGGGCATAACTGTGCTAGGATCCAGCAACTATCAACCAATCCCAATATGAACCAACAGAATCTTAGTGAACAAGGGGAGGGCACTTGGTTGAAAAGAGGAAAAGGTAAATCTGTGGGTGCACATAATCCCCCTAACAATCCATCTACATCAAACCAAACCATGGTTATAGCAGACCCCTCCTATAAATTCTCCAGTGTGGATCCTCCCAGTCTTGTGAACACTAATCAGTTCAATGCATTGGATATACATATGGAAGAGGTTGAAGGGGAAGATCAAGATACGAAGACGAAATTAGAGGAATTGTCTAGAGAGCAAATACTAGTCTATTCTCCAAGCACTGGGAATATATCTTCTAGTTCTAATGAGATACCCAGACCAAGTGACATTGGAGTTGATACTGCTCAAGGTCAAGACAGACAACTAGAGCCTAGTGGACAGAATAAAGATCTGATGGTTGCTAAGGATTTGATGGAGACTAGTGCTGGGGGAGAATGCCTTCAACATTCAGTTACTCGAGAGGAAACTGGAAAATATTTACAGGAAACTACTGGGGAGGTCTCTTCTCCGATCTTATTGGCTCTCTCATCATCAAATGAACAAATTGACAAGGGAACTCAATCAAATTGCAATACAAAAACTACCTCTGATGCAATTGAAGAAGGTAAAGATTATAACAATGATGAGCCAAGAAGCAATCCACTGCATGATATCTCAACTCCATCTAGATCAAGGCCGTCACCTAGCCATGGTAAGCCAAAGAGTAAGAAGAATTCTCATTCGGGTTCTTCAGGTAAGAGAAAACCATCCCATAGACGTTTTTAATGATTATAAGCTGTTGGAACATTAGAGGTCTCAATTTGACATCTAAGCAAACTGAGGTTGCTAAGTACATTCTCGACAACAATATTGACATTTTAGGTATTGTTGAAACAAAAGTTAAACAAACTAATGAGGATGCTATTAGGAGGAAAACTTTCAAACATTGGGAGTTTCATTCTAACAGCAGTCCTAGCTCCACTGGGAGAATTTGGATCGGTTGGAATGCTGATAAAATTAGTCTTAAAATTCTTAAAACTACTACCCAACTCATTCATGTCAGTATTGAAAATGATGAAAAAACCATTTTTTTGGAAGCATCATTTGTTTATGGTTTTAACAATGGCCCTGCTAGAGAGGAGCTTTGGTCAGATTTGCGGGGTATTAATGCTAGTAATATTTCCACAAATTACATTACTCTTGGTGATTTCAATGTCACATTATGTCCTGAAGAAATTTCTGATCCTCACCATGGATGGGATAATGATATGTATGACTTCAAAAAGGTCACTAATGATTGTTGTTTAGTGGATCTTCATTATGTAGGGGAGTTGGTCACATGGTGTAACAGGAGATATGGGAGAGCTGACTTCACCGAAAGGAAACTTGACCGTGTCTTGGTTAACCAGACATGGCTTGATACCTTTACTAACTCTTTTGCTCACTTCCAGGCCCCAGGTATATTTGATCACTCTCCTATTGCTGTTCATGTTGATAAGAATCATAGAAGGAAAGGTAGGAATTTCAAATTTTATAACTACTGGACCAAATTGGATAACTACTCTAATGTAGTTACTAAAGCTTGGAATCAAAGAGTTGAAGGGACTGCCCAGTTTCAAGTCTGCCAAAAACTTAGATACCTTAAACTTGATTTGAAAAAATTGGGGAAGAGCTCCCTTGGTCAAGAAAAGATCAATGCAGATAAAGCTAGAGAAACCCTTAAAGCTATCCAATCGTCTTTGCTTGCTGACCCTAATAACTCTACTCTCATTGAACAACAAGCTATTTGTTTGAAAAGCTTTCATGACGCAATTTGGATTGAAGAAGAAATACTTAAACAAAAATCTCGTATTCAATGGCTGGGAGCTGGTGATAAAAATTCTAGATATTTCCATCTAGCCATCAAAGAAAGAAGGAATTTTAAACGAATTGTTATCCTTGAAAAACCAGATGGTAATTTTACTACCAACTGTGATGAGGCAAAAGGAGAAGTTGTAAGGTATTTTACATCCTTACTTGGCACTCCTCCTAACAACAACTACCCTGGTAAAGATGTTATCAGATCTTTTGTTCATAAAAGGATACTAGAAGAGTTAAAGGCAGATTTGGATAGGATCCCCTCTGATGAGGAGATTAAGAAAGCTTTCTTTAACATGCATAGTAATAAAGCTCTGGGTCCAGATGGTTATAATGCTTTTTTCTTTAAAGATTCGTGGGACATTGTTGGCACTTCTATCTTAGGAGCGGTCAATGAGTTCTTTCAAAATGGGGAATTATTGAGAGAATCAAACACTACACTTATTGCTTTGATCCCCAAAGTTCCTAACCCATCTAAGATGGGTGATTTTAGACCCATTTCTTGCTGCAACACAGTTTATAAATGCATATCCAAGATTATTGCTAGTAGACTCCAAACAATCCTCCCTAATCTCATTGACCAGTCTCAATCTGCCTTTGTTAAAGGTAGGAAGATAAGCGATAATGTTCTCCTTGCCCAAGACCTTCTTAGAGATTATCATAAACATAAGGGTAAACCTAGAGCTGCGGCTAAGGTTGATATTATGAAGGCCTATGATAGTGTTAGTTGGGAGTTCCTTATTGATTTATTAGATGTGATTTGTTTCCCTCCTAACCTCAAGAAATGGATCATTGCTTGTGTTACTACCCCTAGGTACTCTATTAATTTTAATGGAGAATCTGTGGGTTATTTTGAAGGTGCTAGAGGGTTAAGGCAAGGTGACCCTATTTCTCCCTACCTCTTCGTTATCATCATGGATGCCCTTAGTCAACTTCTGCATCATAATATTCAAAGGGAGAATTTTTCTTTTCATTGGAAATGTGACAAATTAAATATTTTGCATCTCTGTTTTGCTGATGACCTTCTTATTTTCTTTAATGGGGATGTGGATTCTGTAAAAATGGATAGATTAACTCTTAATCAGTTTTTTGACTTAGCTGGCCTACAAGCCAACAATGCTAAAAGTTGCATATTTTTCTCAAATGTTGAGGATGATAAGATTGATGAAATTCCTAATTCTCTTTGTTTTGTTAAAGGTGAGCTTCCCATTAAATATCTTGGAGTTCCTTTAATCACGTCAAAACTCAAAAAACAAGATTGTGATGGCTTGGTTAATAAAATTTGTGCTAGGGTTAACTCTTGGAAGTCTAAGTTTTTATCTTATGCAGGTAGAGCTCAGCTTATTAGCTCTGTTTTGACAGGGATCCAACACTATTGGTCTGGCATGTTTGTCCTGCCCAAAGGAGTGTTGAAGCAAGTGTCCCAAGCTATGGCTAGATTTCTTTGGTCTGGCAAGACTGACAAAGCTTCTGGAGCTAAAGTTTCTTGGGATAAAGTGTGCAGGCCAAAAAAGGAAGGGGGACTGGGATTCAAAGATATTTTTTTGATTAATACTGTTTTGAATCTTAAACACATAGGGAATTTATTGGACCCTTCTAATTTGTCCCTTTGGAAAAGGTGGATCCACTAGTATATGCTGAAGGGAAAGAGTTTCTGGCAAGCCAAAATCCCAGGCCAGTGTTCATGGTATTGGAGAAAATTATTAAAACTCCGAGAAGTTGCTAAACCCTTGCTTATTCATCGAATTGGCAATGGAGCTCATACTTCTCTTTGGTTTGATAATTGGCTCCCAATAGGTCCTCTGTTGGACAAATATTCTGATAGAATTTGTTATGATGCTGCAATTAATATTGATGCCAAGGTTAGTTGCATTATTAGGGGGTTGGAGTGGAACTGGACTAGCTCCAACTCTATTGAGCTTAATGAAGTTAGAAATATTTTGTCTTCTTTCTATAAACCTAGCCGATGTAGTGATACTGTGATATGGATTCCCACTCCTACCGGAGTGTTCAACACCTCTCTTCTTTGGGAACACCTAAGGACACATCACCCTGTGGTTTATTGGCATAATATGGTGTGGTCTCCTGAGGTTATCCCAAGGCAAAGTTTTGTTTTCTGGATGGCTGCTCTTTGTCGACTTTCTACACATGATCGCATTTATAGTTTTACATCAGGACCTTTAGCTTGCATGTTATGCCATAAGCACATAGAGACCCATGACCACTTGTTTTTTGCATGTTCTTACTCGTCTTTTGTGTGGCAGGGTTTAATGAATAGATGTGGTCTGATCTGGCAAAATCGGAGGTGGACTGACAATTTAGAGTGGTTGGCTCAAAGACTGCAAGGAAAGACAATCCAACATAAGATCCCAACGATTTGTCTGGGAGTGGCAATTTATGGCTTATGGAAAGAGAGAAATAATAGATCGTTCAAGAACTCTTTCTACACTAAAGAAATTCTCCTAAAGGACCTTATTTCTCAAGTTAATGCGCAAATTAGGGTCAAGTGGAAAAATCATGCTCATTTTGAAAGGCTTATATGTAATTGGTTTTAAAATCCTATGTTGTGAATGTTTTCTTTCCTACCAGTTGGTTTTGTAGCTAATTGGAGTTGTCCTGTTTGTCAAGCTGTAGCTTGTTGAGCTTCATGTCCTCATGTTTTGAGCTTCTGTATATCCTGGGGTATGCCCCTTGTACTTTTTGTACATCTTTTTTGGAATATATTTACCATTTTCCGAAGAAAAAAAAAAGATTACAAACTTTTCTTCCTACTTTTATTGATCAAGCTCAATCTGCATTTGTTAAGGGCAGGAAAATTAGTGATAATGTCTTACTGGCCCAATTTCTTAGAGACTATCACAAAGTTGGTGGTAAACCTAGAATTGCGGCTAAGGTAGACCTCATGAAAGCATATGACAGTGTTAGTTGGAAATTCTTGTTTGATCTTCTTGATATTTTGGGATTTCCTCCAAATTTAATTAAATGGATTACTGCTTGTGTTACCTCAACTAGATACTCTATTAACTTTAATGGAGAATCTGTGGGATACGTTGATGGTGCTAAAGGTCTAAGACAAGGTGATCCAATGTCCCCTTATCTTTTTGTTCTTGTTATGGATGCTCTTAGCCAACTTCTTCACCATAATATTCAAAATGGCCAGTTCAAATATCACTGGAAATGTGATAAGCTTAAAATATCCCATCTCTGTTTTGCAGATGACCTAATTATTTTACTGAATGGTGATATTAAATCTGCTAAGTTGATTCGGACAACCTTAAACCAATTTTATGACTGGTCTGGGCTTCAAGCCAACGATTCTAAAAGTTGCGTGTTTTTCTCTGGGGTTGACGACCAAGTAGCTACTGATATCCAGAGGGAACTCCAATTTACCAAAGGATCTCTTCCTATGCGGTATCTAGGAGTTCCTTTAATCACTACTAAATTGAAAAAATTCCATTGTGATCAGTTGGTTAATAATATTTGCTCTAGAATTAATTCCTGGAAATCTAAGCTCTTATCTTATGCAGGTAGGGCTCAGTTGATACAATCTGTGTTGAGTGGGATCCAACAATATTGGTCAGGGATGTTCATTCTCCCTAAAGGGGTTCTTAAATAAGTGGATCAAGCCCTGATGAGATTTCTTTGGTCCGGCTCAACAGAGAAGGGACATGGGGCCAAAATTGCTTGGGCCAAGGTTTGCAAACCCAAAACAGAAGGTGGTTTGGGATTTAAAGATGTTTTTCTTACCAATACCCTTCTGAACTTAAAGCACATTGGTAATCTTCTTGACCCTACAAATAAATCTCTGTGGAAGGAATGGGTACACATGTACATGATTAAAACAAAGAGCTTTTGGGAGATTAAAGCCCCCAACCAATGCTCTTGGTATTGGAGAAAACTTTTAAACCTTAGGGAAGTGGTTAGACCCATCCTATCCCACAAAATCGGTGATGGTAAGCATACTTCCCTTTGGTTTGACAACTGGCTCTCCATTGGTCCTTTGTTTGAAAAATACACTAGTAGGATAGCTTATGATGCTGCCATTGATCCTAAAGCTAAGGTTGAGGCTATCATCTGTAACAATGAGTGGATGATATGAACCCCGCCAATAATGTGACGGAACCCGTAACACGATTAATGTCTCGGACCGTTCTACTGTCAGATTCAATGGAAACCGCGACCCAACACCTATAACAGATGCGAACCTTGGTATAAAGGATGAAGACGCCACAATCAAGGATGGAAAACTTGATTGATAAGTCCAGGTATGAACGCCACAGAGTGAATCTGATAAGTTCGAATAGTTCTTCAAAGAACCAAAGAGAAAACTCTCACAATATTATTAATGATCAAAAACTGAATATTACAAACCCTAAAACTGTTTAAATAGCTGAGGCTTAAAGTTGGGCCCTTTTAAGCCTACGAAATATTATGGTCCAATATAATTCATCCCAAAACTAAAATAAAAGGAAACTAATGAATATAAAAAATCCCTAAGTTGGCATGCAAGCCTATAATTTATTCTAGAGCTTGAATCATGGACACCCAGCCTTGTGGATCACTAGTATCCTCCTTTGGGCCACTCAGATTAGTCTCAACCCAAATTTGTTGAACCAGCCCATTGAGATTGTCCTTGAACCGCTTTGCTCGCGCCCTTGTAACCGGACCAATTGGCACGTGGTTCGGGTCCGCATTCCACCTTGTGCTAGCCGCCATGTTCTCATCAGTGGAGTTGGCCCAGGTCTAACTCCATTGGCTTGAATGAAGTAAGAAATATCTTAAATAATATGTATAAGCCTATTGGGGCTTCAGATAGCGTTTCATGGACCATTACGCCCTCTGGGGCTTATAAATTTGCACATATTTAGGATCATTTTAGAGATGTTGCCCCTGTGGCTCCTTGGTACAATATGGTTTGGTTGTCAGGGTGCACACCGAGACAAAAATTCATTCTATGGATTGCTGTACAAAATAGGCTGGCTACTCATGATAAAATCTTTGCCTACACTCCTGGGCTGCTTGCTTGTGTGTTTTGCCTTAGCCACATGGAGAGACCCATAACCATTTATTTTTTGAGTGCACTTATGCTTCTTTTATTTGGCAGGAATTGATGCAAAGGTGTGAGTTAATATGGAATGGGACAGACTGGGATGCTACTGTTCTTTGGATGGCACAACAGTGGAATGGAAAGAAGATTCATCATGCTAGTCCCATCATCTGTCTTGGAGTTACTGTCTATGGAATATGGAAGGAAAGGAATGCGAGGACTTTCAAAGGTCTTTCCATTCCAAAAGAACAGTTGCTGCAACATTTGATATCACAAATCAACCTGCAAATAAGGTCTCAATGGAAACATCACCCTCATATTGAGTTACATACTAGAGCCTGGTCTTAAAATTGGGGACCCTTTGTTTGTTTGGATTTGGAATTGTGTGTTTTTTAAGTTACATTCTTGATCCTGGTCTTTAATTAGGGGCCCCTTTTCCTTTTTGTTTGGATCTGGATTTTTTGTGTAATTGATTTGTTAGGTGGTTTGGGTCTCTGCCCTGCCAAATTTTGAGTGGCTTCTTTGCCACGGTCTTTCATGCTCGTGCTTCATGTTTTATCCTGGGGTATGCCCCTTGTACATTTGTACATCTTTTTGGAATATATTTACCATTTTCCGAAGAAAAAAAAAATAATGTTGGAAGGATCTGGATTGGCTGGAATCATGACAAACTTAACCTTACTGTTTTAAAAATTACTTCTCAACTTGTCCATGTTTGTATTGAGAAGGATGATAAGTCCATTGTTTTTAAAGCTGCTTTTATTTATGGCTATAATACTGGTCAGGCTAGAAAGGAGCTTTGGTGTGACTTGAAGTCTATTTCTATGAGTATTAACTCTACTAAATTTTTGGCTTTTGGTGATTTCAATGTTACTTTGTGCCCTGAGGAAGTTTCTGATCCTAATTTTGGGTGGAGCAATGACATTAAGGATTTTAAAAATGCTATTAATGAAAGCTGTCTAGTGGACCTCAGGTACACTGGAGAACAGTTTACATGGTGTAATAGAAGGTATGGCAGGGAAGATTTCTATCAAAGAAAACTTGATAGAGCTCTGGTTAACCAATCTTGGATTGATAATCTCCCTAATTCTTTTGCCCACTTCCATGCTCCAGGTATCTCTGATCACTCTCCTATAGTTTTTCATCTGGATAATAGCCATAAAAGGAAAGGCAGAACTTTTAAGTTCTATAATTATTGGACGAAATTGGACAAGTATGGTGACATCGTTACGAATGCTTGGAACCAACATGTTAATGGGACAGCCCAATACCAAATTTGCCAAAAACTTAAACTTCTCAAGCAAGATCTCAAAAAATTTGGTAAGGCTACTATTGGCCAGGAAAGAGTCATTGCTGACAAGGCTAGACAAGACTTAAAACTTGCCCAGTCAGCTTTACTTGGGGATCCAGATAATATCTCTTTTATTGACAATCAAAAAAATTGTTTAAAAACTTTTCAAGAAGCTATTTGTATTGAAGAAGAGATTCTTAAACAGAAATCTAGATTACAATGGTTGGAGGCTGGAGATAAAAATTCTAGATACTTCCACATGTCTATTGTTGCTAGAAGGAACATGAAAAGGATCCTTATCCTTGAAAAACCTGATGGTAGCCTCACTACTAACTGTGATGATGCTAAAGAGGAAGCTGTTAGGTACTTTAAAACCTTGCTTGGCACTCCCTCTCACCATTCTTACCCTGGTAAAGAAGTCCTCAGGACTTTTGTTCACAAAAGAATCCCTGTGGAGCTTCTGGCAGATTTGGATAGGATTCCTTCTGATACTGAGATCAAAACTGCCTTTTATAGCATGCACAATAATAAAGCCCCTGGCCCAGATGGCTATAATTCTTATTTTTTTAAGGACTCCTGGACTATTACTGGCCCTTCCATCTTAGCTGCTATTAAAGAATTTTTTCAAACTGGTGAACTTCTTAGGGAGTCTAATACTACTCTTATTGCTTTGATCCCTAAAGTGCCTAATCCTACCAAGATGGGGGATTTTAGGCCCATTTCCTGCTACAATACCATTTACAAGTGTATTTCCAAAATTATTGCTAGTAGGCTCCAATTGTCAATTGATCCTCCCTGACTTGGTGGATCAAGCACAGTCTGCTTTTATCAAAGGTAGGAAAATCTGTGATAATGTCTTGCTGGCTCAAGATCTTCTTAGGGACTACCATAAATCCTTGGGTAAGCCTAGAGTGGCAGCTAAAGTGGATATTATGAAGGCCTATGATAGTGTTAGTTGGGAATTCCTTTTTGATATTTTGGATATTCTTGGCTTCCCCCCCCCCCCCCCCCCCCCCCCCCCCCTCCCCAAATTAAAGAAATGGATCTATGCTTGTATAACTACTCCTAAATACTCTATTAACTTTAATGGTGAATCTGTGGGGTTTTTTGAGGGTGCTAAGGGGATCCTATGTCTCCGTATTTGTTTGTCCTTGTTATGGATACCCTTAGTCAATTACTCCATCATAACATCAATAATAGGCCTTTTAATTACCATTGGAAGTGTGAGAAATTACACATCTCTCACCTTTGCTTTGCTGATGACCTTCTCATCTTTTTTGCTGGAGATGTGGAAGGTGCCACTTGCTGGAGATGTGGAAGGTGCCACTCTGATTAGGCATACTCTCGATCAATTTTTCCTCCTTATTGGCCTTCAAGCTAATAATGCTAAGAGTTGTCTCTTTTTCTCTAATGTCTTTTTTTCGGGAAATGGTAAATAAATAAAAGGAAAAAGCCAAACGGCATCTACAAATGTACAAGGGGCATACCCCAGGAAATATAACTAAACCCTGTCAAAAAAAGGGGAAGCAACACTTTCAAAAATCAGAACGATCTGAAGGATTCCATCCACAAAAGCCAACAAGAACATGTGAAACCATCCCTATCGGAACAACGCAAAGGTTAATGAAAAGAAAAAGGCTGCAAAGCCAATGCTGAGCAACCACATCCTGACAACAAAACTTTCAAAGCAAACAAGCCCAAAACCAAAACCAGAAAACAAAAACTTAACGAGGTCTCCATCCCTCAAGAAGGTTAGAGAGGAGAGGGTCGTCCTTCCACTTAATTTGAACTTGGATGAGAATTTTGTGCAGGTATCTTGAAGAATTAATTCTTTGGTCTTTGTTTCCATCTTGAAGGATCTGGCATTCCTTTCCCTCCAAATATTGTACACAACAATCCCTAAACTCATTTTCCAAATTGTATTATTCGGGTGTCTTTTCTTCCAAGTCCTCGCTGCCCAATCAACAAGAGAGCTCCAGTTGGACGCTGAGCAGCTTATCCCAAACCTTTGCAGAATTCCCTGCCACACAAAAGAGGCAAATGAGCAATTAAAGAACAAATGATCATGAGTTTCCATACCTTTATGACATAATACACATGCCAAGGGCCCTGGAGTGAAGGAGCAGATACGGTCGTGGGTGGATAACCTTTGGAGAGTAGCCAACCACATAATAAAGCTATGCTGAGGAACATTACCTGGAAACCAAACAAGCCTATACCAAGGAACTTTAGGACTAGAATCTCTTATGTTATCCCAAGTATGACCCAGGGAGAATTGCCCATTGGGAGAGGGGATCCAAATAACTTTATCCTGAGACTCCGAAGGGGGGGGGGGCAAGGACCTGAGTTGGCCACTAATTTCAAGAAGCTCAAGAGTGTTAGTAATCGGCCATGCCCAATCTTCCCCATCCACAACCTCAGACACCCTAGCATCCAAGGGGATAGCCGCATCGTAGCTAACCCTCTGGCCAAGTCTTTCCACAATAGGGCCCATTGGGTGCCAATTATCATACCAAAGAAAGGTTCCACACCCATTACCAATTCTATGTTTTAGAATTGAGAAGTCTGACCAAGGGTCTAAGCTTGAGAAGTTTCCTCCAATACCAAGAGCACTGAGAGGGAGGCTTAACCGCCCAAAACTCTTCCCTTTAAGCATGTAGGTTTAGATCCAGTTGGCCCAAAGGGACTTGCGATTAGTAGAAAAAAGAGCCCAAATATGTTTAAAATTCAAGACATTGTTAAGTTGAGTTAAATTCTTCAAACCCAAGCCTCCTTCATTTTTTGGTTTACAAACGTTAGTCCAAGAAACTTTAGAGCCATAAGAATTCTCAATGTTTCCGGACCAAAGGAAACTTCTCATAAATTTCTCAACCTGTTTAAGAACACTCTTGGGTAAAATGAACATGGCCGCCCAATAGTTATGGATACATGTAATCACAGATTGGATAAGTTGCAATCTACCTGCAAACGACAAACACTTAGAGGTCCAGGATGTAATTCTAGAGCTTATCTTATTGACAAGGTCATCACAGTCCCTCTTCTTAAGTCTAGCCGTGATAAGAGGAACCCCAAGATATTTCAGGGGGAGGGTCCCACGAGAAAATTACATTATATGACAAATAGATATGGTATCAGCCTCATCAACACCAGACATGAACATGCAACTCTTGCTAATATTAGCTTGTAAACCCGTGAGATCATAAAACTGATTAAGAGTGTCTTTCATAAGTTGCGCAGACTCTTGGTTACCATAAAAGAGTAACAAAAGGTCATCTGCAAAACACAGGTGTGAAATTTTAATTTTCTCGCATTTCCAATGGTACTTGAAACAAGAGGACCTGTGGATATTATATTTTATCAATTGGCTCAAAGTATCCATAATAATAACAAATAAATAGGGGGACATAGGGTCACCTTGTCTTAAACCCCTCGCCCCTTCAAAGTACCCTATAGACTCACCGTTAAAATTTATAGAATATCTAGTGGTGATCACACAAGCCTTAATCCACATTTGCATTTTAGTAGGGAAACCAAGCACATCAAGCAAATCAAATAAAAATTTCCAACTAACATTATCATAGGCTTTCATGAGGTCAACTTTCGTAGCCACACGAGGGTGTCTAGAAGCTTTATGGTAATCCCGCATGAGATCTTGAGCTAACAGCACATTGTCACTAATTTTCCGACCCTTAACGAAGGCAGACTGAGCATCATCGATAAGATCAGGGAGAATAGTTTGGATACGCTTAGATATGATTTTGGAAATACATTTGTAAATAGTATTACAACAAGAGATCGGCCTAAAGTCAGCCATTTTAGAAGGATTAGGAACTTTAGGGATTAAGGCAATGATGGTAGCATTAGACTCTTTTAAAAGTTCTCCAGTAATAAAAAATTCTTTTATAGCAAGAGTAACTAAAGTACCAGTAGAGGTCCAAGTTGCTTTGAAAAAATGAGCATTAAAACCGTCTGGACCAGGAGCCTTATTACTATGGATACTGAACATCGCATTTTTAATTTCTTCATCAGTAGGAATTCGGTCCATATGAGAGTGATAGACTCCTCAGGGATCCGTTTCTGAATGATATTTCTAAGCAAAGAAGCCCCTGGGTAGGGATTAGACGAGGGAGCACCCAAAAGGTTTTTAAAATACTTAATAGCTTCAATTTTAGCTTCTTCTGCATTTTTAGTGTGACTTCCATCAGGGCGTAAAAGGGACACAATGTGTTTCCTATTCCGACGGTTCTTTACAGATTGATGGAAAAAGGCAGAATTCTTATCACCCGCCTCAAGCCACTGAACTCTAGATTTTTGTCTTATAACCTGTTCCTCCACCCTAATAGCCTCCACGAAAATCCCCATCAAATAACTCTCCTGACTCCGCAGCGTTAAATCATGGGGGTTTTCATCTAGGAGGCTTTGACACCGCTTAAGATCTTTTCTGGCTATATCCGCTTTTATTTTTTCACGGCCAAAAGAACTCTTAACAAAGATTTTAAGATCGGCTTTAAGGTTTCTAAGCTTCTGTGTTATCTGGGATTCAACTCTTTTGGTCTGGAATGTTTATATTACCTAAAAGTGTTCTTAAGCAGGTGGAGCAATGTATGAGCAGGTTTCTTTGGAGCGGAGGCACTGAGAAAGTCCATGGTGCCAAAATTGCTTGGGTCAATGTTTGTAAACCAAAAAAAGAAGGAGGACTTGGCCTTAAAGACATTTTCCTTACGAATACCGTGCTTAATCTTAAACATTTGGGGAGTATTCTTGACCCATCAAATAATTCTTTATGGAAACAATGGGTTCACATGTACATGATCAAAACCAAAAGCATTTGGGAGGTAAAAGCCCCTGGACAATGCTCTTGGTATTGGAGGAAACTTTTAAAGCTTAGGAATATAGCTAGGCCTTTAATTAAACATAGAATTGGTAATGGACTTAGTACATCTCTTTGGCATGATAATTGGCTCCCTTGTGGCCCTTTGTTTGAGAGCTACACCTCTCGTATTGCCTATGATGCTGCTATAGCTCCAAATGCTAAAGTGGCAACAATTATATCTCAGTTTCAATGGAATTGGCCTTCCTCTAACTCCATTGGTCTTAATGAAGTTCGGGCTTTCTTGTCCAATTTTTATCAACCGACTGCTTTACAAGACACAATTGTTTGGACCACCTCTCCTAATGGTAAGTTTAGCTTCTCTCATATCTGGAACCACCTTAGACCCGTTAATCCTGAGGTCCCTTGGTATCCTTTTGTTTGGTATTCTGGGAGTACTCCTAGACAGAATTTTATATTATGGTTAGCCATACAGAGAAGGCTAGCAACCCAAGATAGAATGTGTAACTATACTCTTGGGCCTTTGGCTTGTTCTTTATGTCTTAGGCAAATGGATTCTCATGATCACCTTTTCTTTGAGTGTACTTACTCCAACTTCATTTGGCAGGACTTGATGATTAGATGTGACCTGATTTGGAATGGCACCCCATGGGATAGCACAATCTCTTGGATGATCCAGCATTGGAAGGGAAGGACACCTCAGCGCATGATACCCAGAATTTGTTTGGGGGTAACAATTTATGGCATTTGGCGAGAAAGAAACAAAAGGACTTTTCAGAACTCATCAACTCCAAAAGAGCATCTTTTGAAGATTTTTGTCTCGCAGATCAATGCTCAAATTAGGATCAAATGGAAAACTCACACCCAGCTTCGAGCCTTGTTGAGTAACTGGGATTAGTTTGGTTTGGCTCATTTATTTTCATTTTGAGTTTGAGTTGTTTTGACTGCTTGGTTAGGTTTCTGTTTTTCCCATTTATTTAGCCCTTTGAGGCATTTCTAGTGGTTTGATTTGCCACTTGTCCTTATGCTTTGTGCTTTATTGTATATCCTGGGGTATGCCCCTTGTACTTGTGTACAGCCCTTTTTTTGGAATCTATTTACCGTTTTCCGAAGAAAAAAAAAACTGTGATAAGAACAGGAGAGTGATCAGAAATACCAGCTGGGAGGAAGTTAGCATGGGCTGAGGAGAATCTGCCTAGCCAATTTTGGTTGACCATAGCACGATCCAGTTTTTTCTTTATGAATTGAGTAGAAGTATTCCTACTCCAAGAGAAGAACACACCTGTATAACGAAAATCTACAAGGCAAGTGGCATTCACAAAATTGTTAAATTCCTTGGCCCCTTGGTCCCATTCCTGACTTCCCCCAAATATTTCAAAATGGTTAAGAACCGTATTGAAATCTCCGAGGGCTATCCAGGGACGAGACCCAATGGAGCCAGAAATCAGACATAAATCTGCCCAGAGCCTCCTCCTTTCTTGCACAGTGTTGAAAGCATAAATGAAAGAAGCCTCATAGCCCACAGAGTGGTCTGTAGTTTCAATAAAAACATGAATGACTTGACAAGAGCTTTTTAGCAAAGTCAAGGTAACTTTGTCTGGATTCCATCCAATCCAAATTCTATCAACACCTTGCGGCTGGCTATTGGTTATAAACTTCCAGTTGCGGAGAAAATTCTTCTGGATCTTTTCTTGGTTAGGCATTCTAACCTTAGTTTCCAGAATACCCAAAACATCAATTTTATTTTTAAAAACAAAAGTTTCAATTTCTTTTTGTTTGAGGGGCATATTAAGCCCTCTTATATTCCAAAAGCTAACTAACATTAAGTTCGTTTAAATGGGTGTCGTTTCTTACCTGAAGAACTGTTCCTGTTCTTCTTATTATGGCCAGTTGAAAGAGTTGGCCTGGCAAGAGAGCTTAGGGATGATTCCCCTACGGAGACTCTCGTCGAAGAGGGTTCTCCTTGATTGTCTTTGTGCTCCTTTTCATTGCCCTTACAGCTTCCTATTGATACAGCATCCTGAGATCTGTTGTTACCCCCTGTCTCCTTTTCCCCTGATAAGGATGTAGCTATGTTGTGTTGCTGAGCTCTAATGTCCCCTTCAATAACCGGCTCTTCAAGCATGGAGAATTGATTTTTTGCCACAATGGTATCCTGATTTGTACCCATAACAGTGTGTTGGATTTTGTCCACAATCGTGGCATTTATTTCCTTGGTAGGATCACAGGAGCCCTCAACTTGAGATGTATTTACGGAATATCCAGACTTGTGGGGTTCAAAAACAAGTGAACCTTTAGCAGTATTGGAAATAGGAGCTGGGCCATCAAGAGGGAGAGTAGTCTTTGTAGTAAGTGGAGTTCCAAGGGGTAAAGGGGGGAATTCACCTCTTGTATAGTCCAAGTGGAGGGTGGAATCACAATTGCGGGTGACATTAGCCAACACAGAAGAGGGAGCCACTGGGCAAGTGAGAGATCCAGCAGGTAATGCTGGGCTGCCAAAACTTGAGGCCACGTGGGAGCCTTGAGTATTAAAATAAGAGAATTTTTCCTGCAGCTTGCTAGTGGTAGTAGACAAGGCGCTGGGAATTCGGGAAAGGGCAATGGAGCCCATGTGACTCTCTGGGTATGCGTGCTGCTCACTCCCCTTAGACTGAGAGAGAGTGATTTGCTGCAAAGAATTCTCAGCATTACAAACACTGTCCACGTGGGTGCTAGTGGGAGACAAGCCACCATGAATTATGGGTAAAGGCACATTTGCCATGTGAAGAGAGATATTGGGCTGTTGCGCATAGTTGCGTGTATTCATGGACAAACCAGCAGCTTTTGGGTGGGAATTTAATGAGGCCATGTAGCCGTTGGCCTCAAGTAAAGGTAGACAGTGGGCCCCAGCCGCAGCAAACACCTTGGTTGAATCAGCAGTTCTACTTTTCGGATCAAAAGGTGATACTTTCCCATCTCCTTCGGACCTTGATTGAATGATAGTATTACCTGGCATTTGCACACCAGAAACTTCAAGAACATTACTGCATTGCCCCTTGGAAGCACCTTCTTTTTTTTCGGTGAATGGTGAATAAATAAAAGAACAAGCCAAACGGCACTATACAAAAAACAAGGGGCATACCCCAGGATATACTAGATCTCTTGTAGGAGCCTTTCCTTTGATTTAACTTCAGATTTGAATGTTCGCGCGTTTCTTTCTTTCCAAATGCTATAGACCACCAACCCTAGGCACATTTTAGGGATGATGTGGTTGGGAGTTTTCTTTGTCCAGGTCCTAGCTGCCCATTCCACAATGGAGCTCCAAGAGGAAGCATGGGAAGTAATCTCCAATCTTTGCATCAATGCCTGCCAAATAAAAGAAGAGAATGAGCAACCAAAAAACAAGTGATCATGAGATTCCACACCTTGATGGCAGTAGACACATCCCAGAGGGCCAGGTGTGAAGTGGAAAATCCTATCATGAGTAGATAATCTGTTAAGAATAGCCAACCAAGAGATGAAACTATGCCTAGGTATATTTCTTGGGAACCAAATGAGTCGATGCCATGGGACCTTAGGGCGAATGACTCGGAGGTGGTCCCATGTATGGGCAAGATTAAATTTCCCATTAGGAGAAGGAATCCACATGGCAGTATCAAGATTATCAGAGGGAAGAGGAAGTTCAAGCATGTGGTTCCGGATTTCCATGAGTTCTAGCGTGTTAGTGAAAGGCCATTGCCAATCCCTGTCAACTATGATATCCATAACTTTCGCATTCAATGGAATAGCTGCGTCATAAGCGACTCTGGGGCTAAACTTATCCAAGAGTGGGCCTAAAGGGTGCCAATTGTCATACCATAAAAAGGTACCACACCCATTACCAATTTTGTGTTTCAAGAGAGGCCTGGCCATGTCTCTAAGTTTAAGGAGTTTTCGCCAATACCAAGAACCCTGAGAGGGCACCTTAACAACCCAAAAGCTTTTGTCTTTTAAAAGATATGTTTTAACCCAATCCACCCATAAAGAGCTTGGTCCAGAAGAGAAAAGGGACCAGATATGCTTTAAATTTAAGGTTTTATTGAGTTGGACAAGGTTTTTCAAACCCAAGCCCCCTTCCTTTTTAGGACGGCAAATAAGGTCCCAAGCAACTTTTGCCCCATGAGCTTTCTCAATGCCACCTGTCCAAAGAAATCTTCTTAACAACTTTTCAACTTCTGTTAAAACACTTTTGGGTAAGATAAACATACTAGACCAGTAGTTTTGGATACCTGTCAGAACAGAATGAATTAATTGGACTCTTCCAGCATAGGAAAGGCATTTAGACGTCCAAGAAGTAATTCTAGAGCTAATTTTATTGACAAGTTCCTGACAATCTCCCTTCTTTAGTCTAGATGTTATTAGAGGAACACCTAGGTACTTAAGAGGAAGGGATCCAATAGTAAACTGAAATATGTGGCATATGGAATTAACAGTATTATCATCAATGCCTGAGGTAAATAAAAAACTCTTGCTAGTATTAGCAAGTAAGCCAGTAAAATCATAGACTTGACTAAGCGTGTTTTTCATGAGTTGAGCAGAACCTTTATCCCCATGAAAAACTTAAAGAAGGTCATCCGCAAAGCAAAGATGGGATATTTTCATCTTATCACATTTCCAATGATATTTAAAGTGAGATGACTCAGTAATATTGTGTTTTATCAATTGGCTCAATGTGTCCATCACAAGGACAAAGAGATAGGGGGAAAGAGGGTCACCCTGTCTAAGGCCTTTAGCACCGTCGAAATAGCCAATGGATTCCCCATTAAAGTTGATGGAGTATTTAGGGCTTGTGACACACTTTTTAATCCAGAGTTGCATTTTGGGGGGAAAACCTAATATGTCAATTAAATCCAACAGAAACCTCCAACTAACACTATCATAGGCTTTCATAAGATCAACCTTAGCAACTGCACGGGGGTGATCCGAGGGCTTATGGTAGTCCCTCATGAGGTCCTGAGCTAACAGAATATTATCACTTATTTTTCGACCCTTGATAAAAGCAGATTGGGCATTGTCCACAAGACTGGGAAGGATAAGTTGGAGTCTTTTTGCAATGATTTTAGATATACATTTATAAATGGTGTTGCAACACGAAATAGGACGAAAGTCACCCATTTTAGAAGGATTTGAAATTTTAGGAATAAGGGCAATAATTGTAGCATTGGACTCTCCCAAAAGTTCTCCATGGATAAAAAATTCTTTAATAGCTTGAGTAACAAGGGTACCGGTAATATTCCAAGTTTCTTTAAAAAAAAATGAGCATTATAACCATCAGGACCTGGAGCTTTATTACTATGGATGCTAAACATAGCCTCTTTGATCTCGAGATCACTAGGAATATTATCCATACTAGAAAATGCTTTCGTGGGGATCCTTTTATGGATAATATTCCTTAGCACACTGTAACCAGGGTAATTGTTAGCAGCAGGGGTACCAAGCATAGTTTTAAAATAGCTAATGGCTTCCTGTTGGGCTTCACTGTCATTTTTTGTCTGTTCTCCATTAGGAAGGAGGAGCGACACAATCCGTTTTCTATTTCGACGATTTGTGATGGATTGATGAAAGAAAGTGGTGTTCTTATCCCCCGCTTCAAGCCATTGGACTCTAGATTTTTGTCGCATTACTTCCTCTTCCACACGAATAGCTTCTAGAAACACACCCATAAGGTGACGTTCTTGAGCTTTTAGGGTTAAGTCATGCGGGTGATCATCTAATAATCTTTGACATTGCATAAGGCTTTCTCTAGATTGATCAGCATACAACTTTTCTCTACCTATAGAATTTTTGGAAAATTTTTTAAGATCCGTTTTTAGAAACTCCTTGCGTTTTGATGCTAGCATTGGAGACATTATGGACAATAGATTTCGGTTGATGGACATTCTTAGCAAGTATTTCCTTAGGTTCGAATGTAAAAACAACAGATTCCTCACATCCATCCGCAGAACAAGTGGAGGTATTGGTATGACTCTGGATAGGAGCCCAAACTTTCTTTTTTCCTTGGCTAGAGAGATCATCACTAGAACTACCATCTGTCCCACAGATATCGAAAGGCTCAAACTGATGCTTCCTTCAATCCATGCCAGACCTTAAACCTCCCTTTCTACCACCAGATTTGTATGGGGTTCTCCCAATGCTAGAACCACCCCTAGAACCAGATGAGACTAAGGGCCTTGTATGTATGGCTTGGAGATCTTCCTTTTCATTCATTAGTTTCTGAATTCTTGCCTGAGCCAACTTTAAATTTTTCCTTAAGTAATCATTTGAGTCTTTAAGTAAAGTGTTGATCAATTCATGATCTGTGAACTCACCCTCATCACTTCCTGCTCTAGCATTTGCTTTACCATCAGTCTTAGCTTTGAAAGATGTTTCCTCCTCCCAATCTTCAGGAATTTCAAGTTCTTCATCAGAGAACTTGGAGAGATAAGTGTTTGCAGCATACGATTTGGGTGAGGTTGACTCTTTGTTAATATTAGACTTTGAGATCTTGTGGATACCATCATCCCCTAATCCATACACTTCTGATTTAGAGGGGTTTGAGATGATAAAATTAGGACTAACATCTTTTGAATCTGCTTGAACAGAAATAGAAGGTGTTGTGGCATTAAATAGAATCTTCTCTAAGGTTGCTAAACCAGATTCTAGGCCTACTGCTTACTTTCCTTATAGGAAGAAAGGGAAGAAAGACGGAGAATGGCAAGTTGTGGAAAAGAAAGATAAGGGGAAAAAGACTGTGGATTGTGGCTCTCACCACAAGAAAGATATGGTCCACTCGGCAGCTCCTCTTAAGCAGGGTAATATGTTTGATACGCTTACTCAGATCCAGGAAGAATCTGACGTCGCTCCCATTAGAGAAGATTCTATTACACATTCCCCCAGTCCCGGTAATGTGTTTTGAAGCTAGTTTGTCTCATTGCCCATCAGTTTGTGGATGACAAGTAGTAGAAAATAATAACTTAGTCCCCAACTTACACCACAAGGTCTTCCAAAAGTAACTCAAGAACTTAACATCTCTATCTGAAACAATGGTTCTAGGCATACCATGTAATCTCACAATCTCCTTAAAGAACAAATTAGCAACATGTGAAGCATCATCAGTTTTGTGACATGGAATAAAATGTGCCATCTTGGAAAATCTATCCACAACCACAAAAATTGAGTCTCGACCGTGTTTAGTCCTAGGTAAACCTAACACAAAATCCATTGAAATATCAATCCATGGTTCACTAGGAATTGGAAGAGGTGTGTATAAGCCATGGGGTTGTACTCTAGATTTCGCTCGCCTCCATGTGACACATCTACCACAAATTCTCTCAACATCTTGTTTCATGCGTGGCCAATAGAAGTGTTCTTGTAAAACGGCTAATGTTTTTACTACCCCAAAATGTCCCATTAACCCTCCCCCATGTGACTCTCGCACAAGCAACTCTCTCACTGAACAAGTTGGAATGCACAATTTATTTTCTCGAAATAAAAACCCCTCATGCCTATAGAATTTATTATGGGCTGTTTTTTCACAAGATTCAAATTCTTCACTAAAATCGAGATCTAAAGGATACAATTCCTTAATATGCTCAAAACCAAGAATCTTAGCATCAAGAGTAGAGATTAGAATGTACCTTCGAGAAAGTGCATCGGCAACGATGTTCTCCTTACCTTGTTTATATCGAATGACGTATGGAAACGTCTCAATGAATTCAACCCATCGTGCATGCCTCTTGTTCAGCTTGTGTTGGACTTTAAGGTGCTTTAAAGACTCATGATCGGTGTGAATCACGAACTCTTTAGGCCACAAGTAATGCTGCCATGTCTCCAAAGCTCGAACCAATGCATACATCTCTTTGTCATACGTGGGATAGTTTAAGGCAGCCCCACTTAACTTCTCACTAAAGTATGCAATCGGTCTTCCTTCTTGCATAAGCACGGCGCCAATACCTAAACCTGAAGCATCACATTCAATTTCAAAAGTTTTTGTAAAGTTAGGTAAAGCAAGTAAAGGTGCATGAGTTAACTTCTCCTTGAGTAATTGAAATGCCTTCTCTTGCTCTTCCCCCCATTTGAACCCAACATTTTTCTTGATGACTTCGGTTATCGGTGCAGCTATATTACTGAAGTCTTTCACGAACCTCCTGTAAAAACTAGCAAGTCCATGAAAACTTCGCACATTACTTACACTAGATGGGCTTGGCCATTCTTGGATAGCACGAATCTTTTCTTCATCAACCTGTATTCCTTGTGCACACACAACAAAACCAAGAAACACAAGCTTATCGGTGCAAAAAGTGCACTTCTTTAGGTTAGCAAACAACTTTTCATTTCTAAGCACATCTAACACAAGTTTTAAATGCTTCAAATGCTCTTCCAAGTTTTTGCTATAAATCAGGATATCATCAAAATAAACAACTACAAATTTTCCAATGAAAGCACGCAAAACATGGTTCATCAATCTCATAAAAGTACTAGGAGCATTAGTTAATCCAAAAGGCATAACTAACCATTCATACAAACCATATTTTGTTTTAAATGCAGTTTTCCATTCATCACCTTCTTTCATTCTAATTTGATGATACCCACTTTTCAAATCAATCTTAGAAAATATACAAGAACCATGCAACTCATCTAACATATCATCTAAGCGAGGAATAGGGTGTCGATACTTTACCGTTATGTTGTTGACGGCTCGGCAATCAACGCACATTCTCCACGTCCCATCCTTCTTAGGAACCAAAATCACCGGAACAGCGCATGGACTCATACTTTCTCTTACGTACCCCTTTTCCATCAACTCACTAACCTGCTTTTGTAGCTCCTTTGTCTCCTCAGGATTGCTTCTATAGGCTGGTCGGTTTGGAATGGTAGCACCGGGCACGAAATCAATTTGATGTTCAATCCCTCGAATAGGGGGTAAACCATGTGGAACCTCCTCGGGAAAGATATCACCAAACTCCTGCAAAAGAGAAACAACAGAACTTGGCAAAGATGAGTCAATTTGGTTAGTGTTTAAAAATGCCTCTTTGTACAAAAGTACAATCATAGGCTGATTTGAAAACAACGCTCGTTTGATCTCACTCGCTTTTGCATAAAAATTCTTTTTTTGGTTTCCCTCTAATTTTCCCTCAATGGCTGCATTTTTCTTTTCTTTTTCTCTCTCATTTTTCTCACTCCTTTTCTTTTGTTCACTCTCTTTCTTTTGATCACTCTCCCTTTGCAACCTCACTTGATCTTCATAAACTTGCCTCGGTGTCAAAGGCACTAAGGTGATTGTCCTTTGATTAAGCACGAACGAGTATTTATTTGTGAAACCATCATGCTTAACACGTCGATCAAATTGCCATGGCCTCCCTAACAACAAGTGTCCAGCTTGCATCGGAACCACATCACTCAAAACTTCATCTTCATATTTCCCAATACGAAAAGAAACTAACACCTGTTTAGTTACCCTTACTTCACCACTATCATTGAGCCATTGCAATTTATAAGGTCGTGGATGCTTGATTGTTGGCAGCCTTAAGTGGGGCTGCCTTAAACTATCCCACATATGACAAAGAGATGTATGCATTGGTTCGAGCTTTGGAGACATGGCAGCATTACTTGTGGCCTAAAGAGTTCGTGATTCACACCGATCATGAGTCTTTAAAGCACCTTAAAGTCCAACACAAGCTGAACAAGAGGCATGCACGATGGGTTGAATTCATTGAGACGTTTCCATACGTCATTCGATATAAACAAGGTAAGGAGAACATCGTTGCCGATGCACTTTCTCGAAGGTACATTCTAATCTCTACTCTTGATGCTAAGATTCTTGGTTTTGAGCATATTAAGGAATTGTATCCTTTAGATCTCGATTTTAGTGAAGAATTTGAATCTTGTGAAAAAACAGCCCATAATAAATTCTATAGGCATGAGGGGTTTTTATTTCGGGAAAATAAATTGTGCATTCCAACTTGTTCAGTGAGAGAGTTGCTTGTGCGAGAGTCACATGGGGGAGGGTTAATGGGACATTTTGGGGTAGTAAAAACATTAGCCGTTTTACAAGAACACTTCTATTGGCCACGCATGAAACAAGATGTTGAGAGAATTTGTGGTAGATGTGTCACATGTAGGCGAGCGAAATCTAGAGTACAACCCCATGGCTTATACACACCTCTTCCAATTCCTAGTGAACCATGGATTGATATTTCAATGGATTTTGTGTTAGGTTTACCTAGGACTAAACACGGTCGAGACTCAATTTTTGTGGTTGTGGATAGATTTTCCAAGATGGCACATTTTATTCCATGTCACAAAACTGATGATGCTTCACATGTTGCTAATTTGTTCTTTAAGGAGATTGTGAGGTTACATGGTATGCCTAGAACCATTGTTTCGGATAGAGATGCTAAATTCTTGAGTTACTTTTGGAAGACCTTGTGGTGTAAGTTGGGGACTAAGTTATTATTTTCTACTACTTGTCATCCACAAACTGATGGTCAAACTGAAGTAGTAAATAGGACTTTATCTACTTTGTTAAGGACTATTATTAAAAAGAACATCAAAACATGGGAAGAATGTTTACCACATGTTGAGTTTGCTTATAATCGTACTATCCATTCTGCTACTAAATTTTCACCCTTTGAAATTGTGTATGGTTTTAATCCTTTAACTCCTTTGGATTTATCTCCTTTACCTGTGACTGAGCGTGTTAATTTAGATGGAAAAAAGAAAGCAGATTTTGTTAAGCAGATTCATGAGAAAGCAAGGCTCAATATTGAGCGAAGAACGGAGCAATATGCAACGCAAGCTAACAAAGGGCGACGCAATATCATCTTTGAACCCGGAGATTGGGTTTGGGTACACATGCGAAAAGAAAGATTTCCAGCACAAAGGCGTTCTAAATTGCTTCCCCGAGGCGATGGTCCTTTTCAAGTTCTTGAGCGCATCAATGACAATGCCTACAAGCTAGAGTTGCCTGGTGAGTATAATGTTAGTACTACTTTTAATGTTGCTGATTTATCTCCTTTTGATGTAGGTGATGATTTGAGGGCAAATCCTTTTCAAGAGGAGGGGAATGATGAGAACATGGCGGCTAGCACAAGGTGGAATGCGGACCCGAACCACGTGCCAATTGGGCCGGTTACAAGGGCGCGAGCAAAGCGATTCAAGGACAATCTCAATGGGCTGGTTCAACAAATTTGGGTTGAGACTAATCTGAGTGGCCCAAAGGAGGATACTAGTGATCCACAAGGCTGGGTGTCCATGATTCAAGCTCTAGAATAAATTATAGGCTTGCATGCCAACTTAGGGACTTTTTATATTCATTAGTTTCCTTTTATTTTAGTTTGGGGTGAATTATATTGGACCATAATATTTCGTAGGCTTAAAAGGGCCCAACTTTAAGCCTCAGCTATTTAAACAGTTTTAGGGTTTGTAATATTCAGTTTTGATCATTAATAATATTGTGAGAGTTTTCTCTTTGGTTCTTTGAAGAACTATTCGAACTTATCAGATTTACTCTGTGGCGTTCATACCTTGACTTATCAATCGAGTTTTCCATCCTTGATTGTGGCGTCTTCATCCTTTATACCAAGGTTCGCATCTGTTATAGGTGTTGGATCGCGGTTTCCATTGAATCTGACAGTAGAACGGTCCGAGACATTAATCGTGTTACGGGTTTCGTCGCATTATTGGCGGGGTTCGTATCATGAACTTGTTCCATCTCTGTCCTCAATACCCTCCTCATTTCACCCATTAATGCCTCCAATAGTAGTTTCTGATCAGTCTCTCCCGAAACCTCCCCGGCATTAATTTCGTCTTTATGGGCCATATTTCGCTGCAAAACAAAGATTAGATAAAAAAAATATACAGGACCTCACAACTCTCGCTCACGTGTTTCACTCAACTAGGATGTATCACTCAAGTTCACTCGTGTTTAAACTGAAAATAAATTTGGCTTTTACCCTCTTATGTGCTCACCACTCTTGCCATTTTCCACTCGTAGTAATTCTCACTCGGTTCTTATGAAACTGCTCAAACAATGACTAGAATTTCTCAGTAACAATCCATACCCAAACTAGACCAATCAAATTTGGAAGCTGAAAGCACGACTAAAAACGAACGCGGATGGCTAGGTTTCCAAAAGCATAAAAAAAAATGGAATTTTCGGAAAAAAAAATTTTCGCACTATGGAGTAAGGTCAGATTCGGACTCCTTAGACCCCAAATATCACAAAACAAAAATAAAATTTTAAGCCGAGTTTTTGTACTATTTTTTTTTTTTTTTTTTTTTGGCGGCTTACCGATCTCTTTTCTTCTTTTCTTTTCTTCTCTTTTTTTTTTTTTTTTTTTTTTTTGAATAATCAGGCAGACTTCACAGTTCACGTATCTGATTCAGAAACCCTAATTCTCGAGAAGGAAAAAAAACCACAATAACAACGATCACGAGAATGAACAAACACGAAGTAACAAGAGCAAATCACAGATCAGATTCGCAAACCCTAAACACGAAATTCCAGATCGTAATCGAACACCCCTTTTTTTTATA
This sequence comes from Hydrangea macrophylla, assembly GCA_033977485.1. Classification (NCBI taxonomy): domain Eukaryota; kingdom Viridiplantae; phylum Streptophyta; class Magnoliopsida; order Cornales; family Hydrangeaceae; genus Hydrangea; species Hydrangea macrophylla. The sequence goes on along the minus strand of CM066984.1, from coordinate 48,974,421 downwards.
CAGTTCAGAAACGAGAACGAATAAGAAAACGAACAGAAACAAAAACGAATAAGAACAGAAACGAAAAAGATATGATAAACCTGAGACTAGAACTGTGCTCTGATACCAACTGATACGAACCCCGCCAATAATGTGACGAAACCCGTAACACGATTAATGTCTCGGACCGTTCTACTGTCAGATTCAATGGAAACCGCGACCCAACACCTATAACAGATGCGAACCTTGGTATAAAGGACGAAGACGCCACAATCAAGGATGGAAAACTCGATTGATAAGTCCAGGTATGAACGCCACAGAGTAAATCTGATAAGTTCGAATAGTTCTTCAAAGAACCAAAGAGAAAACTCTCACAATATTATTAATGATCAAAACTGAATATTACAAACCCTAAAACTGTTTAAATAGCTGAGGCTTAAAGTTGGGCCCTTTTAAGCCTACGAAATATTATGGTCCAATATAATTCACCCCAAAACTAAAATAAAAGGAAACTAATGAATATAAAAAATCCCTAAGTTGGCATGCAAGCCTATAATTTATTCTAGAGCTTGAATCATGGACACCCAGCCTTGTGGATCACTAGTATCCTCCTTTGGGCCACTCAGATTAGTTTCAACCCAAATTTGTTGAACCAGCCCATTGAGATTGATTGTCCTTGAACCACTTTGCTCGCGCCCTTGTAACTGGACCAATTGGTACGTGGTTCGGATCCGCATTCCACCTTGTGCTAGCCGCCATGTTCTCATCACTTACAGCTTTGTGTCTCTCCATAACACTCACATTTCTAGAGAGAAGGAGGAGCTTCTCTCTCTAGAATACTTTTTGGAATTAACTTATTGGACTTCATGGAATGAAATGTGCCATCTTACTAAATCTATCCACTGCAGATGATTTAATTATCCTACTTAATGGTGATGTTGAGTCTGCCAAGTTGATTAGAACAACTTTAAATCAATTCTTTGACTTTTCAGGTCTTCAGGCTAATAATGCTAAAAGTTGTGTGTTTTTCTCTGGTCTTGAAGACCAGCTGGCTAGTGATATTCAAGGGGAACTACAATTCTCTAAAGGAAATTTACCTATGAGATATCTTGGAGTTCCCCTTATCACTACTAAATTGAAAAAGTATCATTGTGAAGACCTTGTAAACAAAATCTGTGCTAGAATCAGTTCATGGAAGTCTAAGCTTTTGTCTTATGCTGGCAGGGCTCAATTGATCCAATCAGTCTTGTCTGGGATCCAACAGTTTTGGTCTGGGATGTTTATTCTGCCTAAAAGTGTTCTTAAACAGGTGGAGCAAGCGTTAAGGAGATTTCTTTGGACTGGGGATACTGAAAAGGGACAGGGAGCCAAAGTTGCTTGGACAAAAATCTGCAAGCCTAAGAAAGAGGGAGGATTGGGTTTTAAAGACATTTATCTGACTAATACTATTCTTAATTTTAAGCATATTGGAAATCTTCTTGACCCAAAAAATAACTCTCTTTGGAAAGCATGGGTGCATTTATATATGATAAAATCTAAAAGCTTTTGGGCTATCAAAGCCCCAGCCCAATGTTCATGGTATTGGAGAAAGTTATTGAAGCTAAGGGAAAGTGTTAAACCATTGATTCTTCACAAAATTGGTAATGGTCAGCATACCTCCCTTTGGTTTGATAACTGGCTCCCTTGTGGACCGCTGTTTGAGAAATATTCCAATAGGATTGCTTATGATGCTGCAATTGATGTGAATGCGAAGGTGGCAACTATTGTAAGAAATTCTAATTGGGCTTGGCCAACGTCAAATTCCATTGGACTTAATGAAGTTCGAACTACTCTGTCAACTTTGTATAAACCGAATGGTATGACTGATAGTATCTCTTGGACTACATCTCCGGATGGGAAATATAATTTGGTACATATATGGGATCATCTGAGGGATGTATCACCTATGGTCCCTTGGTATAAACTTGTTTGGTTATCAGGATGTACACCTAGGCACAAATTCTTATTATGGATTGCTGTCCAAAATAGATTGGCAACACATGATAGGATCTATTATTATACTTCTGGACCTCTTGCTTGTGTTTTTTGTCATTGTCATTTGGAAACCCATAACCACTTATTTTTTGAATGTCCTCTTTCTTCCTTTGTTTGGCAGGACCTCATGCTTAGATGTGGGCTTGTTTGGAACAGATCTGACTGGGACACCACAGTACTATGGATGGCACAAAAATGGACAAGTAAGAGAATCCAACATGCTTTACCAAAAATCTGCCTTGGAGTTGCAGTCTACGGCCTATGGAGAGAAAGGAATTATAGGACTTTCAACGGCAAATCTACACCAAAGGAAATGTTGCTCCAAAACATGGTGTCACAAATTCAAAATCATATTCAGTCTAAGTGGAAACAACACTCTCAACTAGCCGCTTTTGTTCTACCATGGACATAAATTGATGTGATCTTGTAAGGTTGATTGGGTTTTGCGAGACCTATGTTGACTCTTTTGTATTGATTGTCTAATGCTTTTAGTGAGTAGCTATATTAGATACTAGTCCTTTTGCTGTGCTTTGTTGTCTACCCTGGGGTATGCCCCTTGTACAGTTGTACATCCTTTTTTGGAATATATTTACCACTTTCCGAAAAAAAAAACTAAAGGTCCGGTAGTTGTCCAGGTTTTCTTAAAAAAATGAGCATTATAACCGTCAGGACCCGGAGCTTTATTACTGTGGATACTAAGGAGGGCTTCCTTAATGTCATCACCACTAGGGATGTCATCCATGCTGTTAGCTGATTCTGTAGGAATACGCTTCTGGATGGTTTTTCTTACTTCACTAATACCTGGGTAGGGGTTAGCTGCTGCAGTGCCAAGTATGGATTTAAAATATCTAATTGCTTTAATTTTGGCTTCCCCTTCATTAGTGGTCTTGGTACCATCAGGTTTAATAAGGGACACAATACGTTTGTTGTTCCTTCGGTTTTTAACAGCATTATGAAAGTAAGAAGTGTTCTTATCCCCAGCATCAAGCCATTGAATTCTAGATTTTTGCCTAATTATCTCTTCTTCAAAATGAATGGCTTTTAACAAACCTTGCATAAGATCCTTTTTGAGGATTCTAAGGGAAGTGTCACCTGGTTTTTCATCTAGGTTCCTTTGACAAAGCCAAAGGTCTTCCCTAGCTTTATTAGCTAAAACTCTCTCTTTACCTAAGGAATCCTTAGTGAGAATTTTAAGGGCACCTTTAAGGTTCTTTAAACTGTGAAACAATTGAAATTGGAAAGTGCCTTCTATGTGTCTAGCCCAAGAAGTGCTGACAGTATCATTAAATTTTTCCAACTCTGTCCAATAATTGTAAAACTTAAAAGGTTTACCTTTCCGTTCAGCAGAAGGAGAAACATTGACTATAATAGGAGAGTGATTAGAGATACCAGAGGGGGGAAATCTGCATAGGCTAAGGGAAACAAGTCCAGGCATCTGGGATTAACAAGCGCTCTGTCCAACTTTCTTTTGGTAAAATAAACTGAGTCAAATTGCCGGTTACACCAAGAGAAAAAGATACCTATAAACCTAAGATCTACAAGACAAGTAGCATTCACAAGATCATTAAAGTATCCCAAGCTATTTTTGCACCATGTTTAATTTCAATGTTACCAGCCCATAAGAATCTAGCAAAGGAGTAAAGGAAAGCATGGGTTAGAAAGAGAAGCTCCTACCTCTCTCTAGATTTTGAGTGTCCTTCTCGTTTGTCTTTCTTTGATCTTCTGATGGGTAAGAAAGGGAGGAATCCTGGTTCTTCCCCCTCTCCCTCTAATCTCAATAAGTCTAAGCAACAATCTGTTTCAAGTTCAAGGCTAAATGATTTTTCTTCTAAGGATTCAAACCTTCATTCTAAGAAAAATTCCCCTTCTACTCCTTTGAGACCCTCTAGTGATTCACATGGTGAACACTCTGTTAATGTTCCATCTACTACTAGAGTCTCCTCTGTTTTGGGTTTTATTACCCCTGATCTGGAGAGTAAATACTCTCTTAAAGGAGATGGTTCAGTACTACTAAAGAATGGATCTCAATCTGGTGGTGTCATCTCTGAAGGGAAGGTCCAGGTCCTCAATGTTGCCAAACCTGTTTTTGAGGCTAAACCAACACTGGCTCTTTCCCCAGAGGGTCCCTATGCTTTGGCTACTGCCAAGGGTTATACTGATGATGAACTTGAGCTTCAAGAAGCTTGGGAGGCTGTTTTTCTAGCTCAGAGTGATTGTGTTAAATTACATGAAGAGTGGGAGAATGCCTCTTCAACTCAAGATGCTAGTGAGGGCTGTAACCCAGAGGAAGGAACTGCTTTTAAGTCTCACCAAGACTCTACTAAGGTTCTTAAGAGAAAAATGAAGTTTGCTAGGGAGGCAGTGGCCCATGCTCCTAGTCTCTTACACTCTAAGTCCAGCAATAACTTTATCATTTCAAATCCTTCCCGGACTGACATATATTCTATTAATGATGAAGGTATTCAGGAAGTTCATTGTCAAACTCAACCAGTTCTTTCGGCAAAAGATCATATTAGAATTGGGTTTGATCCAAAAAGTGCCACAATTTCTCAATCCATTTTGTTTGCTGAGAGTAAGATCCACGCGCCTACGCAAGGTAAACCCAACGGTAACATTGAGACCCAAAAACCGCATAAAGCTGGCAATGCCCATGTGCTCACTAGTAGCTTTCCCGGGATTCCCGGCCCTATGTATGCCCACACGCAATGCCCTTTGACCACTACTGCTGATATTTGCAATGATAGGGGCATCTTGGTCCAAGCAACTACTGAAATTTCCGCTAATATACTAGGCAATGCACCATTACCCGCTGGTCATATGAATGACAAATTAGTTGGTTCCCATTTGACCACTAATGTGCTGCAAAGCAATGATGACAAGCAAGTGGAAGGTGAAGCTTTTGCCCGAAAATCAGGAGCCATGTCCCCTAATGGTTCTAATAATATTTTAAAGGCAACACATGTGAATGACCCGGGCCCACAAATTGACTTCCAAGGCTCCCATGCATCTTCTTGCAATTCGGCAAACCTTTTGAAAACTAAGGCTAATCCCGGGTTTAAGCTTAATTATTTTAAGCCGCAGACTGCCCCTGATGACAATACCTTCATTCTCCCTAGTTCAGTTGCTACTAAAGGAAGTAAAGCATGGGATAATACTCTCTTGGGTTATTTTATTGGAAAAAGGCTACCTTATTCCTTAGTTAAATCTGCTTCAATCAGGTTATGGTCTAAATATGGTCTCAATGATATGCTGGCAACAGATTCTGGATATTTTTATTTCAAATTTAACAGCAAGGATGAAAGTGAAGCTGTATTGGAGGGAGGCCCATGGCACATAGCAGGTCAACCTATCTTGCTCAAGAAGTGGCATACTAGCCTCAGACTCACCAAGGAAGCCCCATCTACTGTCCCCATTTGGGTTCATATCTACAACATTCCCTTGGAGTATTGGAATGTTGATGGGTTGAGCCATATTGCAAGCATAATTGGAAAGCCTTTACATGTTGACAATTTGACAGCCACATGTAGAAGAATTTCGTATGCTAGGATTTGTATAGAAGTGAATGCAGAAAGAGAACTCATGAAATATTTTGATATTCAGATTGTTGATCCATTCAGTGGGGAGTTGGAACAAATCACACTCAATGTTGAATATCAATGGACCCCTATTTTGTGCACTAAGTGTAAGAAATTTGGGCACAACTGTATCAAAACCTCTACTGGTCACAAAAATCCTCAACAAGCCCTCACTAACTCTAAATCTTAGGGTGAAGGGGTTTGGATGGTCCAAGGTAAAGGGAAGAAAGTTCATGCTGAAGCTCTATCCACTGATGTGTCCACTTCTGGAACCAGTGAGGAAGGTTTGCCTAGACAGGATGTTGTCACTATGCAGGCAGAGGGTCAAGCATCTCAGGTGGTTGCTCCTCTTCTGAACCCAGGGATTACCTTGAGTTCATCTATATATGTTTCCAAGAATGTCCCTCAACAGAATCAATTTTCTGGATTGGAAGGACTTAATGATGATGATCTTGAGCTTCACCCCAAGTTGAAGGACACTACTGATATGGAACAGCATATGTCTGGATTAAATGACCAAGATAAGTCAAGGCCTCAATGTATCTTGGAACATACTGCTCCTTCTCCCTTGCCTCTGCAACCACAAGATCAGCAAAAGAATAATAGTGCTACTAGTCCTACAAGGCACAACCAACAGACTGTCAAGCCACCTGCGGAGAGCAGAACCAAGGACAATGTTTCTCCTACCTTTGGTAAGTCTGAAATTCAGAAGAAATCTTCAGCAGATTTCTCAGGTCAGGTTTCCATACCCCCCCCAAAGTCTTTAATGTTAGTTAGTTGTTGGAATATTCGAGGTCTCAATATGGCCTCTAAGCAATCTGAGGTGCTAAGTTCATCCATGACAACAATATTGATGTATTAAGTATTGTTGAAACTAAATTTACTCAAACTAATGAAGATACAATTAGGAGAAAAAATTTTAAACATTGGGAATTTTTCTCCAATAGTAGTCCTACTTCTACTGGTAGAATTTGGATAGGATGGAATAATGACAAAATTAAACTTAAAGTTCTTAAAAGCACTTCTCAAATCATTCATGTTAGTATTGAAAATGATGAGACAACCTCTTACCTGGAAGCATCCTTTGTTTACGGTTTTAATACTGGCCAAGCTAGGGGTGAACTTTGGGCTGATCTTAAAGCTATTAATGATAATTGTGATTCCGTTAATTACATTGCTTTAGGTGATTTCAATGTTACCTTGTCCCCGGAGGAAATCTCTAACCCTTATCATGGGTGGAATAATGATATGTTAGATTTTAAAAAGGCTACTGATGAATGTTGTTTAGTGGATCTTAGATACGTAGGGGAATTGTTTACTTGGTGCAATAGAAGATACGGAAGGCCAGACTTTACTCAAAGAAAGCTCGATAGAGCAATGGTCAACCAGACTTAACTAGATAATTTCTCTGATTCTTTTGTTCATTTCCAGGCCCCAGGTACCTCTGATCATTCTCCTATTATTATTCATATTGATAAGAATCAAAGAAAGAAAGGTAGGGCTTTTAAGTTTTATAACTACTGGACTAAATTGAGTAATTTTTCTGATATTGTTACGAATGCTTGGGATTATAGAATTGATGGGACTGCCCAATAGCAAGTCTGCCATAAACTTAGACACCTTAAACAAGATCTGAAAAAACTAGGAAAGAAATCTATAGGCCAAGAAAAGGTTAATGCTGATAAAGCTAGAGAGGCTCTTAAATCTATCCAATCTGCTGTTCTTGCTGACCCAAATGATACTTCTCTTATTGAGGAGCAAAATCTCTGCTTAAGAAATTTTCATGACGCTACTTGGATTGAGGAGGAAACTCTTAAGCAGAAATCTCGTTTACAATGGTTAAAAGTGGGTGATAAAAACTCAAGATACTTTCATCTTTCCATTAAAGAAAGAAGGAATTTTAAAAGAATTATTGTTCTTGAAAAACCAGATGGTAGTTTCACTACCACCTGTGATGAAGCTAAGGGAGAAGCTATCAGATATTTCACCTCTTTACTTGGAACTCCTTCTAATCACAATTACCCTGGAAAAGATGCTTTAAGGTCCTTTGTCCACAAAAGAATTCCTCCTGAGTTAATGGCAGACTTGGATAGGATTCCTTCTGATGACGAGATTAAAAAGGCTTTTTTTAACTTGCATAGTAATAAGGCTCCGGGTCCTGATGGTTATAATTTTTTTTTTTCGGAAAAAGGGTTAATTTAAACGAAAAACGCCAAAACGGCACTGAACAAAGTACAAGGGGCATACCCCAGGATATACAATAAGCACAAGAAAAAATGCATCCAGACAAAGCAACAAAAAGAGGGGAATTAACTAAGGCAAACCTAGAAAAAACCTAACCAAACAAACAATGCTCCTTCCACAACACAAAAACAGAGGAGCAAGAATTACATCAAGGCAAAAGTCAAGACAACATAAAAGGGCCAAGACAAGCTTCCGCTCTATGAAGTAACGGCCCATCTATCAAATAGATGCAAAACAAGCACAAAAGGAGGGTCAATACACCATCCTCACTATGTAGCAGTGGCCCATCTATCAATGTACTGAGGGAGATGGGGATCGTTCTTCCATGTAGCTTGTATCTGTAAGGAAATCTTTAGGCAAAGGTCTTGTAAAACTCTTTCCTTAGTCTTCACCTCAGTTTTAAAACTGCGAGCATTTCTTTCTTCCCAAATGCTATAGACCACCAAACTAAGGCACATTTTAGGGACAACCTGCCGGGGGAGTCTTGCCTTTCCATTTGTTCGCTGCCCAATCCACAAGACCATCCCAAGAGGTGGCTGAATTAGAGATTCCCAACCTATTAAGCATTCCCTGCCACAAATAAGAAGTATAAGAGCAATTAAAGAATAAATGGTCATGGGATTCCAGAAACTTGTGACAAAACACACAAGCAAGAGGGCCAGGCGTATAGGTATAAATTCTATCATGAGTGGATAATCTATGGAGAATGGCCAACCACATGATAAAACTGTGACGAGGAATATTGCATGGGAACCTAGTGAGGCCATACCAATGGACTTTAGGGTAGTGAGTCCGAACATGATCCCAAGTGTTAGCAGAAGAGAACACTTTATTAGGGGAAGGGAGCCATTGGACAACATCACAAGATGAATTTGGGAGGGGTAAGGAATGAAGTTGGCCTCTAATCTCCCTAAGTTCAATTGTGTTTGTAAGAGGCCAATTCCATTCATTACCGTCAATAACCTCAGAAACTTTAGCATTTAAGGGGATGGCGGCATCATATTGGACCCGCATCCCAGTTCTTACCAAAATAGGACCCATAGGATGCCAATGGTCATACCAAAGAAAAGTGTCACATCCATTACCAATTCTATGCCTAATCATTGGTCTAGCCATAGTCCTAAGTTTAAGGAGTTTCCGCCAATACCAGGAGCATTGGGCAGGGGTCTTGACTTCCCAAAAGCTTTTCCTTTTTAACATATAAGTGTGTATCCAGTCCACCCAAAGGGAATTGTTTTTCGAAGTAAAAATAGCCCAGATATGTTTAAGGTTTAAAACAGAGTTCAATTGGGTGAGGTTTTTAAGACCAAGGCCCCCTTCCTTCTTCGGTCTACAAACAAGGTCCCAAGCAACTTTAGCCCCATGGGCTTTTTCAGTTCCTCCGGACCATAAGAATCTACTCAAAATTTTGTCAATATGCTTAAGGACACTTTTGGGAAGAATAAAGAGGGCAGCCCAATAGTTCTGAATTCCAGCAAGGACCGTTTGGATAAGTTGGAGTCTGCCCGCATAAGAGAGAAATTTAGAGGTCCACGAAGTAATTCTCGAGGTGATTTTTTGGATAAGATCGTCACAGTCTCCCTTCTTGAGTCTAGAGGTGATCAAAGGGATGCCAAGGTACTTCATAGGAAATGAACCAATGGTAAACGGGAGACTGAGACAAATAGCTTTGGAAGTGCTCTCCTCCAAACCTGTAAGAAACAAACAGCTTTTATTCGCATTAGCCTGCAAACCAGTAAGGTTATAAAATTGATCTAAGGAGTCCCTCATAACAGACGCAGATTGTTCATCACCATTGAATATTAAAAGAAGATCATCAGCAAAACAAAGATGAGAAATTTTAAGCTTATCACATCTCCAATGGTATTTGAATTGAGAGGAACTTTGGATATTATGTTGGATCAATTGGCTAAGGGTATCCATGACAAGGACAAACAGGTAAGGTGACAAAGGATCGCCTTGCCTAAGGCCTTTCGCTCCCTCAAAGTACCCAAGAGATTCCCCATTAAAATTAATAGAGTACTTAGGACTAGTAACACAGGCCCTAATCCACCCTTGAAATCTCGGAGGAAACCCAAGAACCTGTAGGAGATCGGATAAAAACTCCCAACTCACGCTATCATAGGCTTTCATAAGGTCGACCTTCGCGGTAGCTCTAGGACGGCCAGAGGGCTTATGATAGTCCCTCATAAGGTCCTGGGCAAGAAGAATATTATCACTGATTTTCTTTTTTTTTTTTTTTCGGAAAAGGGTTAATCAATAAAAAGAAAAGCCAAACGGCACTATACAAAAATACAAGGGGCATACCCCAGGGTGTACAATCAGCGCATGAAAATGGCAACTGGAAAAGCAACAAGGGATGGAGGGTTACCAAAGGCTAGCCAAGATAAGATCCATCACCAAGAACAGCAAAATCAAAAGCCAAAAGAAAAAGAGCACATGGGGTCACAAGCCCAAAAGTTGATAAAACATAGCAGTGAGCCTAACAAAACTCCCAACTAAATTCCCTTAAGTAGTAAATATCCATCTATCAATATACTGGGGAAGATGAGGGTCATTCTTCCACTTTATTTTAATTTGTTGGGAAACTTGGAGACAAATCTCTTGAAATATTCTTTCCTTGGGTTTAGCTCCAGAGTTGAAGCTTCGAGTATTTCTCTCCTTCCAAATGCTATAAACAGTTAAACCTAGGCACATTCTAGGAAGAATATGCCTAGGGGTTTGCCCTTTCCACTTGTCTGCTGTCCATAGCACAAGAGCATCCCAAGAGGTGTTTGCAAATAAAATTCCCAGCCTATTAAGAACTCCCTGCCATACAAAGGAAGTATATGAGCAATTGAAAAACAAGTGGTCAATCTGCTTTTATTAAAGGAAGGAGGATTATCACTGATTTTCCTTCCTTTAATAAAAGCAGATTGGGCATTATCAACCAAAGAAGGTAAAACTTTTTGGAGTCTCTTGGATATAATTTTAGAAATGCATTTGTAGATAGTGTTGCAACATGAGATAGGCCTAAAGTCACTCATTTTAGAAGGATTAGGGATTTTTGGGATAAGAGCAATAAGGGTAGCATTTGACTCGGTTAAAATTTGTCCAGAAGTAAAAAATTCTTTGATTGCTTTAGTAGCTAATGGACCAGTGGTGGCCCAAGTTTTCTTTAAAAAGTGAGCGTTATAACCATCCGGACCCGGGGCTTTATTACTATGGATACTAAAGAGGGCATCCTTAATGTCATCATCACTAGGAATATCATCCATAATGGTAAATAACTCAGTAGGAACTCGCTTATGAATGACCTTCCTCAATTCACTAATACCAGGGTAAGGGTTAGTTGCAGGGGTGCCAAGCATGGATTTAAAATATCGCACCGCTTCAATTTTTGCTTCCTCTTCATTAGTGGTCGTAGAACCATCCGGTTTAACAAGAGACACAATGCGTTTGTGATTCCTCCTATTTTTAATAGAATTGTAAAAATAAGAGGTATTTTTATCCCCTGCTTCAAGCCATTGTATTCTAGACTTTTGCCTAATTATCTCTTCTTCAATACGAGTCGCATTTAAGAAAACTTGCATGAGGTCTTTTTCAAGGGTTCTCAGGTTAGTGTCACTAGGATTGTCATCAAGCTTCCTTTGGCAGCACCAAAGGTCTTCCCTAGCTTTATTAGCTAAAATTCTCTCCTTGCCTAACGAATCCTTGGTTAAAGTTTTGAGAGCACCTTTTAGGTTTTTCAAGCTATGGAATAATTGGAATTGAGATGTGCCTTCAATGTGTCTAGCCCAAGAGAGGCTAACAGTATCCTTAAATTTTTCCAACTCAGTCCAATAATTGTAAAACTTAAAAGGTTTACCTTTACGTTTAGCATTAGGAGATAAATAAACAGTCATAGGAGAATGATCAGAGATACCAGAGGGGGAGAAATCCGCATAAGCTGATGGGAACAAGTCCAACCATCTGGGATTAACAAGAACTCTATCAAGCTTTCTTTTCGTAAATTGGCCCGAGTCGAATTGCCGGTTACACCAGGAGAAAAAGATACCTGTAAATCTAAGATCTACAAGACAAGTGGCATTCACAAGATCATTAAATTCAACAGCTCCTTGGTCTCTCCCTGGATTACCCTCAAAGATTTCATTAGAGTTTAAAATGGAGTTGAAATCCCCAAGGCTAATCCAAGGGATATCACCCATAGCAGCTGCAATATTCCTCAAGGTAGACCAAAGGGGCCTCCTACCTTGAATAGTGTTGGATCCATAAATGAAAGAGGCTTCAAAAGAGTGAAGTTGGTCCAAAGAGTCAATTTTAACATGGATTACTTGTCTGGTACACTGTAAGACAGTTAGATTGACTTTATTAGGGTTCCAGCCAACCCAAATTCTATCCACAGAATCTGGTTGGCTATTAGTAATAAAACTCCAATGAGGCATCATGGTCCTTTGAATTTTATCCTGATTAGGGATTCTGACTTTAGTTTCAACAATACCCATAACATCAATATTGTGAGTAAAAATAATTTTCGAAATTTCTTGCTGTTTAATAGCTTGGTTAAGCCCTCTTATATTCCAGCAACCTATAATCATTAACGACGTTTAGAAGAGTGTTTTTTCTTACCTGAAGAACCTCCTGATTTGCTCTTCTGTTTGCTAGAATAACTTGGAGATATCTTCGTGCAAGACTGCTCCAAATTCTGCCTATGTGATGACACTTGGGCAGATCGATCCTCTTCATCGCTTGAGGCCTCTTTAGAAGTAGGCTTTTCGAAAAAGGAATTTGTGTAACCAATCTGAGAAGATGTGTTGAGGCTTTCCACCCCTTCAACATGGGTCTGGTCTGTGGATATAGCTCCGGGGAGCAATCCAAGGTTTGTTTCACCCATCTCATAGCAATCCTCCACTTGGATAGTGTTATTGGCTTCCACTATAGCAGCATCCAGTCTAGTATTTAACTCCTCTTGGTTTGCAAGTTCTGTGGGTTGTGTATCAATCTGAGGTTCATTCCCAGCCTCCTCTAAAACTAAAAATTGGTTGCTCACGATTGTTCTCTTTGGGCCAGAGTTGTTAGGGACTTTAGTACATGTAGTAATCTCGTGCACCTCTGAATTTTGAGATTGCAGCCTTTCAGTCTTGCCATCAAGGAGAGCTTGCATAGGTTCAGCAGAAGTGGAAGGACCGCTGGAAGAGTCCATAACAGTAGTGATCTTGCCCTTGCCTTTCGTCTTCCAAGCACCAGCAGAGTTGTCATTGGAGAATTGCTGAAGAGACTTTGTAGAAGTCGTATGGGCTGATTGTGGTCTAGGTGTTCTATTGCAGTTTTGACCGAATGTCTTACATTTAGCACATCGAATTGGGCTCCATTGGTAGTCAACCTTGATGGTAATCAACTTCTCATCTCCATAGTCTGGGTCTTCAACTTCTATGTCAAATTCTTTAATCAAATCGAACTCTGCATCAATTTCCACACAAATTCTGGCATAGTCAATTCGTTGACATGAAGCAGTCATCCTATGAACATGTAGGGGCTTCCCAATTGCACTAGCTATATAGCTAAGACCCTCAGGATTCCAGTACTCAAGAGGGATATTGCGAATGTTGACCCAAACAGGGATAGTAGATTGAGTTGCCTTAGTAAGTTCCAGCCCTGGTTGCCAATTTCTCAGAATGATGGGCTGCCCTGCAAAGTGCCAAGGGCCCCCTTCCAGCACAGCAACACTTTCTTCTTGAGAGTTGAATCTGAAGAAGAAATATCCTGAATCCATAGCTAACATATCATGGAGACCCAGCTTACCCCAGAGTCTAGATGCTGCAGTTTTCACTAGAGAGTAGGGAAGATTTTTCCCTATGAAATGCCCAACAAGGGTGTAGTCCCAAGCTTTTCTTCTTTAAAGATTCTTGGACCATTGTGGGCACCTCTATATTAGATGCCGTTAAAGAATTTTTTCAGAATGGGGAACTGTTGTGTGAATCTAATACTACCCTTATTGTTCTAATCCCTAAGGTTCCTAATCCATCCAAAATGGGAGATTTCAGACCTATCTCCTGCTGTAATACTGTTTATAAGTGTATATCTAAGATTATTGCTAATAGACTTCAACTGATCCTCCCTAATTTTGTTGACCAAGCTCAGTCTGCTTTTATTAAAGGAAGGAAGATTAGTGATAATGTTCTTCTTGCCCAAGACCTTATGAGAGATTATCATAAACAGCAGGGTAAACCTAGAGTTTCAGCTAAGGTGGATATTATGAAGGCTTATGATAGTGTTAGTTGGGATTTTCTCATTGATTTACTTGAAGTGCTTGATTTCCCTCCAAACCTAAAGAAATGGATTATAGCATGTGTCACTACTCCTAGATATTCTATTAACTTTAATGGCGAATCTGTGGGTTACTTTGATGGTGCTAAAGGCCTAAGGCAAGGTGATCCTATTTCTCCCTACTTATTTGTTATCATTATGGACACCCTGAGCCAACTTTTACATTATAATATTCTTAGAGAGCCTTTTACTTACCATTGGAAATGTGATAAATTGAAAATCTCACACTTATGCTTTGCGGATGATCTTCTGATTCTCTTCAATGGAGATGTTGATTCTGCCAAACTAGTCAGACTAACTCTAAACCAGTTCTTTCACTTAACTGGGTTACAAGCTAATAATGCTAAAAGCTGTCTCTTTTTCTCAAATGTTGAGGGTGATATGATTGCTGATATTGTTAATATTCTTCACTTTGAGAAAGGAATTCTCCCCATTAGATATCTTGGAGTCCCTCTTATTACTTCAAAACTGAAGAAACATGATTGTGAGGGTTTGGTCAATAAAATATGTGCTAGAGTTAACTCTTGGAAATCTAAATTTTTATCTTATGCAGGGAGGGCCTAACTCATTAGCTCGGTCTTGACAGGGATTCAAATCTACTGGTCTGGAATGTTTGTTTTGCCTAAAGGAGTTCTCAAGCAAGTTTCCCAATCAATGGCCAGATTTCTTTGGTCTGGCAAGACAGATAAAATTTCGGGAGCTAAAGTTGCTTGGGATAAAGTCTGTAGACCAAAAAAGGAAGGGGGATTGGGTTTTAAAGATATTTTTTTGGTCAATACTGTTTTGAATCTGAGACATATTGGGAATCTCTTGGACCCGACCAATATGTCCCTCTGGTGCAAGTGGATCCACAAATATATGCTTAGAGATAAGAATCTCTGGAAAGACAAAATTCCTTCCCAATGCTCATGGTATTGGAGGAAGCTTTTAAAACTTAGAGAAATTGCCAAACCTTTACTTTTTCATTGCATTGGTAATGGTAACCATACTTCTCTCTGGTTTGATAACTGGCTTCCCTTGGGTCCTTTGTTGGATAAATACTCTGATAGAATTGTTTATGACTCTGCTATTAATGTTAATGCTAAAGTTAGCAGTATCATTAGGGGTTTAGATTGGAATTGGCCTGGCTCCAATTCCATTGAACTTAATGAAGTTAGAAATGTTTTGTCAAATTTCCATAAACCTAAAAGTTGTATTGATAATGTGAAATGGTCTATAACCCCTAATGGTGCATTTAATACTTTTCTTATTTGGGACCATTTGAGGATACATCATCCTATGGTGCCATGGTATAATACTGTGTGGTTCTCTGGGTGTATTCCCAGACAAAGCATCGTTCTTTGGTTAGCTGCCCAAAATCGTCTTTCTACACATGATAGAATCGTTAATTTTACTCCTGGACCATTAGCTTGTATGTTTTGTCATAAGCATATGGAAACACATGATCATTTATTTTTTTCCTGCTCTTTCTCATCTTTTGTGTGGCAGGGACTGATGAACAGATGTGGATTGCATTGGCACGGTCAAAGCTGGATTGACATTTTGGATTCTATGGCTCAAAGGCTTGCAGGCAATACAAGCCAACATGTGATACCTAAAATGTGTCTTGGAGTGGCAGTTTATGGTTTATGGAAGGAGAGAAACTATAGGTCCTTCAGGAACACCTCCAATACTAAAGAGTTTCTTCTGATGAACCTAATTTCTCAAGTTAATGCGCAAATCAGGATGAAATGGAGTAACCACTCAAATTTTGATAGGATTATTTGTAATTGGTCCTAACGGCCCGTGGGGTCCTTTTTGGCTTTTGTGCTGTTTTTTCTTTTTCTTTTGGTTTGCCTTGAATGGTTGGTTTGCCTTCTTGTTGCATTTTGTTTGCCTTTAAATGTTGTTGCTGTTTCATGTAAGGCAGGTCTTTGATTTTTGAGGTCAGGTAGCTAGTTTAGCTTCTTGTCCTATTGTCTTGAGCTTATTGAGTTATCCTGGGGTATGCCCCTTGTACAGTTTGTACATCCCTTTTTTGGAATATATTTACCATTTTTCGAAAAAAAAGATCATTAAATTCCACAGCTCCTTGGTCTCTCCCTGGATTACCCTCAAAGATTTCATTAGAATTTAGAACGGAGTTAAAGTCCCCAAGACTAATCCAAGGGATATCACCAATAGAAGCTACAATGTTTCTCAAGGTAGACCAAAGGGGCCTCCTACCTTGAATAGTGTTAGAGCCATAAATAAAAGAAGCTTCAAAAGACTGCAATTGGTCTAGAGATTCAATTTTAACATGGATAACTTGCCTAGTACATTGTAACACAGTTAAATTGACTTTATTAGGGTTCCAACCAACCCAAATTCTATCCACAGAATCCGGTTGGCTATTAGTGATAAAAGACCAATTAGGAAGCATGGTCCTTTGTATTTTGTCTTGATTGGGCATTCTCACTTTGGTTTCAACAATACCCATAACATCAATTTTGTGAGTAAAAACAATCTTAGAAATTTCTTGTTGTTTCATGGCTTGATTAAGTCCACGAATATTCCAGCAACTATAATCATTAACGACGTTTAGAGTTGTGCTTTTTCTTACCTGAAGAACCCCTGGATTTATTCTTCTGCTTATTGGAATGACCTGGAGAGACCTTAGTGCAAGGAGGTTCTTCCAAATACTTCTTTAGCGAAGGCACCTGCATTGAATGATCTTCATCATCGCTTGAGGCCTCGTTGGAGGTTGGAATTTTGAAAAAAGAATTGGAGTACCCAATCTGAGAGTTTGTGACCCCGGGATTTATATCCTGTATCATATGGTCCAAGGGACTAGTGGTGACCTCTGAATTTTGTAAGTTGGTGTCTTGTAGTTCTTTTTTTGTTTCAGTGTTCACACAGGTACCTTGGTTAACAGAAGTATCTATCCCTGCAAGAGTATAATTAACATGCTCCTCATGATGTTCGTCCTCTTGGGCAGTGTTATTGACGTCCAATGTTCTAGTATCCAGAGTATGAGTAGCTTCATTAGGATCAGCATGTTCATTAGGATGTATATTAATCCTAGGATCATTCTCATCATCTTCCAGCACTAAGAATTGGTTACTCACAATTGTTTTCTTTGTGCCTGGATGGAACCTCCCTACAGTATTCCTTATTTCCTTGATTTGGTTTTCTTTGTCCCATTTTTCGCCTTTTGAGGCATTTTAGTGGTTTGATTGGCCACTAGTCCTTATGCTTTGTGCTTTATTGTATATCCTGGGGTATGCCCCTTGTACTTGTGTACATCACCTTTTTTGGAATCTATTTACCGTTTTCCGAAAAAAAAAAAAAAAAAAAAAAAAAAAAAAAAAGGTAGAGGCCAGCTCATTAGCTCAGTTTTAACAGGGGTACAACTCTATTGGTCTGGTATGTTTATGCTTCCAAAAGGTGTCCTCAAACAGGTATCCCAAGCTATGGCTAGATTTCTTTGGACTGGTAAGACTGATAAACTTTATGGAGCTAAAGTTGCTTGGGATAAAGTGTGTAGTAGGCCAAAGAAGGAAGGAGGGTTGGGTTTTAAAGATGTTATTTTAGTTAACACTGTTTTGAACCTAAAACACATTGGCAATTTATTGGATCCTTCCAACTTGTCTCTATGGAATAAATGGATCCACCAATATATGTTGAAAGGTAAGAGTTTCTGGCAAGTCAAAATTCCTTCCCAGTGCTCTTGGTATTGGAGGAAGTTATTAAAACTCAGAGAAATTGCTAAACCTTTACTGATTCATCGAATTGGTAATGGGGTTAATACTTCTCTTTGGTTTGATAATTGGCTTCCAATGGGACCCTTGTTGGATAAATATTCAGAGAGAATTGTATATGATGCTGCTATTAATATTGATGCTAAGGTAAGTTCCATTATTAGAGGTACTGAGTGGAACTGGCCTGGCTCCAATTCTATAGAGCTTAATGAAGTTAGAAATGTTTTGACCAATTTCTACAGTCCTAGTAATTGCATTGATAGTGTGAAATGGATTCCTAGTCCTATTGGACTTTTCAACACATCTATTCTATGGGACCATCTGAGGACTCACCACCAAGTTGTCCCATGGTATCATAGTGTTTGGTTTTCAGGGGGTATCCCTAAACAAAGGTTTGTCCTTTGGTTGGCTGTCCAACATAGACTATCTACACATGATAGAATTGTTAACTTCACTTTTGGCCCTTTAGCGTGTATGCTCTACCATAAAGATATGGAAACTCATGGCCACTTGTTTTTTGCATGTCCTTACTCCTCATTTGTATGGCAGGAAATGATGGTTCGTTGCGGCATAACTTGGCAAGGTCAGAGTTGGAGTGACAGTTTGGAGATTATGGCTCCAAGGTTTAAAGGAAAGACTTTCCAACATGTGATACCAAAGATTTGCCTTGGAGTGACAGTATATGGTTTATGGAAAGAAAGGTATATTAGAACATTCAAGCAAACATCTAATCCTCGAGAAATTCTCCTGAAGAACCTTATCTCTCAAGTGAATGCACAAATCAGGGTCAAATGGAAAAACCATGCAAATCTTGATAGGTTTATTTGTAATTGGAAGTGGAGTTAGAACATTTTAGGTTTTTTGTGGTGCCTCCTATTAATTAGTTTGTAATTTTTAGGAGTTCCCCTTTTTGTCCTTTTGTTGGTAGCCTTGTATCATGTCTTTATGTTTTGAGCTTTCTGTTTATCCTGGGGTATGCCCCTTGTACTTTTTGTACATCCTTTTTTGGAATACATTTACCATTTTCCGAAGAAAAAAAAAGTACTGGTGCAGAAGTCAATCTTTCCTTTGACTCTTGAAATGCACTCTCATGCTTGTCTGTCTATTCGTACTTCATCTCCTTCCTCATCAAATTCGTCAAAGGTCCTACTAACTTGGAAAATCCTTCGACAAACCTCCAAAAATATCCTACTAAACCAAGAAAACTCCTAACCTCTGTAGCATTAGTTGGTCTATTCCAACTTAAGACTGCATTGATCTTGGATGAGTCCACAGAGATACCGTCCTGAGATATAACATGTCCCAAGAATTTGACCTCTTGTTGCCAAAACTCGCACTTGATGAACTTTACATATAATTGTCTGTAAAGCAATCTGTAAGTTTGTGATCCTCCTTTGACTTTGAGTAGATCAGTATGTCGTCGATTAACACTATAATGAATTTATCCAGATATGGTCTGAACACTCTATTCATTAAGTCCGTGAATACTACTAGCGCATTTGTTACTCTGAAAGGCATAACTAGAAACTCATAATGGCAGTATCTCATCTTGAACACAGTCTTCGACACATCTTCCAGTCGAACTAATATTTGATGATATCCTGAATGCATATTAATCTTTGAAAAGATCCTTTATCCTTATAATTGATCAAATAGATCATCTATCCGAGGTAGTGGGTATCAGTTCTTGATCGTAACCCTTGTTCAACTCCCTATAGTCTATGCAGAGTCGAAGTGTTCTGTCCTTCTTTTTCACAAATAGAACTGGTGCTCCCCAAAATGACGTACTCGGATGAACAAATCCCAAATCTTCAAGATCTTAAACTTGCTTCTTTAGTTCCAACATCTCAGTCGGCACCATCCGATATGGATTCTTAGATGATGGCAATGTTCCAAGTACTAATTCCACACAAAAGTCTATCTCTTGCTTCGGTGGTAGTCTTTTAATATCCTGGAATACATCCTGAAAGTTTTGTATAGTAGGAATCTGATCCATTGTGAATGTCGTACTCGTACTCTCGATAGTAGCAAAACCACTTGTCAAGAATATATCACTCGTTGTCTGACATTGAAATTTGATCATCCTAGTAGGGCAGTCCAAATTGGCATCATACTTAGCCAACCAATCCATCCCTAGGCTGATGCCAAACTCCGACATCGATAGAACTACCAAGTCTGCTAGAAGATTCCTATCTCCCAAGGTCAATGGACAATCTTTACACACTTTACCCAACTTAACAGTCACTCCCAATGGTGATACAACATTAAGTGATGGCTCAAGTGTCTAGGGTTCTAAACCCAACTGACACACAATCTTAATAGCAATAAATGAACGTACAGCTCCAGTATCGAATAAAGATGTAACTGGACTATGAAAGAGTACAAGCGTACCTTCTAAGTATTGCTGCTCATCAGCATTAAAGCCTGCTTCTGTTGGGATTATACCATTCATCCTAGTCTGATCTGGGGGTCCTTGAATTACTTGAACTGGTTAGTATCCTCCTTGTGGTGCACAGTAATCCCAACTCATGTGTCCAGACTTATTACAGTTGCGGCAGAACTGATCGTTACAGCAATGGGTCTTAGAAACAGTGCAGTTCCTCGCAATGTGCCCCGACTTCCCATAGTTAAAACACCCATTGTCGCTTAATGGTGGGGCAGTAAGCAGTGCCTGAGGTTGCGGTCCTTGCTATTGATATGCTGGGGTTGAAGGTAGATTAACTGGGGCTTCCTGGTTCCATCTCAATTTCTCTTATTGCTTTGAAAGTTACTCTAAGGTCTCCACCCTTAGGTATTCCTCAGCAGTTGGTTCCAGAAGTTTATCGGCTGAAAACTGCTTGATGACTGGGGTCAATTTATCTATGGTCCTTGTGCTGGATAGGCATCTTTTTCTAACCTTGTAGTAAATCTGACAATCCTTTCAAATGACTGATTCAGATGTATTTACCATTTTTCGAAGAAAAAAAAAAAAAAAAGACTGATTCAGATGGCCAACCATCATATGTCTGAGGTGGGGGTTTAATCCTTTGTGAAATCTTTTCATCTTCTTCTATGAAGTATCTATCATATGCTGGGCAAAATAGGATAGACGCTCGAATTGTGTTGTGTATTCTCGCACAGTCCATCCTCCTTGAACTAGATTGAGAAAGTTCCTCTCCTGTTGATCCCTCTTACCTTCTGGGAAATACTTTTCCATAAATCACCCTTTGAATGTTTCCCAAGGCATCGCTCTTACAACATTTATCCCAATAGTAGATCATTTAACTACCCACCAATCTGCGACGACATAGGTAAGTTGGAACATAGCAAGACGACGCTTCCCTTGTTCATTGCATTCTAATGCTTCAAAGATCAACTCCATTTCTCTTATCCACTGCTCAGCCATCCATGGTTCTGTTAGTCCATCGAACTTCTCGGGACATAAACCACAAAAATTTGCTAATAACTTGTCTCCAATTTGTCTCTACTGAAATTGATGTGAACCCGTGGAATTGATATTCCTTGAACCCACGATCAGATTGTAATTCACCCAAGAAAGCCAACAATCAAGTCACAGGGATGATCTAGACCCGTTGAAATCCTGTTTCAAGAACCCAGATTTGGTTTGAACGCCACAAAGGGAATGCCCTTGATAAGTTCGAATTGTTCAATCAAGAACAAGCAGAGAAAACTGAATAGCTCTCCAGAAAATAAATTTCATTCACGTTGTATGATCCCAAAGCTGCTACAAAGTTCTTTCTTTTAATCCCCTCTAAGAAACCCTTGGGCCAAAAAGGCCTTCAACGAAAATAAAAGACATGGGCTAAATACTCAAGCCCAAAACAACTTAAACTGCATGTTTAAAGCTAAATAAATGTCTACTTAAAAAATAAATAGGCCCACATGCCAAAACCATAGAAACATAAAAAAATTAAAGTCTATAAAAACCCAATAAGCTATTCCACCCCTTCTGTAGCTTGTATCACATGAACTTGAACTGATTGTTCTTCCTTCAAACCCATGTTAAATGTTGGGGCCTTGCATAATAAGTTTATGAGCTTTGCCCAAGTGGATTGCACCAGTCCTTGCATTGCTTCGTTGATCTTCTTAGCTCTTGACCTTGTGATTGGCCCATCTGAAACTTGCAAATGATCATCTTTAAGCTTTGGTCCACTATGGTTCCCATCATTCCCCCTCTCCTCAAAAGGATTCGACCTCAAATCGTCACCTACATCAAAAGGAGAAAGATCAGAAACATTGAAACTGGCAGAAACATTATACTCACCTGGAAGATCCACTTTATAGGCATTATCATTAATTTTCTCAAGGATTTGGAACGGTCCATCCCCTCGAGGATGCAATTTAGTCCGTCTATAAGCTGGGAACCTTTCTTTGCGCATATGAACCCACACCCAGTCTCCGGGTTCAAAGGTGACACGCCTTCTCCCTTTCTTGGCTTGGGAAGCAAACTTTTCATTTTTTTGTGCAATTTGAAGTCGTACTCTCTCATGAATTGACTTCACCAATTCAGCCTTTTGGTGTCCATCCAAACTACTCCTGATATCAACAGGTAAAGGCATTAAATCTAAAGGAGTAAGTGGATTAAAACCATAAACAATTTCAAAGGGAGAATGAGAAGTAGTAGTATGCATGCTCCTATTATATGCAAATTCGATAATTGGTAAACAGTCCTCCCAAGTTTTCAAATTCTTTTGAATGACAGTGCGTAGGAGTTGAGTTAGAGTCCTATTGACTACTTCAGTTTGTCCGTCAGTTTGTGGGTGACAAGTAGTGGAAAATAAAAGTTTGGTACCCAATTTTCCCCCACAAAACCTTCCAAAAGTAGCTAAGGAATTTGACATCCCTATCCGAAACAATACTCCTAGGCATACCATGGAGTCGTACTATCTCCTTGAAAAACAAATCAGCTATGTTTGTGGCATCATCTGTTTTATGGCATGGAATGAAATGTGCCATCTTACTAAATCTATCCACCACCACAAAAATAGAATCTCTACCTCTTTTTGTCCTAGGCAGTCCCAAAACAAAGTCCATAGATATGTTTACCCACGGCTCACTAGGGACGGGTAAGGGTGTATACAACCCATGTGGTAAAACCTTAGATTTGGCCCTTCTACATGTAATGCACCGACCACAGATTCTAATGACATCTCGTCGCATCCTAAGCCAAAAGAAATGTTCATGTAAAATTTCTAAGGTTTTCCTAACACCAAAGTGTCCCATTAAGCCCCCACCATGTGCCTCTCGCACCAACAATTCTCGCATTGAACAATGAGGCACACACAATGTAACAACCCGAAAATTTGTAAGTGTTTAAATAATATTTTTATTGAAATTTCAATTAGCAATGTTATATGAGTGTACCTACGTAAGACATGTGTTTAAAAATATTAATGTTTGAAAAACACTGTATTATTTTCTTAGTGAGCTTATTTAATTTGGGTGTTACACTGTAAATATTTTTTTTGGTTAAATAAATATTATAGGGGTGGGACTTATAAAATGGTGATTTCTATTTAAGTTTAAATTTTTATATGAGTTAAAATGTTCCCAATTGGATAAATGTAGTGAAATTTGCGAATGCGAAACTTAGTTGAGGTTGGACTATGTGAATAATGTAATCTTCTAATTTATTTTAATTAGTTTAAAAAGTTTTAGTTGGTACTTTTATGATTTTATTTTGCATTATTAATGGGGTTAACATACAAAATTAGTGTGAGTGTTTTACGCCATAGAAAATACTATTGAATTTTAAAATTTGAGAACATCAGTAGTGCACGTGTGCGTGTGTTTGGTGTGGAGTGTATTATGATATTTATATAATATTATAGTGTGTGTATACCTATAGTTATATAATATTAGGTTAATACATATACATTAAGCCAAAAACAAAAAGAGATACCCACATATACTCAGCCGCAGAGAGAGAGAGAGAGAGAGAGAGAGAGAGAGAGAGAGAGAGAGAGAGAGAGGAAGAAGAAGGAAGAAGAAGAAAAGAGAGAAGAAGGAGAACGGCCCCGGGTTCGTGGTCACGTGTGGATCGTGGGGTATTCGTGGTTGTCAATTTTGGATCGAACTAGGTGAGTTAAACTTTGTGTATCCGAATATATATATATACACGTATGTATACATATGTATGTGTATGGGAGTAAAGTAGTGTATGTTAAAATTTAATTGTTAGGGTTAGATCTTTGTAATAGATCGATACACGTTGTTATGGTTGAAGTGATTTAGATATATTCTTTCCCCTTCGTGTGACTTTGTGATTATGACCTTAGGGTATTCGAAAGGGTTAGGTGAGTAGTTCGTTAGTTTGATAAAACTAAATGTGAAATATTCATGATTATTAAGAGATATATGGAAATTCGTTTTTTTAATTTACACAGTTGCAGAAACTTTAGAAAATTATTAGAAAATCGTGGCTTTGAATTTGAACATTCTGTCCGCGTGTCTTATGTAAAACGTGATTCTGCACACTTTTCGTGTTTTAAGTTTTCCTTGATTCTGCACCGTTTGGGCAGAAATTTAAGATTACAGTAACAGTTTTTAATGTAGTTAAACGTGCAAAATTGGAGAATATGATTTCTTATTATGTGCTTTATGTATGCTAATATTGAATGTTGGGTTGAGACTATTGTATCTGAAATAACTGACCTTATTTTGTGGTCATTTTGATAAAAAGGAGTAAAATAGATTCGTTGAATAATATATTGGGGATCTTGTAATTTGATTGAAAATTTTAAGGGAAGATTATTATGGGTTAATTGATAAAACCCTTTATTGTAAGAAATTGGAATACATCTAAAAGTTAGAGATGTGATTGGATGATAAGACGGAACTATGTGATAAATGTGAAATTCACAATTATGGGGATAATACGAACGATAAACAATAATTGCAACATAATTCCTTAGTGTTCACCGCTCCCCGTTGTGTGATATGTTTTGTTTTTGGTAGCTCGACTTGCTGAGTGTACCTTTTTGCCAGTGGCTTCGTGATCAAGATGGCCTAAGCCTTATGCTCGGCTTATTTGTTAGACGTCTAGGCATATTGACTGGCCTTCTGTGTGTATACCTGGTTTGGTTGATACCCCAACCAAACTAGCACCAGAGTGGATGTTGGTAGTATGTCCGGGCACACATGGGATATATGTGTGGGTGTACCATGGAGGGTGACCAAGTGGTGAAGCTAGGGAATGCAAAGATAAATTTAAAGTTAATAAGTAATGAACATGGATTATTTCATAAGACTGATAAGCATGGAAAAATGAATGCGACGTTTGAGTTAGAATGTGGACGGTTTGTATACGGAATTGTTTGCTTGGTTTATGATCATTCAATTTGCAGGATGGTGGGCCCACTAACGTATTACAGGTTTTGATGAGAACATGGCGGCTAGCACAAGGTGGAATGCGGACCCGAACCACGTGCCAATTGGTCCGGTTACAAGGGCGCGAGCAAAGCGGTTCAAGGACAATCTCAATGGGCTGGTTCAACAAATTTGGGTTGAGACTAATTTGAGTGGCCCAAAGGAGGATACTAGTGATCCACAAGGCTGGGTGTCCATGATTCAAGCTCTAGAATAAATTATAGGCTTGCATGCCAACTTAAGAACTTTTTCATATTTGTTAGTTTGTTTTTTATTTTAGTTTTGGAGTGAATTATATTGGGCTATAATATTCCGTAGGTTTAAAAGGGCCCAACTTTAAGGCTCAGCTATTTTAACAGTTTTAGGGTTTGTAATATTCAGTTTTGATCATTAATAATATTGTGAGAGTTTTCTCTTTGGTTCTTTGAAGAACTATTCGAACTTATCAGATTTACTCTGTGGCGTTCATACCTGGACTTATCAATCGAGTTTTCCATCCTTGATTGTGGCGTCTTCATCCTTTATACCAAGGTTCGCATCTGTTATAGGTGTTGGGTCGCGGTTTCCATTGAATCTGACAGTAGAACGGTCCGAGACATTAATCGTGTTACGGGTTTCGTCACATTATTGGCGGGGTTCGTATCAGTTGGTATCAGAGCACAGTTCTAGTCTCAGGTTTATCATATCTTTTTCGTTTCTGTTCTTATTCGTTTCTTCTGGTTCTGTTCGTATTCGTTTTTGTTTCTCTTCGTTTTCTTATTCGTTCTCGTTTTTGAACCGTATCAAAAAAAAAAAAAAAAAAAAAAAAGGGTATTCGATTACGATCTGGAATTTTGTGTTTAGGGTTTGCGAATCTGATCTGTGATTTGCTCTTGTTACTTCGTGTTTGTTCATTCTCGTGATCGTTGTTATTGTGGTTTTTTTTTCTTCTTGGAATTAGGGTTTCTGAATCAGATACGTGAACTGTGAAGTCTGCCTGATTATTCAAGAAAAAAAAATACAAAAAAAGAAAAAAAAAAAAAAAAAAAAAGAAAAGAAAAGAAAAGAAAAGAAAAGAAGAGAAAAGAAGAGATCTGTAGGGGAGGAAAAAAAAAAAACTCGGCTTAAAATTTTATTTTTGTTTTGCGATATTTGGGGTCTAAGGAGTCCGAATCTGACCTTACTCCATAGTGTGAAAAAAAATTTCCGAAAATTCCATTTTTTGTGCTTTTGGAAACCTAGCCATCCGCGTTCGTTTTTTTTTTCGTCGTGCTTTCAGCTTCCAAATTTGATTGGTCTAGTTTGGGTGTGGATTGTTACTGAGAAATTCTGGTCATTGTTTGAACAGTTTCATAAGAACCGAGTGAGAATTACTACGAGTGGAAAAAGGCAAGAGTGGTGAGCACATAAGAGGGTAAAAGCCAAATTGATTTTCAGTTTAAACACGAGTGAACTTGAGTGATACATCCTAGTTGAGTGAAACACGTGAGCGAGAGTTGTGAGGTCCTATATATATTTTTTATCTAATCTTTGTTTTGCAGCGAAATATGGCCCATAAAGACAAAAACATTGCCGGGGAGGTTTCGGGAGAGACTGATCAGAAACTACTATTGGAGGCATTAATGGGTGAAATGAGGAGGGTATTGAGGACAGAGATGGATCAAGTCCATGAACGGTTAGATAGAGTAGAGAATGCACGTTTGGAGCAGCCACAAAACAATGCTCCTCATGGACGTAGAAGAGAGAGAGTTCAACCGAGGGGAGTGAGAGTTGAAGAAGAGGAGTATTTTTGGGAAGACTTTGACGAAGAAAATGATCAGGAGTCAATAGATAATCATAGGAGATATGGTGGTCGGGGTAGAGAAGTTAGGTTTAGAGAAGCTAGGAACCGGGAAGATAATAATTTGGGTAGTATTAAGATGAAGATTCCTTCGTTTCAAGGGAAGAATGATCCGGAAGCCTATCTAGAATGGGAGAAGAAGGTAGAATTAGTATTTGATTGCCACCATTACTCTGAGGCTAAGAAGGTAAAACTTGCTGCCATTGAATTTTCTGATTATGCTATCATTTGGTGGGATCAATTGGTGTTGAATAGGAGAAGAAATAGGGAGCGTCCAATAGAGACGTGGGAGGATATGAAAACTGTGATGAGGAAGCGGTTCGTTCCAAGCTATTATTACCGAGAGTTGTACAACAAGTTGCAAAGTTTGAGGCAAGGTAATAGGAGTGTGGAAGAATATTATAAGGAGATGGAAGTAGCTATGATTCGAGCGAATGTAGAGGAAGATCGAGAGGCTACAATGGCTAGATTCTTAGTTGGGTTGAATCGGGAAATTGCCAATGCAGTGGAATTGCAACACTATGTTGAGTTGGAGGATATGGTACACATGGCTATTAAAATTGAGAATCAACTCAAGAGGAGGGGCAGCAGCACACGTCCAAGACAAAATCCAAGCCAAAATTCCAATACATCCGCTTGGAAACCAAATAATTGGAAAAGAGATGAGAAGCAGCCTTTGGTGAAGCCAAAAACTGAGCAAAAACAAGAAGTGACCAGCCATGGAAATCAAGGTAAATCTGATTCTTCTACTTCTAGAAATCGTGACATTAAGTGTTTTAAATGCCAAGGCAGGGGACATATAGCAAGTCAATGTCCAAATAAGCGGGTTATGGTGATGCGAGACAATGGTGAGATTGAAACCGAAGATGAAGATGACAATGAATCTGTGCCACCATTGGAGGATGCCGATGATGAAGAGTACGCTGCCCAAGGGGATTTGTTAGTGGCAAGGAGAGCTCTAAATATGCAAGTTAAAGAAGATGATGAGGTGCAACGGGAGAACATTTTTCATACGAGATGTCATGTCAAAGATAAGGTGTGTAGTATGATCATCGATGGGGGGAGTTGCACTAACGTTGCTAGCACAACTTTGGTGGAGAAATTAGGGCTGCCAACAATCAAGCATCCACGGCCTTATAAATTGCAATGGCTCAATGATAGTGGAGAAGTAAGGGTGACTAAGCAAGTAATAGTTCCTTTTCGTATTGGGAGATATGAAGATGAAGTTTTGAGTGATGTGGTTCCGATGCAAGCTGGACACTTGTTGTTAGGGAGGCCATGGCAATTTGATCGACGTGTTAAGCATGATGGTTTCACAAATAAATACTCGTTCGTGCTTAATCAAAGGACAATCACCTTAGTGCCTTTGACACCGAAGCAAGTTTATGAAGATCAAGTGAGGTTGCAAAGGGAGAGTGATCAAAAGAAAGAGAGTGAACAAAAGAAAAGGAGTGAGAAAAATGAGAGGGAAAAAGAAAAGAAAAATGCAGCCATTGAGGGAAAATTAGAGGGAAACCAAAAAAAGAATTTTTATGCAAAAGCAAGTGAGATCAAACGAGCGTTGTTTTCAAATCAGCCTATGATTGTACTTTTGTACAAAGAGGCATTTTTAAACACTAACCAAATTGACTCATCTTTGCCTAGTTCTGTTGTTTCTCTTTTGCAGGAGTTTGGTGATATCTTTCCCGAGGAGGTTCCACATGGTTTACCCCCTATTCGAGGGATTGAACATCAAATTGATTTCGTGCCCGGTGCTACCATTCCAAACCGACCAGCCTATAGAAGCAATCCTGAGGAGACAAAGGAGCTACAAAAGCAGGTTAGTGAGTTGATGGAAAAGGGGTACGTAAGAGAAAGTATGAGTCCATGCGCCGTTCCGGTGATTTTGGTTCCTAAGAAGGATGGGACGTGGAGAATGTGCGTTGATTGCCGAGCCGTCAACAACATAACGGTAAAGTATCGACACCCTATTCCTCGCTTAGATGATATATTAGATGAGTTGCATGGTTCTTGTATATTTTCTAAGATTGATTTAAAAAGTGGGTATCATCAAATTAGAATGAAAGAAGGTGATGAATGGAAAACTGCATTTAAAACAAAATATGGGTTGTATGAATGGTTAGTTATGCCTTTTGGATTAACTAATGCTCCTAGTACTTTTATGAGATTGATGAACCATGTTTTGCGTGCTTTCATTGGAAAATTTGTAGTTGTTTATTTTGATGATATCCTGATTTATAGCAAAAACTTGGAAGAGCATTTGAAGCATTTAAAACTTGTGTTAGATGTGCTTAGAAATGAAAAGTTGTTTGCTAACCTAAAGAAGTGCACTTTTTGCACCGATAAGCTTGTGTTTCTTGGTTTTGTTGTGTGTGCACAAGGAATACAGGTTGATGAAGAAAAGATTCGTGCTATCCAAGAATGGCCAAGCCCATCTAGTGTAAGTAATGTGCGAAGTTTTCATGGACTTGCTAGTTTTTACAGGAGGTTCGTGAAAGACTTCAGTAATATAGCTGCACCGATAACCGAAGTCATCAAGAAAAATGTTGGGTTCAAATGGGGGGAAGAGCAAGAGAAGGCATTTCAATTACTCAAGGAGAAGTTAACTCATGCACCTTTACTTGCTTTACCTAACTTTACAAAAACTTTTGAAATTGAATGTGATGCTTCAGGTTTAGGTATTGGCGCCGTGCTTATGCAAGAAGGGAGACCGATTGCATATTTTAGTGAGAAGTTAAGTGGGGCTGCCTTGAACTATCCCACGTATGACAAAGAGATGTATGCATTGGTTCGAGCTTTGGAGACATGGCAGCATTATTTGTGGCCTAAAGAGTTTGTGATTCACACCGATCATGAGTCTTTAAAGCACCTTAAAGTCCAACACAAGTTGAACAAGAGGCATGCACGATGGGTTGAATTCATTGAGACGTTTCCATACGTCATTCGATATAAACAAGGTAAGGAGAACATCGTTGCCGATGCACTTTCTCGAAGGTACATTCTAATCTCCACTCTTGATGCTAAGATTCTTGGTTTTGAGCATATTAAAGAATTATATCCTTTAGACCTAGATTTTAGGGAAGAGTTTGAATCTTGTGCAAAAATTGCCCATAATAAATTCTATAGGCATGAGGGGTTTTTATTTCGAGAAAATAAATTGTGCATTCCAAATTGTTCTGTGAGAGAGTTGCTTGTGAGGGAGTCACATGGGGGAGGGTTAATGGGACATTTTGGGGTAGTTAAAACATTAGCCGTTTTGCAAGAACACTTCTATTGGCCACGCATGAAACAAGATGTTGAGAGGATTTGTGGTAGATGTGTCACATGTAGGCGAGCGAAATCTAGAGTACAACCCCATGGCTTATACACACCGCTTCCAATTCCTAGTGAACCATGGATTGATATTTCAATGGATTTTGTGTTAGGTTTACCTAGGACTAAACACGGTCGAGACTCAATTTTTGTGGTTGTGGATAGATTTTCCAAGATGGCACATTTTATTCCATGTCACAAAACTGATGATGCTTCACATGTTGCTGATTTGTTCTTTAAGGAGATTGTGAGATTACATGGTATGCCTAGAACCATTGTTTCAGATAGAGATGTTAAGTTCTTGAGTTACTTTTGGAAGACCTTGTGGTGTAAGTTGGGGACTAAGTTATTATTTTCTACTACTTGTCATCCACAAACTGATGGTCAAACCGAAGTAGTAAATAGGACTTTATCTACTTTGTTAAGGGCTATTATTAAAAAGAACATCAAAACATGGGAAGAATGTTTACCACATGTTGAGTTTGCTTATAATCGTACTATCCATTCTGCTACTAAATTTTCACCCTTTGAAATTGTGTATGGTTTTAATCCTTTAACTCCTTTGGATTTATCTCCTTTACCTGTTACTGAGCATGTTAATTTAGATGGCAAAAAGAAAGCAGATTTTGTTAAGCAGATTCATGAGAAAGCAAGGCTCAATATTAAGCGAAGAACGGAGCAATATGCGACGCAAGCTAACAAAGGGCGACGTAATATCATCTTTGAACCCGGAGATTGGGTTTGGGTACACATGCGAAAAGAAAGATTTCCTGCACAGAGGCGTTCTAAATTGCTTCCCCGAGGCGATGGTCCTTTTCAAGTTCTTGAGCGCATCAATGATAATGCCTACAAGCTAGAGTTGCCTGGTGAGTATAATGTTAGTACTACTTTTAATGTTGCTGATTTATCTCCTTTTGATGTAGGTGATGATTTGAGGACAAATCCTTTTCAAGAGGAGGGGAATGATGAGAACATGGCGGCTAGCACAAGGTGGAATGCGGACCCGAACCACATGCCAATTGGTCTGGTTACAAGGGCGCGAGCAAAGCGGTTCAAGGACAATCTCAATGGGCTGGTTCAACAAATTTGGGTTGAGACTAATTTGAGTGGCCCAAAGGAGGATACTAGTGATCCACAAGGCTGGGTGTCCATGATTCAAGCTCTAGAATAAATTATAGGCTTGCATGCCAACTTAAGAACTTTTTCATATTTGTTAGTTTGTTTTTTATTTTAGTTTTGGAGTGAATTATATTGGGCTATAATATTCCGTAGGTTTAAAAGGGCCCAACTTTAAGGCTCAGCTATTTTAACAGTTTTAGGGTTTGTAATATTCAGTTTTTGATCATTAATAATATTGTGAGAGTTTTCTCTTTGGTTCTTTGAAGAACTATTCGAACTTATCAGATTTACTCTGTGGCGTTCATACCTTGACTTATCAATCGAGTTTTCCATCCTTGATTGTGGCGTTTCCATCCTTTATACCAAGGTTCGCATCTGTTATAGGTGTTGGGTCGCGGTTTCCATTGAATCTGACAGTAGAACGGTCCGAGACATTAATCGTGTTACGGGTTTCGTCACAGTATTGGCGGGGTTCGTATCAAGAACGGTCCGAGACATTAATCGTGTTACGGGTTTCGTCACATTATTGGCGGGGTTCGTATCAGTTGGTATCAGAGCATAGTTCTAGTCTCAGGTTTATCATATCTTTTTCGTTTCTGTTCTTATTCGTTTCTTCTGGTTCTGTTCGTATTCGTTTTTGTTTCTCTTCGTTTTCTTATTCGTTCTCGTTTTTGAACCATATCAAAAAAAAAAAAGGGTGTTCGATTACGATCTGGAATTTCGTGTTTAGGGTTTGCGAATCTGATCTGTGATTTGCTCTTGTTACTTCGTGTTTGTTCATTCTCGTGATCGTTGTTATTGTGGTTTTTTTTCTTCTCGAGAATTAGGGTTTCCGAATCAGATACGTGAACTGTGAAGTCTGCCTGATTAAAAAAAAAAATCGGCTTAAAATTTTATTTTTGTTTTACAATATTGGGGGTCTAAGGAGTCCAAATTTGACCTTACTCCATAGTGTGAAAAAAAATTTCCGAAAATTCCATTTTTTTTGTGCTTTTGGAAACCTAGCCATCCGCGTTCGTTTTTAGTCGTGCTTTCAACTTCCAAATTTGATTGGTCTAGTTTGGGTGTGGATTGTTACTGAGAAATTCTGGTCATTGTTTGGTCAGTTTCATAAGAACCGAGTGAGAATTACTACGAGTGGAAAAAGGCAAGAGTGGTGAGCACATAATAGGGTAAAAGCCAAATTTATTTTCAGTTTAAACACGAGTGAACTTGAGTGATACATCCTAGTTGAGTGAAACACGTGAGCGAGAGTTGTGAGGTCCTGTATATTTTTTTTATTTAATCTTTGTTTTGCAGCGAAATATGGCCCATAAAGACCAAATTAATGCCGGGGAGGTTTCGGGAGAGACTGATCAGAAACTACTATTGGAGGCATTAATGGGTGAAATGAGGAGGGTATTGAGGACAGAGATGGAACAAGTTCATGAACGGTTAGATAGAGTAGAGAATGCCCGGGTGGAGCAGCCACAAAACAATGCTCCTCATGGACGTAGAAGAGAGAGAGTTCAACCGAGGGGAGTGAGAGTTGAAGAAGAGGAGTATTTTTGGGGAGACTTTGACGAAGAAAATGATCAGGAGTCAATACATAATCATAGGAGATATGGTGGTCGGGGTAGAGAAGTTAGGTTTAGAGAAGCTAGGAACCGGGAAGATAATAATTTGGGTAGTATTAAGATGAAGATTCCTTCGTTTCAAGGGAAGAATGATCCGGAAGCCTATCTAGAATGGGAGAAGAAGGTAGAATTAGTATTTGATTGCCACCATTACTCTGAGGCTAAGAAGGTAAAACTTGCTGCCATTGAATTTTCTGATTATGCTATCATTTGGTGGGATCAATTGGTGTTGAATAGGAGAAGAAATAGGGAGCGTCCAATAGAGACATGGGAGGATATGAAAACTGTGATGAGGAAGCGGTTCGTTCCAAGCTATTATTACCGAGAGTTATACAACAAGTTGCAAAGTTTGAGGCAAGGTAATAGGAGTGTGGAAGAATATTATAAGGAGATGGAAGTTGCTATGATTCGAACGAATGTAGAGGAAGATCGAGAGGCTACAATGGCTAGATTCTTAGTTGGGTTGAATCGGGAAATTGCCAATGCAGTGGAATTGCAACACTATGTTGAGTTGGAGGATATGGTACACATGGCTATTAAAATTGAGAATCAACTCAAAAGGAGGGGCAGCAGCACACGTCCAAGCCAAAATCCAAGCCAAAATTCCAATACATCCGCTTGGAAACCAAATAATTGGAAAAGAGATGAGAAGCAGCCTTTGGTGAAGCCAAAAACTGAGCAAAAACAAGAGGTGGCCAGCCATGGAAATCAAGGTAAATCCGATTCGTCTACTTCTCGGAACCGTGATATTAAGTGTTTTAAGTGCCAAGGTAGGGGACACATAGCTAGCCAATGTCCGAACAAGAGAGTTATGGTGTTACGAGATAATGGTGAGATTGAAACCGAAGATGAAGATGACAACGAATCTGTGCCACCATTGGAGGATGCCGATGATGAAGAGTACGCTGCCCAAGGGGATTTGTTAGTGGCAAGGAGAGCTCTAAATATGCAGGTTAAGGAAGATGATGAGGCACAATGGGAGAACATCTTTCATACGAGATGTCATGTCAAAGATAAGGTGTGTAGTGTGATCATAGATGGAGGGAGTTGCACTAACGTTGCTAGCACAACTTTGGTGGAGAAATTAGGGCTGCCAACAATCAAGCATCCACGACCTTATAAATTGCAATGGCTCAATGATAGTGGTGAAGTAAGGGTAACTAAACAGGTGTTAGTTTCTTTTCGTATTGGGAAATATGAAGATGAAGTTTTGAGTGATGTGGTTCCGATGCAAGCTGGACACTTGTTGTTAGGGAGGCCATGGCAATTTGATCGACGTGTTAAGCATGATGGTTTCACAAATAAATACTCGTTCGTGCTTAATCAAAGGACAATCACCTTAGTGCCTTTGACACCGAAGCAAGTTTATGAAGATCAAGTGAGGTTGCAAAGGGAGAGTGATCAAAAGAAAGAGAGTGAACAAAAGAAAAGGAGTGAGAAAAATGAGAGAGAAAAAGAAAAGAAAAATGCAGCCATTGAGGGAAAATTAGAGGGAAACCAAAAAAAGAATTTTTATGCAAAAGCAAGTGAGATCAAACGAGCGTTGTTTTCAAATCAGCCTATGATTGTACTTTTGTACAAAGAGGCATTTTTAAACACTAACCAAATTGACTCATCTTTGCCTAGTTCTGTTGTTTCTCTTTTGCAGGAGTTTGGTGATATCTTTCCCGAGGAGGTTCCACATGGTTTACCCCCTATTCGAGGGATTGAACATCAAATTGATTTCGTGCCCGGTGCTACCATTCCAAACCGACCAGCCTATAGAAGCAATCCTGAGGAGACAAAGGAGCTACAAAAGCAGGTTAGTGAGTTGATGGAAAAGGGGTACGTAAGAGAAAGTATGAGTCCATGCGCCGTTCCGGTGATTTTGGTTCCTAAGAAGGATGGGACGTGGAGAATGTGCGTTGATTGCCGAGCCGTCAACAACATAACGGTAAAGTATCGACACCCTATTCCTCGCTTAGATGATATATTAGATGAGTTGCATGGTTCTTGTATATTTTCTAAGATTGATTTAAAAAGTGGGTATCATCAAATTAGAATGAAAGAAGGTGATGAATGGAAAACTGCATTTAAAACAAAATATGGGTTGTATGAATGGTTAGTTATGCCTTTTGGATTAACTAATGCTCCTAGTACTTTTATGAGATTGATGAACCATGTTTTGCGTGCTTTCATTGGAAAATTTGTAGTTGTTTATTTTGATGATATCCTGATTTATAGCAAAAACTTGGAAGAGCATTTGAAGCATTTAAAACTTGTGTTAGATGTGCTTAGAAATGAAAAGTTGTTTGCTAACCTAAAGAAGTGCACTTTTTGCACCGATAAGCTTGTGTTTCTTGGTTTTGTTGTGTGTGCACAAGGAATACAGGTTGATGAAGAAAAGATTCGTGCTATCCAAGAATGGCCAAGCCCATCTAGTGTAAGTAATGTGCGAAGTTTTCATGGACTTGCTAGTTTTTACAGGAGGTTCGTGAAAGACTTCAGTAATATAGCTGCACCGATAACCGAAGTCATCAAGAAAAATGTTGGGTTCAAATGGGGGGAAGAGCAAGAGAAGGCATTTCAATTACTCAAGGAGAAGTTAACTCATGCACCTTTACTTGCTTTACCTAACTTTACAAAAACTTTTGAAATTGAATGTGATGCTTCAGGTTTAGGTATTGGCGCCGTGCTTATGCAAGAAGGAAGACCGATTGCATACTTTAGTGAGAAGTTAAGTGGGGGCTGCCTTAAACTATCCCACGTATGACAAAGAGATGTATGCATCGGTTCGAGCTTTGGAGACATGGCAGCATTACTTGTGGCCTAAAGAGTTCGTGATTCACACCGATCATGAGTCTTTAAAGCACCTTAAAGTCCAACACAAGCTGAACAAGAGACATGCACGATGGGTTGAATTCATTGAGACGTTTCCATACGTCATTCGATATAAACAAGGTAAGGAGAACATCGTTGCCGA
This sequence comes from Hydrangea macrophylla, assembly GCA_033977485.1. NCBI lineage: Eukaryota > Viridiplantae > Streptophyta > Magnoliopsida > Cornales > Hydrangeaceae > Hydrangea > Hydrangea macrophylla. The sequence goes on along the minus strand of CM066984.1, from coordinate 48,938,368 downwards.
TGCACTTTCTCGAAGGTACATTCTAATCTCTACTCTTGATGCTAAGATTCTTGGTTTTGAGCATATTAAGGAATTGTATCCTTTAGATCTCGATTTTAGTGAAGAATTTGAATCTTGTGAAAAAACAGCCCATAATAAATTCTATAGGCATGAGGGGTTTTTATTTCGAGAAAATAAATTGTGCATTCCAACTTGTTCAGTGAGAGAGTGGCTTGTGCGAGAGTCACATGGGGGAGGGTTAATGGGACATTTTGGGGTAGTAAAAACATTAGCCGTTTTACAAGAACACTTCTATTGGCCACGCATGAAACAAGATGTTGAGAGAATTTGTGGTAGATGTGTCACATGTAGGCGAGCGAAATCTAGAGTACAACCCCATGGCTTATACACACCTCTTCCAATTCCTAGTGAACCATGGATTGATATTTCAATGGATTTTGTGTTAGGTTTACCTAGGACTAAACACGGTCGAGACTCAATTTTTGTGGTTGTGGATAGATTTTCCAAGATGGCACATTTTATTCCATGTCACAAAACAGATGATGCTTCACATGTTGCTAATTTGTTCTTTAAGGAGATTGTGAGGTTACATGGTATGCCTAGAACCATTGTTTCGGATAGAGACGCTAAATTCTTGAGTTACTTTTGGAAGACCTTGTGGTGTAAGTTGGGGACTAAGTTATTATTTTCTACTACTTGTCATCCACAAACTGATGGTCAAACTGAAGTAGTAAATAGGACTTTATCTACTTTGTTAAGGGCTATTATTAAAAAGAACATCAAAACATGGGAAGAATGTTTACCACATGTTGAGTTTGCTTATAATCGTACTATCCATTCTGCTACTAAATTTTCACCCTTTGAAATTGTGTATGGTTTTAATCCTTTAACTCCTTTGGATTTATCTCCTTTACCTGTGACTGAGCGTGTTAATTTAGATGGAAAAAAGAAAGCAGATTTTGTTAAGCAGATTCATGAGAAAGCAAGGCTCAATATTGAGCGAAGAACGGAGCAATATGCAACGCAAGCTAACAAAGGGCGACGCAATATCATCTTTGAACCCGGAGATTGGGTTTGGGTACACATGCAAAAAAAAAGATTTCCAGCACAAAGGCGTTCTAAATTGCTTCCCCGAGGCGATGGTCCTTTTCAAGTTCTTGAGCGCATCAATGACAATGCCTACAAGCTAGAGTTGCCTGGTGAGTATAATGTTAGTACTACTTTTAATGTTGCTGATTTATCTCCTTTTGATGTAGGTGATGATTTGAGGGAAAATCCTTTTCAAGAGGAGGGGAATGATGAGAACATGGCGGCTAGCACAAGGTGGAATGCGGACCCGAACCACGTGCCAATTGGGCCGGTTACAAGGGCGCGAGCAAAGCGATTCAAGGACAATCTCAATGGGCTGGTTCAACAAATTTGGGTTGAGACTAATCTGAGTGGCCCAAAGGAGGATACTAGTGATCCACAAGGCTGGGTGTCCATGATTCAAGCTCTAGAATAAATTATAGGCTTGCATGCCAACTTAGGGACTTTTTATATTCATTAGTTTCCTTTTATTTTAGTTTGGGGTGAATTATATTGGACCATAATATTTCGTAGGCTTAAAAGGGTCCAACTTTAAGCCTCAGCTATTTAAACAGTTTTAGGGTTTGTAATATTCAGTTTTGATCATTAATAATATTGTGAGAGTTTTCTCTTTGGTTCTTTGAAGAACTATTCGAACTTATCAGATTTACTCTGTGGCGTTCATACCTGGACTTATCAATCGAGTTTTCCATCCTTGATTGTGGCGTCTTCATCCTTTATACCAAGGTTCGCATCTGTTATAGGTGTTGGGTCGCGGTTTCCATTGAATCTGACAGTAGAACGGTCCGAGACATTAATCGTGTTACGGGTTTCGTCACATTATTGGCGGGGTTCGTATCACCTTTAGTTTCTGATGCGGTTTCTCCCCGCTATCCTACGCGTATTCGTCGCCCTCCTTCTCGTTTCCTTCTTTCTTGTAGTACTAACCACCCTATTTCCAAGTATATTTCTTATCAGGGACTGTCCAAATCTTTTTCCTCCTTTGTTAGTGCAGTTGATTCGGTCTCTATTCCTCGTTCTGTTCACGAGGCTCTCCAGAATCCTAAGTGGGTGGATGCAATGAAATTGGAAATGGGTGCTCTTCAAGCCAATCATACGTGGGATCTTGTGGCTCTCCCTACTGGTGAGCGGACTGTTAGCTGTAAGTGGGATTTCAGTGTTAAATATTTAGCTGATGACACTATTGACCGGTATAAAGCTCGTCTTGTGGCAAAGGGCTTTACCCAGGTTCCTGGTAAGGACTTTGGCGCTACATTTGCTCCAGTGGCCAAACTGACCACTGTCCGTCTTTTGGTCTCTCTTGCTGCCTCGAACTCTTGGCCCCTTCATCAGCTTGATGTTAAGAATGCATTCCTTAATGGAGATTTGTCTGAAATTATATATATGGATCCACCGCCTGGTTTTCGGGCTCAGGGGGAGTATTCTGGGAAAGTCTGTCGTCTTCGCAAATCTCTCTATGGTCTAAAGCAATCTCCCCGTGCCTGGTTTAGCCGTTTTAGTGATGTGGTACTCACTATGGGCTTTATTCGGTGTCATTCAGATCATACCTGTTTTATTCGTTGTAATTCTCAAGGGAAGTGCGTCATTATTTCTGTCTATGTCGATGATATTATTATTACTGGTGATGACACGCCAGGGATTGTTCAAGTAAAACGCGATCTCGGGATGTCATTTGACATTAAGGATTTGGGCCTTCTACGATATTTTCTTGGTATTGAGGTGGCTCGGTCCCATCACGGGATCTCTCTATCACAACGGAAATATGCTCTTGACCTTCTTCAGGATACAGGTATGCTTGGCTGTAGGCCCGCCTCTTCTCCTATGGATCCGAATCTTAAGTTATCTGCAGAGTTAGGGGAGTTATTGCCAGATCCCTCAGTTTATCAGCGTCTTGTGGGTCGTCTTATTTATTTGACGAACACAAGACCAGATCTCACATTCGCAATGAGTGTTGTGAGCCAGTTTATGCACTCACCTCGTTCTTCTCATTTGGATGCTGTCTATCATATTCTCCGATATCTTAAGACTTGTCCAGGTCTTGGCCTTTTCTTTAAAGCAGGAACACAGTCAGGTCTCTCCTGTTTTACAGACGCTGACTATGCTGGTTCAAAAAGTGATAGACGTTCTACTTCGGATTTTCGCACTTTTCATGGTTGCCATCTCATATCTTGGAAAAGCAAGAAACAGGCTGTTGTCTCGCGTTCTTCTGCTGAAGCCGAGTATCGTGCTATGGCACAAGGTACATGTGAGCTACTTTGGCTTCGTTCTCTTCTGGTTGAATTGGGATTCCCAATGAAGGACTCATCTACATTATTCTGTGATAATAGGTCTGCTATTATGTTATCGTCTGACTCAGTCCTACATGAAAGAACGAAGCACATTGAAGTTGATATTCATTTCATTAGAGAAAAGGTCAAGTCAGGGGTTATCTTTCCAAGTTTTGTTCCTTCACGTGACCAAACTGCTGATATGTTTACTAAGTCTGTTGGTCCAGGGCTCCTTCAGTCATCTCTTCACAAGCTAGGACTCGTTGATGTCTTCGCCCCAGCTTGAGGGGGAGTGTTGGAATTAGGAATTATTTAGCCTAATTTTCTGCTCTTATTTTTGGTCATGTTGACCCTTTTATTCTCTCATTTATTGTCTCTTATTTTCTTTCCTTTATTAGTCATAGGATGTATGTATATATACTGGACATATCAGATCAATATATTATCCCTTTCTCAATTTCTATTTTCTCTATGGGTGTTCTATACAACCGTCTATTATTACAGATTTTCTTGATTTCTGATTATATTATGATTATTACCAGACATGGATATATTTCTCTTCAGTGCCAGTAAATATTTCTCAGATGTGGTTGGAGCGGTGAGTAAGTATTGGATATCCCGATGAAGTGTTGTGCGGGACACAGTAAGAGGGGAACATGTGCATACACGTAGTCATATCTTGGTGAAATTAATCAATTGTTGCTTTTAATAAATGGTTAATATCTAGTGCTTTATGTGAAATTATGTGCTTTACCTTACTGGTGTTGTGTCTTGTGTGTCTGTTAAAATTTAACAAGCGACTATATGAGACTATGGGTATATACATGAGTGTTTCCTTGTTTGGATTATTCGCTCGATGTACCAGGTCTCATTACTGTCGGGAGTTAAACGATAGCGACACTTCGATGTTGGATTGCTTTCATTGTGTGTTTAACGTCATGCATATTAATTATATGTATTTGTTGTACCCCAAATTTCGGGGCGAAATTTCTTTAAGGAGGGTAGAATGTAACAACCCGAAAATTTGTAAGTGTTTAAATAATATTTTTATTGAAATTTCAATTAGCAATGTTATATGAGTGTACCTACGTAAGACATGTGTTTAAAAATATTAATGTTTGAAAAACACTGTATTATTTTCTTAGTGAGCTTATTTAATTTGGGTGTTACACTGTAAATATTTTTTTTGGTTAAATAAATATTATAGGGGTGGGACTTATAAAATGGTGATTTCTATTTAAGTTTAAATTTTTATATGAGTTAAAATGTTCCCAATTGGATAAATGTAGTGAAATTTGCGAATGCGAAACTTAGTTGAGGTTGGACTATGTGAATAGTGTAATCTTCTAATTTATTTTAATTAGTTTAAAAAGTTTTAGTTGGTACTTTTATGATTTTATTTTGCATTATTAATGGGGTTAACATACGAAATTAGTGTGAGTGTTTTACGCCATAGAAAATACTATTGAATTTTAAAATTTGAGAACATCAGTAGTGCACGTGTGCGTGTGTTTGGTGTGGAGTGTGTTATGATATTTATATAATATTATAGTGTGTGTATACCTATAGTTATATAATATTAGGTTAATACATATACATTAAGCCAAAAACAAAAAGAGATACCCACATATACTCAGCCGCAGAGAGAGAGAGAGAGAGAGAGGAAGAAGAAGAAAAGAGAGAAGAAGGAGAACGGTCCCGGGTTCGTGGTCACGTGTGGATCGTGGGGTATTCGTGGTTGTCAATTTTGGATCGAACTAGGTGAGTTAAACTTTGTGTATCCGAATATATATATATATATACACGTATGTATACATATGTATGTGTATGGGAGTAAAGTAGTGTATGTTGAAATTTAATTGTTAGGGTTAGATCTTTGTAATAGATCGATACACGTTGTTATGGTTGAAGTGATTTAGATATATTCTTTCCCCTTCGTGTGACTTTGTGATTATGACCTTAGGGTATTCGAAAGGGTTAGGTGAGTAGTTCGTTAGTTTGATAAAACTAAATGTGAAATATTCATGATTATTAAGAGATATATGGAAATTCGTTTTTTTAATTTACACAGTTGCAGAAACTTTAGAAAATTATTAGAAAATCGTGGCTTTGAATTTGAACATTCTGTCCGCGTGTCTTATGTAAAACGTGATTCTGCACACTTTTCGTGTTTTAAGTTTTCCTTGATTCTGCACCGTTTGGGCAGAAATTTAAGATTACAGTAACAGTTTTTAATGTAGTTAAACGTGCAAAATTGGAGAATATGATTTCTTATTATGTGCTTTATGTATGCTAATATTGAATGTTGGGTTGAGACTATTGTATCTGAAATAACTGACCTTATTTTGTGGTCATTTTGATAAAAAGGAGTAAAATAGATTCGTTGAATAATATATTGGGGATCTTGTAATTTGATTGAAAATTTTAAGGGAAGATTATTATGGGTTAATTGATAAAACCCTTTATTGTAAGAAATTGGAATACATCTAAAAGTTAGAGATGTGATTGGATGATAAGACGGAACTATGTGATAAATGTGAAATTCACAATTATGGGGATAATACGAACGATAAACAATAATTGCAACATAATTCCTTAGTGTTCACCGCTCCCCGTTGTGTGATATGTTTTGTTTTTGGTAGCTCGACTTGCTGAGTGTACCTTTTTGCCAGTGGCTTCGTGATCAAGCTGGCCTAAGCCTTATGCTCGGCTTATTTGTTAGACGTCTAGGCATATTGACTGGCCTTCTGTGTGTATACCTGGTTTGGTTGATACCCCAACCAAACTAGGACCAGAGTGGATGTTGGTAGTATGTCCGGGCACACATGGGATATATGTGTGGGTGTACCATGGAGGGTGGCCAAGTGGTGAAGCTAGGGAATGCAAAGATAAATTTAAAGTTAATAAGTAATGAACATGGATTATTTCATAAGACTGATAAGCATGGAAAAATGAATGCGACGTTTGAGTTAGAATGTGGATGATTTGTATACGGAATTGTTTGCTTGGTTTATGATCATTCAATTTGCAGGATGGTGGGCCCACTAACGTATTACAGGTTTGGCTCACCATAAGTAATGGGTAAGTATGAAATTCGTAGTAGCTTTGGATTTCGGGCAAGAAACTACTTGCCACCACATAAATGGAAACTACTCTATTGTCCAGATATGTGTGTGGAACTACCTGTCTTGACCCAAGAGTGTTGTAGTGTAATTTGTTGTCTACGGGTTCAAGTTGGATCCCTAAGACTTGTTGTTTTGTTTAACTCATACCAAACATGTGACTGACCCGAGTGTGTTATACATTCGGGGGCGTTTCTATATGAAACGTAGTCGAATGTATTTGTGCAGGTTTAGTTTTTTTGGAGATTTTCGTTGGAGCTTCTGTTTGGGTGAAGAGATGGTCGTTGTGTTGTTTATTATTGGAGTTGTACTTATTTTTGTTGTACTTGATTGTATTTTATTTTCTGGTATTGTGGGCCAGTATGTATAATTGTAATAAATATGATATATTGGGTATTGGGAACGTTGTAGTTACTCTGACCAATGGATGTATAGATTTTATTCTTATTTATTTTTATTTCCGCTGAACTCTGTATGTGGACATTTTATTTATGAAAATGATATTTTTTTTTTAAATTGAAAAGTGATATAATATTTATAATGAAACTTTATTTCTTTTACAATGAAATGGATGTTTGGGAATACATGTTTAATAATAAAGAGTTTTTCTTTAAACACAAGATCACATGTCCTTATTTAAGGAGTATTAAATACTGTTTTCAATAAATTTTCTGTTAGCATATGGGAGGGTGTCGCTCTCGTGATTTTTGGTAATTGAATATTAGTCCGGATACAGGCTCTGGATTGAATATTTTGTTGTCCAAAAATCGGGGTGTGACAGTTTGGTATCAGAGCTTAAGGTTAGCTTAGCGAGTCTAGGTGATCCTCGGAATGTGGAGTAAGGAGTTGGTCAGAGTTATAGGTTTGCGATTTATTGGGGTCGGGTCATGTGTGTCTATGTGTTTACTTATGTAAAAGTTAACTACAGATGTGTACCTATTATAAAATATATATATATATATATACAAAAAAAAAATTAGTGGATTTTAAATGTATACCATATTAGGAGCATTAGTAACGTTATTTAATATTGATTAGTAGAGCATGCATCATTTTAATTGTCATGGGATGAAATAGTAGAGGGGAGATGTAATTTTCTTCGTCAGGCGGTTGAGTTCAGGAGTAGTACTGGAATATCTTCTTCGAGTTATTATTATCTGGCAGTATCAACTTAACATTCAGAAGGGTATTATTCTATTGAAGTATCGGGATTCTCTTAATCTCAGAAGACTTATTATTTTATCAGCAGGATTCCTATTGTCCCTTTTATTATCTACTGAGTTGATTATTGGACTTCATTTATTGGGCATTTGGACTTCTTATACTATCGGCGAATCTGCCATATTCTCTATGGGTGTTCTATACAACCGTCTATTATTACAGATTTTCTTGATTTCTGATTATATTATGATTATTACCAGACATGGATATATTTCTCTTCAGTGCCAGTAAATATTTCTCAGATGTGGTTGGAGCGGTGAGTAAGTATTGGATATCCCGATGAAGTGTTGTGCGGGACACAGTAAGAGGGGAACATGTGCATACACGTAGTCATATCTTGGTGAAATTAATCAATTGTTGCTTTTAATAAATGGTTAATATCTAGTGCTTTATGTGAAATTATGTGCTTTACCTTACTGGTGTTGTGTCTTGTGTGTCTGTTAAAATTTAACAAGCGACTATATGAGACTATGGGTATATACATGAGTGTTTCCTTGTTTGGATTATTCGCTCGATGTACCAGGTCTCATTACTGTCGGGAGTTAAACGATAGCGACACTTCGATGTTGGATTGCTTTCATTGTGTGTTTAACGTCATGCATATTAATTATATGTATTTGTTGTACCCCAAATTTCGGGGCGAAATTTCTTTAAGGAGGGTAGAATGTAACAACCCGAAAATTTGTAAGTGTTTAAATAATATTTTTATTGAAATTTCAATTAGCAATGTTATATGAGTGTACCTACGTAAGACATGTGTTTAAAAATATTAATGTTTGAAAAACACTGTATTATTTTCTTAGTGAGCTTATTTAATTTGGGTGTTACACTGTAAATATTTTTTTTGGTTAAATAAATATTATAGGGGTGGGACTTATAAAATGGTGATTTCTATTTAAGTTTAAATTTTTATATGAGTTAAAATGTTCCCAATTGGATAAATGTAGTGAAATTTGCGAATGCGAAACTTAGTTGAGGTTGGACTATGTGAATAGTGTAATCTTCTAATTTATTTTAATTAGTTTAAAAAGTTTTAGTTGGTACTTTTATGATTTTATTTTGCATTATTAATGGGGTTAACATACGAAATTAGTGTGAGTGTTTTACGCCATAGAAAATACTATTGAATTTTAAAATTTGAGAACATCAGTAGTGCACGTGTGCGTGTGTTTGGTGTGGAGTGTGTTATGATATTTATATAATATTATAGTGTGTGTATACCTATAGTTATATAATATTAGGTTAATACATATACATTAAGCCAAAAACAAAAAGAGATACCCACATATACTCAGCCGCAGAGAGAGAGAGAGAGAGAGAGAGAGAGAGAGAGAGAAGAAGAAGGAAGAAGAAGAAAAGAGAGAAGAAGGAGAACGGTCCCGGGTTCGTGGTCACGTGTGGATCGTGGGGTATTCGTGGTTGTCAATTTTGGATCGAACTAGGTGAGTTAAACTTTGTGTATCCGAATATATATATATATACACGTATGTATACATATGTATGTGTATGGGAGTAAAGTAGTGTATGTTAAAATTTAATTGTTAGGGTTAGATCTTTGTAATAGATCGATACACGTTGTTATGGTTGAAGTGATTTAGATATATTCTTTCCCCTTCGTGTGACTTTGTGATTATGACCTTAGGGTATTCGAAAGGGTTAGGTGAGTAGTTCGTTAGTTTGATAAAACTAAATGTGAAATATTCATGATTATTAAGAGATATATGGAAATTCGTTTTTTTAATTTACACAGTTGCAGAAACTTTAGAAAATTATTAGAAAATCGTGGCTTTGAATTTGAACATTCTGTCCGCGTGTCTTATGTAAGACGTGATTCTGCACACTTTTCGTGTTTTAAGTTTTCCTTGATTCTGCACCGTTTGGGCAGAAATTTAAGATTACAGTAACAGTTTTTAATGTAGTTAAACGTGCAAAATTGGAGAATATGATTTCTTATTATGTGCTTTATGTATGCTAATATTGAATGTTGGGTTGAGACTATTGTATCTGAAATAACTGACCTTATTTTGTGGTCATTTTGATAAAAAGGAGTAAAATAGATTCGTTGAATAATATATTGGGGATCTTGTAATTTGATTGAAAATTTTAAGGGAAGATTATTATGGGTTAATTGATAAAACCCTTTATTGTAAGAAATTGGAATACATCTAAAAGTTAGAGATGTGATTGGATGATAAGACGGAACTATGTGATAAATGTGAAATTCACAATTATGGGGATAATACGAACGATAAACAATAATTGCAACATAATTCCTTAGTGTTCACCGCTCCCCGTTGTGTGATATGTTTTGATTTTGGTAGCTCGACTTGCTGAGTGTACCTTTTTGCCAGTGGCTTCGTGATCAAGCTGGCCTAAGCCTTATGCTCGGCTTATTTGTTAGACGTCTAGGCATATTGACTGGCCTTCTGTGTGTATACCTGGTTTGGTTGATACCCCAACCAAACTAGCACCAGAGTGGATGTTGGTAGTATGTCCGGGCACACATGGGATATATGTGTGGGTGTACCATGGAGGGTGGCCAAGTGGTGTGAAGCTAGGGAATGCAAAGATAAATTTAAAGTTAATAAGTAATGAACATGGATTATTTCATAAGACTGATAAGCATGGAAAAATGAATGCGACGTTTGAGTTAGAATGTGGACGGTTTGTATACGGAATTGTTTGCTTGGTTTATGATCATTCAATTTGCAGGATGGTGGGCCCACTAACGTATTACAGGTTTGGCTCACCATAAGTAATGGGTAAGTATGAAATTCGTAGTAGCTTTGGATTTCGGGCAAGAAACTACTTGCCACCACATAAATGGAAACTACTCTATTGTCCAGATATGTGTGTGGAACTACCTGTCTTGACCCAAGAGTGTTGTAGTGTAATTTGTTGTCTACGGGTTCAAGTTGGATCCCTAAGACTTGTTGTTTTGTTTAACTCATACCAAACATGTGACTGACCCGAGTGTGTTATACATTCGGGGGCGTTTCTATATGAAACGTAGTCGAATGTATTTGTGCAGGTTTAGTTTTTTTGGAGATTTTCGTTGGAGCTTCTGTTTGGGTGAAGAGATGGTCGTTGTGTTGTTTATTATTGGAGTTGTACTTATTTTTGTTGTACTTGATTGTATTTTATTTTCTGGCATTGTGGGCCAGTATGTATAATTGTAATAAATATGGTATATTGGGTATTGGGAACGTTGTAGTTACTCTGACCAATGGATGTATAGATTTTATTCTTATTTATTTTTATTTCCGCTGAACTCTGTATGTGGATATTTTATTTATGAAAATGATATTTTTTTTTTAAATTGAAAAGTGATATAATATTTATAATGAAACTTTATTTCTTTTACAATGAAATGGATGTTTGGGAATACATGTTTAATAATAAAGAGTTTTTCTTTAAACACAAGATCACATGTCCTTATTTAAGGAGTATTAAATACTGTTTTCAATAAATTTTCTGTTAGCATATGGGAGGGTGTCGCTCTCGTGATTTTTGGTAATTGAATATTAGTCCGGATACAGGCTCTGGATTGAATATTTGGTTGTCCAAAAATCGGGGTGTGACAGTTTGGTATCAGAGCTTAAGGTTAGCTTAGCGAGTCTAGGTGATCCTCGGAATGTGGAGTAAGGAGTTGGTCAGAGTTATAGGTTTGCGATTTATTTGGGTCGGGTCATGTGTGTCTATGTGTTTACTTATGTAAAAGTTAACTACAGATGTGTACCTATTATAAAATATATATATATATATACAAAAAAGAAATTAGTGGATTTTAAATGTATACCATATTAGGAGCATTAGTAACGTTATTTAATATTGATTAGTAGAGCATGCATCATTTTAATTGTCATGGGATGAAATAGTAGAGGGGAGATGTAATTTTCTTCGTCAGGCGGTTGAGTTCAGGAGTAGTACTGGAATATCTTCTTCGAGTTATTATTATCTGGCAGTATCAACTTAACATTCAGAAGGGTATTATTCTATTGAAGTATCGGGATTCTCTTAATCTCAGAAGACTTATTATTTTATCAGCAGGATTCCTATTGTCCCTTTTATTATCTACTGAGTTGATTATTGGACTTCATTTATTGGGCATTTGGACTTCTTATACTATCGGCGAATCTGCCATATTCTCTATGGGTGTTCTATACAACCGTCTATTATTACAGATTTTCTTGATTTCTGATTATATTATGATTATTACCAGACATGGATATATTTCTCTTCAGTGCCAGTAAATATTTCTCAGATGTGGTTGGAGCGGTGAGTAAGTATTGGATATCCCGATGAAGTGTTGTGCGGGACACAGTAAGAGGGGAACATGTGCATACACGTAGTCATATCTTGGTGAAATTAATCAATTGTTGCTTTTAATAAATGGTTAATATCTAGTGCTTTATGTGAAATTATGTGCTTTACCTTACTGGTGTTGTGTCTTGTGTGTCTGTTAAAATTTAACAAGCGACTATATGAGACTATGGGTATATACATGAGTGTTTCCTTGTTTGGATTATTCGCTCGATGTACCAGGTCTCATTACTGTCGGGAGTTAAACGATAGCGACACTTCGATGTTGGATTGCTTTCATTGTGTGTTTAACGTCATGCATATTAATTATATGTATTTGTTGTACCCCAAATTTCGGGGCGAAATTTCTTTAAGGAGGGTAGAATGTAACAACCCGAAAATTTGTAAGTGTTTAAATAATATTTTTATTGAAATTTCAATTAGCAATGTTATATGAGTGTACCTACGTAAGACATGTGTTTAAAAATATTAATGTTTGAAAAACACTGTATTATTTTCTTAGTGAGCTTATTTAATTTGGGTGTTACACTGTAAATATTTTTTTTGGTTAAATAAATATTATAGGGGTGGGACTTATAAAATGGTGATTTCTATTTAAGTTTAAATTTTTATATGAGTTAAAATGTTCCCAATTGGATAAATGTAGTGAAATTTGCGAATGCGAAACTTAGTTGAGGTTGGACTATGTGAATAGTGTAATCTTCTAATTTATTTTAATTAGTTTAAAAAGTTTTAGTTGGTACTTTTATAATTTTATTTTGCATTATTAATGGGGTTAACATACGAAATTAGTGTGAGTGTTTTACGCCATAGAAAATACTATTGAATTTTAAAATTTGAGAACATCAGTAGTGCACGTGTGCGTGTGTTTGGTGTGGAGTGTGTTATGATATTTATATAATATTATAGTGTGTGTATACCTATAGTTATATAATATTAGGTTAATACATATACATTAAGCCAAAAACAAAAAGAGATACCCACATATACTCAGCCGCAGAGAGAGAGAGAGAGAGAGAGAGAGAGAGAGAGAGAGAGAGGAAGAAGAAGGAAGAAGAAGAAAAGAGAGAAGAAGGAGAACGGTCCCGGGTTCGTGGTCACGTGTGGATCGTGGGGTATTCGTGGTTGTCAATTTTGGATCGAACTAGGTGAGTTAAACTTTGTGTATCCGAATATATATATATATACACGTATGTATACATATGTATGTGTATGGGAGTAAAGTAGTGTATGTTAAAATTTAATTGTTAGGGTTAGATCTTTGTAATAGATCGATACACGTTGTTATGGTTGAAGTGATTTAGATATATTCTTTCCCCTTCGTGTGACTTTGTGATTATGACCTTAGGGTATTCGAAAGGGTTAGGTGAGTAGTTCGTTAGTTTGATAAAACTAAATGTGAAATATTCATGATCATTAAGAGATATATGGAAATTCGTTTTTTTAATTTACACAGTTGCAGAAACTTTAGAAAATTATTAGAAAATCGTGGCTTTGAATTTGAACATTCTGTCCGCGTGTCTTATGTAAAACGTGATTCTGCACACTTTTCGTGTTTTAAGTTTTTCTTGATTCTGCACCGTTTGGGCAGAAATTTAAGATTACAGTAACAGTTTTTAATGTAGTTAAACGTGCAAAATTGGAGAATATGATTTCTTATTATGTGCTTTATGTATGCTAATATTGAATGTTGGGTTGAGACTATTGTATCTGAAATAACTGACCTTATTTTGTGGTCATTTTGATAAAAAGGAGTAACATAGATTCGTTGAATAATATATTGGGGATCTTGTAATTTGATTGAAAATTTTAAGGGAAGATTATTATGGGTTAATTGATAAAACCCTTTATTGTAAGAAATTGGAATACATCTAAAAGTTAGAGATGTGATTGGATTATAAGACGGAACTATGTGATAAATGTGAAATTCACAATTATGGGGATAATACGAACGATAAACAATAATTGCAACATAATTCCTTAGTGTTCACCGCTCCCCGTTGTGTGATATGTTTTGTTTTTGGTAGCTCGACTTGCTGAGTGTACCTTTTTGCCAGTGGCTTCGTGATCAAGATGGCCTAAGCCTTATGCTCGGCTTATTTGTTAGACGTCTAGGCATATTGACTGGCCTTCTGTGTGTATACCTGGTTTGGTTGATACCCCAACCAAACTAGCACCAGAGTGGATGTTTGTAGTATGTCCGGGCACACATGGGATATATGTGTGGGTGTACCATGGAGGGTGGCCAAGTGGTGAAGCTAGGGAATGCAAAGATAAATTTAAAGTTAATAAGTAATGAACATGGATTATTTCATAAGACTGATAAGCGTGGAAAAATGAATGCGACGTTTGAGTTAGAATGTGGACGGTTTGTATACGGAATTGTTTGCTTGGTTTATGATCATTCAATTTGCAGGATGGTGGGCCCACTAACGTATTACAGGTTTGGCTCACCATAAGTAATGGGTAAGTATGAAATTCGTAGTAGCTTTGGATTTCGGGCAAGAAACTACTTGTCACCACATAAATGGAAACTACTCTATTGTCCAGATATGTGTGTGGAACTACCTGTCTTGACCCAAGAGTGTTGTAGTGTAATTTGTTGTCTACGGGTTCAAGTTGGATCCCTAAGACTTGTTGTTTTGTTTAACTCATACCAGTCATGTGACTGACCCGAGTGTGTTATACATTCGGGGGCGTTTCTATATGAAACGTAGTCGAATGTATTTGTGCAGGTTTAGTTTTTTTTGAGATTTTCGTTGGAGCTTCTGTTTGGGTGAAGAGATGGTTGTTGTGTTGTTTATTATTGGAGTTGTACTTATTTTTGTTGTACTTGATTGTATTTTATTTTCTGGAACGTTGTAGTTACTCTGACCAATGGATGTATAGATTTTATTCTTATTTATTTTTATTTCCGCTGAACTCTGTATGTGGACATTTTATTTATGAAAATGATATTTTTTTTTTAAATTGAAAAGTGATATAATATTTATAATGGAACTTTATTTCTTTTACAATGAAATGGATGTTTGGGAATACATGTTTAATAATAAAGAGTTTTTCTTTAAACACAAGATCACATGTCCTTATTTAAGGAGTATTAAATACTGTTTTCAATAAATTTTCTGTTAGCATATGGGAGGGTGTCGCTCTCGTGATTTTTGGTAATTGAATATTAGTCCGGATACAGGCTCTGGATTGAATATTTGGTTGTCCAAAAATCGGGGTGTGACACACAATTTACTTTCTTTAAACAAATAACCATCATGCTTAAAAAACTTACCAAATGTCGCTTTATCACATGCCAAATACACAGAAAAATCAGCATCATTGGCATACATATCTTTCACATATTCAAACCCAAGCATTTTAGCACTCATAGAAGTAAGAAGTACATGCCTTCGGGATAAAGCATCGCAACAATGTTTTCCTTACCTTGCTTGTAACGGATGACATAAGGAAAAGTCTCAATGTATTCCATCCATCTAGCATGTCTCTTATTTAATTTACCTTGTCCCTTAAGATGCTTCAATGATTCATGATCGGTGTGGATCACAAACTCCTTAGGCCAAAGGTAGTGCTGCCATGTCTCTAGAGAGCGAACAAGAGCATAAAGTTCCTTGTCATAAATAGGGTAATTTAGGGCAGCCCCACTTAGTTTTTCACTGAAAAAGGCTATGGGCCTCCTATCCTGCATCAAAATGGCTCCAATCCCTATACCTAAAGCATCACATTCAATCTCAAAAGTTTTGTTAAAGTCAGGTAATGCTAACACAGGTACAGAACATAGCCTTTCTTTAATAGTAGCAAAAGCATTCTCTTGTTCAATTCCCCAATGAAACCCAACATTCTTCTTAATGATTTCAGTGAGTGGTGCAGCAAGTGTACTAAAATCCTTAACAAAACGCCTATAAAAGCTAGCTAAACCATGAAAGCTTCTTACCTCAGTGATACCTTTAGGCGTTGGCCACTCCCTGATGGCCTTGACTTTCTCTTCATCCACCTCAATACCTTCTGTGCTAACAACATATCCAAGAAAAACAACTTTTTCCATGCAAAAAGTACATTTCTTAAAATTAGCATACAACTTTTCAGATTTCAACACACCAAACACACATCTCAAATGTTGAATGTGTTCATTTAAGTTCTTGCTGTACACTAGGATATCATCAAAATAGACGACTACAAATTTGCCTATGAATGCACGTAATACATGGTTCATTAACCGCATGAAAGTACTAGGCGCATTTGTAAGTCCAAATGGCATAACTAACCATTCATAAAGTCCATATTTAGTCTTAAATGCAGTTTTCCACTCATCTCCCTCTTTCATTCTTATTTGATGGTATCCACTTTTAAGATCTATTTTACTGAAAATACATGAACCATGCAATTCATCAAGCATATCATCTAAACGAGGAATGGGATGACGATACTTTACCGTGATATTATTGACAGCTCTGCAATCAACGCACATCCTCCAAGTCCCATCCTTCTTTGGCACTAGTAGCACTGGTACTGCACATGGGCTCATGCTCTCTCTTACGTACCCCTTGCTCATCAAATCTTCAACTTGCCTTTGAAGCTCCTTTGTCTCCTCCGGATTGATCCTATAGGCTGGTCGGTTTGGAATAACAGCCCCGGGTACCAAATCAATTTGATGCTCAATGCCTCTAATGGGCGGCAACCCACTCAGCATCTCCTCCGGAAATACATCCTCGAACTCCTGCAACAAAGAAACAGCCAAACTAGGAAGAGATTGGTTAGTTTCATCAAGATTAAGATAACATTCTTTGTAAACAAGAAGAATCACAGGCTGATTTGCTAAAAATACCCTCTTAACCTCACTCTCTTTTGCATAAAAACTCAATTTTGTCTTTTCTTTTCGCTCTACAGACTCTCTTTCTTTTTTCTCTCTTGACTCCACTCCCTTTTCTTTATTCTCACCCATTTCTCTATTTTCTTTTTCTTTTTCACTCCCTCTTTTTCTTGAAATTTCTCTCTCACTCTCATTTTTCTTTTCTCTCATGTTTCTTTTTGCTCAACCTCACTTTTTAGTTTCAGTTGGTCCTCATAGACCTGTTTTGGGGTTAAAGGAGCAAGCTTGATTGTTTTTCCATCTTTTTCAAAGCTATATCGGTTCCTAAACCCATCATGCATCACTCTCCTATCATACTGCCACGGCCTCCCCAACAAAATATGGCCAGCATGCATAGGGAAGGCCAACATCACAAAGCACCTCGTCACTATACCTCCCAATAGAGAAGGCCACCAAAACCTGCTTACTGACCTTAACCTCTCCACACTCATTCAACCACTGCAACTTATAAGGTCTAGGATGCTTCAGCAAAGGTAAGTTCAACTTCTCAACTAAAGTGGTACTAGCTACATTGGTGCAACTTCCCTCGTCTATAATCATACTACACACCTTGTTATTTACATAGCATCTAGTATGAAATATGTTTTCTCTCTGCTGCTCCATATCATCTACCTTCATTTGTGTATTGAGAGCACGCCTGGCAACAAGAGACTCACCTGCTATGGGGTATTCCAATCCATCATCATCACTAGCATCAGATACTCCATCACTATCGTCTTCACCTTCAGTCATCACCTCCCCATTGTCACGCATAATCATCACCCGCTAGTCCTTGAAGGTTACAACTCTACCTTGGATTTGCTCTTGCTAGTCCCCTCATCTTTTTCTTTAGGTGGTTCGGTCTTTCCCTTTACTACAGCTCGGTCATTCCTTTCCCACTTTGGTTTCCAAGGAGTGCTAGAAACTGAAGTATACCTTGCTGCCCCCTTTCTTTTTAATTGCCTCTCCACCTTCATAGCCATGTGCACCATGTCCTCTACCTCCACATAATGCTGCAACTCAACTACATTGGCTATATCCCTATTCAAACCACTTAAAAATCTAGCCATTGTGGCCTCTCGATCCTCCTCTACATTAGCCCGAATCATAGCCACCTCCATCTCCTTATGGTATTCCTCCACACTCCGGGACCCTTGTGAAAGGTTTTGTAACTTTTGGTAGAGGTCTCTGTAGTAGTGGCTAGGTACAAATCGCCTCCTCATGAGAGCTTTCAGCTCACCTCATGCTTCTACAGGTCTTTCATGATTCCTCCTCCTATTGGTCATTAATTGATCCCACCAAATAATTGCATAATCAGTGAATTCAATTACCGCCAGCTTCACCTTCTTCTCCTCTAAGTAGTTGTGACAATCAAAAATCAACTCTATTTTCTTCTCCCACTCTAAATACACTTCAGGGTCATTCCTCCCTTGGAAAGATGGTATTTTCATTTTAATGCTCCCAAGGTTCCTATCTACCCCATCTCGACCCCTTGGATTCCCCCTAGGTCCTCTTCCACGCCTACCTCCTCTAGGTCTACCCATTCCTCCCCTACCAACATCAGATACTACATCTTCCTCATCCTCTTCATCTTCTTCGATCTCATACTCATTTTCAACTCTAGGCTCACGTCTCCTCCCATCATGCCTACCTTGCAGATTTTGAATCACTACATCTTGTTGATCCATCCTATCCCTTACCTCCCCCAACACCAAATTTAACCGTTCAAACTTTCGTTGCATGGCCTGCAACATAAAGGTTGTGTTATCTGCCTCCCCTCTAGGTGTTGAGTCATCCATTTTAATGTGCTGCAAAACAAGAATATTAGTGGTAAAACCTCACACACTCCCTTACGTGTTTACGCTCAAAAATTGTCACTCCACTCGTGTTTACTCTGATTGGCTTTTTTCCGAAATTAGTCTCACACACTCTTGCCTTTTACCTCAATTGTTTTCCCTTTCAAGTTCTTTCAAGAACTAATTGAACTAAATCAAGACACAACACTGTTTTATCCCAGCCAGCAATAGATTCTAGAAACAAGGAAGTAATAGAAAAAAAGAAAAAAAAATGACACGGATCTCAAGAAAATATACGACGAGGGCAAACGAAACAAGAAATCAGATTTCGAGGGGAATAAAAGAAAAAAATCACGAATAATTTTTTTTGTTTTTTTTTTTAATATGAGCCAATTGAAGATGGAAACAAAGTTTATCCCAGGAAACAGCAATCACAGAAGATAGGTTTCGAACAGCACAAAAATCGAATTTTTTTTCGGAAAATTTTTCACACTATGGAGTAAGATCAGTTTCGGACTCCTTAGACCATGGACAATGCAAAACGAACAAAAAAATTTAAGACGAGTTTTGGTACTCTTTTTTTTTTTTTTTTTTTTTTTTTAGGACCCGATCTCTTCTCTTCCCTTTCTTTTTTTTTTTCCTCTTTTCTTTTCTTTTGTTTTTTTTTTTTTTTTTTGGAATAATCAGGGCGACTCCACAGTTCACGTTCGTGAAGCACCAAAATAACCCTAAATCACGAGGATGAACGAACACGAAGTAGCAAGAGAAAAAAAAATTACAGATCAGATTCGCAACCCTAAACACAAAATTCCAGATTGTAATCAAGAACACGAACACGAACTAAAACAAGAACACGAAAAGAATAGAACACGAATTGAACAGAAAGACGAGATGTAACAAGATCACGAAAATAACAGAACAAAAAAAAATGAGAAACAGACACAAGAACACGAAAAAAAAAATGGATAAATCATACCTGATTTGGAGCCTAAGCTCTGATACCAAATGATGTGAACCCGTGGAATTGATATTCCTTGAACCCACGATCAGATTGTAATTCACCCAAGAAAGCCAACAATCAAGTCACAGGGATGATCTAGACCCGTTGAAATCCTGTTTCAAGAACCCAGATTTGGTTTGAACGCCACAAAGGGAATGCCTTTGATAAGTTCGGATTGTTCAATCAAGAACAAGCAGAGAAAATTGAATAGGTCTCCAGAAAATAAATTTCATTCACGTTGTATGATCCCAAAGCTGCTACAAAGTTCTTTCTTTTAATCCCTTCTAAGAAACCCTTGGAGCAATGTATGAGCAGGTTTCTTTGGAGCGGAGGCACTGAGAAAGTCCATGGTGCCAAAATTGCTTGGGTCAATGTTTGTAAACCAAAAAAAGAAGGAGGACTTGGCCTTAAAGACATTTTCCTTACGAATACCGTGCTTAATCTTAAACATTTGGGGAGTATTCTTGACCCATCAAATAATTCTTTATGGAAACAATGGGTTCACATGTACATGATCAAAACCAAAAGCATTTGGGAGGTAAAAGCCCCTGGACAATGCTCTTGGTATTGGAGGAAACTTTTAAAGCTTAGGAATATAGCTAGGCCTTTAATTAAACATAGAATTGGTAATGGACTTAGTACATCTCTTTGACATGATAATTGGCTCCCTTGTGGCCCTTTGTTTGAGAGCTACACCTCTCGTATTGCCTATGATGCTGCTATAGCTCCAAATGCTAAAGTGGCAACTATTATATCTCAGTTTCAATGGAATTGGCCTTCCTCTAACTCCATTGGTCTTAATGAAGTTCGGGCTTTCTTGTCCAATTTTTATCAACCGAATGCTTTACAAGACACAATTGTTTGGACCACCTCTCCTAATGGTAAGTTTAGCTTCTCTCATATCTGGAACCACCTTAGACCCATTAATCCTGAGGTCCCTTGGTATCCTTTTGTTTGGTATTCTGGGAGTACTCCTAGACAGAATTTTATATTATGGTTAGCCATACAGAGAAGGCTAGCAACCCAAGATAGAATGTGTAACTATACTCTTGGGCCTTTGGCTTGTTCTTTATGTCTTAGACAAATGGATTCTCATGATCACCTTTTCTTTGAGTGTACTTACTCCAACTTCATTTGGCAGGACTTGATGATGAGATGTGACCTGATTTGGAATGGCACCCCATGGGATAGCACAATCTCTTGGATGATCCAGCATTGGAAGGGAAGGACACCTCAGCACATGATACCCAGAATTTGTTTGGGGGTAACAATTTATGGCATTTGGCGAGAAAGAAACAAAAGGACTTTTCAGAACTCATCAACTCCAAAAGAGCATCTTTTGAAGATTTTTGTCTTGCAGATCAATGCTCAAATTAGGATCAAATGGAAAACTCACACCCAGCTTCGAGCCTTGTTGAGTAACTGGGATTAGTTTGGTTTGGCTCATTTATTTTCATTTTGAGTTTGAGTTGTTTTGACTGCTTGGTTAGGTTTCTGTTTTTCCCATTTATTTAGCCCTTTGAGGCATTTCTAGTGATTTGATTTGCCACTTGTCCTTATGCTTTGTGCTTTATTGTGTATCCTGGGGTATGCCCCTTGTACTTGTGTACAGCCCTTTTTTTGGAATCTATTTACCGTTTTCCGAAAAAAAAAAAAAAAAAAAAAACCCTTGGGCCAGAAAGGCCTTCAACGAAAATAAAAGACATGGGCTAAATACTCAAGCCCAAGTAAGTAATCCGTGTGTGTATGAGATACATACAAGTGAGATACGGATTACTATCCTTTAATACTTAGAACTTGTCATAGTGGATGATGAGACTGGATATCTAATCAGGTATACACTGTAGCATGATTATCTACCATTGGATGGAGTGATTAATCTCAATCACTAGAGTGTTACTCTTAGTTAATATGCTAGTGCTTATAGTGTATTGATGGACCTAAGTTTTCCTATTGACACTCAAGATTGTTAACAATCGATAGGAATTCACAACTTATATAAGGTACATGTTCTTAATCTTGAGATGATTATGAATGGATATGGCTGCTTTGACTTACCAATCAGTGAGGTCTATAAAAGATCAACACCTGGGTATCTTGGGTATGTCATGTTCACAGGGTTATGAACATATATTGTCAAGATAGAATGTACCCTCTGTTAAAGAGTAAGCATTCCCTTGAGAATGTCACCAAGTTGATTACTGAGTACTGCAGTCTTGTTGATAAGTAGTTATCAACATGTTTAGTAATCATGAGAGGTGAATGGGACTCAAGGAATACAAGAAATAATCATGATTCAGGTTGGCAGTAACCATTTATCCGACTACCTGAATATAATTACAAATGCTGATGGTAGAGGGACATCATTACACCATACAAGTACAGACATCGCTTCGGATATGTTCTTTTGCATTAGAGTTCAATTATCATTTTATAGTCGAGTAAACGTTAACTGATCAGTTGGTTAGTTTACTGATCAAAGAGTTTGGTCATGGTAATTGACATCTGGTCTGAGCTAACAATAAAGAGCCTAGGAGATCCTACTCTTAGCTCCGCTAGGATGCTAGGAAAGGAACATAAGGATCTTGTCAAGATAGGTTCGATCGATTGAAGGAGTCTTGATCGATTAAAGTCAAGACAGGTTCAATCGATTGAACAAAGGTACCAACCCTAGCCTCTCCGGGAGCATTCGTAGGAGTCATAAGAGTGAAGACCATCTAGTGGAGGCTGCTGGAAGTTAGAGATTTCATAATTGGGTTCAAGACTGTGAGGTATAATTCTTGTCCCCTCTCTTGTACGCATCTATAGAGTTAACGAGTAGTAGATCTGGGCTACCAATAAAGTTTTTGAAACTTAATCTTTCCATTGCATGTTTGAAATGATTTTAAACCTATTTTTCCTACAATTGGTGTCAGAGCCACACTTGTTTGGATCTATAGATGCATTTTCGAACACTAGTTTTGATTTGCATGTTGATTTTAGAACTGTTTTCAAAACTACATCGTCACAGATCTATTTCTGCAATGAGTAATATTTGGGACACAACCTTCATACAACTTTCATACAACCTCCCCAAAAGATGTGTCTATCTCTCTCCTGTGATATCACTAGACCCCACAGTGACACAGGAAAGAGATAGACACATCTTTTGGAGAGGTTGTATGAAAGTTGTATGAAGGTTGTGTCCCAAGTATTACCCTTCTGCAATAGTCTTATAGCAGAATACAAATCTATGATTATAGTGGATGCATGGTGGGTTTGATCCATCGAAGTATGTTCGATCAATTGAACCTTGTTGTTATCAAGCGATCGAACTGGTTTTGATCGATCGAATGTTGTTTTGTCGATCGATTGAATGTGTTTCGATCGATCGAGATCGATTCTCTGTTCAGATATTCTTTTCACAGTTTTAAAGTTTTTAAATTATTTACTTTAATTTTATATTATTCTGTAAAAATTTTCTAATTATTCTATGAAATTGAAAGTTTAACCAATTGAACTATGTTCGATCGATCGAAGGTTCGAGCGATCGAACTTTTGTCAATCGATCGAAGTGTGACAAAGAGCTGAGATGTTGTTTTAAGTTCTAAATCTGTATATAAAGAGTTTATGTACTGTGTGAATCAATTAGGGATTCTAATAGTTACATATATTTATTATATATGCATGGATGTGCGTACGACTAACCCTTTTGTGGCAAGATTAGTCAACTATCTCCCATGGCACCAAGATCAGTTTTAAATTATGTGTATAATATTTGTGATTGGTGTAATTTTAATTATTGGTTTGTTTTAAGGCATATATGTAAGGGTGCTGTGACTTCAATCCTACGAATAGAAAAGTCGCACCGATTTTCTTAGCCTTCTATTTATTGTTGTTTTATATTTCTAGATGAATTGTAAGCTTTGAAAGAAGCATAGGACTAATGTAATAGAATTAGAAAATTCATGAAGATGGAGGAAGAAGCCACTATCCATGAAGATGGAGCCAGAGGCGATCAAACCAAGAGGAGGTTCTATGGAGATAGACCTATAGGAGATAGAGGCATATGACTGCCTTTATTTCATTTTAGTTTTTTGCTTTTATATGGTTGTTTGTGATTGGAATATTTAATTTGTTGTTACTACATGCATAATAAAACAAGTTTTCTAAAATAAAATTCAAAAACCAATTCAACTCATTAGTAGACATTGGATGTCCATGGGCAATGAATGGAAACATTTTTCTAAATAGCAAAATCCTATTTACCAAATCTAGTGGGAGAGGGTCTTATAAATAACAACCATGATCATCCATTAACGGTTCACTATAAGATGAGTAGTGCATTCTGTGTCACCTCACCAGGGGTAATCATTCCACACGGAGGGTACACTACTCATTGGTTACTAGATGTGAACTTCCTATGGATAGGATTAATCAGACGTATTAGATGGTGACCACCACACGGAGGCACTACTTGAGGCAGTTGTGATTGGATCCTAGTTAATGGTGCATACTACACGGAGCATTATTCATAAACTTAGAGATCAAGTAGGTCTGGGAGTCATAACTTGTTTTGCAAGAGTTGCATAGCGAATAAGTCATGATTAATCAAAAGATCGAGTATTGACAGCCACACAAAGGCTTTACTTATTTGTTTTGATATTCTGACGACTTTGTTTTTTAAAATAAGAGTTTTAAGGATTAATTTATTTCAAACTATCAAATTCTTTTATCTATATTTATTTTGTCTGTTTGATTTTTTCAGTTAATCATAATGTCTGGATCTGCATTTAGTCCACTTGCCATTATACTACTCAGACTAAGTTAACTGGAAATAATTACACTAAATGGAAATGAAACCTTGACATTGTATTAACTGCGGAGGATCACATATATATCCTCACCACCCCATGCCCTGAAGAACCCATGGAAAATGCTTCGGCAACTGCCAGACAGGAGTTTGACAAGTGAAAGAAGTCGAATGGAATGGCCCATTGCTACATTCTGGCCTCAATGTCTGGTGTGTTGCAACATCAATTCTAGTTGAATAATTCTGCCAGTGACATCATTGAATCCATGAAAAAGATGTTTAGGGAGCATGGCAAGCCTGCCAGGCAAGGTAGCGATACAGAAGATAATGAGTGCCAAGATGTCAGAAGGGACTCCAGTCAAAGAAAATGTTTTAAAAATTATTGGTTATTTGTACGAGCTGGAGACCCTAGGTGCCAACATCGACGTACAAACCCAAGTTGATATGATCCTCAATTCGCTATCGCCTTCATTCGCTCAATTTAAACTTAACTATAATATAAATCAAATGAATTTTTTAATGAGCGAATTAATGAGTTCTTTACTGGCAGTGGAAGGGGTGATCAAACCTGGGGGCAACGTTCTAAACATTAAGAAAAGCTCTTCCTCCTCCCAATCTACACCGAAAAGAAAGGAAGGGAAGAAGAAGGCTGGCACTGGTGGTCCAAGTGTTGAACCAGTCCCTAAGATTGCAAAATCTAATGGAAAGGGTTAGGATAAGGGTAAAGGGAAGGTGGATGTCCAAGGCATATGAAAGTATTTCTAATGCAGTGAGAAGGGCCACTGGAAGAGGAATTGTCCACAATTCTTGGCTACAAGGGTTCAAGGTATGATGATTAAATCACATGTGATTGAAGTAAGTTTTATAACGGATACTTCAAACACTTGGTGCATTGATTCTGGTGCGACTAACTATATCTGTAATTCATTGCAGGGGTTCAGATCAACCAGGAAATGCAGTGATGGAAAAATCGTGCTGACTCTGGGATCTAGTGCAACCGTTTACGTGGTTGCAGTAGGAGTAGTAGCTTTAGAATTAATGTTTTGATTATCAGATGTATTTTATGTCCCTTTGATGAAACATAATTTAATTTCAGTTTCTAATTTATCGAATAATGGTTATTCTTTTTTATGATGCCAAAAACTGGTAGAAGAATGATAAGAGAAGGACAATAGAAGTTTGTATGTGGTTCGGCCTCATTAATGAGGTGACCTACATCCACGTGTGCGTCAGTGCGCATTTACTAATAGATCACCGGCGGACGGTACTACCAGAGAGGACGGTACTACCAGAGATCGTCCGGGTATATGCATAATAGTATTGCGTTCTGCTCTTTTGTAAGTCAGGAATGCGACCCCCTCTTATGGGGGTGGGAGGCCTCTTTTATAGATGCAAGAGACCACCAATACAAGGTAACTACTAGATTAGGAAACCTAATCTAATTACAATTTGATGAGCATAAATTATGGGATGTTTCCTAAGTAGTTTAGGAAACATCCTCTACTTTCCATTAATCTTCTGATTGAGTTAAGAAACTACTGGAACTATCCAGCGCGAGTCACGGGGTGTAACGCCCCGAAAATCGTAGCACGAGAACGGGAATCAAAGAAATTAAATAAATGCAAGAGACAGACACTACGCGGAAGCAACCTTGAAAACCAAGTTTAAAAGAATCTCAAACTACTACAAGTTTTTATAACAATTTAATAGTTAGAAAGCGAAGTCTAAATGATTTTGACGAGTATCCATTTAAAACAATTAGATAACAAAGGTATATAAATTGGAACTCAAGCTTTAAACCAAATCTAAAAGAAAGATTGAAATTAAAAATTTCAATCGCAAAAACACTATTCATTGCCGAAAATATTCCTCGAAAAGTACCCCGTTTTGTTTTTGACACACTATCTTAGAATCATATAGGGAGGCTTGGGTTTTAATTAGCACTTCTAACGAGGCCGAAAAATGGTAGCCGTAGGCCAAAATCACTATTCCGGGCAGCCTTGAAAATCACTATTCACTGCCAAAAAAAGTGTGAGCAGATTTTACTATTCACTCACAAAATTGGTTGCATTGTTTTGGTTTTGTTTTGGAACTTCATAGGAACGTTTTGAAACTATTACGGGGTGTTTTTAACAACAAAATATCGACGGCATGTCGACGTAAAGATGCATACTTGACCAAAACAAGTGAATCCGGCTAGGATTCCATACATAAAACAAATCCGGCAAGGATTGACAAAGTATAGAAAACATCCACAACATAAATTTGACGAGAGATGCGACGATCTCGAATTATACTTACATAATACAATGTTGTTTAATAATCAAAAAGGATAAGGACTAACACTTGTCCGGCAAAATACAACAAGACCTTCCAATAACAAAATAATGAAATTTAGTCCGAGAAGTTTTGTAATGACGTAATACAATAAACTCCTAAGCATTAGGCTATTACAAGCTTCTCCTATAACAAAATATTGGAAGCAATTCTTAAACATGATCAAGGCCTAGCCTTCAAAAATATTATAA
Organism: Hydrangea macrophylla; assembly: GCA_033977485.1. Taxonomy (NCBI): domain Eukaryota; kingdom Viridiplantae; phylum Streptophyta; class Magnoliopsida; order Cornales; family Hydrangeaceae; genus Hydrangea; species Hydrangea macrophylla. The sequence goes on along the minus strand of CM066984.1, from coordinate 48,911,372 downwards.
CGACGCCTACGCATCGGGTCACATATGTCCTTTGCCTTTGTCCAATTCACCTGAAAAAGGGTAGTAACGTAGTACCTTAGCACGACGGCTAAGTAGATAATGCTATAACAAACCGATATGCTATCTATGATTAAAGTGCAATGGGGTGCAATGCAATGCCACCGCGGCAACTATGAAATGAAATGAGCCATACGGCCATGCATGCTATGCACACACAATCTCTCAGTACCGGACCACGAGCCAGTCCACACAGAACTGTAGCATACCAACTTCCGGGAGCTAATCGAATATAGTTGGAGTTGAATGTTTTATAAGGTCATTCTCCTTGTCTCACCACACAACCCGTATCCGGATTTTTACTTTGAAACCAATACCCACCAAAGGGGTTTTCTCATTTTGCTCTCATTTTGAAAACAAATCCTTTGCACATCATACAAATGCCATGTTTGCCACTTAGGCTCTCTATGCTCATGTATGCAATGACAATGTATTCAATCAACATACTCGAAGCATAATTCAACAATAAGTAATATCCATCAACATATGAAATTTACATAATTGTTCATATGGTTTCCAACTAACTCCCTAACATGATTTAACACATAAATGGATCATCCTAAACATGTCTAAGCACCACAAAGAACACTTAGCACACATAAACCACATTGAAGCATAAAGCCCTAATTTTACCAATTTGGAAAAAAAAAACCTAAGCATATGTCTAAGTTATCACATAAAGGGTTTCTCACTACAATTTAATCACAAATAACATATAGAATTGATATAGGAAGGATCTACCTCAAAGCTTCCAAAATAAATGGAAGGTCCAAGAAAATCAAGAGAGCTATAGTCTAAGTAAATCCCAAATATCTTCCAAAACTTGTGTTAGGAGGTATGAAGGAGACTTCCAAGTGTTCAAAGAAAGCTACACCAAAAAGATAGATGGTCACCAACAACTCTAATTTTCGAAATTTGTAGGAAACCCTAGAATTTGGGGATTTTTAGAAATGCTTACCAAAACCAAATAAAATTGGTTGTAGGAGAGTCCAAGGAACTCAAGAACACTTCCAAGTCATGAATCCTCAAGAAAACTCCATGGAAGTTGAAGAACACTTTGGAGTTCTAGGTTAGGATTTGGGGGTTTTTGATATAGCCTAAGGAAATGGGTTTTGAGTATATCAAAAATGAAGCTCTTGAAATTTGGTTCATAAATCTAAAATTTGGAAGCTTGAATCACAAAAAAACTAGATCAAACCCATGGAGGAAGAAGGAGTAAAGCTATGGAGTTTTTGGTCTTGAGATGTAGAGATATAGAGAGAGAAAGATAAAAGAGAAAATGAAGAATGAAGGGAGGAGAGAGGGAGAAGTGGCCGGCCATGTTGGGGGAGGGTGGGACCCACTAGTTTGTCTTGTGTGTCTCCCAAATATGTATGTGTGTGTGTGTGTGTGGTATACCCAAGTGTGATATACTCAAATTTAAATAAATACACCCACATGCTCATGAATTAATTTTTAAAGCATATAACCAAAAAAAATTTTAAAGTCATGCTCCACAAAATTAAATACAGTCACAAACAAAAAAAAATATATATATATATATAACACATAGCAGAAAGGACAAGATTTACCCAATTACCCTTATGAAATTTCTGAAACATGACAATCTACCCCCCTTAAAAGGATTCCGTCCCGGAATCCGGAACGGTTATCACGCAAAGGGAGCAACGACTTGCTCTAACCTTGACAACAATAGAGGGAGAAGCACATCAAACACATAGCACATAGCGAAAACTTACACTACTCGGGAAAAAGATGAGGGTAACTCTTCCTCGCTTCACCCTCGTCCTCCCAAGTCGACTCGGCAATGTTGTGATGATTCCACTGAATCCTTACCAACGGAATAACCCTGCCTCGCAACACACGGTCTTTCCTCTCAATGATACGGATAGGTTGCTCTTCATACGACGTGTCTTCCCCAAGAGGCAACTCGGTCCAATCTAAGACATGTGATGGATCGGGGTAGTGCTGATGGCGTGGATCGGAGTTACACCGACGAAGCATCGAAACGTGGAATACATTGTGAACACTCGATAACTGTGGCGGAAGAGCCAATCGATAAGCAACGGAGCCAACCCTCTCAAGGATCTCAAACGGCCCAATAAATCGCGGTGCTAACTTACCACTCTGACCAAATCGCTGCAACCCACGACGGGGTGAAACTCTCAGAAACACATGATCACCAACCTCAAACTCAAGTGGACGACGATAACGATCGGCATACGATTTCTGACGACTCTGAGCCGTACTCAACTTCTCTCGAATCACTTTAATCTTCTCGGATGTCTCTCTAACCATATCGGGGCCATGAAGGATAGTCTCGCCTACTTCACCCCAACATAACGGAGATCGACACGGACGGCCATACAATGCCTCAAACGGTGCCATCTGAATACTCGCCTGGTAACTATTACTGTAAGCAAATTCGGCCAATGGCAAATGATCTTCCCAATTACCGCCAAGTTCCATCACACTAGCCCTCAACATATCCTCTAATATCTGAATAGTACGCTCGGACTGCCCATCTGTCTGAGGATGAAATGCTGTGCTAAGTAGAAGCTGTGTACCCAAGGCTCTCTGTAAACTCTGCCAAAAGTGAGACACAAACTTCGAATCACGATCCGATGCAATCGAAACTGGGATACCATGAAGTCTTACAATCTCTCGAATGTAGATCACACTAAGAGTATCTGCGGTGTCGGTTACTTTAATCGGCAAGAAATGTGCGGATTTAGTCAAACGGTCCACAATGACCCAAATAGCATCATGCATACGCAAAGTCCTAGGAAGTGCTGTAACAAAATCCATAGTGATGTGCTCCCACTTCCACTCGGGAATAGGAAGAGGTTGTAACAAACCTGCGGGTCTCTGATGCTCGGCTTTCACTTGTTGACAAATTAGGCAACTAGCAACAAACTCGACCACTGCTCTCTTTAAACCCTTCCACCAATATTGGCGACGCAAATCATGATACATCTTTGTACCCCCCGGGTGAACGGCAAAACGAGAATGGTGAAACTCATTCAAAACATCCAAGCGACAAGCTAAGGGAACAAATACGCGGTCTCGGAATCTCAAGCCTCTATTGTCATCAAAAGTCCAACCCTTCTCGCAATCTCCACTAAGCATACGGGAAGTTAAAGTAATGGTTTCATTATCGGTTCTCTGAGTCTCTAGAATTCGAGTCAAGAGTGACGGTTGTACATTCAAAGAAAACAAGGTAGCTCGGTCGGGAGTATCGGAACAACAAATGTCAAAATCATCTAAATGCCTCAACATTTTCCATTCTTGCAACGGTAAGTAAGCTAAGGTTCCACGACGTTTCCTACTAAGAGCATCGGCCACCACATTGGCCTTTCCCGGGTGATATTGCAAGTCAAAATCATAGTCCTCCAAATACTCCATCCAACGTCGTTGTCTCAAGTTAAGGTCTCGTTGGGTGAAAATATACTTGAGGCTCTTGTGATCGGAAAATACCTCAAATCTCTCACCATACAAGTAGTGTCTCCAACTCTTTAATGCAAATACAACGGCGGCAAGCTCTAAGTCATGTGTCGGATAATTCTTCTCGTGTGGTTTCAATTGCCTAGAGCCATAGGCTACAACCTTACCCTCTTGCATTAAAACACAACCAAGTCCATCGAGTGAAGCATCACAATAAACGGCATAGTTTATACCACGCTCGGGAATCACAAGTATAGGTGCGGTAGTCAAGCAAGTTTTCAACTGTTGAAACACATTTTCACACTTATCATCCCATACAAACTTAACCCCTTTTCTTGTGAGTTTTGTCAACGGTAAAGCTAAACGGGAGAAATTTTCAACAAAACGACGGTAGTAACCTGCAAGTCCCAAGAAACTACGGATCTCGAATACATTTTTCGGTGAATTCCAATCCATGACGGCCTCTATCTTAGAAGGATCAACGGACACCCCATCACTCGAAATAACATGCCCCAGAAACTTTACCTCGGACAACCAAAACTCACATTTAGACAGTTTTGCATACAACAGGTGCCCTCGCAAAATTTCTAATACAATACGGAGATGTTCCTCGTGCTTCTCTCGGGAAGGCGAGTAAATCAAAATGTCATCTATAAACACAATCACAAACTTGTCTAAGAATGGACTAAAAATGCGGTTCATCAAATCCATGAAAGCGGCGGGTGCGTTCGTCAAACCAAACGGCATAACGAGGAACTCGAAGTGACCATAACGTGAACGGAAAGCTGTCTTAGAAATATCACACTCTCTTACACGCAACTGGTGGTAACCCGATCTTAAGTCAATCTTAGAAAAGCAGGATGAACCACGGAGTTGATCAAATAAATCCTCAATCCTTGGAAGTGGGTATTTGTTCTTTATAGTCACATGATTTAGCTTTCGGTAGTCTATACACAACCTAAGCGAACCATCTTTCTTTTTCGCAAAAAGAACTGGTGCTCCCCAAGGAGATGTACTAGGACGGATAAAGCCTCTAAGTTGCAAGTCCTCTAACTGTGTTTTCAATTCTTTTAATTCTGCGGGTGCCATTCTATAAGGCGGTATTGAAATCGGTGAAGTGCCAGGCACTAAGTCTATCGAGAACTCAATCTCACGAACCGGGGGTAACCCAGGCAAATCCTCAGGAAATACATCGGCATACTCACATACAATCGGAGGAAGCTCAATCGGAGTTAACCCACTCTCATCAGAAAACAAACTAGCAAGAACATCAACACGGTTCTTACCCTCACACAAGGCACGAAGTGAACGCATCGGAATGTCTACCCGATCACCCACAAAACAACCAAGGTCTCCGGATGGTAAAACAAACGTAACCTTTCTCTTAAAACAATTCACATATGCCCGGTAGGTACTCAACCAGTCCATACCCAGAATAACGTCAAAGCTAAGCTTATCAAGAATGATTAGGTCCAGGATGAAGTGTCGGTCAGCTATCACAAGCTCGCAACCACGACACACTCGATCCAAAGACACTAATCCTCCCACAGGAGTGTCAAAAACCAGTGCAGAAAATAAACGGCTCACGTCTAAACCCAAGGATGATGCACATGCGAATGATATGAATGATCGAGATGCGCCAGTATCAATAAGAACGGATGCTCGGGAGTTGAAGACGAGGAGCGTTCCTCGTATCACGGAGGCATCGGTACTACCCACTGACGGCGCTGCTGAAACCAAATTATACACTGTCGAGGGTGGTCTCGGCGCCTGTTGAAACTGGCCTCCTGGCCTAAAGCTCTGGGCAGAAGGAGCTGGAGGTGGCAACAAAGGTGGCTTATAATACTGTTGTGACGGTGTAGAAGATGGCGGACGAACCTGTGAAGGTGGTCCGATGGCCTGTGGAGCAGGATGAGCAACAAGTGGACAGTCTCGAATAAAATGACCTGGATCTCCACATCCAAAACAACCCCTCGTACCATGGTTACCCCCTCCACGGCTACGACGGCGGGATCCCTGAGACTGAGCCTGAGTCCGGGACTGAGACTGTGGTGCATACGGAGTAACCGGTGGTGCCTGAACTGGCACGGGTGTAGAGTAAGATGACTGCTGAGGCGTATAATCCTGCCTCGGTCTCTTATGCTGGTGCCCACTAGAGGAGCCCTGTTGATGATGTTTAGACGGTGCACGGGATTCTTTTTCTTTCTTAGAATTAGCACATTCCTCCTCAAAAACAAGAGCCTTCTGAACAACCTTACTGTAGGTGTCAAGCTCAAAACCAACTACCTTGGCCCTAAGACCCGAACGAAGACCATTTTCAAATGTCCTAGCCTTCATAAGGTCATCGGAAGTGATATCCGTAGCAAAACGAGCGAGATCCCCGAAACGTGCCTCATATTCTGTAACAGACAAGTCTCCCTGGCGGAGATTCAAGAACTCATTTCGCTTAGCCTGACGGGCAACGGAGGAAAAGTACTTGTCCAAAAATAGGCGGGTAAATGTCTCCCAAGTCATGCCCTCCAAGGTATGGGATATCAACATCAATTCCCACCAAGTTTGAGCCCTACCGGCAAACTGAAAGGTAGCGGCGTCGATACGGAGGTGGTCCTCGACAATCCCAAGGTGCTCAAAAATTCTGGTAATTCTCTTCAACCATAACTCGGCTTGAACAGGGTCCGCTTCCCCCGAGAAAACCGGAGGATTTCTCCTACCAAATTCTCTCATAGCCGATTGTGCCCTCGGCTCTGCCTGAACAACAGGCACTACAGGCGCCACTGTGGCAGGAGCTACCGGTGGCGGTGGAGGTGGAACATGCAGCTCGGGTGAAGTCCCTCAAGGCAGCAGCCACCTCTCGGAGTAACTGCGACTGAGCTCCACCGGGAACTCCAGAAACAGAAACAGGATCAGGAGCAGAAGAGGATGAGGAAGCCTGGGCTCCTCGACCTGCGGCTCTCCCTCGGCCCCTAGCACGACCTCTGGCACGGACAGGGGGTCGGCCTCTAGCACGACCTCTAGCAGCTCGCGGCGGCATAGCTAGGCAACAAAAACAACTATCAAAGGGTTAGATTAAGCACCCAAGTAAGCATCTAATCCAAACATTCATTAACCAAGCATATATAATGATTAATGAAACGCAAAGTACTTAAACATGTAAGCATATATCATGTAAGCACGCAGCACACTTCACATATCAAACATGTAAATTCTAACATGTAAGAATATATCACATCAACTAGACACTAGTCATGTAACCAAATAAACATGTAAGTGCCCGAAGACCGACAACACATACGCATGCCCACTTAGCATCGTTGCACCTCAAAATGAAAATTTAAATGACAAATAAAGTAAGAGTGAGCATATAACAGTGTAAACGCAAATGGAAATGCGACAAGCCCAAAAGAAAACACCCAGAGTACCAAGGTATTCGAACCCGGTTAGCTCTGATACCAATCTGTAACGCCCCGAAAATCGTAGCACGAGAACGGGAATCAAAGAAATTAAATAAATGCAAGAGACAGACACTACGCGGAAGCGACCTTGAAAACCAAGTTTAAAAGAATCTCAAACTACTACAAGTTTTTATAACAATTTAATAGTTAGAAAGCGAAGTCTAAATGATTTTGACGAGTATCCATTTAAAACAATTAGATAACAAAGGTATATAAATTGGAACTCAAGCTTTAAACCAAATCTAAAAGAAAGATTGAAATTAAAAATTTCAATCGCAAAAACACTATTCATTGCCGAAAATATTCCTCGAAAAGTACCCCGTTTTTTTTTGACACACTATCTTAGAATCATATAGGGAGGCTTGGGTTTTAATTAGCACTTCTAACGAGGCCGAAAAATGGTAGCCGTAGGCCAAAATCACTATTCCGGGCAGCCTTGAAAATCACTATTCACTGCCAAAAAAAGTGTGAGCAGATTTTACTATTCACTCACAAAATTGGTTGCATTGTTTTGGTTTTGTTTTGGAACTTCATGGGAACGTTTTGAAACTATTACGGGGTGTTTTTAACAACAAAATATCGACGGCATGTCGACGTAAAGATGCATACTTGACCAAAACAAGTGAATCCGGCTAGGATTCCATACATAAAACAAATCCGGCAAGGATTGACAAAGTATAGAAAACATCCACAACATAAATTTGACGAGAGATGCGACGATCTCGAAATATACTTACATAATACAATGTTGTTTAATAATCAAAAAGGATAAGGACTAACACTTGTCCGGCAAAATACAACAAGACCTTCCAATAACAAAATAATGAAATTTAGTCCGAGAAGTTTTGTAATGACGTAATACAATAAACTTCTAAGCATTAGGCTATTACAAGCTTCTCCTATAACAAAATATTGGAAGCAATTCTTAAACATGATCAAGGCCTAGCCTTCAAAAATATTATAACGACGCCTACGCATCGGGTCACATATGTCCTTTGCCTTTGTCCAATTCACCTGAAAAAGGGTAGTAACGTAGTACCTTAGCACGACGGCTAAGTAGATAATGCTATAACAAACCGATATGCTATCTATGATTAAAGTGCAATGGGGTGCAATGCAATGCCACCGCGGCAACTATGAAATGAAATGAGCCATACGGCCATGCATGCTATGCACACACAATCTCTCAGTACCGGACCACGAGCCAGTCCACACAGAACTGTAGCATACCAACTTCCGGGAGCTAATCGAATATAGTTGGAGTTGAATGTTTTATAAGGTCATTCTCCTTGTCTCACCACACAACCCGTATCCGGATTTTTACTTTGAAACCAATACCCACCAAAGGGGTTTTCTCATTTTGCTCTCATTTTGAAAACAAATCCTTTGCACATCATACAAATGCCATGTTTGCCACTTAGGCTCTCTATGCTCATGTATGCAATGACAATGTATTCAATCAACATACTCGAAGCATAATTCAACAATAAGTAATATCCATCAACATATGAAATTTACATAATTGTTCATATGGTTTCCAACTAACTCCCTAACATGATTTAACACATAAAGGGATCATCCTAAACATGTCTAAGCACCACAAAGAACACTTAGCACACATAAACCACATTGAAGCATAAAGCCCTAATTTTACCAATTTGGAAAAAAAAAACCTAAGCATATGTCTAAGTTATCACATAAAGGGTTTCTCACTACAATTTAATCACAAATAACATATAGAATTGATATAGGAAGGATCTACCTCAAAGCTTCCAAAATAAATGGAAGGTCCAAGAAAATCAAGAGAGCTATAGTCTAAGTAAATCCCAAATATCTTCCAAAACTTGTGTTAGGAGGTATGAAGGAGACTTCCAAGTGTTCAAAGAAAGCTACACCAAAAAGATAGATGGTCACCAACAACTCTAATTTTCGAAATTCGTAGGAAACCCTAGAATTTGGGGATTTTTAGAAATGCTTACCAAAACCAAATAAAATTGGTTGTAGGAGAGTCCAAGGAACTCAAGAACACTTCCAAGTCATGAATCCTCAAGAAAACTCCATGGAAGTTGAAGAACACTTTGGAGTTCTAGGTTAGGATTTGGGGGTTTTTGATATAGCCTAAGGAAATGGGTTTTGAGTATATCAAAAATGAAGCTCTTGAAATTTGGTTCATAAATCTAAAATTTGGAAGCTTGAATCACAAAAAAACTAGATCAAACCCATGGAGGAAGAAGGATTACGCTATGGAGTTTTTGGTCTTGAGATGTAGAGATATAGAGAGAGAAAGATAAAAGAGAAAATGAAGAATGAAGGGAGGAGAGAGGGAGAAGTGGCCGGCCATGTTGGGGGAGGGTGGGACCCACTAGTTTGTCTTGTGTGTCTCCCAAATATGTATGTGTGTGTGTGTGTGGTATACCCAAGTGTGATATACTCAAATTTAAATAAATACACCCACATGCTCATGAATTAATTTTTAAAGCATATAACCAAAAAAAATTTTAAAGTCATGCTCCACAAAATTAAATACAGTCACAAAAAAAAAAAAAAAAAAAAAAATATAACACATAGCAGAAAGGACAAGATTTACCCAATTACCCTTATGAAATTTCTGAAACATGACACGGGGTCAGGCTCGAGCTGCGCCTATCTTGGTCTGCCAGCATTATGAACCCCTGAGCGGTATTAACAGACTGGGCAGTTCTGGGCTGGACAGCCCAGGATGGTTGAGTAATGTGTCCCCATTCTGGATGACTTGGCATTCTGTTACTAACGTGGCAATTTGACTTTGACTGGATATTTTTGAACCTATCAACTGCCCCCCAATTTCGAAGTTGATGTGCTGCTCTATCAAATGAGGCTTTGAAAATATGTGTCATTCAGTAGACTGCTCGGGAATCCTCCAGGAGCATTACCTGGGAAGGGACCCGCCCCTTGGTCACCCGAGGACTGGACTGGGCGGTACCCTTGGGAACCTGGGGTCGGTGACTGACACGTGTCAAAGAGTAATTGGCCTAGTCAGGATCCGATGAGGTCAGTGTGAGAGTAATCGAATAGTTGCATGGTAACCGGGCCATCATATCACGTATTTTATGCGCACGACTTTTGAGGCGATGGTTTACGTGCCCTAGGTGACAACTACCAAGCATTTTAGCCAGGAAAGCTTCCTGGCCATTGGATCTGATCGGATCTAGACCGTTTGTGCTTCCTATATAAGGGGTCCTTGTTCATTTCCTTCATTCCTGCTACCCTGAGATAGAGATTACCAAGCGATTTTGAGAGCAAAAGTCCCCGTTCAAGCTTCCCAAGCTCTTTTTCTGCTTCAATTTTCATAAGTCCTTACTTCTCTAACATCAATTCACTATTCTCTTCCTTTTCTTCTTTCTTCTCTAACATCAATTCACCATGATTGAACCCTTCAATCATGGTTACCAATTCTAATCACCTTTCATTGCCATACCAGAAAACAGGGATAAGAAGGATCCATGGAAACAACCTTGTTAACTATCGTGTTAGTGCAAGCTTTTATCACTCACTAGGTTTAACACTATTTATTATTAGGGTTTAGTTGGCACCAAAACAAGAACAAACTAGCCAAGTGCTTCTTTTGCTTATCAAAATACTCGGATATGGTTAAATAATGATTCCCATCCTTTTCAATTATCAAAATCAATGAGAAGGAAAACGAAGAACAGGGATTTTCATATTTTCTGTCTTAGTTTCATAAAAGTAGAATTTGAAATTCTTAAAAATAGTGTAGAAGAGTAAAAAGGAAAAGTAAATTAAAATGTGCAATGGATATTTGTTCAGTCATTTCCCTCTAATTCAAATAAATGACTTTGAGATAAGAAAGAGTCTAAAACAATCACTTAAAATACAAGCTAAAAAACACTTTGGCGCCCTGTGTGTATAACAAAATTTCACTTTGGACCCTATATTTTCGATTGTAACACTTTGGGCTCTCATATTTCAAACTTGTTTCAATCAAAGACAATCGTTAACGGCGTTAAAAAAGTATAACAAAATGATCCTCGTGGAGTTTCAATTTGAGCCCTGTAATTATAACAAAGTTTTACTTTGATCTCTGTACTAATAGCAAAGTTTCAATAAAAGTACGTATACAATCACTTTTTTCAGCCTGTTTGCCAAACAATCTTGTTTAGAACAATCACTCATTATTTCAGCTAACCCAAACACCAAACAGATTAATATTTCATCACTTAAAAAATTGAATAATGCTATGCTTCCCAAATTTTTTTTCCAAAAATATTTCCCAGCACATGTGACTGTCGGTCCAGTTGATTTTGATTGGTTGATGTTGAAATGGTCCTATTATTATTAAAGATGGTCCCACTGTCACATGTGTTAAGAAACACTTTTTGGGAAAAAATTTTGAGAAGCATAGCATTACTCTTAAAAAATTATCACTTAATATTTCAGCTAATCCAAACTTACCCAAACGCCAACGGGCTCTTAATTTCCAAGTTTAAACTTGTTCTACACTCATAATATTTTTCCCCTCTTCACCCTTATAGTACCCCCTATTATAGCACCTTGTTATTGAAATTTAAGGCTTCCCATCACTCTTTCCCTCTCTTTTTGGCCTGTACATTACAAACAGGTGGGAGGTGCTTTCTCCTACCAGTGAAACATCAGCAGAAACACTCGTGTGATTGTTCAAACTACCCCCAACAATTTTTCAGCTAGGTCATAATGACGACGATTAAAGTTCCATAAATATGATATTTTATTCAGAATTGTTATTTTTTCTTACTCGTCTAGGAGTAACACAGAAGAAGCTTGTATGTCTAAGCATCAAACATTAATGTCTAGAAATTCATGATACTTCTGAAGATGAGCTTCTTCATTGTGGTTGGCCATTGGAGCATCTGAGGAGTTCAGAATAATGTCGGGCTGGTTAAGGTTGATTTTCATAACTTTGATATGGCATAGTCCAAAGCATCCACCAAGAAATCTGCATGGACGGAAACATTTGAACTTTTATAACAGATTTATAGAGAGACATCGCTAAATAACAAAATATTTGGAATTAAAATTATGGAAGCCAAGAAGTGGAACCCTTTTGCGATCGGGGGTTGTTCAAAATGTGTCTTTCCATAATAGATATTAAATATAACATAGGATGAAGATTAGTTCTCAAATATTGCAAGAGAAAATGAGTACCCGCATCTTCTTTGGTGAAACACATCGGTGGCTTTATTCTGAAAACATTTCCATGTAGTCCTCCTTTCCCAATGAGAACACCGAGCTCTACATGGCGGAATATATATACGTGACAAATATCTTTGTGAGTAATTGTAAGAAAACAAAATACATACTTTTTCTAATTTTGGGTGGCATTGGTTGGTATTAGCATACCTCTGAGTTTCTCAAACAATATTGCAGCTTCTGCCTTGGCAGGTGTTTTCTCCTTCCGATCAGTCACAAGTTCTACTCCCACCATTAAGCCTTTGCCTCTCACATCTCCGATGACTGAGAAACATGGTTAGATATATATATGTGAAGAAACATCCAAAAATCACCACCATAATTTCAAAATAACGCATGTCGTACATGTATTCATGGTCGTCATATCGTGAATCATATCAAATCGTGAATGGTAAGATTAACCCTTTTTTAGAAATAACAATGAATCATATTGAATGGATCAAGAATCCAAGATTCAAAGTATAAACCATGAATCATATTGAGTATTGAATCATATCAGGTTGTATGAAAATAAATTAGTCTCATACGAATCAACTCATGAGTCAACCTATTCCAACTACCATGTTGTAATATCATAGAGTAACTCCTACAGAAATATTGTTAACAAAAAGGAAGATCGGGATTAAAAGCTTATCGTTGCAACATTTTCTATTTGTGTCACTCGGAAATTGAATCAAGAATGCTAGGCCTTGGCATTCTTTAAAGAAAGGAAACATCTAATCAACTAAACTGCTATCTGAAAATAAAGAGGCAAATAGTTCACCACTCCACAGGTCTCAGTTATACATCTCGCCTGTCAAATAATTTTTCTGCGTGATGACAGACACTATTCGATTGCATACAGTCATATTTAGACAGAACAGAGATATGTAAGGTATATAGACATTGAGGTTCCTGTCATTTCCATTGACGCTAAGAAATTTCTTAAGCGAGTTACATAAAAATGGGTCCTTCAACATTACAAACATTTACAGAAAACATGATAAGGGTAAAAATAAATAAAAGAAAAAATTAGTAAAAAAATCCCTTGGAACAAATTCTACGAGTTTTAAGGAAAGAAAAGAAAACTAAGATGTGATAAAAAAAGGAAATAAGGACTTTACCAACTGTTTTAATACAAGCTAGAAGACTAAAATAAAGAAATAAAAATCAATGGAAATCACAATCAAATCCCTAAATCAAGTGATCCACAAATCATAGGATTTGACCGGGTCAAGTATATCTCCAAGGATAAAAATATATCTCCAACACTCCCCCGCAAATTGAGTCACTGAAACTTTATGAAGTGACCAACTTGAATTTAGACTTTGAACAACGAATCCGAACTTCAATGACACCACCAAACAATCAAACAACCATAATCAAGATATGTGGTGATCCCAATAGAAGCAAAACTATTGAATATACAAATGATCTCACTCCGTCTATTAGGCCCATAAACTTTGGATCACGTTGATTTAGGGATATATTGTGATTCATTTTATTGTATTTTAATTTCCTTATTCTCTTTCCTTTATTTCCTCTCCTTGTACTTGTATACAAACACATTCTATAGTGGAGAAATAATATCAGAAATTATTTTCCCAATTCTGTTTCAGAGCCTCTCCACACCACCCAACCTCGCCGCCACCACCAAACACCTCTGGTCATCTGCCGACTCTCCACAAAACCCAGCCAACCCCAAGCCAACACCACCTAACCTTGCTGCCCCTTTCTCCGTGCGCAGCTCCTTACACACACCTTAGCGCAGCTTTTTCGGTTGCGCCTTGCCCCTTCTGTGGGTCTTGTGAAGTTCTAGAGCCATTTTGCGCTCTCTTTTTCATCTCTTGGGCTACCAGGTGTTCCGATTGTCTTTTTCTCTTTTTTGCAGCTTTTTCACAGCTTCGATTGCCCCTTTCTCTTTTTCGCAGTTTTTTCACACCTTTATAGCCTCTTGCTTCTGCCGATTGCTCCGGCAATTCTGATCGGTTGCCTTCTTGCCTTGGGTGAGGTCTTCAATCCTTTTCAATTTCCATGGCCCACACTGGAAAAGATACCGGTAAACATGGTATTCCAGCCGCTCACGATCCTTTATCTCATCAACATACTCCGGCTCACCGTGTTACCAGTGTGTTACTAAATGGGTAGAACTTTGCCGCTTGGTCTCACTCTTTTAGCCTTTTTCTGGGTGGAAAAAGGGAAATCTGGCTGGATTTTTGGTATTAAACCGAAACCACCCTCACGATCCTAAGTTTGCCCAGTGGGACATAGAAAATTGCACCATCCTAGGATGGTCTTCAACTCTAAGGAAGTTTGGGTTTATAACAAGTTTATGCATCATGATATGGTACATGATTTAGAGATCGCACTGACTCAGATGAATGCGCATGCGTGCAATTATTTCCAGACTTTTTAGTTGTATCGGGACGGATAGATTTTAGGTTTCGAAAATTTTAAAATTATGCGCAGCGGAAAAATAAAGTTTAAAACTTTATTTGATATACTAGATCTACTTCTTATTAACTCTATAGATGCGTAGAGATGAAATTTTAACTTTTGGCCTTAAACCCAATTCTGAATGTCTTCTTATTGATTTCCAGTAGCCTTTTCTAGCAGGTCTTCACACTTATGTCTCCTTGAATCCTTACCGGACAGGCTAGGGTTTGTGGGAACCTTAATAGAGAGGTGAACAAGGTTTAGAGTACTTCTACAACAGTCGGGACCTTTTGAGAGAGAGAAAAAAAAACGACAAGCTTCTTTTATGTCTCGCAAGTCCTATTTTTAAGTTTTCAAACTGACCTTTGGTTTCAATCGATTGAATCTGTTTCGATCGATTGAACCGACCTTGGTTTCAATCGATTGAATTCAATCGATTGAACCCTTATCAATCGATTGAACCTGTTTCAATCGATTGGTCCATCCCTTTCTGCCTTTCCAAGTGAGTGGGACCTCTTATGTTCTTTATTGTTGGCCCAGACCAGTTATTAATTCTCATGATCAAACTATTTGATCAGCGAATTAACTAACTGATCAGTTAACGTTAACTCCATTATATAACGATGACTGCACTCCAACGCAAAAGAACATATACAAAGTGATAACTAGACTTGTATGACTGTACTAATGTCTCTCTACCTTCAGCATTCATAATAATATCCAGGTAGTCGGATAAACCATTACTGTCAACTTGAATGATGATTACATCTACTATTCCTTGAGTTTCATTCACCTCTCATGATTACCAAACATGTTAATAACTACTTATCAACAAGACTGCAGTTCTCAGTAATCAACTTGGTGACATTCTCAAGGGAATGCTTACTCTTTATCGGAGGGTAAATTCTATTTTGACAATATATGTTTGCAACCCTATGAACATGACTTACCCAAGATACCCAAGTGTTGATCTTGAAAGCCTCACTGATTGGTAAGTTAAAGCAGTCACATCCATAGTCTGTGTTCATAATCGTCTCAAGATTAAGAACACGTACCTTATACAAGTTATGAGTTCCTATCAACTATTGACAGTTTTAGATGTCAATAGGAAAATCTCATGGTCCATCAATGCACTATAAGCACTAGCATATTTAACTGAGAGCCTGACACTCTAGTGAATGAGATTCATCACTCCATCCAATGGTAGTTAATCATGCTACAATGTATACCTGATGAGATATTGTTTGTTATATTTTTTGGTTCGGGCGTGCCAGAGCCTTGTGAGGAAGACCCAAACTTATAAAAACAAAATTTCCTATATTGTGTGAGTGATACACAAGGCATGAGAAATCTAACTCCTAACGAGCGATTGTGAAAAGTGAGTAGGAAAGTACCCTCACTTAAAGTCCTATGGCAGTATTGAAGCATACAAGCCATATAAGTGATGAACAAAAGAAATTAAATAAAAAGCAGGATTTTTATTTAATTGAAATAAGAAGGAATTACAAGGAATGTAATGTAAAAAAAAAAAGCAAAGAAAGCCTAAGAAACACTAAGAATGCATTGTAGATTGTAGTTTGGATGCTTTAGGATGTGGTTTATCGAGGTGACGCGGAGTGAGTCGATAGCTTGGCCAGCCTGCTGTATTTGTAGCGGCCTGAGTGGTACAGATAAGGCAAGAAATATCTTTGCTAATAATAATCTGGTAAAAAATACCAAATTTCTTCTATATCATATATATATTGAATCCGGTCCACATGTTGGCTTCATTCGGCTGACTTCCCCTCCAAGTAAGAGATATACTTCCATATTCTGATAAAATCATAAAGATTATCCTCCCAAATCTCTTGATATTATCTTTCTCAAAATTGGTTGATAATATTACCATAAGTGATAATATCCTAAAATAATGATATGGTTTATCACAAAAACCTCCCTTACTAACCAAATGGAAATATATATCACATACTTATGGAAGCTAATATTTCACAAGGGGGCCCACCATTGTGGCTAAATTGAGCAGCCCGATGACCAAAACTGTACAATCGTTGAGACCCACAGTATACTTATGACCAAGGCCCCGCCATGTCATTCCAAAGTTTGGCAAATTAAATGCAAGGATAGCCTAAGCCCGAATGAAGTATCAAAAATGTTTGCTTTTCTCTCCCAGTAATTCCCACGGGTCCCACTTGTCCCACCAGGCCCAAATGAACTTCCAAGCAAAGCTTAAGCTGGCTGAAAGGCAATTGACTCAGTGACTTGGTTAATTGAATGAAGACCATATATTTATAAAACAGTCAGTCAAAGTGACCAAATTGCAATAAGGTAAGACCAACTGAATTGGTAATAACCACGAGTGCACATGGCCTAGTCATTATGGTAGTGGCCCACCATGGTACTGCCAAAGAAGCAAAAGCTAATCATATTTAGCCCGATTACAAGTAGTAGCAGCCAAACAAAGCCTAGGCCACTATAGTATGCTAGGATTTGCATTGAGTACACGAGACTTTGTGAACCACAAAGTGATGATGACCTGGCCCACCCTTGTTGACTTAGTGAATGCTTTATTTAACATGGGTGCAATAAATCATAAGATCGGTCTCACTAGTTAGTCCAATCAAGTGGTGGACATATTGATAAGGCAGAGTTATCCATAGAAAACCTATTTAGTACTTTATCGATATAAGTAGGTTGAGATAATCTCATAATCTTTTGCTTACGATCTCGAAGGAGCTTTTATCCCAAGGATATAGCTCGTCTCTCCTAGATCCTTCACATCAAAAGAACTAGCTAACCACACTTCGATTGATGACAATGCCCCTACATCATTCCCAATGAGTAGAATGTCATCGGCATAAAGTACAAGAAAAGCCACCACATTTCCTTCGCATTTCTTATATACACAAGGTTCATCCAGATTTTGTATGAAACCAAACGATATGACCGCTTGGTCAAACCGAATGTTCCAACTCCTGGATGCCTGCTTAAGCCCATAAATAGACTTTTGCAGCTTGCATACTAAGTTACCTTTTTCGCCAGCTATAAACCCTTCTGGTTACTGCATATAGATGTCCTCAAGATTGTCATTCAAGAATGCAGTCTTGATGTCCATCTGCCAGATTTCAAAATTCTAGGCATGCTGCAATGGATAAGAGTATTCTGATGGACTTGAGCAAGGCTACCGGCGAAAAGGTTTCCTCATAACCAATGTCCTCTCTCTAAGTATAACCTTTCGCTATAAGCCTCGCTTTAAAGCCCCCAACCTTTCCGTCAGATCCTCTTTTCCTCTTGTAGACCCACTTGCAGCCAATCGATTTAATATTGGCAGATGTTTCTACAAGATCCCAGACCTGATTAGAAACCATCAATTCCAACTCAGCTTTCATAGCTTCGACCCAATGGTCTGAATCAACATCAGCCATCGCCTCTTCATATGTAGCAGGATCAGATTCAGATTCTATGGAGACAGCTTCAAAAACTTCTCCTTAAGAACATGTATCTGTCAGGCTGGCTGAATATCCACCCACTACGACGAGGTACCGTGGCGGAATTGGGTGAAGATGTGGTATTTTCTTGCCCTATTATGTTTTCAACTGTATGAGGAATATAGGGCTCTCCATCTATTTCTCTCATAGCTATCCTTCCTCAAAGTTTATGGTTCATGATATAATCATTCTACAAGAAAACAGCATTCGTATTTCGTACTAACAAACACCTTTTATTCTCTTGGATCATAAAAACACCAACCATAAGTACCCTTTGGATACCCTATGAAGTAACATACTTCCGATCGTGATTCCAATTTGCTCATCTTTCCTTTCAGCACATGTGTTGGACACCACCATATCCAGAGATGGTGCAAAGAGGCATGCGCCCAATCCACATCCCTCGTGGTGTCTTAGGAACAGATTTGCTTGGAACAAGATTTAGTATGTACATAGCGGTTTTCAAAGCATAACCCCAAATAAATATGGCAACTCCGAATAACTCATCATCAACCTAGTCATGTCTAAAAGTGTCAGGTTCCCTCTTTCTATTATACCGTTCTACTGAGGTGTACCAAATGCAGTCAACTGTGATAGAATCTCATTCTGTATCAGGTGATCAGTAAATTCATTACATAGGTATTCGCCACCTCGATCTGATCGAATGGCTTTGATATGCGTGTCTAATTGCTTCTCTACTTCAGCCCTAAATTCTTTGAACTTTCAAAGGCTTCAGACTTGTACTGCATTAGGTACACATATCCATGCCTAGAGTAGTCATCAGTAAATGTAATAAAATACTCATAATCACCTCAAGCTCTAATACTTATTGGACCACACATGTCAGTGTGAACTAATTCCAACAATGCATTGGTTATGTTGCCTTTACTGGAAATGGCCTTTTGGTCATTTTACCCTCTAAACATGATTTACAGACTTGCATTGGTCTTAGAACCAAATTGCCTAAGATCATTTCTTTAACTAGTCTGTCAATCCTATTTAGATTGATGTGACCTAACCTCATGTGCCAAAGCCTTGGTGGATTAGAGGAAGGTTTATTTCTTTTAGATGGTACAGTTACCATTGAGTTATCAAATTCTATGTTAAAATCTTTAGAAACATTTGGAGTGATCACATACAAGTCATTTATTTTAACACTAGAACGTATAAAAGAACCATTTCTTTTAATAACAATCTCAGTTTCAAAATGAAAAGAATAACTATTATTCGATAATTCCGAAAATGAAATTAAATTGCGTCTCATTAAAGGGACGTAAAGTACACATTTGATAAAACTAATGTCTTATTGTCAAGAAACTCTAAAACCACCCCCCCCCCCCCCCCCCCCCCCCCCCCTATAGCAACCACAGAAACGTTGGTGCCAGCCTTCTTCTTAGTGCCAGCCTTCTTCTTTCCCTTCTTGCCTTTCGGCTTAAATCGAGAAGAAGTTCATTTCTCAACGTTGGAAACACTCATCAATTATCTTATAGAAAAATTCATTTGATTCATATTATAATTAACCTTGAATTGAGCGAATGATGGAGACAGGGAGTTGAGGATCATATCAACTTGGGTCTGTGCTTCAATGTTGGCGCCTAGAGTCTCCAGTTCATTTAAATAATTTATCATTTTCAAAACATGTTCTCTAACTAGAATTCCTTCCAACATCTTAGTTTTCATTATCTTTTGCATGGCCATCTGCCTAGCAGGTCTGCCATGTTCCCCAAACATTTCTTTGAGGCTGGCGATAATGGCACTAACGGAATCACTCGACTGGAACTGGTGTTACAACACCAGCCATAAGGGCCAGTATGTAACAACGGGATCATCACTGCTAAACACACACAGCAGTACACATCAATCAGCGAGTGCATACACGTTCAAGCCCAACAAGAGAGCCCCCAAAGGAGCTGCACACTTCAAATCCCCCGAAAAGGGTTGGCCGAGGACTGGACAAGGCCCAAAAGGCCTGCCGATGGCATGACAATGCCCTTGAGAGCAGGCCGATGACTGGACAATGCCCGTAGGGGCTGGCCGGGGGCTTGACAATGCCCATATATGGGCTAACCGAAATCTGAAAGTAGAAGATGTAGTGGGGGTTTATTTGAAAATACAGAAGAAAGAAAAAACAAACGAACAAACAAACTACTGATGAATCGGCACAAAACGAGGACAAGAAGATGATAGGGGTTCGGAGGGCGGCAAGACCCACCAGTGGAGCTTGAGGATCTCTTATATTCCTAAGTATAAAGTCCACTAATATACAAGCTAGAAGACTAAAATAAGGGGGGAAAAAACTCAATGGAAATCATAATCAAATCCCTAAATCAAGTGATCCACAAAATCATGGGATTTGACCGGATCATGTTATATATCCAAGGATTAAAATATATCTCTAACAAAAAGTATCACATATTCACTTTAACTTGGGTCCCTTGTATGGTTACTTTCTAGAGCTCTTTAAAAAATTAATTCCTTTTTAAAGCCAAAAAAAATAATAATAAATAAGATCTTCCAAAAAGCACAAGTTTTTAGATTTTTAAAAAACTCATATTCCAAAGAGAGATTATCTTAAAAGCTAAAACAAACGCGCTCTTAAATACTCCCTTGTTTTTATAGAGATGAAAAGAAAATTTGATGTGGCAGGACAGCTGCAAGCTTCGTGCAATCTTCAGCAGGGCGCAAGAAATTCACATGGAGAAAACTATATCCATATTAATTACCAAGCACTGTGAACTGTTTTCTATGACGCGACGATGAATAATAATTAAGAACAAATATAAAGAATAATTTTTTTCCAAGATTCAAGTAAAAGATAAATTACTGTCATGTCTTTGCTGGAGATCTCTCACACGCCTGATCAAGTGAGATCCAATATCAGCACAATGCTTCTGACGCTTCTCCTTTTCAAGAACTCTCAGCACTGCATGTCCACCAGCAGAGCATACAGGGTTTCCACCAAATGTGTTGAACTGGATTTTCTGAGCCATTACATTTGCTATTTCTGGCGTTGTCACCACAGCTCCTAATGGTAAACCGTTTCCAATACCCTGATAACAAGAAATCCAATAGAACAACGGTACAAAATTTATGATAGACAATAATTGTAACCAATGCAGATTGACGGTGAAACACTGAAACCTATAAAACAATACATTAAGGCTCTGTTTTATTCATAATAGATTTAGAGAAGGAGAAGAAAGGGAGAAGGAAAAGCATTTCCTTCGTGTTTTCTTTTTCTCCGTGCACATAGAAGATTAGAAATTAACTATTTCCAAAATGTAACAGAAACTCAAGAAAAGAGGAAGGTAAGTGACTCACAACGTTCAGAAATTCTAATTTTATTTGTAATCATATCTTCTTTTCCTTCCTATTTTTACTTTGTTTCCATTATTAAGCAAACAAATAAAAGTGTTTTCCTCAGTGTTGTCTTACCTCTCTAAATCCATGAACCAAAAAGGAAAGGGAAACTATTTCCCAAGAGTTTTTTCCAAACTAGTAGAAACTACAAGTTTTCAAAATATAATAGGAACTCAAGAAAAAGTGGAAGGAAGTAAATCACCAAATCTAACGATGCATAAATTTAATTTTTCACATTATTTCCTATTTTCCTCATTGTTTCCTCACTAACCAAATAAAGAGAAGTCATTTCCCTTGAGTGTTTCCTTTTCTTTTCCCTCACTGAATCCATGAACCAACCAGAGCCTAGCGCTCTTAAGAATTCAGATTAGTATATTGCATGGGATAATAGGAGACCTTTGCCATGGTGACGATATCAGGAACAACACCCTGTGTTTCAAAACCCCAATAATGGCTTCCGGTGCGACCGAATCCAGTTTGCACTTCGTCAGCAATGCAGACGCCACCTGCCTTGCGAACGATGTCGTAAACCAGTTTCAAGTATCCAGGGGCTAACTCAACAGCTCCTCCGACTCCCTAAAAAGATTTGGAGGTGAAGATGCGATGTTAAATAAGTATCAACCGATCGTGAAGGTCAAAACACCATTTATAGACCCTCTACGAAAAATAGCTTCCACACTAACCTGAATTGTTTCAGCAATAAAACCAGCAATTTGTCCTGAAGTGCCGTAATCAATGTGATCTTGGACATCTTTGGCGTAAGGAATGGCATCAGAGCCAAATGCTCCACGATATGGGTCAGGATTCATAACATGATGGATTTCACCCTGCAAGGTTAAACAATAATTTCAGGAAGGCAAGAATGAATTTCTTTCCAGTTGCTACTTCTTGCAAAGTGTGTTTTCGAAACCACGGAAGAAACCAGTACAACAGTACCATTGATACTATAATCAAGAATGGAGACACTGTAAATAAAGTTCAATTGGGTCTCATATACAACTCCTAAAATGGATGTAGTACTCTATACACAACTACCAAAATGTATTTCATGCTTTAAAAGAAACTTTGTTGTTTTCTTTAAAAAGTGGGTCATAATTGTCCAAAAACTTGTGCATTCATTGTTAGATGGTCAGCATCATACTTTCATAAATTTGTGCGAGTCTCGTCTAGTGACTCAATTGTAAAGAATAAGTAAAAAAAATAAAAAAAATAATGATTGACTACTTGTAAGATTAAATAAGAAGAAACTGCAACTAAAAATGTTTTCTTTGATAAGCTAGTTTCACTGTTTTTGGAATAGTGCACTAGACCACCATAGTTCCCATCAGAACCACCCTCAAAATAGAATTCTTTTCTTTTGATTTATAGGGACCAATAGGTTGCCCTCAGGACCATTCAAATTTATACCCCAAAACATATTTTGAGATGAGTAATGCTATGCTTCCCAAATTTCTCATCCCAAATGCTTCCCAAATACATGTGGGAGTGGGGCCACTGTGGAGTCACTTCACCATCCTCCAATCAAAAACCAATGGGCCCACTGCCACAAGTATTTGTGAAGCATTTGGGATGAGAAACTTGGGAAGCATAGCATTATTCTTTTGAGATATAGCTAATCAAGAATCGAACCACGAGCTTGATGTACATCAGCAACATTGCATAAACAATTATTACATAGTATTGTGACAATATAGATCGTCAATTTTCAACGAAATCACAGACAACGAACACTACACAAGTTTTAACCCTGCATGATCAAAAGGATATTTACTCCATCATCAAAAGCAAAACAACACTTGCAATGGTGAAATTCATAAACTTTACAAAGAAAAGTCTACAAGAACCTAGGTAGCACCGACACTCCTAAGTAGGTAATGTGTCGTGTGTATTATCATGTCCGACACACGAACACAACACTTCATGGACACTTTTTATGCAGTGTCGACGTAATTTTTTAGGATTTTGCAGTGTCGGCATGCCGGTGTCATGTCGTATCCGTGTCAGAGTGTCCGTGTCCGTGCTTCATAGACAAGAACCTTTAATTTGACAAAAGGCGGCAGAGCATGACAGCCAAATTGCAATGTTACAAAAGCATGATTGAGACCTCAAGTGATCAAGTTGCAGTTGAACTGAGTATTACTTTTGTGTCACTTTGTTAACATCAAACACTCTTACTGAAGGTCTCCTAACTTGGATTTTTCAAAATTATCTGACATGGGCTGTAGTATTAATTCATACATCTTAATTTGTGTGAAGTGATTGTGGGTCCCTAGAGGCTAGAAATTTTCTAACTAGTGGAAGTTATGGAGTTTTCAGTCAGGGGTGTGCAATATATTATTCAACTTGGCCTTGGGGGTTGAATCCTAAAGAACTCTCAACAAGCATCCTAAACTTTTTACTCTCTTACATAGTTACACTATCTAGTAATCGGTATAGTTCAGAGCGAAAGATCTATGTAGCATCCTAAAAACCTAACCTACCAAGCTTTTTTCAACCCAAACCTTATCGGAACTTTTTGGATTTTAATTTAACACCAAAAACCTAGACCAATTGTGGTTCAGAAAATTGCAAAGCACATTTCCTGAAATTCCTGCAACATATGCACATATAAATCCCATCAAGGTAGCTGTAAATGTGTGTATACTCACAATATATTGAATTAATAGGACGAAGAATACAAGAGCCTATATATAGGCGTCTAACTCCTAGACAACTAAACTAACTAAGCGATGTGGGACAACCCAAGATACAATAATACACACTATAACACTCCCCCTCAAGCTGGAGCATACATGTCATATGCACCAAGCTTGTTACAAATATACTTCACTCGAATCCCTCCTAATGCTTTAGTGAACAAGTCAGCTAATTGATCTGCAAACTTTACATGCACTGTATGAATAACATTTTCCAAAAGCTTCTCTCGAACAAAGTGACAATCGATTTCAATGTGCTTTGTCCTTTCATGAAAAACGGGATTAGAGGCAATATGAACTGCAGCTTGATTATCACGTACCAAACTCATTGGAGTAGTTTGAGTAAACCCAAGTTCCTCTAATAAGTGCTTTGTCCATACTAGCTCACAAGTAGAATGGGTCATGGCTCTGTACTCTGATTCTGCGCTAGACCGAGCTACCACAGTTTATTTCTTGCTTTTCCACGAAACAAAGTTTCCTCCAACGATAACACAATAGCCTGTAGTGGATCTCCTATCATCAGGAGAACCTGCCCAATCTGCATCAGTGTAACCTTCTACTCGTATGTGACCATGATCTTTGTACAACAAACCATGTCCTGGAGCACCTTTGAGATATCTCAAAATGTGTATCACTGCATCCCAATGGTTTGTTCGAGGACAATCCATAAACTGGCTAATTACACTCGCAGCGAAGGCAATATCAGGTCTAGTTATTGTTAGGTAATTAAGCTTCCCTACCAGACGTCTGTATTGTCCTGGGTCATCAATGAGCTCTCCCTGATCTGATAACAACTTAGTATTAGGATCTATAGGAGAATCCAAGGGCTTGGACCCTAAAAGGCCTGTTTCAGAGAGGAGATCAAGAACATACTTTCTTTAAGAGAGACAAATCCCTTCACTAAATCTAGCAACTTCAATTCCCAGAAAGTATCTAAGTTGTCCCAAGTCTTTAGTTTGGAACTGCTTTTGCAAGAAGGTCTTCAATTCCTGAATTCCCTTGGAATCATCTCCAGTTATAACAATATCATCAACATAGACAACAAGTAGGATTTTACCTGCTAAAGAATGCTTATAAAAGACAGAGTGATCAACACCACACCGCTGGAGACCAAATTCGGCAACAACTTCACTAAATCTTCCAAACCAAGCACGAGGGGACTGTTTCAGACCAAACAGAGACTTCTTCAATCGACAGACCATACTAGACTCCCCCTAAGCAACAAACCCAGGTGGTTGCTCCATATATACCTCCTCCAAAAGAGTGCCATTGAGAAAAGTATTCTTGACATCCAACTGATGTAGTGGCAAGTGATATGCAGCAGCAAGGGAGATGAAGAGACGAACAGAAGCAATCTTGGCAACCGGAGAAATGTCTCGAAATAATCAAGATCATAAACCTGAGTATATCCCTTGGCAACAAGACGTGCTTTCAACCGATCAAGAGTTCCATTAGGATGCATTTTAACATCAAACACCCAACGACACCCAACGACAGACTTCCCAGGTGGAAGAGCTACTAAATCCCAAGTACCAGTTTCTCTCAAAGCAAGCATTTCATCCTCCATAGCTTGTTTCCATCCTGAATGAGAAAGGGCCTCGGCAGTAGACTTGGGAATAGAAAAAGTAGACAACGAGGCAACAAACGAAGAAAAAGTGGGAGACAAATGATCATAAGAGACAAAATTTGCAATAGGATGAGAAGTACAAGTACGCTTACCCTTCCGGAGAGCAATCGGAAGGTCTGAGTCTGACGGAGGCGGATCTGAAGACACGGAGGCCACAGGCGTAGTAGCGGAATCTTGAATAGTCTCAACAGTCTGATGGCGGCGAGTGTATGTCTGGAGGTCAGGACGGTCCAATCCAGCTTTGGGAGGTAGGGAGAGGGGAAGGGAAAGGGGAACCATAAAGTCAGGATCAATAATAGAGTGAGACTCAGAGTAATATGGGGTGGATTCAAAAAAGGTAACATCAGCAGAGACAAAGAAGCGATGCAAAGTAGAAACTATAACAACGATAGCCTTTCTGTGTTCTGGAGTACCTTAAGAAAACACACTTGATAGCACGGGGATCCAACTTGTCGGTACCGGGAGTGAGTTGATACACAAAGCAGACACACCCGAACACACGTGGAGCAACAGGGAAAGGTGGAGTAGTGGGAAACAAAGTGGCATGGGGTGTGGCTCGATCTAGAATGGAAGATGGCATACGGTTAATCAAATGGCAAGCAGTAAGAACTGCATCTCCCCAGAAGATCTTGGGGACCCGCATCTCAAATAACAATGTACAGGTGACTTCTAATAAGTGACGATTTTTCTTTCTGCAACCCGATTTTGCTGAGGGGTTCACACACGAGGATTGATGAAGCATGCCATCTTGTGCCATATATGAAGTGAAGGGATGGGAAAAATATTCTTGTGCATTGTCACTACGTAGAATTTGAATAGGAACATTAAACTGAGTCTTAATTTCATTACAGAATGTAGAAAATATAGTAAATAACTCGGAACGATTTTTCATTAAATAAGCCACGTAGCTCGGAAAAAATCATCAACAAAACTAACAAAATACCGATACCCCTTTATTAAAGTAATACGATGTGGACCCCAAGCATCTGAGTGCACTAATTGAAATAGACTAGACACACGATTATTAACTCGAGGAGCAAATTGGACACGGTGATGCTTCCCCAATTGACAAGACTCACATTCTAAAGTAGATAAATGACTTAAACTAGGTACTAGTAGCTTCAGATTGGCTAAGGAAGGATGACCAAGACGGCAATGGATCTGGTGAGGAGACACAGTGGCAGGACAAGCTGTTGGAGTTGAAGAAGAAGGCAATTCATCAAAGTAGTAAAGACCTTCGGATTCATGCCCTACGCCAATCGTCCTCCGAGTCGCCAAATCCTGAATAAGAACAGAATCAGGGAAAAAAGAAACACAAACATTAAGATCTTTAGTCAACTTCCCAACAGATATCAAATTAAAAGGTGAACGTGATATAAAAAGGACAAATGATAAGGACAAAGACGGGGATAATTGGACAGTCCCTATGCCTTCAACGGGCATAGAAGAGCCATCCGCCAAAGTAACGGGCGGTAAAGAAGAAGATGGCTCAAGAGAAGAAAAAAGGGTGGATATACCTGTGAGATGATCGGTGGCAGCAGAGTCAATTACCCAAGGACGAGTACGGGAAGTAAGACAAGCAGTGGAGGTACCTTTCTGAGCAAGAGATGTGCTAGGAGCAGAAGCATGCTGAGAGGCCTGAAACTGAAGAAATTGAGAGTACTCTTCACCGGAAATGGAAATCGGATCACCCGCAACAGGAGCATAAGAAGAGGATGAAGCATCACTAGAGACAACAGCATGTGCAAATCGAGCAGGGCGACCAATAAGATCCCAACATGTCTCCTTATAATGACCGTCCTTATCACAATTGGTGCAATGAGGACGACCACCACGACCACGGCCCCCATATCCACCACGATTACCACCACGGCCACGACGGGGATTACCATCACCCCGACTAGCAGTGGGTGGTGGAGCCTGAGTAACTAAGGCAGAATGATCAGTAACAGAGGAATTAGAACCCTGATCACGAGATGTACTCCGGAGAACACGCTGGTAAGTCTCAGCAAGAGAAGGCAGAGAGGCACCCCCTAGAATCTGGGATCGAACAGGCTCAAAATCAGGTTTTAAGCCAGCAAAAAACTTCATTACTGCCATTTGTTCCCTCTGTTCTTGCTGTTTCTTTGCATCAGTAGTAATAGGCATGACGTCGTTCAATTCTTCAACTAACCGTTTGAAGGAGGCAAAATACTCCGTAACGGAGAGATCACTTTGCTGCAACTGAAAGTACTGAGAGGAGAGATCATACATCCGAGTGAGATCGATGGAGAATAACAGATGAGTATACTCCCAAATATCCTTACAAGTGCCCAAGTGACCGCACATATCCGCAATGTGTGGTTCCATGCAGTTCCAAAGGAGGGCAACGATTTGGGCATCCATTTGCTTCCATGTCTTGATAGCCTTGTCATCGGTAGTGGGAGAAGATTCGGTAAGATAAGCATCAAACCCCAAGCCAGTGAGAGCAATATGAACAGCCTGAGACCATTGAAGAAAATTGGACCCATTCAACTTCCTAGTGGTGAGTTGAGGGAGAGCTTTGGACTCCATGGACAACAGATCGGAACCAAATGAGCGAAAAAGGGACGAGATGTGAAGTGAAACAAAGCCAAAAGAAGCCAAAAAACCAAGATCTGCACCACACATATCATGGTTCAAAGTCGCGGTATCGGTCGCGGTATCGGAGACCGTTGTGACGACTCAATGTAGCAGCGATATGGCCTGGTATTGGGCGATACGCTCCGATACACTAGATTTAAGGTTCAAAAAAATATGAAAAAATTATGAAAATTCTAAAATAATAAGAATAGCAAAATTTGCTTAATAGATTTCCAGAATACACAATGTACCAATTATAGAAGCACATCTTATTCAATTCAGACGCTGTCGATCTAATGTCTAATAATTGTACACATGGAACATCAGTGCCACATGGAGTATAGTTATTCTACAGCAAATAACTCTCATATTTTAGAGCAAAAATAAAAAATAAAACAAACACACACTAGGAAAAAAAAAATAGGGAGAAGAAGAAATTACTAGAAATTAGATAATATTTGTCCAACCTCATTTTTTAATTTTTTATATTGTCCAATCTTATTTTTTAAAGATAATATATACACTCAAAAAGTATAGTTATTCTACACTAAACAACTCTCCTATTTTAGAGCAAAAAAATAAAAAAAACACACACACACACACACACTAGGAAAAAAAAAATAGGGAGAAGAAGAAGAAATTACTAGAAATTAGATAATATTTGTCCAACCTCATTTATTTAATTTTTTATGTTGTCCAATCTAATTTTTTAAGATAATATATACACTCAAAAAGTATAGTTATTCTACACTAAATAACTTTCCTATTTTAGAGCAAAAAAATAAAAATAAAACAAACACACAAACTAGAAGGAAAAAAAAAAAAGGGAGAAGAAGAAAAAATTACTAGAAATTAATAACCTAATATTGGGTTATTCAGCCAAAACAAAAACCAAAAACAAAAAAAAATTACTAGATATTACTCCTACTATATATATATCTACTATGGCTGTGTTAAGCCAACACACAATCACACACACAAACACTCTACACACAATCAAACACACACACACACACAGAGATCGACACACACTCAATCACACACACGACACAGATCGCGACACACACACACACACAGCTCGCGACACACACACATGCACACACAGATCGATGACATACCTTCGGGAAGAAGATGAAGATCCGAACTCCGAAGATCAGATCTGAAGATGAAGATGATGATCTGAAGAAAGAGATATGAAGATGAAGATGCCCTTGGGAGTTTTGGGAGTTTCAGTCAGCAAAAGGTATGTGCTTCCAACATTTTTTTTGCTTTCTGTCACCTCAAAACCCACGTTTCGGACGATCCGTACCGATTTTTCCTTATCTCGTCCGTATCGGGCGAGTTAACTCGCGATAAATATTTTTTTTTACTCGACTGTAACTCGCCGAGTTGACTCGTATTGGCACTCACCGAAACGGCGAAACCGAGTTAACTCGGCCGATACGACTCGGTATCGACCGAGTTTTCGAACCATGACACGTATACACAGAGGGCTGGCAGAGATGTGTAAGAGGTCGCCGGAGTTATTGGAGGACTGCCCGAAGGTCGCGAAGGTCAGGGGAGACTCGCCGGAGGTGCTGGAGGGGAAGGCGAGGGTCGCCGGAGGTTCTGGAGGGGCTGGAGAGGTCGCCGGAGCTGCTAACAGGTGCTGGAGGGATCGCCAGAGATCGCCGGAGGAGCGGCGACGATGGACGGGGGTCGCCGGAGGCAGGCGACGTCAGGCGAGGCTCAGCGGAGGCTGGGTCAGGTGCTGAAGTGATGCGGCTAGGGTTTTCCCTTGTTGTGGCTTGCGGCTAGGGTTTGTGTGGTCCCTTTGAGGTTTGCGGCTTGTGATTGGATACAACAAACCAGACTCTCGAACAGACTCTCGAACACTCACAGAGGTTCAGCAATGGACAACTCTCGGCCCTAACTTTGGGTCGGCAATGAGATGAGCGAACTCAAATCGGCTGCTCTGATACCATGTAGATGTGTGTATACTCACAATATATTGAATTAATAGGACGAAGAATACAAGAGCCTATATATAGGCGTCTAACTCCTAAACAACTAAACTAACGAAGCGATGTGGGACAACCCAAGATACAATAATACACACTATTAACAGTATCCAATTCAGAAAGGAGCGGAAGTGCGAGGCAAGTGTGTCGATTGTTAAAAATTCTTAACCTGAGACAGAGTGGCAATATATAAATATTAAACATAGTTTGGTCTGCAAACTAGAATGTTACAACAATAGATGTAACCGACATTCATAAAAGAAGCCAATAGTTCAATGGTAAGGACTCGGAGCCTATATATGGTAGTAGTTGAATCTTGTAGTATTAGATTAGGGTTAGAAAGGTTAGAGAAGCAGGGAAGAGAGAGAAGAGAAGACGATAAAATAATAGGGCAGAAAATTAATCCTGCACCCAACAATCTCTGCATTTATATACGAGTACAAGGAAAAAGTACCATACTACCCTTAATTATTTTCTTAACACTCAACACTCCCCCTCAAGCTGGAGCATAAAAATCAAACATGCCCCAGCTTGGAAAACAAAAATGTAAAGGAAGCCCGAGGCTCAGGTTTAGTGAGAATATCACCAAGTTGATTGTCGGAACAATAACAATCTGTTTCTTGGCCAACAAATCCCGAATGAAGTGACAATCAACCTCTATATGTTTGGTACACTCGTGGAAAACAGGATTATTAGCAATAAAAAGAGCTGGTTGATTATCACAAAACATTTCCATGGCAGCAGAGACATTAACACATGGTTCAAGGTCGCGGTATCGGTCACGGTCGCTTCGGTCGCGGAGACGACTCAGTCGCAGCGCCGCGGACTGGTATCGGACGATACACAAAGATACTCTAGATTTAAGGTTTAAAAAATCTGAAAAATAATGGAAATTTATAAAATCATTTGAATAACAAAATTTGGCCAAATAGATTGTCACAATACACAATATACCAATTACAATGTCACATTATATCCAATACACACGCTGCGGATTGAGTATCTGATAACACAACATACATAATTAGGATTACCTTCATCAATAACTACCAAATGTGACAAATAAACCGAATGTGTATTTGTAATTTAAAATATAATTTAGCAAGAAATAATACGTGATTTATTTATAAATAATAAAGTTTTTTGTTTATCAATAATTATTTATTAATAATAAGTTTCGAATTTCAAATTTAATTTATTTTTTAAAATAATAAGTTATAATTATTAATTTAATAATTATATAATGTGGTAGTATATAATTATAATTAATAATTTATTAATTATATAATGTGGATGTGGTAGCATATAATTATAATTAATAATTTAATAATTATATAATGTGGCAGTATATAATTATAAATTGGTGTATTATAGTGTTGTCTAATATAATGTGGTAGTATTTTAGTATTTAATAAGTCACTTAAGTGTTAAGCATAATATATTATACTATAATATACAACCAAATACAAGTGTTAAGTCATTACCTAAGTCAAACACAACCACATATACACGTCGGAAGTCACACACTCACAACCAAATGAAAAAAATAATAATAATAATAACCAAACACAAAACAAACCCTAACCTTTCTCCTCTTCTTCACTGCGACCAAAAAATGGCATGAGAGAGACGAAGAGACCTCCAGCAGATCGAGCAGAGAAAGAGAGACACGAACTGGAGAAGCTCAAGAACTTGAAGTCGAGATCGCACAGAGAGACAGAAAGAGAGACGAACTGGACTGGAGAAGCTGAGAAGTCGAGGCTCGTTCAGATCTGGTCGCCGTAGATCTATGGGAGCGAGAGAGAGAGAGAGAGAGAGAAAATCGAATATTGAAGATGGTTCAACCACGATTTTGACCTCAGGTACAATTTTCCCTATTTTTTTCCCCTCAAATCTGTACCTCTGAGATTCAAGCTGTCGTCTCGTCCGAGATCTCGTGCAAGACGGACCCATCTCGTCCAATACATGGCGGTACGGCCGAGATGGTGTCCAATCCTACGTAGTTTTGATTAATTTTTGGCTCGGCTCTAGATCTCGTTACCCTGCGAAACCGAGTTGACTCGACCGAGACGATTTGGTTTCGTCTGGGACTTCGAACCGTGCATTGACACCAAGGTCTTGAAGTAGAGAACGAACCCATAGCATCCCAGAAGTAGGATGAGCAAGGTTCGAAGTCTCGGCCGATACCGAGTCGTCTCGATCGAGTCGGTTTCGAAGCCCAACAAAACGAGATACACAGATGATACAAATATTGTTCAAGAGACGAAGTATCGGTGGTGGTATCGGCTGTAACGCGTCGTATCGGCCGAGATGGTGCCGTAGCGTACGAGATCTCAGCCGAGATGGCGAGACCAATCTCTCACGACATATTTTTGAGTCTGAAAAAGAGGGCAAATGTTTCAAATCTTACCTTTTCTGCATTATATTCATAGATATGAAGTAGATAGGCCTTCGTGAGACTCCACGATCTGAGATCTCGATTTTCTCTCTCGCATAGATATGCTCGACGCAGATCTGCTTGTTATTCTCTCTCTCTATCTCTCTCTCTATCTCTCTCTCTCTCTCTCTCTCTCACTCTCTCTCTCTCGCATAGATCTGTGGAGGTTTTGCTCTCTCCATTTGTCTCTCTTCTGTATCGCACGCTTGAAGAAGGCTGAGAAAGGTATGGTTTTGTTTTGGGTTTGATATTTATTTGACTAACACTATGATAAAGTAGACACAACTAATACAATTAACACGACTATAATATAGTAGGCTTAAGTTATATTAGACTTTACCATTTTTTTTTTTTTGGATAAAGTATTAGACTTAACATTATAACACTTATATTAGACTTAACACCTATTTATAATACAAATATACTACATTATAGTATAATATAATATATTATGCTATACGACTATATCCCAACCGAAAAAAGTATAATGTGGTTTAAGTATAATATTATCTCCTCACATTAAGCTAGCAAAAAATATATATATATACCACATTGTATAATTATTAATAAACAAAAGACTTAATTTTACATCTTTTGGTAGTTATTGAACATTGTTTACACAATTATGTATATAGTGTTATCAGATACTCAATCCGCAGCGTGTGTATCAGATATTATGTGATATTGTAATTAGTACATTGTGTATTGTGACAATCTATTAGGCCAAATTTGTTATTCTAATTATTTTAGAATTTTTCATTCTTTTTCCAGATTTTTTTGAACCTTAAATCTAGCGTATCTTTGCGTATCGCCCGATACCAGTCCGTGGCGCCGCGACCGAGTCGTCTCCGCTACCTCAGCAACCGAGACCGATACTGCGACCTTGAACCATGAGTATGAGCCATGGTTCTATACACAGATTCGGCACTGGAACGCGCAACAACATTTTGCTATTTACTACGACATGTAACCAAATTTCCACCAACAAAGGTACAATAGCCAAAAGTGGACCGTCACTGACTAACTGCGCCGACATCATACGTAATGTCCGGACGGGTGATAGTAAGATAAATTAACTTCCCAACCATGCGTCAGTATCCGCCGACATTGGTAAACAGGGCACCTTGCTCACCATCAAGTTTAATAGTGGAATTCATGGGAGTATCAACCGACCGAGATTCGAGAACCCAAGAGACTTGTTTCAGATAAAAGGTCAAGCACATACTTCCGTTGGGACAGAGAGATACCCTGACGAGAACGAGCAACCTCAATCCCATGAAAGTAGCGAAGAGCACCAAGGTCTTTAGTATGAAAGTGCTGGCTAAGATGACGTTTCAAATCTGCAATACCAGTAATATCACTCCCACAAATAAGAATATCATCAACATACACAATCAAGATATTTGTACCCACAAAAGAGTGTCGAACAAAGTAGAAGTCATGTGGTGCTCTTTGATGACTTTCACTGTAACCTTCAGAGAGAATATTGTGCTCATTTGGCTGAGATTGTGGAAACTTTTTAGGGACACATTCTGGGCTCCATCACTTACAAGGTTCTTGATCGCGTGGGCTTTCTATGTGAGAAGTAGCAGTGACGTCAGGTGGACGTGGCTTGGTTGGCGACTCGTCTCCTCATCGTGAGGGAGAGACGTCATTGTCCTAGCCTTATGTAGAGCGTTCATTACTTTGAGAGTCGTCACAGGGACTATCTGGAGGAGGTAAGGATGGAAGCCCATAAATTTGGCGACCTGTCATCCGAACAACTTCGCCTGCATCTTGTCAACGATGCGGATTCTCGAGCCTTTGATGAAGCTTGCTCCGAATTTACCAAAGCGTCAATGCATCTGAATGAAAAAATTAGGGAAGCTGATGCTTATCTTTTTAGTTTAGGGGCCGATATTCGGGCAATTGAAGATCAAGTGTCTATGGTTGGTGTAACTCATAACTGGTCAACTAGCACGGATCTTCTGGGCGCTTAAATCCTTGGGGCCGGTTGGGCCGACTTTTGGAATCTTCGGACTCCTCTTTTTATTACTTTTTTTTTGTTTGGTAGTTGGTGGTGGTTGGAGAAGATGGTGTGTCTGGTTGAACACCAGTGCGTCTGGTCGAGCACCTCTGTATGGGCAGTTCGCCACACTTTTGTAATAAACAAATATGTAAATGAAGCAGACTTATCTTTTGTTCGTGCTGTGTTCATTGTGCACGTATTTGTGTTTTATTTCTTTGCTTTGGACAAACATATGGTGTGTGGAAACAGGCTTATTCCGAGCGTTTGTCTGTTTCTGTGAGTGGTAATGAACAATTGAAATGAAAGGGAAAAGACTTACCCTTAAGTACACAATAAAAGAAAAGGTGCAAAGTGCACGCTTATATTCATAAATTGTTGCTTTTGTAGCGAATATCTTAAGGAAACATAAATTGTGCTATCCATAGAGAGAGAGAGAAGTTGTCAGCCTAAGAATAGAAAGACTTCACCTATTTGAGGTTCAGAGTCCCTTGGTCGCTACCATCGATGGACCAATTTGCAATAACCACTATCATGGATTTCTTTAACAAGATAGGGACCTTCCCATTTAGGAGTGAGCTTAGGGGCGGACATGCTTCGCATTACGTGTGCTGCTGCTTTTGAAACCAAATCCCCTTCCTTGATTTGTCTGGGTCAAACCAAAGCATCATAAGCACGCTCTATTCACGTTTGGTACACTTTCAAGGCTCCTTTGGCTTTGTCCCATTTCTCTTCTAGGCTTTCCAACTCTGTATATCTCGTATCCAAGTCGACCTCGCTTTGAAGTACAATTCTGGCTGACGGGACCACAATCTCAGCAGGGACAACTGCTTCAGTACCATAGACTAGAGAAAAGGCATGGCTTGAGTAGGGTGCCACTTAGATGTTCGATAGGCCCATAAGACCAATGGCAATTGGTCCGACCAATTCTTAGGGAAATCAGTCATAGTCTTGTTTAGAATTTGGGAGAGGGTCTTGTTGCTTACCTCGGCTTGCCTATTTCCCTTAAGATAGTAAACTTTAGACTTGTGCTGTGAGATGCCATACTTGAAATATAAGCTCGTAACGGGCTTCGAAGTGAAGGGTTTGCCATTATCAGATAGTATCGCCTTGGGGGTGCCAAATCTGCAAATTATGTACTGCTTTACAAAATTCGCAATGCTTTCCCCAGTTGCTTTTCTTAGTGATATGGCCTCTACCCATTTTGTGAACAACTCCGCAGCCGCTAGTATCCAAATATTTCCTCGTGATGGTGCTATGGCGCCCATAAGATCCATTGACCAAGTATGGAACGGTCAGGGATTCGTTAGGCATTTTAGCCCTACGGCTAGAGCGTGTATACTATTGGCATGTATTTGGCAGGCTTTGCACTTCTTCGTGAAGTCCAATGCATCTTTCTCCATTGTAGGCCAATAGTACCCCAAATGTAAAGAGTTGTTGGTACAGCTTATTTCCTCCTTGATGTTCAAATTGGTGGACTTGTTGCAAGGCATCGTACACCTCTTGGCCTACGAGACATTTCAAAGCCTTTCCGTTGAAACCTTTCTGAAATAGGGTTTTCTCATTCACGAAGAACTGCGATGCCTTTTTCTTGACGGAGGATGCGTCAATGTTTTCGACCGATAGGATTCCTTCTATGAGGAAATCAATGTCTAGTTTGCGCCAGTCATTTCCAGTTTCCACGAAGTTGCATTCATTTCAGGCAGGGAACTCTTGGCATGAGGCGCAGCTTTGTTGGAGTTCATTCGCTTGGTCATTTCCAACCAATAGAATCCCCTTCTTTGTATGATCCTATACAAGCTGATATCTGAATTGCCACACGTTAGCTTGTGGATCGTCTCGAGGCGAAGTGCAGCTTCCCCTTTATCCATGCATTTAGCGACCCACCCCCTAGGGGTTCTGAAATAGAGTTCGCCTTGGTAAATCAAAAAACTTTTTAAGTGTGGCAAAAGGGTGGATCCTTGACTTTGTAGTTGGCGTCGAATTGGGATCCTCCAGTCGCTCAGCTTGTCCTCTTTGTGTGAAACGAGCTCTGTGATTGTGCAAGTGAGTGTCCTTTTGAATTTTTCGATCGTAACGGAGTCACCTTCAATGTCCAGCTTGAATGGCAAAGTTGTGAGGGCATCCGGGTGCCTATTGCTAGACCTTGGTGCGTCCTTGATATGGACATTTCCAAATTTATCCAGGTATTGCTGTAGTATAGTACGATAAGCTGCGAAGGCAGGTTCTTTGATGGCATAATCTCCATCAATCTATTTAACCACAAGATTGGAGTCTCCCGCGATCTCTATCGTTCCAACTCCAATCTTTTCTACAGCCAAGAGTCCCAAGATGAGTGCCTCGTACTCTAACTCATTGTTCGAATATAGGAAATACAACTTGAAAGATAGGTTCATCGCTTCTTTGTTAGGTGAGGTAAGCACGATCCCAGTTCGAAACCACTCCCCCCCCCCCCCCCCCCCCCCCCCCCCCCTCTTTAGAAGTGGATGAACCGTCGAAACAAAGTACCCACGTGCCTTGTGCTGCGACTGCAGTAGATGCATTGAAGTCATCACCTGGAAGTTCTTCGATGATAGGCTCGGGCTCGCCGCTAGGGAATTAGGCTAGCAGATCTGCCAAAGCCTGACTTTTGATTGCTGTCGGCGGCGAGCATGCATTGTCAAATTCAACCAGAGTAAAAAGCCATCAAGCTATTTTACCTGACAAGGCTGGCTTGCCCAAGAAATGTTTGATGGGGTCACATTTGGTTATGACCTTTAGCTGGAATGCCAAGAGATAGTGACGAAATTTCTGCATGGCGAATATGAGAGCCAGACAATGTCTCTCCATCGCTGAATACCTTACCTATGGGCCTGGGAGAATACGGATAATGTAGTAGATAGGCTTTTCTTGTGCGAGTAATGCTCCGATTGACTTTGTTGTAGAGATAAGATATAGGAGCAACAGTTGGCCTTTTGTCGGGATAGTCATGGTTCTCAGGGAGGTCAGCACCCTTTTGATTGCTTCGAAAGCCAAATCGTGCTGCGACTCCCAAGCGAATGTTGTATTGCTCATTAACAGAGTTGAGAATGATCGAGTTCCGCAAGGCGGGGATGAATCTTCATAGGTAAGATATCTTTCCTAGCAGACTTTTGAGTTACTTTGTGGTCGTTGGTCGTGGCATTCCCAGATGGCGGTGATTTTTGCCGGATCGATACCATGGCGATGGACAATGCATCCAAGAAACTTCACCGACGATACCCCAAACGCGCATTTTCAGCGGATTCATCTTTAAGTTAAACTTCTTGCATCTATCAAAGACTGTCTACAGATCTCTGAAGTGATCATCTTCACGCTTTGATTTGGCCACGAGGTCATCAATATAGAATTCCATTATTGAATGCAGGAAGTCGTGGAATATAGCCATCATGGCCCTTTGGTACGGTGCTCCTGCGTTCTTGAGTCTGAATGGCATAACCGTGTAGAAGAAGTTGCCCAGCGGCGTTCTGAAAGCCGTCTTCATTGCGTCATCAGTGTCCAACTTGATCTGATTATATCTCCACTGAAACCATCCATAAAGGAGATCTGTTGTTTCGTCGTCGCGTCGATTAAGGTTCCCACGTTAGGGAGTGGAAAATCAACTTTTGGGCATGCTTTGTTATGATCTTGAAAATCGATGCAGACGCGTATCTGACCAATCTTCTTCTTCACTGGCACGATGTTGGCCAGCCATGTCAGATGGTGTATGGGTTTAATGAAACCCGCTTTCAATAACTTTGTGATTTCCTCCTTTATTTGCATTTCCAGTTCCGGGCGAAAGACTCGCACTGATTGCTTCACTTGGATTGTTGCGGCCGAGACATTAAGTTTATGAGCTATGATATTAACGTCCAACCCTGGCATTTCAACGTAGGTCCACGCTAAGACATCCAAATTAGTTTTAAGCAAATTGATGAGTTCAGCCCGCCTTTCTTTGCTTAATCGCATGAAATGAAAAACATTTTAGCTGACTGTCCTTCCGTATCCGCTAGATTTATCTGTTCCATCTTTTGTTGTTTATTCCTTGGTCTATCTTGCAAACATTTCGGCGCCACCTTTAGCTCTTCCTCGTGATGGCTCAAGGCAGCGTCGATCGTGTTGTAATTATGTACCCTTCTAATTGTGAAGGAGTCCCCGGAGACCGCCATAATTGACAGACGATTTTTCCGTCTGGGAGACGAACGCGATAGCATTCTGGTTCCTTGCTAACTTTTTTCTTGCCTTTCCCTTTTCTGGGAATCGTTTCAAAATTGTTCTGTCTTGCTTGTTCCCACCTCGGGATTGGGCGAGTACATACGAAGGATCTTGACCCCTAAGCTTACCATAGAAGCGACAATACGGACAATCTTGTTGTTAACAATACCCTTCGCGCATTGATGGTATGTGGAAAGGATGAGGGAGAATTTGTGCATCCAGTTTCTTCCCAATAAAGCATGGCATGCCGTATCCGCGTCGATCACATGAAATCTGGTATGACATCGAATAGGTCCCATAGTGAGATTTATGGTAATGTGTCCCAGGCTTCACTGAGAAGCTTATCCAAATCCGTTGATGACGATCGATGGTAAGCTTAGGTCTTGCTCGAAGTATCCAGCGGCGGAAAGTGGACGTCCAGCAACATCAGGTTAAGAAAAGCTTCGCAATCCAGGAACCCACGTTGGAATTCAATGCCATTAATTTCTACTGGTACATACAGCGGCCTGTTGTGCGCAAAGGGCACTTGCCTATCCTCTCTTGAAAAAGTAATTTTTGATGCAGCTTCACGGAGCATCCGTTGCATGGATCCTCCTGCCCTTATGTACTCTTCCACCTGTATCTCCGTGGTACCTATCATTGCCCTGGTCGCTACGAACCTAGCCTCTGGAGATAGGCCAAGCTAATCAAAGAATCGTTGGAACTTGACGGTCTTTATCAGCGTATTATTCTGCCTGACAATGAGTTCTTCACTGTCGAACTCGGGTTCCGCGCTTCATACATAGCGATTCCTCAATCTCGTCATAATAGGACGACATAGCGACTCGAGTTTTTCCGTGGTGGGGGAGCGGATCCATTTCGATACTTTGAGCGCTGGGTATCTCCAACTCATTGCTCAGGATTTTCTTGTGAAACAGGCTCCGCAAATACCAGAAATCATCATTGGCCAATTCTTCGCGGCTTAATGGATTGTCCACTCCCGGTATCTCAATAACCTTCTCCGCAACCCATCGTTTGAAGATGGCTCTTACTTCCTACAGCCCACACGGGAACTCGGGCGATGGGTCCATTTTGCTTCTACAAATTTCCGGCTTTCTCCATCAAGGCCGAGAAAGTCCTGATACCTGAGTTGACAAGGTAGATTTTGAAGCAGTGATACACGCCATCTACATAAATTCTAATGAGCTCCGTAGAATTATCATCGTGGCAGTCAATGGATCCCTCTCGGAATCGCTTGACATATACGAGGATGTCTTCGTCGCGTCCTTGGATAATCTTAGTAAGAGAAAAGCGGGTCACGCTTTCTTCCATTTGAAAGAACCTCTCGTGAAAGCGTTGGACCATCGTCTCCCAGGTGGTGATGGTCCCGAGGGGATGTTGATGTACCATGTATATGCTTTGTCGGTTAGAGATTTGGAAAACTCCTTCAAACGTAAGCCATGGTCCCCTCTGTAGTTAGTCAGGGTTTCTACAAACCTTGCTACGTGTTTGTAAGAGTTTCCTTGTTTTCCGTTAAATAGACGAAAAACTAGGGGAACATAACCGATGGGGTACGGCATAGCATCGATTTCCGTTGAGTATGGAGGACGAAAATCGCAGTAGATGGAGCCCATGAAACGCGTTCGTTCCAGCTGGAGCAAAGTCTGCACCTCCTTTTGGATTTGTAGGGAGATATCGACAGGTGTTGAGCTTTAAGTCAGATGCGTTTGTGGCGGGGTGTGAGTGGAGTCAAGAGTGGACCCCACAGTAGTTGCTTGTGGTACCTGATCCTGGCTTCCACTATGGATCTCGACAGGTGGAGATTGTCTCGCTTCTGGTGGCAAGATGTCCCTGGTCGTGGGGGTCTCCCTGGTATGTGGTGCTTCATGCTGTTGCAGAGTTCCCAACGACTCCAGAATAAGCCGTTGAGTCTGCTGCATGTCTTGTTGAGTTTGTTGCAAAGCCGCTTGAATCGTCTCGAACATCTTTACCAGAGTGTCTAGAACAGGGTTTCTCTCTGGTATTTCCTCATAATCGACGTTGTCATTGTTTTCGCCCAGGACCCTTCCGCTTTTCAAGACAGTTACCATTGTTTCAAAGATGCTACTCCCCAGCGGAGTCGCCAAAATGTAGGTAGTGATTTCTGAGTGGTGGAGTAAGGTAAGATAGAAGAGTTCGTAAGAGAGTAGTAATCTAAGAATCAATGGTGCAGAGGAAGTCTCGAAGGAAAGCGGAAGAGAGGTAAAGAGAGACAAACTAAAGGACAGTGAGTGGGGGAGTATTCAGAGAGAAACCCATGCAATTAATGGTCGAGCAACTATGTGTGAAGGAATATACACAATGAGCTCATAAATGCACAAATCCCAAGTGGAATGTCTAAAATTCTCTCAGAATGTCCAGAGTCTCTTATGTCGCAACTGAGGGTATTGTTCCTATTTATAGTAATTGGGACACGTGCCAAGGCATGAGCACTACTGAGTGGCTCATTCCTGTTGAAGTGTACCCAAATGTCACGTGTCGTCCGG
Organism: Hydrangea macrophylla; assembly: GCA_033977485.1. Classification (NCBI taxonomy): domain Eukaryota; kingdom Viridiplantae; phylum Streptophyta; class Magnoliopsida; order Cornales; family Hydrangeaceae; genus Hydrangea; species Hydrangea macrophylla. The sequence continues at coordinate 48,869,851 of CM066984.1, read as the reverse complement.
AGACAACACAAGGAATGTCCTCGGGGTATACTTGAGAGTTATTTCAGATAGTCTCACTGACCTTGAGAAAGACTTAGGAACTGTATAGAAGAAGAGACCGTCGCGACCTTCCTAAGTGAGCTCTGCTCTTAAGCCAACCAAGCCACATAACCTAAGAGTTCCCGATAGAACAAAGACTGACTTTACCGTACCATGGTCTAGAATGACCATATCGTGGTACAGTGGTGTTGCACCAAGATCTGCCCCTAATCGAGGTCTATCTGAGCTGAGTATTACCAAAGGTAGTCTAAATGAGCCCAGATGAAGTAATGTAGGCCCTGCGTCGTGGGATACATGGGGCGCCCCGATATATGGCTATTGTTTCATCCTTATCCGTCAGGAACTTGTAAGGTGTCTTCATGTGATAGGATGACACGTGTCAATCATGGTAGGTTTGGCGGATAATAGTACCCACACATATCATCCCTAATTAATTGGATTAATTGAATTACAATCAAATCTGGGATTATTTCCCTATGCCGCAGGTTTGACCAAAACCTAAGAAGCACCAATACAAAATTGGCAACACAGACATGAGACGAAACGGCGATACGACAAAATAACAAAAAAAATAACAATATTCTTGAAGTAACTAAGAACTGAGATGTTAAATAAATTACCTCCAAACAACAATAGAACATGAAAATATCATAACAATGCCACCAACTCTACCATTTAAGCATTATTAGCAAATATAATGATAACATCCAAACACATATTTGGTGTGTCCGACACGTGTCGGTGTCTGAGGTGTGTCAAACACAAATACGACACTTCATTTGAAGTGTCAGTGCTTCCTAGGCCAGAACATGGACTCGCGTTCTCAAAGTCTACCCTTGACAGATTTCCTAGTCCAAGGACCGCCCCCGCCCCTAGAGTGAATTAAGGCACTTGGACTCCAATCCCTTTCCATCCACAAATCATTCAACTTTTCTCCCAACCTTTTAATGCTCTAAGGTACAACCTCCATAGCGTTGGCCTACTGTAAAATCATTTGTACGTTGCATTATTTCACAACTATAGGGATATCCCCGATAACAAATCAGAGTGCGAGCCTCTGTGCAACCTAAGGTTGCTCCATTTGACCTAGAGGTCACGGCTTCGAAAGGGCCTAATGGGGATAAGACTGTGTATGTCTAGCTAGCCTATCCCTGTACCCCACTGTAGCAAGAGACTTATGCCCTGGGTTTGCCTTAGAGATATCTCACATCATGAAGTATTTTTGCACAGTAATAGAGAATAAGTGTATGGGCACTTCCACATACGGCACATTTAAACCCAGGTCTACCAAACATGGCGAGGGAGGTTCAACTAGCATTCCAAAATCAAAGCGACCCAAGCCAGAATCTGCCATTTTGAAGCCTGCCTCATTTACACCTTCACACAAATGTTTTAAATGTGTATAGTTTTATGAGCCTCAATATACGTACTAACTGAGCACTGATTTTTATACTCCAGATCTAAGGTCTGGTTGAACTAAAGCAGTACACATGGAACCTCAATGGTCAACATGCTCCTTTTAACCGAGGGAAAAAATGGCCAACATGCTAAATTCTCTCCTCCTACTAATTTCATCAAGGTTCTCACATTCAATATGCTTCTAACGATTCAACTTGAAGCACCCAAAAGCTGAAAGTACACTAGATATACTGTATGAGATTGAAGAAGTTATCTGATAAGATAACCCAAGAATAAGTTGTGAAGGGGTGACCGGGCGAGCATGGTTCAAGGTCGCGGTATCGGTCGCGGTCGCGGAGACGACTCGGTCGCGGCGCCGCGGACTGGTATCGGGCGATACGCAAAGATACGCTAGATTTAAGGTTCAAAAAAATCTGGAAAAATAATGAAAAATTCTAAAATCATTTGAATAACGAATTTGGCCTAATAGATTGTCACAATACACAATATACCAATTACAATGTCACATAATATCCAATACACACGCTGCGGATTGAGTATTTGATAACACTACATACATAATTAGGATCACCTTCATCAATAACTACCAAATCAATGCCACATGGAGTGTCGTGGGGGCTGAAAATCATCATAGTCGTTATTCTCCTAATTATTGAATGCATTCGGTGGATATGGAAATTGAAGGCCCCCAAACAATATAGAAGCATAATCTAAAGGTGCATGTTGAGATGACTGGCTTGATGATCCATAATATGGGTTCTGTGGAAGAATTGACAGGTTGATGATAGTATCCAGCTCCTCGATACTCAACGATGCTATTCGATGATCCATTATGATGGCGGCCCAAATCATAGCCACTATAGCCTCCTCCACCGCCTGTGCCAGTGCTAGCTTATGTCTCTCGGTACCTCCTACGAGCACGATCATAATACCCACCACTACTTGTACTAGTAGATCTTTCAAGTTGTCGTACGGGTGGTAGGTGACCCATACCATCAGTGGTACTACTTGAACATCCAAGATCACCCTGAGAACCATATCCATATCCTGTAATGGCATGATGGGGTTGCCCGTATCCTCCACAATCCTTAAATCCTATCCCCATATTACGTAACTGATCATCAATACCTATACTAGCATTGTGTCCACTAGAATAATCGTCACTACTAGAAAACTCACACACTCTAGCCAAATGTTGACGCTGTGCATCTATTCCTGACCTATTTCCATGGTCAGTGTCTTGTGCGGCATTATAGTAATCATCTCCTTATGCCCATGACATGCCAGCAGGAAAGTTAGAATGACCACCCCCACCACCATCTCCATCACCGCCGCCATAATCGCCACCACCTCCCCTTTCAGTGTCATCATCACCATCATCATCATCATCACTACTAGAACTGGAACTAGGAAAAATTGATTTACTACTTTGTGCAACACCCTTCCCTTTTTTGTTGATTAATGATTGCTTCGACCTTGAAGGAATAGGAGTATCGTCTTCCTCTTGTTCTTCATCTCTTACTCTTTGACCTTCGTCATTGTTTTGAAGAGCTGCGTTCAACCACGTATCATCATCTCCAAGATCAGATGGTTCAGTCTCCCTAATCCAATCAGATAATATGTCATCATCTTCAAAAATATGATTAAGATCAATTGGATTATAATAATCCTCATCATTTGACAAGTACATCATATTTTTGACTCGCAATCGCAAATTGTAGTGCACAAAAACTAGTTTATGCAACTTCTGCATTGCCAAGCGATTGTGTAGTTTGGTGTGAATTATTGACCACGTGCTCCAATTTCTCTCACAACCCGAAGAAGAGCACGTTTGGCTGAGGACTTTAATTGCAATTCGCCTAAGATGTGGAGCTTCCTCGCCATGGTTATACCACCATTCAGCTGCAAGAAAGCATAATCATAAACTTATATACTTTTTTAATATACATTACATAAGGTAATGCTTCCTGAAATAAACAAGAACCTGGGAGATCTATTGTCCTTGCTTTCTTTGTTAGAGGTTGTCCAAACTCTCCTCTTGCATCCACATAAATTTTTATCTACAATTGAAAAAATGATTTATTTTTTTTATGAGTTGTTTTTATATTACCAATAGTCTCATTCCAAAAATTACATACCTCACTCATAGCTTTTGCTTGGTTTGTTATGTCTGGCTCTAACCTCTTAATTACTTCTTTCAAGCCATATCGCACCTCCGGACGATCAGAAAAATTTTGGGAATACCGAAATGCAGGGTTTAAAAAATATGCTGTTTGTAGGTCAGAAAGACAATAATTTATTAGTTTTTTAAGTATTAATTCACACAGCTATTAAAACATCATTTGAATCACACAACGTACCTGCTGCATGAAGGTGCCTATGTAATTGACTCTCCCATCGGTAGTTAATGACATCCCAATACTTCTGAAAATCTTTGATTGACGCCTTTAGTGCTAGCTTAGCTCTATCTACTGCCTCGTAGATAATCGACATTGTAGGCTTCTTGTCTTGATCAACTATTTTTAGAACCCTAACAAGCGGTTCCATTATTTATTTAACAACTGTTGCCTTCTTCCAAAACCGATTCGTCAAAATTAGATCAGATACTTGAGATGCAATATTTCTTCTCCTTTTTTCACGATTGAAGTCACTCCATTCATTAGATGTGCACATCTTCTTCAAATCAACTTGATAGCGTAGAAGGCTTTCTATTGCAATGAATTCAGTTGCAAATCTAGTGATCCCCGGCCTCAGCAAGTCTCTACCGTTGGTATATGTCCTCATAAGATTCACCACTTTTAGACTGTTATAAATAAAACTTGTTATTTTCTTTGCTTGGTCAAGTGTATGCTTCACAGACGACATCTTACCAATATCTTCTAGCATTAAATCAATACAATGCGCGGCACATGGAGTCCAAAACAAATGCTTCCTCTTCTCCATCAACAATTGTCCAGCCGCTTTAAAGCTTGGCTCATTATCTGTAACAACTTGCACAACGTTGGACTCACCAACCTCTTCCACAACTTTGTCCACAAGTGAAAAAATGTAGGATGCAATCTTCGACTTGTTTGTAGTATCAATCGATGTATGGTACAACATATTTCTATCACAATAAACCATAAAGTTGATGATAGGATTGTTAGTTTTTGAACTCCACCCATCACACATGATCGTGCATCCATAGTCAGGCCATTTTTGTTTCAATGACATAATGTATGTTTCTAGCTCTTTTACCTCTTCCTCCAAGTATATGTTGGCAATTTGATAACCAAAAGGTCCCTTAATACCAGGTCCAGAATCAGCAATGATATCAATCATCGACTAGTAGTATGGCCCACTATCAGCTGCATTGAATGAAATCCCATTGTAATAGAAAAACTTGGAAATAGCTTTCCCTACTTTCTTCACATTTTCGGTATTAAACATGTCCTTCACCCTTTTTTGAAATCCAGACTTTGGCCTAAACATATAAGGGTCAGTACCTGATTTGGGCATCTCAACGTTTTCTCTCACTCTGAAATTCCTTCGAGGTGGTGGTGCACGTTTTGATCCAGAAGCTATCTGAGATCCAGTGGCAAACTGGGAGATTTTAGTCTGTTGTACTCCTTCGAAAACAGAGTGCCTACGCCTATCATCGTCCATGTACGCCATATTCCTACTCTCTTTTACTGCTTGTTTGAAATGCTGTCTTTCAAGCCGGGACATTCCTCCAATGTCCTCCTCGTCCTCGTTATCATAATCATCACCTTCATCAATATTCTTCTCTTCGTCGTACAAGGTATCCTCTCGGAGACTGGCAATAAGTTTTTCCCTTTTTCTTTTCTGAAGTTCCCTTGCACTAGCAGTTTCAGCAAGATGTTGTTTTAAGTGTTTTGATACTTCCTCTGGGGCTTTAGGACACGGATTCACCTCTCCCGATACTCTACCCACGTGTTGCTTCAATCTCGTGATACCGCCATGCACAATCTTTCCACAATAATTACGCATGGTTATCCGTTTACTCCCTCCAACCGGTTTTCCATGATCCTAACCGATATCTTGTTTTGGAGGCATTCTAACAAATGTTAATAAACACCGACTTAGTTTTGAATAAACAGTAAACTGATTTTCAAATGTGACAAATAAACCGAATGTGTATTTGTAATTTAAAATATAATTTAGCAAGAAATAATAAGTGATTTATTTATTAATAATTAAGTTTTTTGCTTATTAATAATTATTTTTTAATAATAAGTTTCTAATTTCAAATTTAATTTATTTTTTAAAATAATAAGTTATAATTATTAATTTAATACATAATGTGGTAGTATCCTCCATAATTATAATTAATAATTTAATAACTATATAATGTGGTAGTATATAATTATAAATTGGTGTATTATAATGTTGTGTAATATAATGTGATAGTATTTAATAAGTCACTCAAGTGTTAAGCATAATATATTATAATTATAATATAATATACAACCAAACAAGTGTTACTAATGGTTAAGCATTACTTAACCACAAATACAGGCACACACTCACACAACCAAATGAAAAAAAAAAAACCAAACACATATCAAGCCCTAACCTTTCTCCTCTTCTTCACGCTGCGACCAAGAAAAATGGCCAGAGAGAGACGGCGACACCTCCAGCAGATCACGAGCAGAGAGAGGGAGAACTCCAGTCTCCAGCATATCGCGAGCAGAGAGAGGGAGAACTCCTGGTCTCGAACAGAGAGAGAGGGAGACGAACCAGAGAGAGGGAGAAAGGAGAATCGGAGATCGAACCAGGAGATCCCAGATCGAGATCGAACAGAGAGAGAGGGAGACGAACCAGAGAACTAGCAGATCTGCTTTTTTTTTTTTTTCTATGCGAGCAAGATGGAAGAGAATCGAACATGATCGTGTGGACTGTCCTCACTCCTCAGGTACGCTTTGGCCTTTTGTTCCCCTCAAATCTGTACGTTTGATCTTCATCTCGTCGTCTCGTCCGAGATCTCGTGAGAGACGGCACCATCTCGTCCGATACCTGGCGGTACGGCCGAGATGGTAACCGATTCGACGTCGTTTTCATTATTACTTGACTCGTCTCTAGATCTCGTTTCATTACCCAGCGAAACCGAGTTGACTCGGCCGAGATGACTCGGTTTCGGCCGAGACCTTGAACCATGCGGGCGAGAGATAGAACCAGCATAGTTAAGTTCGTAATATTTAAGACAAGCAAGTGCAGGGAAAGAAAATAAACTTCTAGAATAAATTTACAACTGACAATGAAAAAAGTTATCACATCAATTTGACAAATTTGTGCCCCAAATTGTCTAGGAAAATTTGAAAATAGAAAATAAAATATAATACAGAGTGAAAATATGCAATTTTTCTAGGGGTGTGCTAAGGGTAGGGGTCATATTGGTTTAATTGCATTAAGGGTAACAAATAGCTTCTGCCATCTTTGGAAAGCCAGAAGCTTATTACGGACCTTTCGCTGCAGTTCACAAAAAGCAGTTAAGCATTCAATCTAATATCAACGGGATGGGAAAAGGAAAATGGAGCACGCAATGAGAAAGACTGAACAAACCAGTATCACATGGTCTTGCAAGGTTACTTATAGTTGCATGCAAGTAGTAAGCCCATTGAAACATAGGCTGACTTGGAATATAGTTGCAAATTCTCGTATAATTAATGATAAATTGGATTTCAAAATATCCTAACAACAAATAAAATGAAATGCAATCATAAGCTTCGATAGATTGAAATGGAACCTGTGGAATTGAGTACTTCCATGTGTTTAAAGCTGTCAGTCCGATTGTACCCGAGCTTCCGCCGTGATACGCATTCCTCAACCCAACCATACCCAGATTACCACTGTATAGTCGAGCCATCAGCATTGCTAATTCATTGGCTTCTGTCCCAGAATTTACAAAATACACAACCTGCAATTTCAACGAGTGAATGTAGTAGGTTCATATAGATACAGCAGCTTATTTGGTCTACCCTCGTAAATTAATAACTTTCGAAAGCATTCTATTTCTATAGTGAGTGGGAGAGTGAGAGGAGATAAAATAGAATGATGATAAAAATTACAACAGTAATGATGAAAATTACAATAGTAATGATGATGATGTTGATGATGTTACAAATAATAATAATAATAATAATAATAATAATAATAATAATAATAATAATAATAATTCAATATTAATAGCAGTATGAAAAAGATGAAGAAAAACACAAAGTAGAGCAACGCAAAGTAATAGAAATGCAGAGCAACTGAAAGTAATAATAGGATTACTTGTCGTCCACAATATTAAAGACTAAAGAATCTAAAAGTTGTGGAGTATATGACTAAAGAATATCAGCATCCACCAATCAAATATGAAACCTACTTCCATTATAATCGTACTTAATCCACATGCTCTAAACTAAAAACCCTACAATATCCACTGATTGTAAGTACCAAAAAGAAAGGGAACAAAAAAAAAAAAAAGAAAGAAAGAAAGAAAGACTGCAGGAAATATACCTTTAGATCCCCAGGCATCTTAGATGCTAATGCCTCTGCAAAATCTGCTATTGCATGATGTAGATAAATGGTTGTCGCATGCTGAAGAAGCTTGCTTTGCTCAATGATAGCATCCAATATTTCTGGATGGCAATGACCGCATGAGACTGTAACTATTCCAGCAAAAGCATCAAGATAGCGTTTCCCTCTCTCATCAAACAAATATTGCATCTTTCCTTCAACGATATTGAGCTGTGTATATAGCGAAAACTTAAGAAACAGAAGCTGGTTTAAAAGAACAAATGTTGCAGCATCAGTTGGGTGAAAATGACTTCACCCCTTCTATATATTGATTTTAACTCTTTTATTATTGTAGGTTTAACAGGCACAATTGCAATAAAATGTCAGCTGATTCATACAGGGTGTGAAGGGTTTATATATATATATATATCAAAAATGATAGGGATACACACTAAACGACACACTAAACGACCCATTCGCTTTAAATGCATGTACTCTGTGCTGTGTAAGTGATGCACAGAAAAGTGTGAAAAATTCAAACAGCACAAGGTACATGTATTTAAAGCACAGTGTGTTATTTGGTGTGTCATTTGATGTGTGTCCATATCATTGTTGATATATATATATATATAATCATAATCTGATCGGTATAAACCCACCCTCGAGTATATAGTTATAGATACAATACAGTGGGTTTTGGAGTGTTAGGACCATTAGAGTGTCATTTGATGTGTGTCCCTATCATTGTTGATATATATATATATAATCATAATCTGATCGGTATAAACCCACCCTCGAGTATATAGTTATAGATACAATACAGTGGGTTTTGGAGTGTTAGGACCCACTGTATATATATATAACTATATACTCGAGGGTGGGTTTATACCGATCAGATTATGATTATATATATATATATTCATACAGGTTAATCCAAATCTGGATTTAACAGGATGTCCTAACTTCCGTATGTAATGAGAAAATCCTCACTAACACTTCGTTTGGATTGAGAGAAATGGAGAGAAGAGAAGAGAAAGAGTACAACTTTCTCTCCAATTATCTCGTTTGGTAATTTAAGTGGGGAGAGAAAGAGAAGAGAAATGGAGAGAAAGCGGGGAGAAAGTGGAGAGAAAAGAGCCTGTTAAATTAGACAAAACTCTCACATATAAAATTAATTTTAAAAAAACGATAATTGAGGCCCAGAAAACTGCAAGTAAACGAAAATTTGTGAAATCCAGAATATCTGATATACGAGAGAGAGAGAGAGATACAGGGTTCTGATAATAGTGGAAGAGTGAGGGGCCGAGAAATTTCTTTCGCTTCTGAAGGACTTGGTCGGCCAGGGGTCCATTGTATGCCTTGGGCTCGATATCGAAGGGAGGCAGTTGAGGCGGAGCAGAAGAATCCGACGAAAAGTTGAGACTATACAAATTCTTCGATTTAGCAGCTTCAAGGCTTCGTTTCACAACACTAACACTCCTCTGTATACCCATGGTCGATCACTACTCACACTCCTCTCCTCTCTGTAAACTCCTCCGTGATCTAACTTCTCTGTACGTAATACTTGCAGATTTACAAATTTCCAAATGTATACACATTGTTGGAAGATATGCACAGATTTGGTAGAAAAATTTAAAGATTGAGCGCAACCATAGTAATATGAAGGGGTGACTTTTGGGCTCCTTTGTTTACCGAATTATTGGGGGCGAATTAGACTATTTTACTTCAATACGGATTTATACTGTATTTGATTGGGCACTGACATAAGGTATTGTTTAGCATGGTTAAAATTAGTGGCTCTAAGGAGGATAAACTTACACCTAATGGGGTGGTATAAGAAACGCGCGGATTGTGCATTAGTGAGATTGTGGAATAAAAAAATCATACTACTCCTGACATATATATACCCAATCTATTTTACAATCCTTCAGAATTTCATTTGTCCTCAAACAGACCGAGAGAGAGGCGATAAGGGCAATAGAACTCAGAGACGAAATGATGAGAATGTTTTGAAACAGTAAGATGTGTTGAAATCTAGAAGCTTGTCAAATGTTTTGAAAGCAAGTAGCTCATAATGGGATTATAGAATGATACATTGATAAGCAGATATGAGACTGTGTTACTTGTATTTTATTATGCGGGATAACTCGTTAATTGAATACAGGGGATAAAAGCTTTTGAAGATAAATTCGATATTCGAGTATCACCAATTAGCAATTGAAGCTAAGATGCTGAGATAATCTTCAGATGAGAATTGTAAAACATATTGGGGATGTATGGTTTAACAGAGAATAAAAGCATAAATATCGAAGAGTCGTGGGGTTATTCTCACTAATGTTAATGACCAAGTCGAAATGAATATCTGTCGAGATAAACTTTGTGACTGGATAGTCAAAGTCAACAGAGATTAGATACTGAAAAGTGAATGATTGTAGACAAGTGATCGAATTCGACTGTATTGATGAATGGAAATACAAATTTATTGGGGTTAATCGATTTGTATGTGGAAGGGAATTGTGAAATTCTATGCTTACGGATGTCTATCATCATAAAGTGGTATGTTTGACTTGTATTGATGTTTTGAAAATTCGCACGGGGCAATGGGAAAGAAATTGAATATTGGAAGAATGCCTTTCGCAAGTTGACGATTGGTTGAGAATACATCACAGGGAAGTGAATTTTGTTTTCAGAAAGTTGATAGAAATATCTACTACGGGGACAGGAATATTCTAAATGTGTTTGTTAGCCTTAAGGTATATTAAGGCATATTTAATTATGTTTTGATGATGTCAAATATGCTATGATAATTACATGATTCATATTGATTCATTCTTTGTTATTATCATAGTCATTTTTATGCTCATATATAATCTCATGTATTAATATTGTATCAATGTTTTAACATCTTTGTGTGCATGAGATTCAATTGATGTAGATCAAGATTACAAGGAGCTCAACAAGGATCAAGCTTGAAGACTTGAAGATATTTCATCCTTGGTTGAAGTCTAGGACTATCATTGTAAGGCATCTTGATCTCACACTCATAGGGGCTCAAACAAATGCTAAAAGTTAAAGTTTTGGAAACAAATTTTAAATGGGTCATCTTTAAAGCAATGCCCCAACCAATTAAAGAATAATTAGATGTTGAGTTTTATATGGTTGGAAAGGTATTTGAATCTAGTTTCCAAAACATCAAACGGATCGCAAATCTGAGTTTTGTAGAGGAAGTTATGGCCATTTTAGTGGAGATGTGTCAGTCTGCCAAACAGGGAGGGGCAGTCGACTGAAGGCCCGATTCAGTCGACTGAAGTGAGCAGAATGCAAACAGAACCCTATGTAAACACATCTCAGTCGACTGCTTTAAGGTCCAGTCGACTGCTTCTAGGTCCAGTCGACTGAAGCGACCTGGAAAGGCATAACGGCTAGTTTTTAAAGGGGCTTTTAATCACCAAACTTGCCACCAACGGCTATAATCTTTCTTGGCCTATAAATATATGTTTTCCCACACCATTTTATGTTGATCAATCAATTGAAAAACATCTATTTCAATCACACAACTTGTTGATTCTAAATCATTCACAATTGAGCCCTAGTTGTGTGAGTTTATCAATTTGCTCTAGCCTTCAATTGTAATCTTTGAGAGAGTGAATTGTAGTGAGCTTTCAATTGTATTATCCACTCTATAAAGAGAGTTCAATTTGTATCAAATCAATTGTAAAGGTTGAGGGTTAGTAACCCTTGTGTGCAAAGAAGAGGCGTTCTTCTTTGGGAGAGATCATAGGCTCTTGTAACGGTTTGGTGCACACCCGTAAGTGCTCCAGGAAACGGTTTGGTCTACACCCGTAAGTAGATCGGATTAAGGAATCCTCAAGAGGTGTTCTTGAGGGGTGGACGTAGGCCGCGGGGTGCGATTGCCGAACCACTTGAAAAATCGGTTTGCAAGTTTCTCTTCCCTTCTCTCTTTACTTAATTGATTGTGATTGTGTTTTAATTTGCAATTTTTTTTAAAAGGTTAATTTCCGCTTAAACCTTATTCACCCCCCCTCTAAGGTTTCCACTTTTGGGCCAACAGTGTTATCATCAGAGAATGGTATAGTTTGCAGAACTGAGTGATTCGATGGGATCATTTGAAAATGTTAAAGAGAATGGGAATCAGTAGAATACCAATTGAGATTGTAGTCGGTATTGACCAATGAAGGTAGTACATTCTATATTGTGTGCTAAAATATTGCAAATCAGAATTGAACCGTGAGTTGCAGGTTCGAGGGAATATATTTGTATGCAATCGGTACTTGAGATAAGAAAAGTTTGGGGACAAACTTCCTAAAAGGGAGGGAGAGATGTAATACCCGTACCCGGAAAAAGGTAGTAATATTTATTTCTCATGCATTAATGAATGTGATTAATTGCATGTGATGATTTGGGTGAGTTTCAGGCACCCCGATGTGATAAGTGCTTTGATAAATAGCACAGTTTGATAGATGTGACATGGGACCCACGGGAGGTCCAGATTGGATAAATTGCATTTAGTTGCATTTATGTGATTAAATGAATAATTGTGTAATTGTTTTGAATATTTTATTGTTAGCTATGACCTTTTAGGGTACCAGTTTGGGTACCTTAGTGAGAGTGAATAGGAATATGGTCCATAATTAGTAGGGTAATTAGCAACTTCATAAGATAATTGGGATCACTTTTGGGACTCATATGTGACCTAAACACATACCCACTTAGACATTTGTTAGTTAATATAAAGTTTAGGAATTTCATAATAGACTTTAGAAACTTATGGGGATGTAAATGGAAATATGATAAAATTGTGACATATCCTATATGTTAAGTCGGCAACTTAGTATAATAATAATAAAATAAGAATAATAAATAAAAAAAAAAAAAGAATCAAAGAGTTGCAGAGAGCTCTTCAAAGAAGAAAAAAAAAATAAACGTGTTCGGTTGGCCGCTCCGTCACCGTAACTGCACCGTTCGACCTCTATTTCGCGAACCGAAGCCATATTAGGACTCGTGAAAGTAAGAGGATTATTTCTATGTTTTCTTTTTTCAGTTTTGGTAACGTTTTTCTGCGACCCATTTTAAGGGGTGATACATATATGTGATCTATATATGTAGGAATATCATTGGGTACAACTAGAGCTAGTTTTGTGAAGGAATTTGGGATTTCTAGGCTTTATTTGGACCTATTCGTGAGGTGAGTGTCCTAATCCCAAAATTGGATGTTTAGTGTCTTTTAATTGTTATTAAATTCTTAGGATGCTTAATTTATAATTAAGTAGAAAAGCATGTGATAATTTATTATTTAACATGTTCATAAATGTTGAAATTGTCATGTTGACATGTTGAGCTGCTTATGTGCTTATTTGGGTCAAAGGGTGTCAATTGATAGTCACCATTATTTAGCCCATATTTAAGGGACGCCCATTCCTCAGAGAAAAGGGGGATGATGATGAAGTCCTCAGAGAAAAGGGGACGTGGTGACGACCACACAACGAATTGACTACGGTCACATGAGAGTGAGTGATATCGCTTTAAAAGCGACGACAAGTGAGAATGGCCCGGAATCAGGGGTCCAGAACGATGGTGATTGGTTACTTGACACGCCTGCGACCATTTATTATTGTGATGTTTAATTGGTGTTATGATCATTAAATATTTCAGTTGCATGATTAGCACCACGTACTCACTAAGCGAAAGCTTATTAGATTTTGTGGCTAATGACCACGCAGGTTCAGATGAACATCACAGTGAGAAGCGTTGAACCATGGGGTTCTGGAAAACTTGGGAGTATGTTTCTTTTGTTGTATATGTTAATACGTTGTTTGTGGGCGTACTCAGTTGGGTTGGGAGTTGGTTGTAAAATTTGTAATTAGAAACTCATATTGTATGCTTTAGAATTGAGACCAATTAGTGTAAAGATTTTGTAATAATCTAGTTTAATTTCTTCTTAGTTTCTAAGTGTCATGGACATTTTAGTGGATCAGTTGGGAATGAATGATAATGGGTTTGCATGAGTAATTTTGTTTTGGTTATGTTTTAACTCTTAAAAAGGGAAATTGGTGTGGAAATTTGTTGTGCAAAATCCGCAGATCTAATTTTTAGCCTGTCGAGTTTTACGGAAACAGACATAACTCTTTCTAGAAAATTCGGATTCGAGCGCCGTTTTTTGCGTTGGAACCGAGACTCAGAGGGCTATCCTTTGATATAAAATTTGGCTATAAAATGTTAAATGACCTTTCTACCCTTGGGGTTTATTTCAAGCATTTTGTTTTAAAAAGGGTTTCATAATGAGTTTTAACTTGTTTAGACACTTAAATCATTGTTATTCTTCCTTGTTACACGTCCTAATCTGTGTGGGGGCGGGTTGGGGTGTGACACTTATGATGAGATATGGGATATATGTACTTTGGATCCGTGGGATCAACGGTTGACGAGCCGGGTTTCCTAGTGCGCCTCTCGCTATTGAAGACATCCAGTCCGTCTAGTGCCCTAATGTATACTCACTATGTAGACGACCAATGATGATATAGACATTGTAGAAGATGTCCGATGTACCGCTTCCATCGTTTACATATATGAGGTACCGTATAGATGACCGGTAACCCTATCAACGGATCGTGGGACCTACTGCCTAGCTAGGTGATTCTGATTGGTATTATTGTATCGACGTATAGATACAGATTGGTATTGTTGTATTGACGAATGGATACAAAAATGGATATGAATATGAGAATGGTTAGTAAGATGATTGATCAATAAGGGATTCAACATCTCGGCTTGAAGGTAGATGCATGGGGTGGTTGCATGGGTTACATGCATGGATTTGGTAATGCTGGACATTGAGTAGCATGATGAGATGTTGTAACATGATATTTTATCTTTATCGTTACTTAACATGTTTCCTGTTATCATTGAATTAATGTATAGTTTAATGAGACTTCTGCTATGTCTGTGAGGGACGTCATTGATAAGAGATTAACTGCATTTTAAGATGCTGAATAGTAACGAGCGAGGAGTGTGTTTTGATGTACTCACTCAGCTTTGTATTCAAAGCTGATGGCGTTTGTGCCCTGGACATTCCAATATCTAGAGTTTCGCAGGACTGGATGACGAAAGACTAATGCTCTGCCGGACTTGGAGCTGAAGGCTTGAAGACGAAGGCGTGCTGCTTTGTAATAGGTAGTTTGTATATCTATTGTACTTCTATTTATATTTATTGTAGGCCTCAGATTCTAAGTCAACTATTGTAATAGATTTAGTAGACTTTTAAAATTGAAACTTGGGCATTTGTTGCTTCCAAACATTTTATATTTCCACTGTAGCATCTGATTATGTTAATAAGATATGTTCTATGAGTAGCATTGTCCCTATCATTGTGTTTATTGGTTTGAATAGATGACAATGCGGTTACTCACCAATCACAAACCCACGGGACCAAAAAGGAACTTGTTTTTCTTTATTTTTGCTTCTCCAGGGCGTGACATGATTTTTGGTATTAGAGCCTAGGTTTTAGTTGTGAACCACTTGTCTTTTGCGATTAGAACTCGAGTTCTAAGTTAATATCGATAGCATGAAGATTTACTGAGATAAGATGCAACTGTTATCTTGTTACGTAGACGAGAAGTTAGATGAATCCGTCTGAGGATGTTCTTTTGGAAGGTAGTAACTGCTAGAGCTGATAAGAAATCGTTAGAACTGTAAATAGCCGAGTTCACGGAGAATAAGACATTAAGAGTTAGTTGTGGGTAAAGAGATCATAAGTGTAGAGCTATTGAATTTTAGACATCGACGAATTCTTGAGTGGTCTCAGAATAGTCAGTATGACCTAGAAGTAGAACGAGGTTAAGGATAAGATTTTGTTACTTTGAGCTACATGTTAGTTGAGCAGTACTCGTAATCTGGAACCTGAGAATAGAGATAGAACATCTAGATTTGACATTACACATATAATCTGTAGTTTTGTAAACCTTGTTTTGAGCATATACCTTTGAGAATACCTGGTAAGTAGACGGACCTCTATGATTAATATTATTGTTTATGTGAGGCATTTATATTGCTTTGTATGATCGTATTATATAGTGGTATTGTATATTTACCACATGTTCTTGCTTGAGCTATAAGATAGAATGCGTCTGACCGAATAAGTTTTCATTTGTAGGTAGGGACAGTGAACACTACCAACACTTGTTATTGTTAGGATGACTTGAGGAAACCCGGACCAGCCGAATGGAGTACCTGAAGTAGTACCTCCTGAGATAGATCCAATAGGAATGGTCGGAGCTTTCATCCATCGCATGGAACAAGTTATCAATCGTGCTGATCGTGTCATCGGCAATGAAGCACCTGTACGTCAAACGAGAGTCAAGTTGCTAAAGTAATTCGTGATCTTCAACCAGGAACCTTTACCGGATTAACGGGAGCATGGCAAGCTGAGCAATGAATTTTCCAGATAGAATTGATATTTGAAACACTTGAATGCACTAACATTGAGAAAAGACATTTGGCCGTATTTCAACTAACGTTCTCAGCAGCAGATTGGTGGGATGTAATGAAAACTACGATAGGTGAAGAAGCTGTAGGAAGAATGACTTGGGAATCATTCAAGACCTGATTTATAGAGAAGTACTTCCCAAAATCTGAGAAGAACAAAAGGGAGATAGAATTCATACAATTAGTCTAAGATAGTATGACAGTGCCAGAATATATAACTCAATTCGAGAGGCTATCACGATTTTGCACCGCATGTGATTGATGCACCAAGAAGGAAGATCAAAAGATATCATCAGGGATTAGTTTCGCATTTTCGTCATATGACTATAGGACATTTAAACCAATCTTTCGAAGCTCTGGTAGAAATGGCAACGAAACTAGAAGACGATACTCAGAGTAGCAAAGGACCATACTTTGATCAAACATTTCCAGAAAACAACCAGTTTCTCCTAATGGATCAGAGAGGAAGAGACAGTCAGGTTGTGTTGGCAGCTAACCAAATTCAATAAGGAAACACAGAGAGAAGTTACATGGGCACCGCCAGAAGCGTAAGAGATTGGGGAACGACAATAAAGAATCCAAACTAGTGGCGACTCCAACACAGCATAGAGAACGAGATATCTACTACAATTGTGGAGTACTAGGACACCAATCCCAAGAATGTAGAGCGTTAAGGAAATCTAATAGACGAGGAGTACAATGTTTTAACTGAGGTAATGTTGGTCATGTCCGTAAGTTTTGTCCAGAACTAGAGACGCAACATAATGCTCCATCGTAACAAGTACCACGAGGGCAGACTCGTCAAACAAATAATTGGTCTTGACTTAGACAAGGACGATAGACAGAAGGTATAACCCTCAACACCTACATATTGTATTACATATGATCTTGACATGTAGGAAGTTTGGCATTTGTTTGATTGATTATAAGAGGATTAGCCTACACCATAAATTGTCAATACCTGAGCAATTCATTTGACACTGATCGATAGTCATTATCAAAGTATAGATATAACATCAATTGCATCCCATATGACTTCTTTTGCATCCCCAACATTAATTGCATCCTTATATAACATCATTTGCCTCCCTACACTAAAGACTACGCACAGAGACTAGAGACGAGGAGTCTCAATTTTCTTGAGACGCAGCTTTGACAGGAGAGGATGAACTAGAAGATTGTGAGTATACGTGAAGAGATATGAGTAACGCAGAGACAACACCAGAATTACAAAGAATACCATAGAAGGATGCTTTCAACACCGATTATTTGTTGATTTCATCCAGACAAGAGGTTATACAGTAGAACGACTCACAAAAATCAGTATACAGACCTGCCTAACCTATTTAATTTGTACGTGGAAGTAGAACGAGTATTCTATGGATAGCACAACCTTGAAGAGGTGATAATATCAATAGTACATGGGAATTTGGAGATGCATCAGGAAGTCTAAATCACCAACTACAATGCCAGAGTCAAAATGCTTTCAGGTCAACACATTGAAGGACGACAACAGCAAGGGAGTTAACAAGGACATTGTGTACAATAAAAGATTAACTAAGGATGCTGACGATCATAACAAGGAGTCTAGAGATGGGAGACAACCAACTGATGATACAGTAGAGACATTGTCCGCACAGTTTGAAGCATCATTGAAGACAAGAGTAGACGACAACGCTTTGCTACGACTTAGATGAGATTAGAACACTTGATCAATAGAACCCTTACACCGTAGAGTTTGACTTGAGGAAGGAACCTTCTGTGTTTGGGAACTAGCCATTTCAGATTTGTTAGATGATTAGATTGTGTTACCTAGAACCTTTTTCCCGAAGTTCGACATACGAATGTCAGATAGCTTAACCCTCAGATTTGTAGCTATCACCTTAGTACTCATAGATCGTCGATATCTTTATATTGCGTGTTTAGACCTTAACCCGTCGGGCGCTAATGCGATCGTTTTATGTAAAATGAGAACTTGAGCATTTTAGAGTATGTTTTGCGAGATGGTTTACTTTTTCATTTTAGGGGCTACTATTGACACCCCGATTTTGACCAAACATCGAATTTAGGGGAGTGTTACCTCCAAGTCCAATGATGACAATGTCTGACTAATCTAGGGTTTCCAAAGGTGATTCAAGCTCTTTGAAAGACTCTTTTGATTTCAAACAAAACAAAAATGAAATAAAGAAAGAAAGAAAGAAGAAAAGGAGAATAAAAGAAAAGTGGCACATAGTGTTTTTGCGGCGGTCACGTGTCGTCGGAGAGGCACTCGCTAACTGCCGCGACGACATTCAGTGAATTCTGTAACGGCAGTCACCGAATGCTGCAAAAACACACCAAATGCCGCGAAAATCAAAAATTCAAAAAAGACGGCAGTCTGCGGAGTTGTCGGCGTCATTCATTGAGTGTCGCATCGGTGTTCAGTGAATACCGCAGACAACTCCACTAACTGCCGCATTTTTCCAGCAGTATGTTTTAATATGGTATGTTTTGTACCTTCAAAAGTACATTCGAGATTAAGATTTTACCCCTAAAATTACCAAAATAACCTTTTAAAATTTTCCTATATATAGGGAGTGAATATCCCATTACAAAGGGTCTTTTTTTTGGGGAAGAATCTCAATCTTGGGTTTTAATCTAAAATCTTGAATCTCTTAATATTGATATTCCTTGAGACAATTAGGAGAATCTTATGGAAAATTAAGAGAATTAAGGAGTTGCAAGAGTTGGAAGAATTGCTTGAACAACCTTTGGAAGACCTCAAAATCACAAAAAGTTGAGGATAATTGAAGGTAAACTCTAGATTAATTAGTCTTTAATTTAAGCTCAATCACAATTCTTAGAATTACTTAGGATCTTTTACACATTTTTAAAAATTCTCTTCCTACCTCATTTTGTCACACACCACTTGAATTGTGCTTGAGCCTCAATTTGTTCATTCATTTGATTTGGATTAAAATAGCCTAAGGTTTAAGATTAAATAAATCATAAAGTAAAATTTAACTTTGACACTATGTGAACTTTGATTTCTTTTTCTTTTTTCTATTTCCTTTTGTCATGTCGTTCTCTTGGGGATTCACGAGGTTCTCAACACCTCCTTTGATTCCCTTGAGTTAGTTTTTTGGATTCTCTATGAACTTGTGATTCAAATGAGAATAACCACATTCATGTATAATTAGTGGACCCAAGTCCTAATTCATGACTTAGGTCTTCTAATTTGAAGTCTTATGGAACCTTTTCCACGTTCCCTTAAGACTCACATGGATTAGTCTTCTTCTTTTTTTCATCTCCAATGACCATCAATGGGAAGGAGAATTAGTCTTAGGATGTCACGACCCATCCCGCTAACGTGCGGAAATAGGACACGTGGCATGCCATCAAGAGTTATCCAGTTCATTAAATAATCATACGCAGCGGAAAAGACTTTAAAGCAACGTTGAGTGTACAAAACTTTAGGAAACATTACTCTCCGAGTTGTAAAATCTGTATAAATTTGAAAATGTTATTATATATCAAATCGGATGACTATATAGTAAAAGGGGTCCCAAAGGTACCCTAAGAACCAATCAAAACAATTAAAATATTTTCGGAAGGTATAGAAAAAGAATTCTGGCAGGGGGCATCCCGACCAGTCGAACGACCCCATTTGACAGGTCGAATGACCCTTTAGCAGAATCCTGTACAGTGCTGCAGAATTTTGCCTAAAGCGTCAAACAACCCTTACTTAAAATCCTTTCACGACTTCTACTCTTCAATCCAAAACTCCCCAACTCAAACAAGGTTGTGAGAACATATAAAACACTTACTAACCATCGAAAGAAGCGATATCAAAACGAGTTAAGACTTGTTTGGATTTAAAACATAAAAGTTCCATTACATGCCTCCAAAATACGAGTTTGACAAGTTAAACACTCAAAACACGAATCCGCGAGTTCGGATTCATCACACATAACTAAAAAGAGTTTTAGTACGTATTACAACGTCATAAAACCATACTATGCCATCCAAGTCAATTACATAGTTCCAACTATTCGAAACGCTCGCTATTACAAAACTTGGAAAAGAAAACAAAAACATATACAAGAGAAGGATCCCCGTCGTTCCCGCGGTCTCACTCCTCACGCTTCTTCTTTCCTTTCTTCTTGTCTCCTGCAATGGAGTAAATCTCCACTACTCAGTATGGATATCGCAATTTTTCCTACCCACAACTTTTTCTTTTAAAGTTCTTTTAAATTTCAAATTCAAAACAAATGAGTCGCCACTTAATTTTTAAAAGGAAAAATTAAGAAACCATTTTTAAAGCAAACCGATCTTTTTAGAAACCAGAGATTAAACTAGGCCCGGGGATTATGGAATGAGAAGGGAAGGAGCCCATCGGACTAAAACACCCCTTCTCATCCTATCTTGCGATAGGCCTCTACTCAACATCCTTTTAATTGAATTGTTAATTTAAATGTGCCATCAACTAATACATACGTATAGATATACATTACAAAAGCATGTCCAAGGGGTGTAAAATTGCTAATTTACAAAATATCATTCAAAAGCCACGTAATTCAAGTAGCAAGCAATATGATATGCATTAAAAAACAAGAGAACTTACCCGGGATCCAGCCGCGAATATTAAACGTGCAATGCATGCGATTAAATAAACCTAGGAAAAGAGTCTCTAATCCACATATATACATTTAAGGCAAAATCTTAATTCTAATGTGTCGCGCACAAAGGTCAAGAAAATCGATAAAATCAAGAAATTAAAATAAATTAAGAGGAGTTTAAGAAATCATACCTTAATAGCGCTACAAAACAAAGGGTTAGTCCACATAATATACAATATATAAAATTGGATCTTAAATAACAATCCTAGACTTCTAGCTTAAATCCATCAAATGTAATTAAATCTAAAGCAAACAAGTCCTAATTACAAGCATCAAACCACATGGATGAATATGTTCATGAACAAGAATAAATTATGAAATAATCAGTGATTTAGATCACTTAAACTTTGAATTCAAGCTTAACTAATCATTATTAAAACATGGTTTGAGCCCTAGGTCATAGAAAAGTCATTTGGACCATTATTTACAAAGTTGGTCAAATTTGTCATAAAAAATTCTGAAAATTGCAGAGAGCAGACCAGAACTTTATGAAAATAAAAAGCATGCTTCCCGTGGTTTGATTTTGATGCATTTTGGACACAAGATGACTCTGTGAGTCTAGTTTCCAAATCAAAAAGAAAATCAAAGTTTCAACGGTTAGATCTCTGGGAAAAGGACAAACACCAGACATCACTCAGAGATGTACAACTCTCTGTCCAGAGATTTTGTTTGATTTTTTAAAAATAGCAAAAAGATCAGAAATGCATTGTTCTTTTTAGGGTAGCTTCCTAACACATTAATCTACTTAGAAAAAATTATTTTGGGTCACAAATACTTGATTAAGGTTCTGATTTGCTTATTTCAAAAGGGTGTTGCTGTTCTAAAACTCTGGACATATTGTAGTGACTTCACAAAACTCATGACCAAACCACTTTAAACATGAAATCTCCTTAAAACAAAAATTACAGTGGTAGAACTTTGAGTTAGTGACATTTTCCTGTTGGTTTCACTTGATTCCAACGGTTAGATTTCGAACCAAAAATCTTTGATCAAAAACAGTTTGTGAACTCACTGTTTTCATTTGTTAAGTTCAACTTTTATTTGTTAAACCATGAAGTTGGGTTTAATCCAAACCACTTATCCTACCCTTTGATGGTCATTGGAGATCAAGACATGACTAAAACTCATGAGTTTTCAAGGAATATAAGGAGACTCCATGAAAACTCAAGCTTAGAGGACCCAAACCATGGTAGGGATTTGGATTCATCTACTTGTTCTTAATAAAATGATGATCAACTTTAAATCTCATGTGAATCATAAGCTTACATGAGACTAAAAGATCAAACTCATGAGATTCAAGTGAGATATGGAAGATCCCCAAGAGTCTCAAGAGAAGAGCATAAACAAGAAAAAGAGAAGAATAATCAAAGAACTAGCTCATGAACTTCAAGAGGATATAGAGAAGATCCCATGAAATTCCAAGTTAGAGAATCCAAGTCATGAATATGGACTTGGATCCATCTATTTGTTTACAAAAGTGAAGTGATGATCAAACTTTGACTCCCATGTGAAGCATAAGCTTACATGAGATTCAAAAGATCAAACTCAAGAGCTTTCAAGAGAGATATTGAAGATCTCCAAGAATCTCAAGAGAAAAGTATAAACAAAAAGAAGAAATGAAATCAAGAAAACTAAGAGAGCAAGTGCTCTAAATCCATAAAAGAAAACTAACAAGAGTAAAGTATCACCTCCAACTATCCTCAAACTTCTATATTTTGAAGATCTCCCAAGCTCTTCTTTCAAGTTCTTCTCCCAATGTTCTCTCTTCTACCCAAATGTTCTTCTCTCAAAAGTTCTCCTAAATTCCTCTCAAATTCCCCCTATATTCTTTTTTCTCTTGGTCCCCTCTCCAATGGAGATACCTCTCCTTATATAGACAAAAATACCTAGGTAATTTCAGTGAATTTGGAGTAAAAGAGAGGTATAAATGCCTCATTTGGTGGTACAATACGTACTTCCTGAAAATAGACAGACTGCTACATAGGGCGGCATTCAAAAATCTTTTGCGGCAGTCAGTGAATGCCGCTGCGGCACTCCGTGAAAGCCGCGGCGGCATTCCATGACTGCCGCGCGGCTCTCAGTAAGTGCCGCGTCAAATTATTGATTGCCGCATTTTTGTCAACCTTACTTTATCAGTTTTTTGTTTTTATCCGCATACATATACGTATTGTACCACAAAATACGAACTTTAAAAGCAAACGACAGTCAAAAAATGTCGGCGGCACTCAGTAAATGCCGGACCGGCATTCTGTGAGTGCCGTCCGGCACTCATCGAATGCCGTTCGGCACTCACTGAGTGCCGCAAACTTCTGCCGTATACCGTTTTTTGTTGAACTTCCCCTTTTAGGTCTTTTCCTTTCTCCTTTTTCTTAAAGAAATTTATTTTCGAAGATTTTTTCCAAAAGTGATGTTTTATACCTAAATTCTCCTAAGTACCTGGTATTTCAATCTGTGAAAATTTTACCGCGTTTAGAGAACTTTCTGAAGAGCTTGGAATACTTCGAATCTTTCGGTCCTTATCATCATTGGACGTGGAGGTGATGCTCTCCTAAATTCGACGGTCAGTCAAAATCGGGGTGTCTACAGTTTGCCCCTCTTTGACAGAGCTTATGGGGCAACGCGTCCCGTAAGTGAATGTCAATGCTTGTGTGAAGACATGACTTTTGACCTGACCGTCGGTTTTAGGAAAAACAAAACGCGTTGTAAAAGAAAACATGCGCGCGGCAACGGTTCACACTGGTCGTGCTCGATGATGAGCTGCCTACGTATCCATTCAGAAATTAGACCAAGACGTAGTTCGGGCAAGGGTCAAACACACACAGGCGCAAATAGTCATACGGATGAATGCACCTATCTTATCGTGATGCACGTGCTTAAGCAATCTCGTGCTCCATATAATGTCTCAGCAACATATTGTTCTTTCTTAGTATCAAAAATGCACCCAATGCCATTCTACTTATGATGTCATTCAATTCTGGGAAAGTCACAACCGTCAAAGATGCGCTTCCTATGCTTAATTCCCTGACATTCTTCAAGAGTCATCTAATTGACTAGATGCGCTTCGCCCCTTATACCTTGGTGTCGAATCAGGAACCACACTTTTTGAAAAGACTGAGATGCGCTTCGCGCCTTATACTCCAGTGACTTTCATAGATCATCTGATCGACTGAGATGCGCTTCGCGCCTTATACTCCGGTGTCGAATCAGGAAGCACGCTGAAAGACCGAGATGCGCTTCGCGCCTTATACTCCGGTGTCAAACCAGGTAGCACGCAGAAAGACTGAGATGCGCTTCGCGCCTTATACTCCGGGGTCTTTCAAAGATCATCTGATCGACTGAGATGCGCTTCACGCCTTATACTCCGGTGTCAAATCAGGAACCACACTTTTTGAAAGACTGAGATGCGCTTCGCGCCTTATACTCCGGTGTCTTTCAAAGAGCATCTGATCGACTGAGATGTGCTTCGCGCCTTATACTCCGGTGTCAAATCAGGTAGCACGCTGAAAATCTGAGATGCGCTTCGCGCCTTATACTCCAGTGTCTTTCAAGATCATTTGATCGACTGAGATGCGCTTCGCGCCTCATACTCCGGTGTCGAATTAGGAAGCAAGCTGAAAGACTAAGATGCGCTTCGCGCCTTATGAGTGTGTCTTTCAAAGATCATCTGATCGACCGAGATGCGCTTCGCGCCTTATACTCTGGTGTCGAATCAGGAAGCACGCTGAAAGACTAAGATGCGCTTCGCGCCTTATACCCCGGTGTCAAATCAGGAACCACGCTTTTTGAAAGACTGAGATGCGCTTCACGCCTTATACTCCAGTGTCTTCCAAGAATCATCTGATCGACTGAGATGCGCTTCGCGCCTTATACTCCGGTGTCAAACTAGGAAGCACGCTGAAAGACTGAGATGCGCTTTGCGCCTTATACTCTGGTGGCTTCCAAGAATCATCTGATCGACTGAGATGCGCTTAGCGTCTTATACTCCGGTGTCAAACCAGGTAGCACGCTGAAAGACTGAGATGCGCTTCGCGTCTTATACTCCAGTGTCTTTCAAAGATCATCTGATCGACTGAGATGCGCTTCGCGCCTCATACTCCGGTGTCGAATCAGGAAGCACGCTGAAAGACTGAGTTGCGCTTCGCGCCTTATACTCCGGTGTCTTTCAAAGATCATCTGATCGACCGAGATTCGCTTCGCGCCTTATACTCTGGTGTCGAATCAGGAAGCATGCTAAAAGACTGAGATGCGCTTCGCGCCTTATACTTCAGTGTCTTCCAAGAATCATCTGATCGACTGAGATGCGCTTCGCGCCTTATACCCCGGTGTCAAATCAGGAACCACGCTTTTTGAAAGACTGAGATGCGCTTCGCGCCTTATACTCCGGTGTCTTTCAAAGATCATCTGATCGACTAAGATGCGTTTCGCGCCTTATACTCCGGTGTTAAATCAGGAACCACGCTTTTTGAAAGACTAAGATGCGTTTCACGCCTTATACTCCAATGTCTTCCAAGAATCATCTGATCGACTGAGATGCGCTTCGCGCCTTATACTCCGATGTCAAACCAGGAAGCATGCTGAAAGACTGAGATGCGCTTCACGCCTTATACTCCGGTGTCTTCCAAGAATCATCTAATCGACTGAGATGCGCTTCGCGTCTTATACTCCGGTGTCAAACCAGGTAGCACGCTGAAAGACTGAGATGCGCGTCGCGCCTTATACTCCAGTGTCTTTCAAAGATCATCTGATCGACTGAGATGCGCTTCGCGCCTCATACTCCGATGTCGAATCAGGAAGCACGCTGAAAGACTGAGATGCGCTTCGCGCCTTATACTCCGGTGTCTTTCAAAGATCATCTGATCGACCGAGATGCGCTTCACGCTTTATACTCTGGTGTCGAATCAGGAAGCATGCTGAAAGACTGAGATGCGCTTCGCGCCTTATACTCCAGTATCTTCCAAGAATCATCTGATCTACTGAGATGCGATTCACGCCTTATACCCCGGTGTCAAATCAGGAACCACGCTTTTTGAAAGACTTAGATGCGCTTTGCGCCTTATACTCCAGTGTCTTCCAAGAATCATCTGATCGACTGAGATGCGCTTCGCGCCTTATACCCTTGTGTCAAATCAGGAACCACGCTTTTTGAAAGACTGAGATGCGCTTCGCGCCTTATACTCCGGTGTCTTTCAAAGATCATCTGATCGACTGAGATGCGCTTCGCTCCTTATACTCGAGTGTCAAATTAGGAACCACGCTTTTGAAAAGACTGAGATGCGCTTCGCGCCTTATACTTTGGTGTCTTTCAAAGATCATCTGATCGACTGAGATGCGTTTCGCGCCTTATATTCCGGTGTCGAATCAGGTAGCACACTGAAAGACTGAGATGCGCTTCGCGCCTTATACTCCAGTGTCTTTCAAAGATCATCTGATCGACTGAGATGCGCTTCGCGCCTTATACTCCAGTGTCGAATCAGGAAGCACGCTGAAAGATTGAGATGCGCTTCACGCCTTATACTCCGATGTCTTTCAAAGATCATCTAATCGACTGAGATGCGCTTCGCGCCTTATACTCCGGTGTCGAATCAGGTAGCACGCTGAAAGACTGAGATGCGCTTCGCGCCTTATACTCCAGTGTCTTTCAAAGATCATCTGATCGACTGAGATGCGCTTCGCGCATTATACTCCGGTGTCGAATCAGGAAGCACGCTGAAAGACTGAGATGCGCTTCGCGCCTTATACTCCGGTGTCTTTCAAAGATCACCTGATCGACTGAGATACGCTTCGCGACTTATACTCCGATGTCGAATTAGGAACCACGCTTTTGAAAAGACTGAGATGTGCTTCGTGCCTTATACTCCGGTGTCTTTCAAAGATCATCTGATCGACTGAGATGCGCTTCGCGCCTTATACTCCGGTGTCGAATCAGGTAGCACGCTGAAAGACTGAGATGCGCTTCGCGCCTTATACTCCAGTGTCGAGTGAGTTTGCTCTAAAAAATCCACAGCCCTTTGGCCTCGTCGGATATGTTTTCTCACAATGATCCGCAGCCCTTCGGCCTCGTCAGATATGATTGCTCTAAATTTGGGGTCAATCAGACTCAAATTCATTTCAATTTTCAAAATCTGGAGTCAATCAGACTCCAATTCTTTTTAATTTTCAAAATTTGGAATCGAACAGACTCAAATTCTTTCCAATTTTCAAAATTGGAGACAACCAGACTTAACTCAATTTAATTCAGAATTTTAGAATCAGTCAGACTCGAATTAGTTCAATTCCAAAAATCCGGAGTCTTTCAGACTTAATTCGATTTTCTAAAATCGAGAGTTCATTAGACTCAAACAAATTCCCTTCTTAGTCAAACAAATTTCATTTCATTTACTTTCAAAATTCGGAGTCTAGTACTTGACTCAAATTATTTCAAATTTCTACATCGGGAGTCCGATGGGCTTAAATTACTTCAAATATCTAAAGTTAGGGGTCCAATGGACTCAAATCCACTTCAATTTCAAAATCGAGAATCAGTTAGACTCAATTTAATTCAATTTTCCAAAATTGGCAGTCAATCGAGCTTCATAAAAAAAAATTCAAAATTTTGATCAAGAGTCAGTTAGACTCAAATAAACTCAATTTCACTAAGTCCAAAGTCGATTCGACTCAATTTGAGTTCAAATTCAAAAATGCTAAATTAGGAGTCGCCTAGACTTCGACTTAATTCTGAATTCAGGAATCAGCCAGACTCAAACAAATTCAATTTCACCAAGTCCAGAGTCAATTTGACTCAAATCAAATTCAAATTCAAATCCTAAATCAGGAGCCAATCAGACTTGATTCAATACCTATTTCGCAAAATCGGACAAAACCAGGAGTCAATCGGACAAAAGAATTTTTACAAAATTGGGAGTCAATCGAACTCAAAGAATTTCTATTTCACAAGATTGGGAGTCAACCAGACTCAAAAGAGTTTCTAATTTCCAAAAACATGAGCCTATCAGACTCAAAAGAATTCCCGATTTCAAACCATGAGTCAATCATGCTCAAAAGAATTTCTAATTTTAAAGTCGGTGTCAAACAGACTCAAAATCATTTCAATTTTCTAGAACAGGAGTCAATTGGACTCGAATCGGATTTTATTTCACAACAACGAGAGTCAATCAGACTCAAATCTAAAATTGGGAGTCGATCAGACTCAAAGAATTTCAAATTAAAAAATAGAGTCAATTAGACTCAATTCTATTTAAAAACTCTAAAATCTAGAGTCAATCAGACTTAAATGAATTTTTCTAGAATTAGGAGTCAATCAAACTCAATTCAATTCAATTTCTAAACTCGGGTGCTAAGTTAGACTTTCATGAATCGGGAGTCAGACGGATTTAATGATTTTAATTTCCGCAATCGGGAACCAATCAGTTTCAACTTAATTTAACATTAAAATCTAGCGATAGTTAGATCCATTTTAGCCCAAACTTTCAAAAGTTCGGAGTCGGTTAGACTCAAAGAATTCAATTCCAACAAAATTCGGAGTTAAGCAGACTCACAAATTCAAAGGGAGTCACGTGGACCCAAAAATTCAATTTTCTTATACAAGGAGTCAATAGATTCACATTTTAAAACAAAAGAGTCATTTGGATACATGGACCCACATTTCCACAATAACGGAGTCACTAGGACTCAAAAACTCGCATTTTACAATCATGGAGTCATTCGGACTCAAAATTTGCATTTTTCGACAACAGAGTCACTCGGACTCAATGAAATTCACGGAGTCACACGGACTCAACAAAAATTCACTTTTCATACAAATGGAGTCACACGGACTTAAAGAATTTCTTATTTCAAAATCGGGGGTTAACATTTCAAATGTTCTTAATCAGAATCAATTTTGACTCAACAAGAATCTCAAACCTCAAAATTGGAGTCAAATCGCCTCAACAAAAATTCCAATTTTCAAAACTAGGAGTCAATCAGACTCAAAGAATTTCTCTTCACAAAATTGGGAGTTGATCGGACCCAAAGAATTTCTTCTTCACAAAACTAGGAGTCGATCAGACTCAATTTATTTCAAACTCATGAATCTGGAGTTAATTAGACCCAAACAAATTCGAATTCTCAAAATCCGGAGTCTGGAGTCGGTTCAACTCAACTCAACTCAATTCCCATTTCCAAGTTGGGAGTCGATTCGACTTGAAGCAGTTCCTATTTCCAAAGGGGAGTCGCACTGACTCGAATAATTCACATTTTACAAAAAGAGAGTCATATGATCTTGAAAATTTTCACATCTCTTAAACATGGATTCATACGGACTCGAAAATGCACATTTTATAAAACCGAAGTCACATGGACTAAAAAAATTCATATTTTACAAAGATGGAGTCACGCGGACTCAAGAACTCGTTTTTTTTTTTTACATAAATGGAGTCACACTGACTCAACAAATTCATATTTTACATAAATGGAGTCACACTGACTCAACAAATTCATATTTTATACAAATGGAGTCACACTGACTCAACAAATTCACATTTTACACAAACGGAGTCACGCAGACTCAAAAGTTCATATACGGAGTCATGCGGACTCAAAATTTCATATTTCACGAAGTCGGGGTCACGCAGACTCAAAATTTTATTTCTTTATTCGAACAAAGTCACACGGACTCAACAAATTCACTTTTTACACAAACGGAGTCATACAGACTCAACAAACTTTACTTTTATACAAATGGAATCACACAGACTCAATCAATTGATTTTACAAAGATGGAGAGTCCTCATACTCAAAGAATTTGAACGGAGCTGATGGGGTCACGAAGGGAGTTGCGCTACCCTAGCGATGTTTGGAAAGCATGATTTTCTGCGCTTGCAGATCATTTGGCAGAAACACAATAATTGTGTCAAAAGAGGGAAGTCACCTTTGCCCCTAGTCTTGGACCATTCTCATATTTCCAGTTTTAGCATTGTGTTGTGATAGTGTTTAAAACTCCTACTTGCATTGCTCGTGGGATGCTTATGGAGACTTTTCAAATCTTTATTCGTCATCTTAAACCCATGCATTTGAGATCATTATTGACTCACCCGACGAGGACAGACTCAACAAACACAAGGTGATTGAATCATACTCTGAACTGATGTGCTTTCGTCGTGAATACATGTATCAACTTACCTCTTTCATTTATTCATCAGTTTACAATTTTAGTGCTTTGCTGATAAATCTAAACTTTGAAAACTTCTCCTTTTCGATTTAGCTGATTCTTTGCCTATCTAGAGTGTGCTTCGAATTAGTGCTTTACCTTATAGAACAAAAGACACTCTATTTCAGTCCATTCAAAACAAACTCAAATACCTGAGAACTTGTCTTTATCATAGAGGGATTTTGGCAAACAAAGTTTGTCTCTAGTTTGAAAGAGACTCAGGGGCTTGCTTCAAAGGTAAAATAGGGCTTTTAGCAAACGAAGTTTGCCCCTAGTCTTAAGGGCAAACGGGCTCACCCCAAGGGCCTTGAGAACATGTTGGTATAGGATGCTTGCAATGCATTTACTCCCAATCTGGAGGTAATCATCATGAATGTGACGGGCTGATGGGAGATGTCCCAATGCTGATCGGCAAACTTTGTTTGCCCCTAGTTCGGCAATACATATGTGGTCCTAGGCAAATGCAAGTTTGCTCCTAGTTTTAAAAGAACATAACCATATGCGCAAAGGATTCAACTTATCCCCGAATAGGAATCAGGTTCAAGGTAATATGGCCAAGGCCTGAGAGAGCATACCATATTATGACGATGGTGGTGACCGAACCAGATAGGTTGCCTACGTATCCCCGAGTGGGAATCAGGTCGAGCGTAGTTCAAGTACTCTGGAGGTCTTGAAAGAATTAGGCTTCAAGAATTGGTGGGCTTTCCGAGCCATGTTGCCATTTGGGTCTAGGGAGTGCATGTCACTTGTGGTAGCCTTTGTGTAGCATGATGAACTACTTTTTCCCTTATTCTCTTTTCTCTTTTCTTTTCTTCTTCTTTTTTTTTATTTGACGGTTGATTCTTTAACCTTTTCACTAGCCAGTTAATCTTTACAACTCTCATCATGTTTTATTCATACTCTATTATATTCACAAAGCAATATCAGCCCTCCAAATCACTCTTTATTTTTCTCAAAGATATATTTGCATTGTTTTATGCCCTCTTAGCCATTGAGCCTCTCACAAAATTGTGAGCTTAATTGATACTTTCAAATCTCTCTTTTCATTTCCAATTTCTCTAGAACAACACAAAGTCTTGAGATAGTTCATGTTCCAATGATCTACTTTGAAGTGCTCAAGAATTCTTAATCTTATCTATTCTCTGCCTTTTCTTTTCTCTTTTCTTTCCTTTCTCTTCCTTACTATCTCTTATTCTCTCCATGATTTTGACTGGCTAGGATTAGGATTTTTGAAATCAACACGCATCTTATTTGTGCTCCAACTTTTGCCTAGGTGCCCTTTCGGATTTTCATCCTAGCGAGCTCCTTTTCCTTTCTCCTTTTTTTTTCTTATTCTTTTTTCTTATTCTTTTTTCTTTTTTTTTGTACTCTAACTTTTGCCTAGGCACCTTTTCGGGTTTTCATCCTAGCGAGCTCCTTTTACTTTCTCTTTTTTTCTTATTCTTTTTCTTTTTTTTTTTGGAAGAAAAGTTCATTTAAAATGTCTGGCTACCATCAAGGACCAAGTTTATGGCTTTGGACTGGTTGGGCTCATCTT
Organism: Hydrangea macrophylla; assembly: GCA_033977485.1. Classification (NCBI taxonomy): domain Eukaryota; kingdom Viridiplantae; phylum Streptophyta; class Magnoliopsida; order Cornales; family Hydrangeaceae; genus Hydrangea; species Hydrangea macrophylla. The sequence continues at coordinate 48,838,005 of CM066984.1, read as the reverse complement.
TTAGGCTTGGTATTTGAGAAAAGGGGATGGTGAGCAAGCTTCAAGTTCCGAGTTTATCTTTTCAAGATTGAGCAAGAGCATCTTTAAATTCTTTTTTTTTTTTTTCGGAAAAAGGGTGAATAAATTCCAAAAAAAGGGGCCATACCCCAGGATATTACAGTAAGCGCAAAAACATGTTATGAATGCGAGATCAAACATGGAAATGAAACAAACATGCATAACATAACAACATGGGATGAGCAATCCACAAGACTCAATCCCTAAACCTGACACTGAGTCAATCAAGATCGGTGGCGGCCTTTAGGCCTACTACCGCTGAATAACATCTTCGCTCCCTTTTTCTTTTGGTGTCCTGAGATGAGAATGTCGATTGCATTTGCAACTGCTGTCTCAGGGGTTTTATCATTAGTATCATCTTCCTCATGGGATCCCTCGTTAACGGAGCTTCCGTCGCAAACATCGAGATGACCATTGTCTTCTCTGTCATACACGTAAGGTATTAATCCATTAAAGGAGTTGTCAATTGGAACAGTAGAGGTCCTATTCTCACAGATAGAAGGAAGGTTGTTAATAGAGAATATCACATGTTCCTGGTCAGAAGAGCTAATAGCACATCCATCAACACCAAAACTCCGAACCCTATCTTTGGTTTCAAGTTGTTGAGGAGACAATCTCGTGCTCCCTTCTAAGTCAGCATCTTCAACAATCTTTTTCCCCTTATCCTTCCTTACAACTTGCCAAACAACCTCCTTTGACCTATTATGACGATTAAGACTAGGAGTGGGGTGGTAGGACTAGGCTAGATTCGCTCTATGAATACCATATCCCGACTTCTGGCTTGCCACCTTATTACAATCGTGACCGAACGTGGAGCATTTAGAACAGCGGATAGGCATCCATTGGTACTCAATAGCAATATCAAGAAGCATAGTTTTCCCATTGCCATCAACCATCTCAATAGCAAATTTATCGATAAGGTCAAGATCACTGCTCACCTCAACACAAACTCGAGCATAAGTGATATACGTCTTCGGCGTGCTGTCATTCTATATCCACACGTAATGGTTTCCCAATATAGCTAGCTATGAAGCTTATACCTTTTGGGTTCCAGAGTTCCAACGGAATGCCATAAAGATTAACCCAAATAGGAATAGACTGAATATCCTTCTTGTCCAATCTCAGACTGGGTTTCCATGGTTGTAAAATGAGGGGTTGTCCAGCAATGTACCATGGCCCCCCTTCGAGAACCGCATCTCTCTGAATCTCACTAGAGAAGGAGAAGAAGAAAATTCCCGAGTCCATAGCTAGCGTATCAAATATGCCATAATCTGCCCATAACCGTTCCGTAGCGGAGGTAACAAGAGAATATGGAAGACCTTTCCCAATGAAATAACCAACGAGAGTAGTACCCCACTCATTACTGCCTTCATCAATTAAAACTTTCGGGACATGAAGAATCAGATTATCCGATCACGTTCCATGAGGAACAAAATCCAACGGAAAATCAAATAATGAAGTAGCACTCGTAGTATCAGGGATCTCACCATCTGCTTGAGTAGCAATGCCACGGTTTGAAACAAATAATTCGCTAAATTTTTTCTTTGAACCATTGTCCGTGTCAGCTCTCGAATTAATCCCATGAACTTTAGGCCGAACAAGACCCCCTTCACACTCATGCTCGGCAATAGTAGGCACATGTGAACACTCACAAGGCCCACCTTTACGCTCTATTACATCTGCATGGGAGCTATCTTTTGTAACAAAACCATCGGTGGAGCCATCATGACACGTGGCTAGATGGGACAACACATGGACAGCTGGAGGGACAACATAAGGCTGTAGGTCCGACAGATTTAATAAAGGCTGGACAGCTTTAACTCCTTGAGACCCGTTGCCAACAGCTTTAGGGCTATCATCCGTATGGGACGCATCCTTACCAAAAGGTTTATTTGCGTAGGGCCTAGGGTCATCATAAGTCTGGGGGATGTGTGACACGTTGGCAGTGGGTGAAACAACAATGAAAGTCGGGGAGTTGACAGAACAAACAGCGCCTTGGCCAGCTAACAAAGCACCCATGTGAAAAGACTGAGACGTGTCAGTCGCGTGAGATATTATCCCACTACTGCTTGCTATACTAGACGTGAGATGTTTAGGCATGAGAGGCCCAGTCGCCCTAGGAAATGCGTGTAGAACAACACCATCATCTTCTTCGCATCTATGGACATGCCCCAGACTGACAAGCTTAGCTCCAGAGCTCTGAACCTTTGTGATGTTAAATGGGCCAGCCAAAAGACCCTCCTGGTATGGAGAGACCCCCAGGTTCTCACCACTCGAAGCATGTTTGGGGCTAAACACACGGCTACCAACACTGCCAAGACTGGTTTCAAACGATTTCAGAATGGGAGTATCAAAAGGAGTATAAGTTGGATCAAACCCATTCTTTTTTAAAACTTTCTTTTCAGCTTGCACCACATCCATGAGAAAGTTTTCAAAATTACTAGGATCATTAGCAATGATGGGAGGAGCAGCAACTTGGCATGGAACACCAGCAACATTAGGCAAACCCAGTTGATCCGAGCTTAACTCTGATTTAGAAGTGAACCTACTTTTATATGTCAAGAGACGAGCTTGCATATCATCATACCAATTAGGAGAGGGAGGAACAATGGGGGAAGTGCCATTTGAAGAAGGCTCAGAAACCACAGGATCCTCTTGGACAGCAACATAGGGAGCTTCTTGATCTATATCTTTAGTTCTCCTAGCTTTGGCAATCTCACAATAATCTTGAGTGGTACAAAATCTAGATAGTAGATCTCCACCATCATCAGATTCGTGTTCATAAACTGAGAGGTTATCAAGGACTACAGAGTCTGCATGATCTTTGGAAGTAATAGATACAAACTGCTTGAGTTCTTTAAGGGATAGTTTGGAGGTAGAGTGAGATGGAGAAGATCTTTTAATTCTTTCTCTTTTACCCATAGGTAGAGAGACCCTTAAATTTCTAGAGAGAAGGAGGACATTCTCTCTCTAGGATACATCCTATACTGCATCTTTAAATTCTTAAAGTAAAGCTAATCAATTCTCTACTCCTCCTTGGTTTTGGCACAAAATTTTCTTTGATCACTTGGGGATCCTTTTCAATGCAAAAATTTATTAACAAAGTATTTTCTATGATTGTTTGAAAACATGATTTTTTCTTTCTTCTTCTTTTTTTTTTTGGCTTGATGATCCATACATTCACGACTTGGCACACTAAATCAAGCAGAATGCGCTTTTATTCAACTAGCAGCGAATTACACCACCTAACTCGATTGACTAGATGAAGACTTGACAATAAACTCGATAACAGACTAACTAGAAGACTCGACTGGACTCGACATTTGACTCCTACTTGATTACAAACTGGACTAGACTCGACTTTGGTCTCAATTGGAGTGTCACAGATGATCTTCAATTTATTACATTTCCAAGAGCATCCACATTTGCTTCAGCAGCAATATTCCCAAACACTATCACCTCACTAGCATCATTTGAGACTTCGGGTTCACCACCCGTGTTTGCGGAAACAGTATCCATCCTATGGCCAATTTCTCAGTTAAGTGGCCCTTCTTTGAATCATTAAGCTCCACAAGCTAATCAACCTTAACATAATCCTTATCATTATCTTCTCTCTTCTCACGCTTGAATTGCCAACCCAAACTGTTATGGGTTTGGTGCTATCTCGCCTACAGTCATGTTTCATTTTTTTTAAATCAATTTTGATTGGTTTCAAAAGAAAGTTCATCTTGTTATTATTTTTCACATTTTCTTTTGCAAATGCTTAGTGAAATGTTCATGAACGGTTCATATATCACACAGATGCAATGCATGTGTGTGTGTGTGCCTATCCTATATGCCAAAGAAACAAAAAAAAACTAATCCTAACACATAAAACACATAAGCACATAAAATCCTCATTCATGTCAAATGCGCCAATTTCACCTCTCATTGTGATCCTCACTACCCTTTCAAAGGTCGGGTGTTCAAAATTTTTTGAAAGACATTTCTTAAAATGACGAGATCTTTCAAAAACAATTCTCAAGGATTTTGAATGAGAATGTAAAAATATTTCTCAATAAAGATGATTGGATTGAAATTTTGCTTTGAAATTCATTTAAAGAGCATTTCTTCCAAAAACAATTCCCAAATTTTTTGATTTTTCCTTAGAAGATGATCATGTGAAAATATACCTTAACAAAGATTAGTTTGGAGTTTTAATCAAAAAGTGAACTCCAAAGATTTTTTGAAAAAAGCGATTGAAATTTTTTGGAATAAAGATGGCAAAAATCCGTTTGCTTTCAAAGATGGATTTAAAATTCTTTGGGTAGAAGAATCACATGATTGGATTATCACCGTACTTTTCATGAATTTGGATACATACAAGGCCAATGATGCTTAGCAAAACATGATACAAGAGATGTAATCGTATAATCAACATCTAACATATTCCCAAATGTCATGGGACATGAAGAGGAATTGTTCAAAAGTGATTAAGAGTTTACACATCATATATCAAGTAAGTATCGTCATCATCTTAAGTAATCCCTTCCAGGCATACAACACTCCCTAGCACATAACCCTAATCAAGGATTCATTCCCTAAGACTTGAAAGGTTCTATAGAAGCTACCATGCAAAGGCTGGGTTTTGGTCAAATAAGGGACCCTTGACACACATCCGATAGGATGCTTCATATGCCAAATCGTGGTACGAGATCAAGGGTGATCACACAGTCCCATGATAACTTGACCGACCGGGTTGCCCCGAGCCTCCAAGGTTATAGTTCCGTGCAATCGACTGACGAGACATGCAAGTGCAATGCAGCAGGCACACAAAAATTAATTAATTCGATTAAAATGATACTTTCAAGTCTAATCCTTGAGTGAACCCAAAATCAGAATTCTGGTCTGCGAAACCAGAGATTCTGAGTTCTATCCCCAGTGGAGTCACCAGATTGTGGATATCGCAATTTTTCCTACCCACAGCTTTTTCTTTTAAAGTTCTTTTAAATTTCAAATTCAAAACAAATAAGTCGCCACTTAATTTTTAAAAGGAAAAATTAAGAAACCATTTTTAAAGCAAACCGATCTTTTTAGAAACCAAAGATTAAACTAGGTCCGGGGATTATGGAATGAGAAGGGAAGGAGCCCATCGGACTAAAACACCCCTTCTCATCCTATCTTGCGATAGGCCTCTACTCAACATCCTTTTAATTGAATTGTTAATTTAAATGTGCCCTCAACTAATACATACGTATAGATATACATTACAAAAGCATGTCCAAGGGGTGTAAAATTGCTAATTTACAAAATATCATTCAAAAGCCACGTAATTCAAGTAGCAAGCAATATGATATGCATTAAAAAACAAGAGAACTTACCCGGGATCCAGCCGCGAATATTAAACGTGCAATGCATGCGATTAAATAAAACCTAGGAAAAGAGTCTCTAATCCACATATATACATTTAAGGCAAAATCTTAATTCTAATGTGTCGCGCACAAAGGTCAAGAAAATTGATAAAATCAAGAAATTAAAATAAATTAAGAGGAGTTTAAGAAATCATACCTTAATAGCGCTACAAAACAAAGGGTTAGTCCACATGATATACAATATATAAAGTTGGATCTTAAATAACAATCCTAGACTTCTAGCTTAAATCCATCAAATGTAATTAAATCTAAAGCAAACAAGTCCTAATTACAAGCATCAAACCACATGGATGAATATGTTCATGAACAAGAATAAATTATGAAATAATCAGTGATTTAGATCACTTAAACTTTGAATTCAAGCTTAACTAATCATTATTAAAACATGGTTTGAGCCCTAGGTCATAGAAAAGTCATTTGGACCAGTATTTACAAAGTTGGTCAAATTTGTCATAAAAAATTCTGAAAATTGCAGAGAGCAGACCAGAACTTTATGAAAATAAAAAGCATGCTTCCCGTGGTTTGATTTTGATGACTTTTGGACAAAAGATGCCTCTGTGAGTCTAGTTTCCAAATCAAAAAGAAAATCAAAGTTTCAACGGTTAGATCTCTGGGAAAAGGACAAACACCAGACATCACTCAGAGATGTACAACTCTCTGTCTAGAGATTTTGTTTGATTTTTTAAAAATAGCAAAAAGATCAGAAATGCTTTGTTCTTTTTAGGGTAGCTTCCTAACACATTAATCTACTTAGAAAAAATTATTTTGGGTCACAAATACTTGATTAAGGTTCTGATTTGCTTATTTCAAAAGGGTGTTGTTGTTCTGAAACTCTGGACAGATTGTAGTGACTTCGCAAAACTCATGACCAAACCACTTTAAACATGAAATCTCCTTAAAACAAAAATTATGGTGGTAGAACTTTGAGTTAGTGACATTTTCCCGTTGGTTTCACTTGATTCCAACGGTTAGATTTCGAACCAAAAATCTTTGATCAAAAATAGTTTGTGAACTCACTGTTTTCATTTGTCAAGTTCAACTTTTATTTGTTAACCCCAACTATTAAACCATGAAGTTGTGGGTTTAATCCAAACCACTTCTCCTACCCTTTGATGGTCATTGGAGATCAAGACATGACTAAAACTCATGAGTTTTCAAGGAATATATGGAGACTCCATGAAAACACAAGCTTAGGGGACCCAAACCATGGTAGGGGTTTGGATTCATCTACTTGTTCTTAATAAAATGATGATCAACTTTAAGTCTCATGTGAATCATAAGCTTACATGAGACTAAAAGATAAAACTCATGAGATTCAAGTGAGATATGGAAGATCCCCAAGAGTCTCAAGAGAAGAGCATAAACAAGAAAAAGAGAAGAAGAATCAAAGAACTAGCTCATGAACTTCAAGAGGATATAGAGAAGATCCCATGAAATTCCAAGTTAGAGAATCCAAGTCATGAATATGGACTTGGATCCATCTATTTGTTTACAAAAGTGAAGTGATGATCAAACTTTGACTCCCATGTGAAGCATAAGCTTACATGAGATTCAAAAGATCAAACTCAAGAGCTTTCAAGAGAGATATTGAAGATCTCCAAGAATCTCAAGAGAAAAGTATAAACAAAAAGAAGAAATGAAATCAAGAAAACTAAGAGAGCAAGTGCTCTAAATCCATAAAAGAAAACTAACAAGAGTAGAGTATCACCTCCAACTATCCTCAAACTTCTATATTTTGAAGATCTCCCAAGCTTTTCTTTCAAGTTCTTTTCCCAATGTTCTCTCTTCTACCCAAATGTTCTTCTCTCAAAAGTTCTCCTAAATTCCTCTCAAATTCCCCCAATATTCTTTTTTCTCTTGGTCCCCTCTCCAATGGAGATACCTCTCCTTATATAGACAAAAATACCTAGGTAATTTCAGTGAATTCGGAGTAAAAGAGAGGTGTAAATGCCTCATTTGGTGGTACAATACGTACTTCCTGAAAATAGACAGATTGCTGCACAGGGCGGCATTCAAAAATCTTTTGCGGCAGTCAGTGAATGCCGCTGCGGCACTCCGTGAAAGCCGCGGCGGCATTCCATGACTGCCGCGCGGCTCTCAGTAAGTGCCGCGCCAAATTATTGATTGCCGTGTTTTTGTCAACCTTACTTTATCAGTTTTTTGTTTTTATCCGCATACATATACGTATTGTACCACAAAATACGGACTTTAAATGCAAACGGCAGTCAGAAAATGTCGGCGGCACTGAGTAAATGCCAGACCGGCATTCTGTGAGTGCCGTCCGGCACTCACCGAATGCTGTTCGGTACTCACTGAGTGCCGCAAACTTTTGCCGTATGCCGTTTTTTGTTGAACTTCCCCTTTTAGGTCTTTTCCTTCCTCCTTTTTCTTAACGAAATTTATTTTCGAAGATTTTTTCCAAAAGTGATGTTTTATACCTGAACTCTCCTAAGTACCTGGTATTTCAATCTGTGAAAATTTTACCGCGTTTGGAGAACTTTCTGAAGAGCTTGGAATACTTCGAATCTTTTGGTCCTTATCATCATTGGACGTGGAGGTGATGCTCTCCTAAATTCGACGGTCGGTCAAAATTGGGGTGTCTACACTCAGCTATATGCTGAGTGTAAGATTTCTAACATATGTAATATATGACAAAACATGCTCTAATTCCACAATTCATAACAATTAGTCTCTAGGGAGAAACATAAGCATCCATCCGGTAGCGGCAAGTCCAAGTCTTAAACCGCGATGCCAATGGCAAGTCCAAGTCTATCAACATTGCATCCCCAAGTGCCATGGCAAGTCCAAGTCTATCAACCATGCACAGTAGCCGTCGCTACTAAAATTCTCAAACCTCGAGAAGCTTATATCCGATATGAAATTGCATAAATCCCCCATTTAACCCATATAGACAACTCAACGTGCTTGCGTAAAAGTAGGCATGCTTTTCACTTTTAATCGTGTGCATAATTAACGGGCCTACAATTAACGCATGAATTTTGCCCAGATCACAATTTCGTCGTCGAAATATAAAACATGTATTTCACTTATATAACATAGGCTAGAAATTCATACCTCGAGCTATCGTCGTATAACTTTGAGGGAACGACTAGAAGCCCGAGTAAATGCCAAATCTCTGATCCTACCCAAAACCTACAAGTTTACACGCATTTTTCCCAAATTCCTAGATTTTGAAATTTATAAAAAGTAGCCAAATGTGGCCTAAAGACTATCAAAACGTAGCCCTTACCTTGGGGAGTTCAATATGAATTTTGGTGAAATTCAGACGGACGAAGGGTCGCCGATCATCGTCGTAAAGCCCATAGGATCAATCTCCCTTTTCTCTCTCCTCTCTCAAGATATTGTATGAAGTTTGTAAGTAATGACAACTTCATCCACTACTATTTATAGACGAACTCTTCAGGAATCGTGTTTACTTCCCCGCGAGTTTCTCAATCACCTAGTTAACTCCTACTTCACACACGTCCATTTTATAACTTTACAAGTGAAAAGCACCAATTACAAGAGTTTATGATTAAGTCTTATTTGGATCCAAAATTACGTCCGAAAACTAAATTCTGTGAAATCTCTATATAACATACCTTTTATATAACGTGACAGTCACGTTCTTACCACAACTCTCCAAATGATATATAACAATATCGAAATTACCATAAAATTATGCTACACAAGTATAATTCACTATTCATAAAATACTAGATAAGTCAAATAACATTTAAATCACAAAAATGTCATTTACTCATGCCACTGAAATCTCGATTACCAATTACCCGTGTACTTACTGACACCTTACCGTTAACTCACAGTCAACCTCAACCCAATTATCAAATAACATTGATTAACTCACAAATTCAATTAGGCATGATAAAACTTATGAAATTTTGGTACGAGTGTGACAACTCTCCCCTCCAAAAAGGAAGTTTGTCCCCAAACTTTACCTCATACATAAAACAGGTACGGGTACTCATTCTTCATCTCTTCCTCACTTTCCCATATAGCCTCTTCAACCGTATGACTATGCCATAACACTTTCACCATTAGAATTGTCTTCGTTCTCAGTATTTGTTCTTTCCGATCCAAGATTTCTATTGGATGTTCTATATAGGTTAAGTCTTCTTGAATCTATAATGGTTCTGGTACTACGATCTTACTCGTATCTGTCATACATCATCTCTGCATTGACACATGAAATACATTGTGCACATGTTCCAACTCTGGTGACAATGGTAAGCCATTGGACCTACCCTTTCTAGGATCTCAAAAGGTCCTACGAATCTCGGATTCAGTTTTTCCCTCTTTTCGAATCGAATAATGCCGTTCGAAGGTGATACTCGCAAGTATACAAAGTCACCTACTTCGAATGTCATCGGTCACCATTTTGAGTCCGCATAACTCTTATAACGATTCTGAGCTTCCTTAAGTCGTTCTTGGATTAACTTTACCTTCTCAGTAGTCACCTTTATTAGTTCAGGTCCTAACAACTTTCTTTTTCCAACCTCGATCCAACAAACCATTGATCGACACTTATGCCCATATAAAGCTTTATATGGTGCCATACCAATGCTAGATTGAAACCCGTTATTGTACGCAAATTTGATTATCGACAAGTGCTTCTCCAAATCACTCCCACAGTCTAGTACACATAATATAAGCATATCCTCCAATGTCTGTAACATCCGTTCTGATTGTCCGTCGATTTGAGGATGAAATGCGGTATTGAAACTCAACTTCATACCTATAGATTTTTGTAAACTTCCCCAAAACCTCGATGTAAAACTACTATCGCGATCTGATATAATCACAGCTGGAACCCCGTGTAGTCTTACAAACTCTTTCACATACAACTCAGCTAACTTCGAAGGTTTAGTTGTCTTGATCGGTAGAAAATGAACTGACTTCGTCAATCTATCAACTATAACCCAAATCTTATCATTTTTGTTCGGCGATAGTGGAAATCCCGAAACAAAGTCCATCATGATCTCATCCCTTTTCCACTATGACACAGGCAGTGGCTGTAATAACCCCGCAGGTACTTGTCTTTCTTCTTTGACTTGCTGACATGCCGAACACTCTAAGACATACTTAGCAATTTCACGCCTCATACCCTTCCAATAAAAAAGTTTTCTCGCAAGTTTTGATACATCTTATTACTTCCTAGGTGTAACATCCGTACCCGGAAAAGAAGGTTAATGTGATATTAATATGTGTTAATTAAAGATAATTAATACATGAGATGATTTAAGGTGGGGTTATGAACCCACATGTGAAAAGGTGCTCAAATGCGGGCACATATGAAAGTCCTGTGAAAGACGGGACTGGTATAAAAGTGGGGCCCAATGAGGGTCTAATTAAAATAATTTGCATTTTGATGTCATTATGTGCTTATATGATTACTTGTTTGAATGGTTATTGATATTATTATGTCTTATGATAGGAAAGGGGACCAATTTGGATACCCATGTGAGGGCGTATTTGAATAAATTTGATAACTGGTAGGTTTTATAGCAACCTCATAATTTATGTGGGACCACGTTTGGGACCCACGGGGGACTTAGATTAAATCCTTTTAGAAAAGATGGGTAGTTAATGTAAATAACATGGGGGTTTCATAATAAAACTTAAAGAAAAGTGGGGGAGGTAAATGAAAATAGTAAACACTTGTGCCAACACATATGCATGTTAGCATATGTGTCTCCTAAATGACATTATATCTGGGAAATTGAGAGAAAAAGAGAACGGAGAGCTCTCGAGTCGGCGACGGAAATTCTCGACGACGTTTCTTGCCGTTTCTTTGTCGTCCGGCGTCGGATTCACGATCCGAGACCACTTTTGGACTCGTGGAGGTAAGAGGATCACATGCACATAATTTATTTTCATTTTCGGCAACGTTTTTACGGCAACCGTTTTTGATAAACGATGTTCTTGGTACCAAACTTGTGTAGGATTATCACCGGTTAAGAATTGAGCTAAAACTTGGAAGGAATTGGGGTTTCTAGGATTGATTTGCTAACAATTTGAGGAGGTGAGTGTTCTAATTCTTCAATTGGATGTTTAGTTATGTTAGTGTGATAATTGTTGCTCATAGTTGCTAAACTCATGCTCATGTACATATATGTTGTTGAATTTGGATAAAAGCATGTCAAAAATTATGAAATTGCTATGCTTATGTGTTGAAATTGCTTATGTACTTATATGGATCAAAGGGAAGTCAAGCAGTGGTCACCATTTATAGGTCCCATATGTAAGGGATAGGAAGTCCTCAATGAGTAGGACGTGGTGACGACCACAATGAAATGCCGGTGATGCCTTCGGGGTCACAAGAGAGTGTGTGAGGCGCTATATGCGCTAAAAGTGAGAAAGATGCGGGGTGAGAAGGACCCGGGGGTGGTGACTGGAATGACTTGACTTTTCGGAGATCGTTACGTTGTTGTTTATATTGATTGTTGCATTTACATACTTTGCATTCCAATAGCATGATTAGTTCTCTCACTAAGCGAAAGCTTAAACGAAAATATATTTTCTGTTATGGTTATTGAATAACCATCGCAGGTACCAAACGAGACGAGGAGAGAAAATGATCCGCACGACGGGTTGGGCGTGGGAGTTGTGTCGTTATGAATATGTTCATATGTCTAGCTAGTTATGTTTAACATGTATCTCTATTGTCAATGTATAACACCTTGTGTTATAGAGTCTTTATAAGATGTTAAGTTGGGTAATGTTGTAGATTATGCTCCAAGCTATGAGTTATACTTACAAGTCACAAGTTGGGTGTGGTTGGGAGAGACTTGAGCAAGTTGGGTAACTTTTGTTGGAAACTAACTTGGTTTCTCCTTATGGATCAATGTTTATGTATATGTTTTAAGAATATGAACTTGAATGCAAATTAAGGTTCCTAGTTGGAATTCTATGGATTGTGTATGGTTGGGAAAACTCTTATGATGTTTGGGTAAAGTTTTGGGGCACTTGGGAATATTTCCTAAATGGTTTTGGATGTGGCTATGGGGATTTGGTATGGTTACATCAAGTTTTGACAGCATTTTTACTCTTGTTTGGAGAAAGTTTGTAATATGTCAAGTTGGGGGTTTGTGTTTGGTTGTATAGCAAACATGTGTCATGGTTGTTAGTTACAAGTCATGTGTATTAAGAGTAGCTTGGAAGAACCTAAATGATTTTGATTGTAAGTTTAACTTGGTTTTCTTTATATAGAAGGGTTGTGTGTGTAATTGAGAGAAACATGGATTTTGGGATGAACTATGAATCACAAGAGGAGTTGATGTATTTTGATTGATGATCTTTGGTAACATGAGTATGTTGATGTCTTAAAACATTTAAAAGTGTTTTGATTAAGGGTCCTTAATGTTTTTCCAAAGTTTGGTTATGTTTGGAGTTGGTTTGAAGTTAAAATATGGTGTTTTTAGCAGCAAGAAAGCAATTCTGGAGGATCCGGATCGATCGGGGTCATGTGCGGATCGATCCGGGGCATCTGGAATTGCAGAAAATGACTTTATGCTAAAACTGGATCGATCCGGATCTGGGGCAGATCGATCTGCTGGTTCAGATTCAGCCTTGACGGCGTTTACGGAAATGGACATATCTCATTCTAGAAAACTCGGATTCGCGCACCGTTTTTTGCGTTGGAACCGAAACTCAAAGAGCTATCTTTCCATATAAAATTTGCTATACTTTATTAATGACCATTTTTCCCTTGAGTCTGTTTTGTGTCAAAGAAGATGTTTTATGAGGTCCAATTTATGTATTTCTTAATGAATTAAGGGTGTTTTGAACGTGTGGGCTTGTTACACCTATCCCAACTCGCCCGAGGCGGGTTGGGGTGTGACACTAGGTGTCTTGAATATCTAGCACTATGAGCCTTATCCAGAAGTCGCTCCTTCAAGTCTCTCACATTCGGTACACATAAGCGATTCCCAAGCATTAATACCCCTTGTTCCAAGGTGCCCCGATCATTTTTCCAAAGGTATCTCATCTCTCATCTTGCATAAATAAAGATTGTGAAATTGTTCTGCCTTGATTTCATTTAGGATGTTTAGGTGAGCTATGATTGCCATCATTAAGCCACCACTAGTCTCTGGAATCACGTCCAACTTTAAGCGTCCCATTTCGTTTACTAATTCTTTTTGTTGAGTTAGCTCGTCGGCTAAGTTCCTTGTCGTCTTCCGGCTTAATGCGTCTGCTACTACATTAGCCTTCCCTAGATGATACTCTATTGAAAGGTCATAATCCTTCATCAACTCTAGCCATCTTCTCTATCTCATGTTCAAATCCCTCTACATGAATAGGTACTTCAAACTCTTGTGGTCTATGAAGATCTCACATTTCTCCCCGTACAAATAGTGTCATCAAATCTTCAAAGCATAGATTACTGCGGCCAATTCAAGATCATGAGGTGGATAGTTCACCTCGTGTGTCTTCAACTGTCTAGAAGCATAGGCAATTACTTTACCACCTTGCATAAGTACACACCCCAACCCTTGATGCGATGCATCGCTATAAATCACAAATCCATCAGTCCCGGATGGTATTGTTAGAATAGGTGCTCTCGTTAGTTGTGCCTTCAACTCTTAAAAACTGTCTTCACATTCTTGACTCCATTAAAAAATAATTCTTTTCCTTATCAACTTTGTCATAGGCAATGAAATCTTCGAAAAATTTTCTATGAATCTGTGGTAGTACCTAGCTAAACCTAAGAAACTCTGAATTTCAGATACGGATGTCTGCCTCTGCCAATTAGATATAGCTTCTACTTTGCGAGGATCAATTGAAACTCCATTCTTGTCAATCACATGACCAAGAAAAGTAATGCTACGTAGCCATAATTCACATTTCTTGAATTTTCCAAATAATTGCTTTTCTCGCAATCTCTGAAGTATCAACCTTAAGTGGTTCTCGTGTTCTATCTCACTCGGTGAATAGATAAGAATATCATCAATGAATACTATCATAAAATCCAAGTAGTCCTTAAAGACTCAGTTCATAAGATCCATGAATACGGCTGGTGCATTAGTAACCCCATATGGCATTACTAGAAACTCATAGTGTCCGTAGCGCGTTCTGAAAGAAGTTTTCTCAACGTCTTCGGCCTTTATCTTCAACTAGTGGTAGCCTGATCTCAAATCTATCTTTGAAAACACTTACACTCCACGAAGTTGATCAAATAGATCGTCGATTCTGGGTAACGGGTACTTGTTCTTAATTGTCAGCTTGTTCAATTCTCAGTAGTCGACGCATATACGCATGGAACCATCTTTCTTCTTCACAAATAACACTAGAGCTCCCCACGGTGATATACTAGGTCGAATGAAACATTTGTCAAGTAGTTCTTGTAGTTAAACCTTCATCTCTTTCAGTTCTATGGGTGCCATTCTATACGGTGCCTTAAATACGGGTCTTGAGTTTGGCATTATTTCAATGGTGAACTCAATTTCCCTCTCAATTAGAACATCTGGCAAGTCATCAGGAAATACATCGGGATATTCTCGCACTATTGAAATGTCTTCTAGTTTTAATTCAATAGCTGGCGTGTCAGTCATTGAACACAAAAATCCTTTGCATCCTTTTCTCAACAACTTACCCGCTCGAATAGCAGAAATCAAATATGGTGGTGGTGTAACCCCACTCCCTTGGAAACAAAAGTTCCCATGCACCGGTGATCGAAAGTTAACCTCCTTCCGTTCATAGTCTATTGTGGCTTGGTTAAGGGCTAACCAATCCATTCCTGAGATCACGTCAAAGTGGTTCACAACGATTGGTATAAGATCTACAGTCATCAACTTTTTGCCTAAATGGATTTCATAGTTCCTGTATATCGTAGACGTCATTATAGATTTACTAATTGACAATTCATCTCCTAACGGTGCTGATTTAACAATCAAATGTTCAACAAAGGCATGCGATACAAATGAATGCGTAGATCTCGAGTCAACAAGTATGCGTGCTAAGTGTGAACACACAAGCACCATACCTGAGACCAACGTCTCTGAAGCAACCATGTCTCTTAGGTTCATCCAGTATGCCCTCCCTTGATGTTGCTCTGTCCTTTGTCCCCCCGTCATTATCTGTCTAGGCTTCGACCCACTGGAAGCCATAGAACTAGCTCCTTGCTGAGAATGCTTCCTCGGACAATTTCTATATTGATGTCCAACCATCCCATAATCATAACATTTGCCCCTCGTATCTGGTGCCAAGCTAGCATTATTCATTCCTTGAGATTTGTTCTAGAAGTTCGTCATAAAACATCGACCTGTATGTGGTCTATTGTAAAGTGAACACAATGGTATATTAATTGGGGTCCTCCGAACATCACTGAAACTAGCCTCGTGCAAACAAGCTGGTTCTACCTCGACCTTTCCATTCCACTCTCGGTCACAAGCGCTATTTGTTGCACTGCTGCCATAGTTGAATGTTCGTAGGTCTCTACCCTCAAACGAATATTTTCCCTTAAACCTCCTTCAAATTTCCTTGCTCTATCTTCCTCGGTCAACACCGATCCCTTTCTAAATCTTAATAAAGCATTATAATTTGAGGTGTATTCTGTCACAGTCATCTCTCCCTGTCGAAGATTATCAAATTCTCTCTTCTTTACATTTAGAGCAGCCCTTGGGAAGAATCGACGATTAAACTTTGCTTTAAATCCTTCCCATATTATTGGTGCTCCCTGATCTAGAACATTCACCCATCAGTTCTGAGCCTCACCTCTGAGTATATCACTGGCGTTCTCAATCTTTTCTCCATTAGTCATCGGGATAGATCGAAAAATCCTTTCCATGTCCATAACCCAATGCTTTGCCATTGTCGTATCAGAAGTCCCATGAAACTCTAACGGTTTCTTTCTGGAAAATTGTTTAGATATTGATCTCATACCCCTATGCTTAGGTGCATGCACTACGGTTATCGGTACTAGCTCGAATGGAGGCGTTGGAGGTAACCGTTCTGCTATATTCCGGAGCATGTCTCCCATATTCTCCATCATTTCTGTCATTTCATTCATACGTCGCGTATGCGGTGATAATTCTCGGTCACCCATGATTGATCAACCTGTTAATCTCGATGCATAAACACTATGCATGCGTGATAAGAACAATATCATGTATGTAAAACAACATACATATGCATTAAACATCTCTACAATGTATGGATGCATTCTAGAACATTTGACAATTCACTCAACACTCCACTCGACGTCGAACGTTCCCAAAGTTTTGTTACCTCTAGTTCTGATACCAATAAATGTCACGACCCATCCCGCTAACGTATGGAAATAGGACATGTGGCATGCCATAAAGGCTTATCCAGTTCATTAAATAATCATACGTAGCAATAAAGACTTTAAAACAACGTTGAGTGTATAAAACTTTAGGAAACATTACTCTCCAAGTTGTAAAATCTGTATAAATTTGAAAACGTTGTTATATATCAAATCGGATGAATATATGGTAAAAAGGGTCCCAAAGGTACCCTAAGAACCAATCAAAACAATTAAAATATTTCCAGAAGGTATATAGAAAAAGAAGTCTAGTAGGGGGCATCTCGACTGGTCAAATGACCCTTTAGCAGAATCCTGCACAATGCTGCAGAATTTTGCCTAAAGCGTCAAACAACCCTCACTTAAAATCCTTTCACGACTTCTACTCTTCAATCCAAAACTCCCCAATTCAAACAAGGTTGCGAGAACATATAAAACACTTACTAACCATCGAAAGAAGCGATAACAAAATGAGTTAAGACTTGTTTGGATTTAAAACATAAAAGTTCCATTACATGCCTCCAAAATACGAGTTTGACAAGTTAAACACTCAAAACACGAATCCACGAGTTCAGATTCATCACAACATTTTTTTTTCTTCGAAAATGGGTAAATATATTCCAAAAAAAGGATGTACAAATGTACAAGGGGCATACCCTAGGATAAACAATAAAGCACAGCTGGAGGACTAGTGGCAAATAAAGCCACCAACAAAATCAACTAGAGAAGGATTGCCAAAAGCTTCAGTCAAACATCACAAAAAAAAAAACAAAGACAAACTAGCAACCACCCTATTATGTCCAGAATCTAGCAAAAAACTCTAGTTGTGGATCTTGTTTCCATTGGATTCTAATTTGAGTATTAATTTGAAGGACCAGAGTTTGGAGTAGTTGTTCTTGTGGCATGAAAGAGCCTTTGAACGTCCTCTTATTCCTTTCCCTCCATAATCCATAGACAGCAACACCTAGGCAAATCTTTGGGATTGCCTGTTACTTATTAAAAAGAGTAACTAAAAAGAGTTTTAGTACTTATTACAACATCATAAAACCATATTACGCCTTCCATGTCAATTACATAGTTCCAACTATTCGTAACGCTCGCTATTACAAAACTTGGAAAAGAAAACAAAAAACATATACAAGAGAAGGATCCCCGTCGTTCCCTCGGTCTCACTCCTCACGCTTCTTCTTTCCTTTCTTCTTGTCTCCTGCAATGGAGTAAATCTCCACTGCTCAGCTATATGCTGAGTGTACAATTTCTAACATATGCAATATATGACAAAACATGCTCTAATTCCACAATTCATAACAAATAGTCTCTAGGGAGAAAAATACGCATCCATACGGTAACGGCAAGTCCAAGTCTATCAACATTGCATCCCCACGTTCCATGGCAAGTCCAAGTCTATCAACCAACCTTGGAGTTCCTCTTATTACCTCTAGATAGAAAAAAGAGATTGTGATGAATTAGTTAAGAAGATTAGTTCAAGAATACTTTCTTGGACTTCTAAATTCTTATCTTATGCTGGTAGAATTCAACTTATTCAATCTATTATTGCAGGCATACAAAATTATTGGGCTGGAATGTTTATTTTACCTAAAAGTGTGCTTAAACATGTTGAGATGCTTATGCGTAGGTTCTTTTGGACTGGAGGACTTGATCATTCTCATGGTGCTAAGGTGTCGTGGGAACAAGTTTGTAAACCTAAAAAGGAAGGGGGATTAGGCATTAAACACTTAGTCCAACTTAAAAAATATATATATATATATATATACATATATTGCTTTGAACTTAAAACACATTTGGACCCTATTCTCTTCCAATAGCAAGTCTCTCTGGGTTAGTTGGATTAATACTTACATGCTAAAAGGTATAAAAGCTTTTGGGCTATTAAACCTCCTTCCCAATGTTCGTGGTACTGGAAAAAGCTTCTTAAATTAAGAGATATTGTTCGGCCTATGATGTGTCATAAAATTGGCAATGGTTGTAACTCCCTGTGGTATGACAATTGGCACCCCTTAGGGCCTTTATTGGATAAATTTGGGCATCATGTCGTTTATGACGCTGCTTTGAACCTTCATGCTAAAGTTTCTGATGTTATAAATGGAGAAGCTTGGAATTGGCCACTTACGAATACTATTGATCTTATGACAATAAGAGGCAATTTACATTCCCTTCCGCCTCCTTCTGGTTCTTGTGATGTGGCTATTTGGTTACCTTCCCCCAATGGACAATTTTCCTCTGCTCATACTTGGGATAATTTGAGGAAAGTTAATCCTAATGTACCTTGGTATCGCCTTATTTGGTTTTCTGGTCATATACCTAGACATAGTATCATTTTATGGTTTGCTTTTCTCCACAGGTTATCAACCCATGATAGGATATTTAGTTTCACTCTAGGGCCGTTGGCATGTGTGCTATGCCACAAAGGTATGGAATCTCATAATCATTTATTTTTCAACTGCTCTTACTCCACTTTTGTGTGGCAGGGGATCATGCAGCGGCTTGGAATATCCCGAACTGCCTCTTCTTGGGACAGCTGGGTGGATTGGGCATCTAGGACCTGGAAGCAAAAGACTCCCAAACATGTTGTTCCTTAGATGTGCTTAGGTTTAGCGATTTATAGTATTTGGCAGGAAAGAAATGCTCGAACTTTCAAACTTGAAGCAAAAACCAAGGAAATGCTCCTCCAAGATATTTTCCTCCAGCTTATCATTCAAATTCAAGTCAAGTGGAAGAATGATCCTCACCTTCATCAATACATCGCAAGATGGAAATGACTGTTTTTTTTGCTTTTGTAATTGTACTTGTATTGGATTTTGGGATGTTTTGGTCTCTTTTGGTTTTTGCTTGTTGCTTTGTTCCCCTTTGATGGTTTGCTAGGTGCTTTAGCTTGTTTGGTTGGGGCTTTTTCAGGTTTTGGTCTTGTTCCTGCCCCTCCTATTGCTGCTTTTTTGCTGCTTTCTTTGTGTTTATTGTAATTCCTGGGGTATGCCCCTTGTACTTTTGTGCAGTGCCTTGGCTCTTTTTTTCGTTTAATTAACCAGTTTTTCAAAAAAAAAAAAGTCTATCAACCATGCACAATAGTCATCGCTACTAAAATTCTCAAACATCGAGAAGCTTATATCCGACATGAAATTGCATAATCCCCCCTTTGACCCATGTAGACAACTCAACGTGCTCGCGTAAAAGTAGGCATGCTTTTCACTTTTAATTGCGTGCATAATTAACGGGCCTACAATTAACGCATGAATTTTGCCCGGATCACAATTTCGTCGTCAAAATATAAAACATATATTTCACCTATATAACATAGGCTAGAAATTCATACCTTGAGCTATCGTCGTATAACATTGAGGGAACGACTAGAAGCCCGAGTAAACGTCAAATCTCCGATCCTACACGAAACTTACAAGTTTACACTCGTTTTTTCCAAATTCCTAGATTTTGAAATTTATAAAAACTTAGCCAGACGTGGCCTAAAGACTATCAAAACATAGGCCTTACCTTGGGGAGTTCAAATACGAATTTTGGTGAAATTTAGACAGGCGAAGGGTCATCGATCATCGTAGCAAAGCCCATAGGATAAATCTCCCTTTTCTCTCTCCTCTCTTAAGATATTATATGAAGTTTGTAAGTAATGACAACTTCATCCACTACTATTTATAGACGAACTCTTCGGGAATCACGTTTACTTCCCCGCATGTTTCTCAAACATCTAGTTAACTCCTGAAACTTCGCACACGTCCATTTTATACGTTTATGAGTGAAAACCACCAATTACAAGAGTTTTTTTTATTAAGTCTTGTTTGGATCCAAAATTACGTCCGAAAACTAAATTCTATGAAATCTCTATACAACCTACCTTTTGTATAACGTGACACTCACGTTCTCACCATAGTTCTCCAAATGATATATAACAATATCGAAATTATTAGAAAATTATACTACACAGGTATAATTCACTATTCATAAATTACCATATAAGTCAAATAACATTTAAATCATAGAAATGTCATTTACTCATGCCACTGAAATCTCGATTACCAATTACTTGCGTCCTTATTGACACCTTACCGTTGACTCATAGTCAACCTCAACCTAATTATCAAATAACATTGATAAACTCACAAATTCAATTATGCATGATAAAACTTATGAAATTTTGGTACGGGTGTGACATAGGATGAGTTAACCTCTACGGTGTAGTGAATTCATAAACCAATTTTGATCAAGGATTTTTAATTAAATCACGATCTATTGTAATTGAATGAGACCAATTGGAGAGTGTTCATAACTCATATATTTACCACCACAATTTTTGTTTTAATAAAATTCCATAGTCAACATGGTTTGGCCTTATGATTTGTGAACTAGCTACTCTCTGTCCAAAATACCATAACAGTAACACCTTTTTACAATGGCTGAATCAGAGCCTTAAATCAAACATTCTTGACTTGAATTTTTTTTTCGATGAAGTTTAAACGTGTCAATAAGACTCCCTAAAAAGATTAGGATCATTTAGATTTGTTTACTATTTTTAGAAAATCATACAAAATATCTGGATAGAGAGTTGTAAAATTCTGAGTGAGGTCTGGTCTTTGCCCAATTCAAAGAGTTTGAACCGTTTGATCTTTGATTTTCTTTTTAGGTTAGAAACTAGACTCACAGAGGCATCTTGTGTCCAAAACTCGCTAAGATCAAACCATTGGATCTATGCTTTCCTTTTTTCTTTTTTTTTTTCTTTTTTTTTTTTTTTTTTTTTTTAAATTTCAGGTTTCTTCTCTGTAATTTTTGAAATTATGTTGTAGATATGATAAACTTTGCAAATAATGGCCCAAATGACTTTTCCATGACCTGAAGCTTAAACCAATCAACATAAGTAATAACAGGGGAGTGGTCAGAAAAGTTCTTGAGGGGAACCGAAACTCGTCCATCTTTAGAGAGAGAATGTCCATCTTCTCTCTAGAATTTGAGTGATCTTCTGATTGATCTCTCCTTCTAAATTGATTTAGTCTTTCTCTCTAAAAATGTGATTGCAATTGATTCAATGATGGATAAATTTAAGGCTATGAGAGTTTTAAATCCTGCTACTGAAACTAAGAGTGGTCAAAGTTCAAATGTCTCAGCCATACCAAACACTAGTGTTGATGTCATTGCTACCTCAGATCCACCCTCCCTCAAAGCTGCTTGTATTACTATGAAGGAAAATGAATCTTTGGTTGCTAAGGATGACTTACAGGGCTCTTCTACTCATACTCAGATGTTCAATGAGAAAGTAGGCACCAAGCCTAGATCAGAAACCGAGGAAGATGATGAAGGATTGCTTTTGGATCACCCACTCAAGGTTGGTTATGAAGCATCCATTAGAATAAATTCCAGATTGATTGAAGAAAACACCCAGCTAAGACATCTTCTTGCTGAGAGGAGGGAATCTCAGGATGTAGCTAAGGTTACTCCCCCTTGTTCTGTTCCCAATCATGGGGGAAGAACCTTTGCTGGGAGAACCCCTTTCAAGATTAATGGTAGTAGGGGGGGGGGGGTAAAGGCAATTATAGAGGAAGCATAAATTGGAAAGACACACAGATATAGCCTTTTGACATTTGCCCAGGTGCTCCCCAACCAACTGCTTTAAATCTTGTCCAACTCACACCCTCTCCTCAAGGCATTACTCCTACTGGGGTTAAGGAAAGCTTCTCTTTTGCCTTGGAAGGAACTGATTTCCCGAGCCTTACATTAAATCTGTCCAAAAATGCTGGGTTAATACAGTATGGGGATGATTGTTCTTCAAGTGTTCCTGTTTTTGATCCTAGTGCAAACCCCAAGAATAATGTATACACATCTTTTGATCCGTCTAACGAAGCCAAAACCACTCCCAATGAGTTTGTGGCGCGTGAAACTGCCTCACAGGCCAACGGTCAAATGGGGGGGACACCTACCCCTCTACACTCATTAAATGTGCACATGGTTTCTGGCCACTTGGCCACAAATTCCGAAAACTTGTTGGCTTTTGGTCCAGTGCTTACCCACCCCCATCCACGCGTGGAATCAACACTTCCTCTTGCCTTTTCAAATGAGCCAGCTGGAATGAATGTTGTCAAAGCTGCCGAGCCCACTGCTGGCTCAGCTATCACCTCAAACCCGGCTCACATGTCTAGTGGGAGTTTGACTACTAGTGCCAACAGCTCAGCTGATCAGTGTGTTTCTAACGCAATAGCTACATATCCTTTGGGAGGTATGCCTACTCCCTTACAACCCACCTATTTGGCGCACTTGGGCTCAGCCACTATGCCCGCAAGTTCTGGTTTGATGTTGCTGAGGTGTCCTACCCCCAAGAAATTGATACCTCAGGATAAAAAATGATACCTCTGTGGGCCCCAAAGTTAGTCCGGGTCATCCTTCTGTCCCAGCTCAGAGTGGAGATGGGTCTGGTTCTCCTCAGGCCAAAACTTGGGCCTCTATTATTACTCCTACAGTTGGTAAAGATTTTCGTTTATCTTATGTCAAACCAAAAGATGGTCCTCAAAGGAAACTTATAACCATGCCTAACGAAGTCCGCATAGAAGGCAGTTTTGCTTGGGAGAATACCCTTGTTGGCTACTTCATAGGGAAGAAACTCCCTTTCTCATTTGTTAAAAATGCTAGGACCAGACTGTGGGGTAAAGCTGGCCTAAATGACATGGTTGCTACCGATAATGGTTTCTATTTCTTTAAATTCGATTCTGCCGAGGAGAGCTTATCCATTCTTGAAGGCGGGCCATGGCATCTTGCAGGTCAACCAATTATACTTCAAAATTGGCATGCAGGGCTTACTTTATCTAAGGAAGCAATAACCAAAATTCCAGTTTGGGTCCATATTTACAATATCCCACTTGAATATTGGAACCCCACAGGTCTAAGCTACATTGCAAGTGCCATTGGTAAGCCCCTCCATGTCGCTAGAGTTACGACTGCTTGCAGAAGAATATCATTTGCTCGAATTTGTATTGAGCTTGATGCTAAGGATGAGATCCTTCTTGAGCTGATTATCGAGTTTGAAGATCCTATCAGTGGTGAATTGGAGCAAATTGCGCTCCCGATTGAGTATCAATGGACTCCAATTCGATGTACCAAATGCTCCAAATTTGGTCACGACTGTTCTAAATTACCTAAGGCCCAAACCCAGCCACATGTTCATTCTACCAGTACCCACGGGGTTTATGTTCAAGGGGACAATGAAGGGGGTTGGAAAATTAAATCCAAGGGTTTCTACACTAATGCTGAAAGTAGAGAAACAGGTATGTATCCTTCGGTTGCTAATACTCCCTCTTCTTCCTTTCCACCTCAGGATAATTGTCCTTCGGCATCTCTGTCTTCTTTGGAAGATAAATCTCTTAGAGAGAATAAGGAGTCACAAAATAATATGTTTGCTGTATTAGATGCAAATACTGAAACTGCATCTACTGTGATCACTTCCGATTGCCACCCGAATGCCGAGGTTCCTGTCTCTAACCCAGTTGGTGGGGACTCTATAGTACTCAATTCTCCTCTCTTGGTCACTGTTTCTATTCCTCCTAAGCAGCATCCTCCTTTTGCTGAGACCCCTAGTGCCTCAGAACAGGTCCTTGGTGCGAACGAGCCATCCTGTTCTGATGATAATGTATACCAGGAATCCCAAACTAGAGGTGAGGGGCAAACATACCTTGAAGATAAGAGCTCAGCTCAATTGCTGCCTGCTCCTCATCACCAAAACTCTGAATTATCAGATAACCCAGGTCATGGTTTGGGATCATATCTGATGACCAACCAGAGGAAGCTCTCACTCCTACTGCCATTAACTACTCAGGTCAGTCTCCTAACTCTTCTGGCACTCTATATATTCACCATTCAAAGAAGGACAAGCAAAGGGGTTCTTCAGGTAAGAGGAAACAATCTCATAAACGTTCTTAATGATTGTGTGCTCCTGGAATATTAGGGGCCTCAACCAGCCCCTTAAACAATTTGAGGTTGCTAAATTCATATATGATAATAATATTGATGTTCTTGGCCTTATTGAAACTAAAGTCAGGTATCCTAATGAGGAAAATATAAAACGGAAAATTTTTAAGGACTGGGACTATGTCTCCAACTGCACCCCAAATTCTGTTGGGAGAATTTGGGTGGGGTGGAATCCTGATAAGATTAATCTCACTGTTCTTAGGGTCTCTCCCCAAATAATTCATGTTGACATTGCAAATGATGATTTTAGTGTTCAATTCGAGGCTTCTTTCATTTATGGATTTAACACAGGACAGGAAAGGAAAAACTTATGGTCTGAATTAAAGTCCCAATTTAATTTCAATATAAATCATGTTATCCTTGGAGACTTCAATGTGGTCTTAAACACCACTGAAGTCTCTGATCCAGAATTTGGTTTAAACTCTGATATTTCCGACTTTAGAAATGTGGTTAATTCTCTTTGCTTAACTGACTTGACATTTCTGGGAGAATTTTACACCTAGAGTAATTGTAGATATGGTAGACCAGACTATACTCAAAGGAAATTGGACAGGGCTCTGGTAAACCAAACTTGGCTGGACAATTTTTCTGAATCATATGCTCATTTCCATGAACCAGGTATATCTGACCATTCCCCTCTTGTCCTCTATCTTGACAAATGTTCTAGGAGGAAGGGTAAAGCTTTTAAATTCTTTAACTATTGGACACAACTTGATCTTTACAATCCTACTATTTCTAATGCTTGGAATACTACTGTTAATGGTACAAATCAGTATCAAGTTTGCCACAAACTTAGAATGGTTAAACATGAGTTAAAGCTATTTAGCAAAATTTTTGTTTAAAAAGAAAAATTGTTAGCTGATAAAGCTAGGATTGACCTTAAAAAGGCTCAGTCTGACCTCCTCAATAGGCCGTGTTCCCCCTCTCTTGTTTCCAAGCAGAAACAATGTTTATCTAATTTCCTGAAAGCAATTTGGATTGAGGAAGAAACCTTAAAACAGAAATCGAGAGTTCAATGGTTAAAAACAGGAGACAAAAATTCTAAATACTTTTTCCAACATATCAAAAATAGGCGAAATAGGAAAAGGATTTTTAAACTAGAAAAACCTGATGGTTCCTTTACTCGCAACATTGAGGATGCAAAATTGGAGGCTTTATGGCATTTTAAAGATTTGCTGGGTACTTCTGCTAATACCAATTACCCTGGGATAGAAGCTCTGAGGAGGGTTATCTATAAAAGAATACCAGAGAATTTCTTGGAGGATCTTGATAGGATCCTGTGGATATCGCATTTTTCTTACCCACAGCTTTTCAAAATCAAATTAAAAAACAAATGAGTCGCCACTTAATTTTTTAAAAGGAGAATTAAGAAACCATTAAAAGCAAACTGATCTTTTAGAAACCAGAGATTAACTAGGTCCGGGGATTATGGAATGAGAGAGGAAGGAGCCCGTCGGACTAAAACACCCTCTCTCATCCTATCTTGCGATAGGCCTCTACTCAACATCCTTTTAATCAAATTTATTAATCTAAGCATGCCCTCAACTAATACATATATACGTATACATCACAAAAACATGTCCAAAGGGTGTAAAATTGCTAATGGCCAAAATATCATTCATAAATCACATATTTCAAGTAACAAGCAATATGATATGCAATAAGGAACAAGAGAACTTACCCGGGATCCAGCAGCGATATTTAAACGTGCGATGCATACAAACAAAAGAAAATCCTAAGAAAAAAGTCTCTAATCATATATACATATAAGGCAAGCTCCTAATTCTAAGGTGTCGCGCATGAGGTTAAAAAATCAATAAAATCAAGGAATGAAATAAACTAGAAGGGAGATGAGAAATTGTACCCCAAATGCGCTGCAAAACAAAGATTAGTCCACATGCTTCACATAATAATATGATGTCAAATAATCAATCCTATTCCCTAGCTTAGATCTAACAAGCATGAAATCCAAATTTATTCAATACCTATTTCTAATCATGGGCATTAGATGAACATGGATGAGTGAATGTGAACAAGAATGAAACATGGATTTATTCACTAATTTGGATCACTTAACCTCCGGATTTAAGCTAAATTATCATTATTCAAAACATGATTTGAATCTCAAGACATTAGTGAACCATTTGAGTTGAAATAAATAAGATTAGACAAAAACAGTAGCAGTTTTTTATGAATTATAGAGAGCAGACCAGATCTTAAAAAAATGAAATAAAATACTTCCAACGGTTGGATCTTAACGCGTTTTGGATATGTTATGCCTCTGTTAGTCTAGTTTCTAACCCAGAAAGAAAATCAAGGTTTGAACGGTTAGATCTCCGGGAATGTGGAAAACACTAGGCATCACTCAGCGTTTTACAACTCTCTGTCCAGAGATCTTGTATGATTTTTTAAAAATAGCAAACAAATCCGAATTGCTTCATTCTTTTTAGGGAACCTTCATGACACATTAAGGATCTTATAAAAAATTATTAGAGGTCATGAAAACTTGGTTAGAGCTCTGATCTATCAATTTTAAAACCAGTTTGCTGTTCTGAAACTATTCTGAAATTCTGGACAGATTATTGTTACTTCACAAAACTCATGACCAAATCATTCTAAACACGAAACAATCAAAAAACAAAAATTTCAGTGGTAGAACATTGTGTTATTGACACTTTCCCGTTGGTTTCACTTGATTTCAACGGTTAGATTTCGAACTAAAAATCTTTGATCAAAAACAGTTTGTGAACTCACTGTTTTCATTTGTCAAGTTCAACTTTTATTTGGTAACCCCAACTATTAAACCATGAAGTTGGGTTAAACCAAACCACTTCTCCTACCATTTGATGGCCATTGGAGACTAAAACTTTTATTTTTCATAGATTTCAAGTGAAGTATGGATGGACTTCATGGAATCTACAAGATAAGGAATCTAAACCATGGAGATGGGCTTAGACTCAAAACTACATTCTCCTACCATTTGATGGTCATTGGAGATGGAGACATGACTACTACTCATGGGTCTCAAAGGAATATAGAAAGGATTCCCCAAGACATCAAGTTTAGAGGACCCAAATCATGAGTATGGACTTGGATCCATCTATTAAGTGGTGATCAACTTTGACTCCCATGGGAAGCATAAGCCTACATGGGATTCAAAAGATCATGTTCAAGAGATTTCAAAAGAGACATTGAGAATCTCTAAGAGTCTCAAGAAAGAAGTATGATTAGCAAAAGAAATAAAACAAAAGAAAACAAAGTAGTTTGAGGATTAATGATTTAAAAGAGAAAGAATGTAAATAAATGACTTATGGTTTAGAGGATCACCTCCAAACTATCCTCAAAGTTTTCTTTTCTTTGAAGATCTTCCAAGCTCTTCTAGTTCTCTCAACTCTTTTTTTCTCTCAAAAAATGTTGGTGGAGTGATGGATGTTGTATGTAGTGGGTAGCTCTTGTTGTATTCTCCCTCTTTCAAGGAAGATCCCTTCTCTTTTATAGGCAAAATTACCAGGTATTTTTGGTGAATTTCGGAGCAAAAAACAGGTGTAATTCTCTCATTTGGTGGTACAATGTGTACTTTCTGAATTTAGACAGACTGCTGCCCAGGGCGGCAGTCAAGAAACTGTCGCGGCATTCTGTGAATGCCGCCGCGGCACTACGTGACTGCCGTGCGACACTCATCAAATGCCGCGGCAATTAATTGATTGCTGCGTTTTTGTCAGTCTTACTTTATCAGTTTTTTGTTCTTATCTGCATACACATACGTATTGCACTGCAAAATACGGACTTTAAAAGATAACGGCAGTCAGAAAATGTTGGCGGCATTTGGTGAATGCCGGGCCGGCATTCACTGACTGCCGTGCGGCATTCAGTGAATGCCGCGGTATCTGCCGTGTGCCGCTTTTGTTGAGCTTTTCCTTTTTTGGCTCTTCCTTTTTCTCAAAGCAATTTATTCTTGAAGATCTTTTCCGAAAATTGTGTTTTATACCTGAATTCTCTTAAATACCTAGTATTTTCTCTTTTCTGTGAAATTTTACCGCGTTTTAGAGAACTTTCTGAAGAGCTTGGAATACTTCGAATCTTCCGATCCTTGTTATCATCGGATACGGAGGCGACACTCTCCTAAATTCGACGGTTGGTCAAAATTGGGGTGTCTATAGATCCCCACTTCTGATGAGATTAAACACACTTTTTTTAGCTTGCATAATAACAAGGCCCCTGGCCCAGATGGTTTTAATGCATTTTTCTTTAAAAACTCTTGGCCGACTGTTGGGTCTACTGTTATAGAAGCTATTCAAGAATTTTTTAATTCAGGGGAAATGTTAAGAGAGTCTAATGCTACTATCATTGCTCTGATTCCTAAAGTGCCCAACCCTTCTAAAATGGGGGACTTTAGACCTATTTCTTGTTGTAATACCATTTACAAATGTATCTCAAAAATAATTGCGAATAGGCTCCAATCTTGTTTTCCTTCTATTATTGATCAAGCACAATCTGCTTTTGTTAAGGGTAGGAAAATTAGTGATAATGTCTTGCTTGCTCAAGATCTTCTTAGAGACTATCACAAAAGTGGTGGGAAACCTAGAGTTGCGGCTAAGGTTGACCTCATGAAAGCATATGATAGTGTTAATTAGAAATTCTTGTTTGATATTCTTGAGATTTTGGGATTTCCTCCTTAGCTTAGAAAATGGATTACTGCTTGTGTTACTACCCCTAGATACTCCATTAACTTTAATGGGGAATATGTGGGCTACTTCGATGGTGCAAGAGGACTTAGGCAAGGCGATCCAATCTCTCCTTATCTCTTTGTTCTCGTCATGGAGGTTCTTAGCCAACTTTTCCACAACAATATTCAAAATGACCAGTTTAAATATCATTGGAAATGTGATAAATTAAATGTGCTTTGCTGACGATTTAATTATCTTACTTAATGGTGATATTAATTCTGCAAAGGTGGTTCGAAAAACCTTAAATCAAATTTATGAATTCTCTGATCTTCAAGCAAACAATGCTAAAAGTTGTCTTCTTTTATGGGATTGAAGGCCAAGTGGCTAATGATATTCTGAGAGTACTCCAATTTACTAAAGGTTCTTTACCTATGAGGTACCTTGGAGTTCCTTTGATTACAACTAAATTGAAAAAATGCCATTGTGCTGAGTTAATTAACAATATTTGTTCTAGAATCACCTCCTGGAAATCTAAATTTTTATCTTATGCAGGTAGGGCTCAGCTTGTACAATCTGTCTTGATAGGGATCCAACAATATTGGTCAGGGATGTTCATTCTCCCTAAAGGGGTTCTTAAACAGGTGGATCAAGCTTTAATGAGATTCCTTTGGTCTGGCTCCACAGAGAAGGGCCATGGGGCCAAAATTGCTTGGGCTAAGGTTTGCAAACCAAAAAAAGAAGGGGGACTGGGGTTTAAAGATATATATCTCACAAATACCCTACTGAACTTAAAGCATATTGGTAACCTTCTTGATCCTAAAAATAAGTCATTATGGAAAGAGTGGGTACACATGTACATGATTAAAACTAAAAGTTTTTGGGAAGTTAAAGCCCCAAGCCATTGTTCCTGGTATTGGAAGAAAGTATTAAAACTTAGGGAAATGGTTAGACCTATCCTATCCCATAAGATTGGTGATGGTAAACATACTTCCCTTTGGTTTGATAACTGGCTTCCCATTGGTCCTTTGTTTGAAAATATACTAGTAGGATTGCTTACGATGCTGCAATTGACTCTAACGCTAAAGTTGAGGCCATCATAAGTAACAATGATTGGAGGTGGCCCTTGTCTAACTCCATAGGCTTGAATGAAGTTAGAAACATCTTAAATACTATGTATAAGCCTACTGGATTGTCAGATAGTATTTCTTGGACCGTCTCTCCTTCTGGGAGTTTTTCTTTTGCACACATTTGGGCCCATTTTAGAGATGGTGCCCCTGTGGTCCCTTGGGACAACATTGTATGGTTTTCAGGTTGTACTCCTAGACAACAATTTTTTCTTTGGATTGCTGTCCAAAATAGACTCGCTACCCATGATAGAATCTATGCTTATACCCATGGGCCTCTTGCTTGTGTGTTTTGCCATAGCCATATGGAAACACATAACCATTTATTCTTTGAGTGCACTTATGCTTCTTTTATTTGGCAGGATTTGATGCAAAGGTGTGAGCTTAGATGGAATAGGACAGACTGGGATACAACTATCCAGTGGATAACACAACATTGGAAGGGGAAGAACATTCAAAAAGCTATCCCCAAAATTTGTCTTGGGGTTGCTGTCTATGGTCTTTGGAAGGAGAGGAACTCTAGGACCTTCAAAGGAAAATCCACTCCTAAAGAACAGTTATTGTAGCTCTTGGTGTCTCAAATCAACATTCAATTTAGACTTCAATGGAAACATCACCCCTACTTGATATACATGCTAGTGTTTGGAATTAAGTAGGTTTTTTATTTTATTTGTTTTTCCTTCTTGTTGTGGTTTTGTTTCTCCTCTTCTCTGGATTAGGAATTGATTTTGCATTGTAAGGACCTTGGTGTTGGTTCTTGCCTTTTATTTTGAGTGGCTTCTTTGCCACAGTCCTCATGCTCGTGCTTCATGCTTATCCTGGGGTATGCCCCTTGTACATTTGTACATCCTTTTTTTTGGAATATATTTACCATTTTCTGAAAAAAAAAAAAGAAGCTTAAACCATATTTTAATAATAATTAATTAAACTTAAATCCAGAGGCTAAATGGTCCAAATCAATGAATAGTTCATAGTTTACTCTTGTTCATGTTTATGTTCATGTAAATATGCATTCATCCATGTAGGTTGATACTTGTAATTAGGATTCATTTTGTGTTGGGATTAAGTTGCATTTAATTGAACCTAATTGTGAGTTCCCTATGATCATGTTGGGACTATGCCATCTCTATATGGACATTACATTGGCTCTGAGATTTGTATATCTATAGAGATGTTGTGTTTCTAATTAATCTCTATTGCAAAATTTACCAATTAAAGGGCCATGCTACGGATCGACGCACATGGTTGAGATATGAAATTCAAGATCTCATTGATAACAAGGTAATATCAGAGCCTCTTGTCAAAGCTTCGAACGTTACTAGAAATCCACTGTCGAATCATCATGTTGTACCACCGCCATAGTGTTGGGTTTATGCCCTCAAACCATTACTTTATGTATGAGACATTGACATTTTAATATATGGATATCGGCTTTACATTTAGTTATGTATGTTTCTTTCATAAGATGATTGTTATCCTTAAGTATCATAGAAGTAATTCGTGTATGTATGAGATATGTACAAGTGAGATATGAATTACTGTTCTTTGTTACTTAGAACTTGTCACAGTGGATGGTGAGACTGGATATCTCATTAGGTTTACACTATAGTATGATTAACTACCATTGGATGGAGTAATTAATCTCAATCACTAGAGTGTAACTCTTAGTTAATATGCTAGTGCTTATAGTCCATTGACGGACCTGAGCTTTTCTATTGACACTCAAGACTGTCAATAGTCGATAGGAACTCATAACTTGTATAAGGTACGTGTTCTCAATCTTGCGACAATTATGAACACATACTGTGGATATAGCTGCTTTGACTTACCAATCAGTGAGGTCTATAGAAGATCAACACCTGGGTATCTTGGGTATGTCATGTTCATAGGGTTGTGAACATATATTGTCAAGACAGAATCTACCCTCTATTTCAGAGTAAGCATTCCCTTGAGAATGTCACCAAGTCGATTACTGAGTACTACAGTCTTGTTGATAAGAGTTATCAACATGTTTGGTAATCATGAGAGGTGAATGGGACTCAAGGAATACAAGAAGTAATCATGATTCAGGTTGATAGTAACAATTATCCGACTACCTGAATATGATTACGAATGCTGAAGGTAGAGGGACATTAGTACAACATACAAGTCTAGTTATCACTTCAGATATGTTCTTTTGCGTTGGAGTTCAGTTATCATTTTATAGTGGAGTAAATGTTAACTGACCAGTTAGTTAGTTTGCTGATCAAAGAGTTTGGTCACGGTAATTAACAAACTGGTCTGAGCCAACAATAAAGAGCCTAGGAGGTCCTACTCTTAGCTCTGCTAGGAAGCTTGGAAGGGCACATGAGGATCATGTCAAGGCAGGTTCGATCGATCGAAGAAGTCTCGATCAATTGAAGTCTAGGCAGGTTCAATCGCTCGAGGGTTATTTGATCGATCGAGGGTTCAATCGATCGAACACACTTCAATTGCTCGAAGGTTAGGTCAGTTATGGGAATCTATAAATAGGGCAGCTGCATACTGAATGTTTTTTAATCTTCGTTTTTATACGTAGAAATTGTAGAAACTATTTAGGTTTTCCTAAACCTTCCCTATCCTCCCTATTAGGGTTCCCACCAACCCCATTCCTTCTGGCAGGCATCTGCAGGAGTCATAAGAGTGAAGACAGCCTAGTGGAAGTTGTTGCACCATCAAGGAGAAAGAAGCTTTTAGAATTGGGTTCAAGACCTGAGGTATATTTCCTCTCCCTCTGTACGCATCTATGGAATTGACGGGTAGTAGATCCTGGGCTACCAATAAGTTTTTATAACTTGACTTTTCCACTACACGTTTAAACTTTTAATTTAAACCAGTTTTTCCATCAATTGGTATCAGAGCCACGCTTGTTTGGATCTGTAGATACGTTTTGGAACACTAGTTTTGATTTGCATGTTCATTTTAGAACTGTTTTCAAAACTGCATCATCACAGATCTATTTTTGCAGTATTTTTGCAGCAAAATACAAATTTGTGATTGCATTGGATGCATGTTGGATTCGATCGATCGAACTTTGGATATGTTCGATCGATCGAATGGATTTCGATCGGTCGAGACAGATTCTCTGTCAGCTTGTTCTTTTCACAGTTTTAAATATTTTAAAAATTATATGCTTTAATTTTAAATTATTCTGTAAATTTTTTCAAATCATTCTGTGAAATAGAAAGTTCAAGCGATTGAACAGTGTTCAATCGATCGAAGGTTCGAGCGTTCGAACGGTCTTCGATGGATCGAACTGTGACAGTGAAGTTTTTTCTTTTTCCGGAAAAGGGTAAATATATTCCAAAAAAATGTACAAAAGTACAAGGGGCATACCCCAGGATAAACAGTAAGCTCAGTAAAAGGACTAGTGGCAGGAGAGGCCACTAACAAAATAGAATACAATCAACAAGATGGCATCAACCAAAACCCAGAAGCATAAAAGCACATCAAACAACAATAGTGACAAATGGAAAACAATTCCAAAACAGAGAAGCTATGTCCAGGGTGAAGCAAAGAAATCAAGCTGGGGATGATGTTTCCACTTGGACCTAATCTGGAGATTAATTTGGGAAATAAAGTTTTGCAGTAGTTGATCTTTGGGCGTATATGTGCCACTGAACGTTCTATTGTTCCTTTCCCTCCACAAGCCATAGACAGTGACCCCAAGACATATTTTTGGTATAGCTTGATGGATTTTCTTCCCCTTCCATTGTTGTGTCATCCATCTAACAGTGGTATCCCAATCGGTTCTGTTCCATATAAGCCCACACCTATTCATCAAATTCTGCCAAACAAAAGAGGCATAAGAACATTGAAAAAATAAATGGTTGTGAGATTCCATATGACTATGGCATAAAGAGTTTATGTAGTGTGTGAATCAATTAGCGGTTCCAATTGTTATATATGCGTGGAAGTGTGTACGACTAACCCTTTTGTAGCAAGCTTAGTCGCTATCTCCCATGGCACCATGATTTTAAAATTTGCATTTAATTGTTTGAGATTGGTGTATGATACAAACCACGCCAACAATATGACGAAACCCGTAACACGATTAATGCCTCGGACCGTTCTACTGTCATATTCGAATGGAAACCGCGACCCAACACCTATAACAGATGCGAACCTTGGTATAAAGGATGTAGACGCCACAATCAAGGATGGAAAACTCGATTGATAAGTCCAGGTATGAACGCCACAGAGTAAATCTGATAAGTTCGAATAGTTCTTCAAAGAACCAAAGAGAAAACTCTCACAATATTATTAACGATCAAAACTGTATATTACAAACCCTAAAACTGTTTAAATAGCTGAGGCTTATAGTTGGGCCCTATAAGCCTACGAAATATTATGCCTCAAAATAAATTCGCCAAAAATTAAAATAAAACGAAACTAAAGGAATAAGGAAAGTTCCATATTTGGCATGCAAGCCTACAATTCAGCAATTTAAGCAATTAAGAAAAAAAATGACAATCAAATTCAAAACTAAAATTTTACTTCAATCTTGAATTGCTGGATTATTCTTCTAGAACTTTTTTTTTTTTCGGAAAGTTATTCTTCTAGAACTTGAATGAGATTGAGACATCTTGTGGACCAAGCTCCATAGGCCTCCACGAATTTTCCTGAGACCAAACTTCTTGAATTAGCCCATTGAGTGTCTCTTTGAACTTCTTTGCCTGAGCCCTCGTAACTGGTCCAATTGGAATTTGAACTGGTTCCCTTGAAGACGTGCCATGATTTGCATCATTCCCCTCCTCTTGAAAAGGATTTGTCCTCAAATCATCACCTACATCAAAAGGACTCAAATCAGTAACATTAAAAGTAGCACTTACATTGTACTCACCTGGCAAATCGAGTTTGTAAGCATTGTCATTGATCCGCTCGAGAACTTGGAAAGGCCCATCTCCTCGTGGCAGCAATTTGGAACGCCTTTCAGCCGAAAATCTTTCTTTTCGCATATGCAACCAAACCCAATCTCAGGGTTCAAAAACCATCTTGTGATGCCCCTTGTTGGCTTGCTTGGCATATTGCTCTGTTCGTCGCTCAATGTTGAGTCTGGCTTTCTCATGAATCTGCTTAACAAAGTCAGCTTTCCTTTGGCCATCTAAATTAACACGTTCAGTCAAAGGTAAAGGCGATAAATCCAACGGAGTTAATGGATTAAACCCATATACAATTTCAAACAGTGAAAATTTAGTAGCAGAATGAATAGATCGATTGTAAGCAAACTCAACATGTGATAAACAATCTTCCCATGTTTTAATGTTCTTTTGAATAATAGTCCTTAACAAAGTTGACAAAGTCCTATTTACTACTTCAGTTTGACCATCAATTTGTGGGTGACAAGTAGTAGAAAATAATAACTTAGTCCCTAACTTACACCACAAGGTCTTCCAAAAGTAACTCAAGAACTTAGCATCTCTATCCGAAATAATTGTTCTAGGCATACCATGTAATCTTACAATCTCCCTAAAAAACAAATCAGCAACATGTGATGCATCATCCATTTTGTGACATGAAATAAAATGTGCCATTTTAGAAAAGCGATCTACCACCACAAAAATCGAATCCCTACCCCGTTTGGTCCTAGGCAAACCTAACACATAGTCCATTGAGATATCAATCCAAGGCTCACTAGGAATAGACAGTGGTGTGTATAATCCATGGGGTTGCACTCGAGATTTTTCTTGCCTACAAGTTACACATCTTCCACAAATTCTCTCAACATCTCTTTTCATGTGTGGCCAAAAGAAATGCTCATGTAGGATGGCTAGTGTCTTAGCAACTCCAAAGTGTCCCATTAAACCCCCACCATGCGATTCCCTCACTAACAAATCGCGTAATGAACAATTAGGAACACACAACTTATTCTCCCGAATAGGATTATTTGTAATTGGTCCTAACGGCCCGTGGGGTCCTTTTTGGCTTTTGTGCTGTTTTTTCTTTTTCTTTTGGTTTGCCTTGAATGGTTGGTTTGCCTTCTTGTTGCATTTTGTTTGCCTTTAAATGTTGTTTCTGTTTCATGTAAGGCAGGTCTTTGATTTTTGAGGTCAGGTAGCTAGTTTAGCTTCTTGTCCTATTGTCTTGAGCTTATTGAGTTATCCTGGGGTATGCCCCTTGTACAGTTTGTACATCCCTTTTTTGGAATATATTTACCATTTTCCGAAAAAAAAAACTTATTCTCCCGAAATAAGAAATCTTCATGCCTAAAGAATTTACCTAATGCTTTTTTCTCACAATTCCTATACTCTTTACGAAAATCTTGGTCTAATGGATATAATTCTTTAATGTGTTCAAAACCAAGCAATTTTGCATCAAGAGTAGAAATCAATGCATACCTGCGAGAGAGAGCATCTGCAATGATGTTTTCCTTACCTTGCTTGTAACAGATGACATATGGAAATGTCTCAATGAATTCCACCCATCGCGCATGCCTCCTATTCAACTTGTGTTGGCCCTTCAAATGTTTCAATGATTCATGATCTGTGTGAATCACAAACTCCTTAGGCCAAAGATAGTGTTGCCACGTCTCCAATGCTCGGACTAACGCATACATTTCCTTGTCATAGGTAGGGTAGTTTAAGGTAGCCCCACTCAATTTCTCATTAAAGAATGCAATTGGTTGTCCTCCTTGCATGATAACTGCGCCTATGCCAATACCTGAAGCATCACATTCAATTTCAAATGTTTTAGTAAAATCTGGTAGAACAAGTAACGGAGCATGAGTTAATTTTTCTTTAAGTAATTGAAACGCCTTATCTTGTTCTTGCTCCCATTTGAATCCAACGTTCTTCTTGATGACTTCGGTAAGCGGGGCAGCTATGCTACTAAAGTCTTTCACGAACCTCCGGTAAAAACTAGCAAGCCCATGAAAACTTCGAACTTGGCCTACACTCGTGGGCGTTGGCCACTCGCGAATCGCACGAACCTTTTCCTCATCAACCTGTACTCCTTGGGCACTAACAACAAATCCAAGAAACACTAGCTTATCTGTGCAAAAAGTGCACTTCTTAAAGTTAGCAAATAACTTTTCCTTTCTCAAAACTTCCAAAACTGATTTCAAGTGTAGAACATGGTCATCAAAGTTTTTGCTATAAATGAGTATATCATCAAAATAGACAACAACAAATCTGCCTATAAAAGTACGCAAGACATGGTTCATTAATCGCATAAATGTACTTGGTGCATTAGTTAATTCAAATGGCATCACTAACCACTCATATAAACCATGTTTTGTTTTAAAAGCAGTTTTCCATTCATCTCCTTCTTTCAGTCTTATTTGATGATAACCACTTTTTAGATCAATCTTAGAAAATACACAAGCACCATGCAGTTCATCTAACATATCATCTAAGCGAGGAATAGGGTGTCGATACTTTACCGTGATGTTGTTGATGGCTCGACAATCAATGCACATCCTCCACGTCCCATCCTTCTTAGGAACTAAAATCACCGGAATGACACACGGGCTCATGCTTTCTCTCACGTACCCCTTTTCCATCAATTCACTCACTTGCCTTTGCAACCCCTTTGTCTCCTCAGGATTAGCACGATAGGCAGGTCGGTTTGGAATGGAAGCACCAGGTACGAAGTCAATTTGGTGTTCTATCCCTCGAGTAGGTGGCAAACCGTGTGGAATCTCTTCGGGCATGACGTCACCAAATTCCTGCAAAAGAGAAATAACGGAACTAGGCAAAATGGGCTCAATCTCGTTAGTGTTCAAAACTGCCTCCTGGTACAATAGTACAATCATTGGCTGATTTAGAAACATTGCTCTTTTGATTTCACTCGCTTTTGCATAGAAATTTGTTTTTCTCTCTATTTTTATCTCTCTAGCCGAATCTTCTCGATTTTTTTCTCTCTCAATTTTCTCGGCCTCTCTTTTTTCTTCACTCGAATTTTCACTCACTTTTTTTTCTCTTTCTCTCCTTTTTGAACACTCTCCTTTTGTAACCTCACTTGATTGTCATAAACTTGTTGCGGGGTTAAAGGTACAAGAGTGATTGAACGTTTTTTTTTTCTTCAGAAAAATGGTAAATATATTCCAAAAAAGGATGTACAATAGAACAAGGGGCATACCCCCCAGTATATACAAAAAGGAGCAGGGCACAAAAAAAGGGAAAATGTAGCAAAGGAAGCTACCAATCAAGGGAGTTTAACCCAAAACAGCCAAAAACAAATCAATACAACACACAGGCCATCATCAAAAGAAAGGCATTAAAGCCAATTACAAAGAATGGTATTAAGATTACTATGGTGCTTCCAGTTAATCCTTATGAGAGCATGGATTTGAGAAATTAAGCTCTTGAGGGTAATCTCTTTAGGACAAAAAATGTGTTTGAAGGATCTGTTGTTCCGCTCTTTCCATAACCCATAAACAGTAACTCCCAAGCAAAGTTTGGGGATTTGATGAAGAATCGTCTTTCCTTTGAGGTGTTGAGCCATCCAAAGCAAAGTGCCATTCCATCCTTGACCATTCCAAGTCAGACCACATCTTTGCATAATATCCTGCCAAATACCTACAGAGTAAGAGCAAGAAAAAAATATGTGATCATGTGTTTCCAAGTGAGAGTGGCAAAAAACACAAGCAAGGGGGCCACGGGTAAAAGAAGAGATCCTATCATGGGTAGACAATCTATTATGAGCTGCTAACCAAAGGATTATACTCGACCTAGGAGTACCTCCTTTAAACCACACACTGTCATACCAAGGAACCATGGGGTGATGGTTCCTTAAATGATCCCAAATAAGGGGAAAATTAAATTTACCAGATGGAGTAACCTGCCAACTAACTTTGTCCTGACGAAGGGAGGGTTTATAGAGGGTGGTGAACATAGTTCTGACTTCATCCAGTTCGATGGAGTGAGAGCTAGGCCAATCCCAATCCAAACCCCTAATAATGGTACTAACTTTAGCATTAATGTTAATGGCAGCATCATAGACAATTCTGACAGTATAATTATCCAACAGAGGCCCAATAGGGAGCCAATTATCAAACCAAAGAGAAGTGTTACCACCATTCCCAATTCTATGAATAAGCAATGGTTTAGCAATATGTCTAAGTTTCAATAATTTTCGCCAATACCAAGAGCATTGGGAGGGAGTTTTAATCTGCCAGAAACTTTTGTTTTTAAGCATATATAGGTGGATCCAATTTTTCCATAGAGATGTATTAGAAGGATCGAGAATACTTCCAATATGTTTGAGGTTCAAAATAGTGTTAGTTAAATTTATATCCTTGAACCCCAAGCCTCCTTCTTTCTTAGGTCTACAAACTGTTTCCCAAGCAATTTTTGCACCATGCTTAATGTCAGTGTTACCAGCCCATAAGAATCTAGCCATAATTTGAGCCACTTGTTTGAGAACTCCTTTAGGGAGAACAAACATGCCAGACCAGTAAAGTTGAATACCTGTCAAAACAGAATTTATCAATTGAGCTCTTCCAGCATAGGACAAAAATTTAGACTTCCAAGAATTAATCCTAGCACAAATTTTACTAACCAACTCTTCACAATCTTGTTTTTTGAGCTTAGAAGTAATAAGAGGCACCCCAAGATACCTGACAGGTAAATTACCTTTCACAAAATTGAGAGTGGAAATAATATTCTCAGTCATTTCCTCTTCAACATTACAAAAGAAGAGGCAACTTTTAGCATTATTAGCTTGGAGTCCAGTGAAATGATAAAATTGAATGAGGGCTTCCTTAATCACTGTAGCAGTTTCCACATCTCCATTAAATAAAATAAGAAGGTCATCAGCAAAACAGAGATGGGATATCTGAAGCTTATCACATTTCCTATGATAAGTAAATGGTCTAGTATTAATAAATGGTCTAGTATTAACCTGTTTTCCAAAAAAAAAAAAATAATGGAGTAGTTGACTAAGGGTATCCATGACAAGGACAAAAAGATAAGGAGAGATGGGGTCACCTTGTCTGATTCCCTTAGCACCTTAAAAAAAAACCACAGATTCACCATTAAAATTTATTGAGTACTTTGGGGTAGTAATACAAGTAATGATCCATTTCTTTAAATTTGGGGGAAAACCAAGAACATCCAAGATATCAATGAGAAACTCCCAACTCACACTATCATACGCTTTCATAATATCCACCTTAGCTGCCACTCTAGGTTTACCCAAAGGTTTATGGTAGTCCCTAAGAAGGTCTTGAGCAAGGAGGATATTATTACTAATTCTCCTACCTTTAACAAAGGCAGATTGGGCTTGGTCAACCATATTAGGCAGAATCAACTGCAGTCTATTGGCAATGATCTTAGAAATGCATTTGTAAATAGTATTGCAGCAAGAAATAGGCCTAAAATCTCCCATCCGGGTAGGGTTGGGGACTTTAGGAATCAAAGCAATAAGGGTAGTATTAGCAACTTTAAGCATCTCTCCATTTTGAAAGAACTCCCTAATAGCAGCAGTAACAAGAGGACCAGTAATAGTCCAAGAGTTCTTAAAGAAAAAGGCGTTAAAACCATCAGGACCAGGAGCTTTATTACTATGCATGCTAAAGAAGGTATTCTTGATTTCAATATCTGAAGGAATCCTATCCAACTCAGCCATAAGATCTAAAGGAATTTTTTTGTGGATAACACTCCTAAGAGCTTCTTTACCAGGATAGAAGTGATTAGAAGTAGTGCTAAGCATGCTTTGAAAATACCTAATAGCTTCATCTTTAGCTTCATTACAGTTGGAAGTGAAAGTCCCATTAGGTTTTTCAAGCATAAAAATTCTTTTCATGTTCCTTCTAGCTTTAATAGACATATGAAAATATCTAGAATTTTTATCCCCAGCTTCTAACCATTGCAATCTGGACTTTTGTTTAAGAACTTCTTCTTCAATCCAAGTAGCTTCATGAAAGGATTTCAGAGAATTATTATGCATATCAATGAGGACAGAATTGTTAGGATCTTTGATTAAAAGGGTTTGGATTCTCTTTAAGTCCTCTCTAGCTTTGTTAGCATTAATCTTTTCTTGGCCAAGAGTAAGTTTACTAAACTGTTTAAGATCCTTTTTCAGGAATCTGAGCTTTTGGCAAAGTTGGAATTGGGCAGTACCTTCAACATTAAAATTCCAGGCATTCTTAACAATCTCATTATAGGTGTCCAATTTAGTCCAGTAGTTGTAGAATTTAAACGCCCTCCCTTTCCTATAATGCTTTTTATCAATATGAACAATAGGAGAATGGTCAGAGGTACCTGGAACCTGGAATTGAGCAAAAGAATCGCTGAGATTATCCATCCAAGTTTGATTGACTAGAGCTCTATCAAGTTTTCTCTGGGTAAAATCTTCCTTCCCATACCTTCTGTTACTCCAAGTAAATTGTTCACCAATATATCTAAGATCCACTAAACAACACTCATTAATAGTCTTTTTAAATTCCTTCATCTCATTATTCCAACCAAAATTAGCATCAGAGACTTCATCTGGGCTTAAAGGACATTAAAGTCACCTAAAGCAATATAATTAGTGGTCTTATTACACTGTGAAATGGACCTTAGGTCAGACCATA
Organism: Hydrangea macrophylla; assembly: GCA_033977485.1. NCBI lineage: Eukaryota > Viridiplantae > Streptophyta > Magnoliopsida > Cornales > Hydrangeaceae > Hydrangea > Hydrangea macrophylla. Next base: position 48,795,949 of record CM066984.1, on the reverse strand, counting down.
GGTCCAATCTGGCTTGGCCAGTGTTAAAACCATAAATGAAAGAGGCTTCAAAGGAAAGAGATTTATCATCCTTTTCAATACTAACATGAATAAGTTGAGAAGTGATTTTAAGAATAGTTAGATTAATAGTGTCAGCATTCCAACTAACCCAAGAGAGAAACCAGCGGTCCCATGGTATAACATGGTGTGGTTTTCTGGGTGTATCCCGAGACAAAGCGTTATTCTTTGGTTAGCTACCCAGAATAGACTTTCTACGCATGATAGAATATCTAGGTTTACTCCAGGACCTTTAGCTTGCATGCTTTGTCACAAGCATGAGGAAACACGTGATCATTTATTTTTTGCATGCTCATTCACCTTTGTGTGGCAGGACCTGATGAATAGATGCGGGTTGCAGTGGCAAGGTCAAAGCTGGACTGACATTCTGGATTCAATGGCTCAAAGGCTAAAAGGGAAAACTAGTCAACTTGTGATACCCAAGATGTGTCTTGGAGTGGCAGTTTATGGTTTATGGAAAGAGAGAAACCAGCGGTCTTTCAGGAAAACCTCCAATACTAAAGAAATTCTTCTGAAGACCCTTATTTCCCAAATCAATGCACAAATCAGGGTGAAGTGGAGTAACCACTCAAATTTTGATAGGATTATTTGTAAGTGGACCTAAGATCCCTGGGGGTCTCTTGGCTTCCTTTTTCTTTGTGTTTTTAGGTTGGCCTTGGAAGGTGGTTTTGCCTTCAAGTAGCTAGTTGTTTGCTCTTGTATGTTGTTTGTTGCGTGCCCACCTTTTGAGTTCGTGTTTTGTGTGTCCGGTTGGGCAGGCCTTGATTTTGTGTTCTTGCTGCTAGTTTAGCTTCAGGTTTTTATGTTTTGAGCTCATTGTTTTATCCTGGGATATGCCCCTTGTACATTTGTACATCCTCCTTTTTGGAATATATTTACCATTTTCCGAAAAAAAAAAAGCATTCCAACTAACCCAAATTCTACCAACAGAATTTGAACTACTATTAGTAACAAAATTCCAGTGCTTAAAACATTTAGTTTTAATGAAATCTTCATTTGCATGTCTAACTTTGGTTTCAGTTATCCCCAAAATGTCTATATTATTTTCGTAGATAAATTTGGCAACTTCAGATTGCCTAGTGGGCTGATTAAGGCCCTGAATGTTCCAACAACTAAATATCATTAAGAACTGGTAAGGGGAGAGTTAACTTACCTGAAGAGCCAGAGGGGGGGTTCTTCAAAAGGTCCTGCTTACCAGGTTCAGGCTGACCAGGAGAAGTAGAAGGATCAGCAGCAAGGGCAGTGGGTCTGTCCAGAATTCCTGGGCTGTTTGTGATTTCCACTAAATTTTGAGATTCTATAGGTAGGACTTCCAGACCATCTTTGTGTAGCTCAACCTTCTGATCAAAGGTAACATTTTTCTCTTTATCAATCTGTTCACATTCAAGATCTTCCAGTAAGGAGTATTGATTTTTCTTAGTAACTTCAGGGCCATGCATCTGGAGGAAACTGGTATCACTACCATTGGTAACAGTAATTTGTACAGAATGAGGTGAAACTTGAGCAAACCCTTTAATTCCCTTGAGTGGGGAAGTTATCTCTAGGATAGGTTGGATAGGCTCAAGACCCTTTTCAACCAAGTTAGGAGATTCATTATGCAGGCTAACAACTTCATTGGGAGCATCAGTTTGGTTATCAGCCTTGTTCACAATAACTGTAGGCACATCATCATTTGAGGAGGCAACCATATTAGAGGATGTATCAACCATATCTTCCCTTTTGCCTTTTCCTTTCCCTTTCACCATCCAAACTCCATCAGTCTCACTTTCATTTGTGTTCACCTTGTTGGGGGTAATGGCCTTCTTTGTGAGGGGTTGGTTATTGTAGACCCTAGTACAATCGTGGCCAAACCGTTTGCATTTAGCACATCTGACTAGGTTCCATTGATATTCAACCGACAAGCCTATCCTCTCAGGTTCCTTACTAATAGGATCAATGACTTCAATCTCAAAGTTTTTCAACAATTCAAACTCAGCACTTACCTCAATACAGATCCGGGCATATGAGATTCTCCTGCACGTAGCAGTCATTCGATCAACATGTAAAGGCCTACCAATCGTGCTAGCTATGTGGCTAAGACCCTCGGCATTCCAATATTCTAACGGAATTCCATATATATGGACCCAAACAGCGACAGTAGCAGGGACTTCCTTATCAAGCACCATCCCAGTGCGCCAATTTCAAAGAAGGATGGGCTGTCCAGCAACATGCCAAGGACCATTCTCCAGCACTGCTTCACTTTCTTCACTGGAGTTGAACTTGAAAATATAGTGGCCCGAATCTGTTGCAAGCATGTCATTCAATCCTTTTTTAGCCCAGTGTCTTGAAGTAGCATTTTTAACAAGAGTGTAGGGCAGCCTTTTGCCAGTAAAATACCCCACAAGTGTATTGTCCCAAGCCCTATTGCCCTGAGTAGTGAGATCCTCAGAGAGTTTCAACAGTTTTCTATCCGAAAACTCCTTGGGTTTAATATAGCTTTTTTTTTTTTTTTTTTTTTTCGGAAAATGGTAAATAGATTCCAAAAAAAGGATGTACAAAAGTACAAGGGGCATACCCCATGATATACAGATAGAAGCAGGGCTCTGAAAAGGAACATGTAGCAAAGAAAGCTACCAATCAAGGGAGATTAACCCCAAAACAGCCAAAAACAAATCAATACAAAGCAATTGCCATCAACAAAAGAAGGACATTAAAGCCAATTACAAAGAATGGAATTAAGATTACTGTGGTGCTTCCAGTTAACCCTTATGAGGTCATGGATCTGAGATATTAAGCTCTTGAGGATAATCTCTTTGGGACAAAAAATGTGTTTGAAGGATCTATTGTTCCGCTCTTTCCATACAGTGACTCCCAAGCAAAGTTTGGGGATTTGATGAAGTGTCGTCTTTCCTTTGAGGTGTTGAGCCATCCAGATCAAAGTGTCATTCCAACCTTGTCCATTCCAAGTCAAGCCACACCTATGCATAATATCCTGCCAAATACCACAAGAGTAAGAGCAAGAAAAAAACAAGTGATTATGTGTTTCCATCTGAGAGTGGCAGAAAACACAAGCCAGGGGGCCACGGGTGAAAGAGAAATCCTATCATGGGTAGACAATCTGTTATGAGCTGCTAACCAAAGAATGATACTCGACCTAGGAGTACCTCCTTTAAACCACACACTGTCATACCAAGGAACCTTGGGGTGATGGTACCTTAAATGATCCCAAATAAGGGAAAATTTAAATTTACCTGATGGAGTGACCTGCCAACTAACTTTGTCCTGAAGAGAAGAGGGTTTATAAAGGTTGGTGAACATAGTTCTAACTTCATCCAGATCAATGGAGTGAGAGCTAGGCCAATTCCAATCCAAACCCCTAATAATGGTACTAACTTTAGCATTAATGTTAATGGCGGCATCATAAACAATCCTGACAGTATATTTATCCAACAAAGGCCCAACAGGGAGCCAATTATCAAACCAGAGATAAGTGTTCTCACCATTCCCAATTCTATGAATAAGCAAAGGTTTAGCAATATATCGAAGTTTTAATAATTTTCGCCAATACCACGAGCATTGGGAAGGAGTTTTAACCTGCCAGAAACTTTTGTTTTTAAGCATATGCAGGTGGATCCAATTTTTCCATAGAGAGGTATTGGAAGGATCAAGAATACTTCCAATATGTTTAAGGTTCAAAATGGTGTTAGTTAAATTGATATCCTTGAACCCCAAACCTCCTTCTTTCTTGGGTCTACAAACTGTATCCCAAGCTATTTTTGCACCATGTTTAATTTCAATGTTACCAGCCCATAAGAATCTAGCCATAAATTGAGTCACTTGTTTGAGAACTCCTTTGGGAAGAATAAACATGCCAGACCAAAAAAGTTGAATACCTGTCAAAACAGAATTAATCAATTGAGCTCTTCCAGCATAAGACAGAAATTTAGACTTCCAAGAATTAATTCTAGCACAAATTTTGCTAACCAACTCTTCACAGTCTTGTTTTTTGAGCTTAGAAGTAATAAGGGGCACCCCAAGGTACCTGACAGGTAAATTACCTTTCACAAAGTTGAGGGTGGAAAGAATATTTTCAGTTATTTCCTCCCCAACATTACAAAAGAAAAGGCAACTTTTAGCATTATTAGCTTGGAGCCAAGGAAATTAATCCCACCCCTCATCAGTGTAGTGTTCATTTGGGAATTCAGCATATGCATGCTCATGGTAGGGCCCGGGATTTACATTGTGGAGATGTTTTCCATGCTGGCCACTTTCTTGTGGACCCCACGGGCATGTCCAATCCTGCGCACCTGATGGATGTTGTCCTTGCTGAGTCTCAAGTCAAGACCTCTCCCTATGAGGTCACTTCGGAATTTAAAGCCACTTGCTCTAGTAATTTTAAAGGTCATTTTGAGAATGACCTGCGCATTGTAAAGGCTTCAAGTTCGGACAAAGTTGCTCATTATCATAAGGGGGTTACACAAGGTCAGGAGCACAATGTAGTTGGTGGGGCCCAATGTAAGTCATGGGCTGAGTTATTCAAATCTGAGGGTCAGGATCGTAGTAAGCCCCAAACTTTGCTGGGATCTGATTTGGATATTTATAACAACTCCACAGGAAATAACAAGGAATTTAATTTGGATTTTGTGGACCATGGAGGGACTGAGGACGATCTTGTTCTTAAAATTCCGAAAGACTTAACTGCAGCTGGGAAAGACGAATGGACTGCTACCTTGGTTGGCCGGTTTCTAGGCAGGAAGCTTCCGTTTTCCCTTGTCTCTAACGTTACTGAACGGCTATGGGCTAATGAGGGCCTTATTGATACGTTGGCCACTGATTCTGGATGTTTCTTTTTTTCTTTCTCTAGTACGGAAGCTAGGGATGCAATCTTAGAAGGAGGACCATGGTTTGTGGCAGGTCAACCTCTTCTTCTTCGGCCGTGGAAGCCACATCTCTCTTTTGAAAACGAGGAGGTTCATTCAGTTCCAATCTGGGTTAACTTCTACGGTTTACCACTTGAATACTGGAATCCAAAGGGAATCAGTTTCATCTCTAGTTTCATTGGGAAACCTATTCGTGTTGATCGCATCACTGCAAGTAGAAGGCGTATAACCTATGCTCGGGTTTGCATTGAAGTTTCTGCAGATTTCGAATTTTTCAATGAATTCCATATTGAGGCAGAAGATGAGGAGACTGGCAATCCAATTAGAACAAAGATCAATTTGGAATACCAATGGACCCCGGTTCGGTGCAAAAAGTGCTCCCAGTTTGGTCATGATTGTTCTCGATCTGCGTCTCCAAGACTAAGCCATCAAGATCGTCACCGTCTCAAAAGAAATGGTAAGGATACGGGGACCTGGCAAGTTGTTTCAGGAAAAGATCGAAGGAAAAAGACTGTTGATGACCATTCTTCTGACTGTACTAAAAGCGCGAATGGCTCGGTAAAACCGACTGTGAGGGATAACCGGTTTGAAGCCCTTTCTCAGCTTTTGGAAGATCCTGATCCTGAACCTGTCAAAGTTGATACCATTGTTTCTCCCTGTGACCGGACATCTTGTCCCGAAGCTAGCTCTTCTTACCATGCAGATGTACCTCGAGGTGAGACTAGAGAGGACACCACCTTCCCCTTTAGTGTGGATGTTGATGATGACTGTATTAGTGACTCTGGCCAAGCTAGTGAGGACGGGACCCCTTTAAGGGGTAGTCCCCTCTCCAACAGACAGAAAAAGAAGGCAGCTAAGATGAAATTTAGCGGGAGTCGGCCCAAAGGACGACAACGATCCTGAGGACTCTTGCTTTGGGTTGTTGGTTGTCTCTTGTGTTTGGATTATTCCATGTTGCTATGCTTTGTGCTTGTTGCTCTTTTTCAAATGTTTAGTCTGGCTCTCGTAGCATGATAGTTGCGCTTATTGTAATATCCTAGGGTATGGCCCTTTTTTTGGATTCTATTTACCATTTTTCCGAAAAAAAAAACTGATAAAATTGGTTAAGGGCTTCCTGAATCACTATAGCAGTTTCCTCATCTCCATTAAACAAAATAAGAAGGTCATCAGCAAAACAGAGATGAGATATCTGAAGCTTATCACATTTCCAATGATAGGTAAAGGGTCTCGTATTAATAAAATTATGGAGCAATTGACTAAGGATACCATAACAAGGACAAAAAGATAAGGAGAGATAGGGTCACCTTGTCTAAGCCCCTTTGCCCCTGCAAAAAAACCCACAGATTCACCATTAAAATTGATAGAGTACTTTGGGGTAGTAATACAAGCAATGATCCATTTCTTTAAATTTGGTGGAAATCCAAGAACATCCAAAATATCAATGAGAAACTCCCAACTAACACTATCATATGCTTTCATAATGTCCACCTTTGCTGCTACTCTAGGTTTACCCAAAGGTTTGTGGTAATCTCTAAGAAGGTCTTGAGCAAGGAGGATATTATCACTAATTTTCCTACCTTTGACAAAAGCAGATTGGGCTTGGTCAACTAATTTAGGGAGAACCAACTGAAGCCTATTGGCAATAATCTTAGAAATACATTTGTAAACAGTATTGCAGCAAGAAATAGGCCTGAAATCTCCCATCCGGGTAGGATTAGGGACTTTAGGAATTAAAGCAATAAGAGTAGTGTTAGCAACTTTAAGCATCTCTCCATTTTGAAAGAACTCCCTAATAGCAGCAATAACAAGAGGACCAGTAATAGTCCAAGAGCTTTTAAAGAAAAAGGAATTATAACCATCAGGACCAGGAGCTTTATTACTTTGCATGCTAAAGAGGGTATTCTTTATTTCAATATCAGAAGGAATCCTATCCAACTCAGCCATAAGTTCAACAGGAATTGTTTTGTGGATAACACTGCTAAGAGCTTCTTTACCAGGATAGCAGTGATTAGAGGTAGTGCCAAGCAAGCTATGAAAATACCTAATAGCTTCATCTTTAGCTTCATTACAGTTGGAAGTGAAAGTCCCATTAGGTTTTTCAAGTAAAAAAAATTCTTTTCATGTTCCTCCTAGCTTTAATAGACATATGAAAATATCTAGTATTTTTATCCCCAGCTTCTAACCATTGTATCCTAGATTTTTGTTTGAGAACTTCCTCTTCAATCCAAATAGCTTCATGAAAGGTTTTCAAAGATTTATTATGCATATCAATGAGGTCAGAGTTGTTAGGATCTCTGATTAAAAGGGTTTGGAGTCTCTTTAATTCCTCCCTAGCTTTGTTAGCATTAACCCTCTCAAGGCCAAGAGTACTTTTGCTAAACTGTTTGAGATCCTTTTTCAGGATTATGAGCTTTTGGCAAAGTTGGAATTGGGCAATACCTTCAACATTAATATCCCAGGCATTCTGAACAATATCATTATAGGAGTCCATTTTAGTCCAGTAGTTGTAGAATTTAAAAGCCCTCCCTTTCCTATAATGCTTTTTATCAATATGAACAACAATAGGAGAGTGGTCGGAGGTACCTGGAACCTGGAATTGGGCGAAAGAATCGCTGAGATTATCCAACCAAGCTTGATTGACCAGAGCTCTATCAAGTTTTCTTTGGGTAAAATCTTCATTCCCATACCTTCTGTTACTCCAAGTAAATTGTTCACCTATATATCTAAGATCCACTAGACAACACTCATTAATAGTCTTTTTAAATTCCTTCATCTCGTTATTCCAACCAAAGTTTGCATCAGAGACTTCATCTGGACTTAAAGGCACATTAAAGTCACCAAGTGCAATATAGTTAGTGGTCTTATTACTCTGTGAAATGGACCTTAGGTCAGACCATAGGTCCAATCTGGCTTGGCCAGTGTTAAAACCATAAATGAAAGAGGCTTCAAAGGAAATGGATTTATCATCCTTTTCAATGCTAACATGAATAAGTTGGGAAGTGATTCTAAGAATAGTGAGATTAATAGTATCAGCATTCCAACCAACCCAAATTCTACCAACCGAATTCGGACTACTATTGGTAACAAAATTCCAGTGTTTAAAACATTTGGTTTTAATGAAATCTTCATTAGCCTGTCTAACTTTAGTTTCGGTTAACCCCAAAATATCAATATTATTCTCGTAGATAAATTTGGCAACTTCGGATTGCCTAGAGGGCTGATTAAGGCCCCGAATGTTCCAGCAGCTAAATATCATTAATAACTGGCAATGGAAGAGTTAACTTACCTGAAGAGCCAGAGGATGGGTTCTTCAAAAGATCCTGCTTACCAGGTTCAGGCTGACAAGAGGCAGTAGAAGGATCAGCAACAAGGGCAGTGGGACTGTCCAAAATTTCTTGTGTGTTTGTGAGTTCCTCTAATTTATGAGGAGCTATAGGTAGGACATCCAGGTCAACTCTGGGTAGGTCACCCTTCTGATCATAGGTAACATTTAGCTCTTTATCAATGTGTTCACATTCAAGCTCTTCCAGTAAGGCGTATTGATTTTTCTTAGTAACTTCGGGCCCATGCAGTTTGAGGAAACTGGTATCACTACCATTGGTGACAGTTACCCGAACGGAATGGGGTGAGATTTGAGCAAAACCTTTTATCCCCTTGAGGGGGGAGGTAATATCAAGAACAGGTTGAATAGGCTCTGTAAGATCCTTTTCAACCAGGTTAGGACATTCATGAGGCAGGTTAGCTACTTCATTGGGAGAATCAGTTTGATTATCAGCCGTATACATACTAACTGTAGACACTTTATCTGTTGAGGAGGCAACCACATTAGAGGATGTATCAACCGTATCTTCCCTTTTACCTTTTCCTTTTCCTTTCACCATCCAAACTCCATCGGTCTCATTTTTAGTAGAATTCACCTTGGTGGGGATAATGGTCGTCTTAGTGAGGGATTGGTTATTGTAGACCCTAGCACAATCATGGCCAAACCGTTTGCATTTAGCACATCTAACTGGGTTCCATTGATAATCAACTGTCAAGCCTATCCTCTCAGGTTCCTTAGTAATAGGGTCAATGACTTCAATCTCAAAATTTTTCAACAATTCAAACTCAGCACTTACCTCAATACAGATCCGAGCATATGAGATTCTCCTACACGTTGCTGTCATTCGGTCAACATGTAAAGGCCTCCCAATAGTGCTAGCTATGTGGCTAAGGCCCTCTGCATTCCAAAATTCCAACCGGGTTTAATATAGCTGAGTTTGACATTTGATTTTTTTTTTTTTTTTTCGGTGAATGGTGAATAAATAAAAGAACAAGCCAAACGGCACTATACAAAATACAAGGGGCATACCCCAGGATATACAATAAGTGCAAATAATGGCATCCAGGTGATGCATAGAGGATAGGGGACAATCAAAAGGCAAGAGCCAAGAGAGCCCATCCAAGCAAAAGAACAATGAACGAAAAGAAGAGGGGGAACCTAGAAATAAATCAAAAAGGCCCAAGGGCCCCCCTCAACAAAGATGAACATGCAAAAGGCACAAAAGACCAAACTACAACTTACAAAACCAGTGACAAACTAAGTCCATCTATCTATGTAATTAGGGAGATGAGGGTCATTCTTCCACTTGATTTGGATCTGTATAGTTATTTGGAGATAGATCTCTTGAAGAAGCCTTTCCTTTGATTTAACTTCAGATTTGAATGTTCGAGCATTTCTTTCTTTCCAAATGCTATATACCACCAACCCAAGGCACATTTTAGGGATGATATGGTTAGGAGTTTTCTTTGTCCAAGTCCTAGCTGCCCATTCCACAACGGAGCTCCAAGAGGAAGCATGGGAAGTAATCTCCAATCTTTGCATCAATTCCTGCCAAATAAAAGAAGAGAATGAGCAACCAAAAAACAAGTGATCATGAGATTCCATAACTTGATGGCAGAACACACATCCCAGGGGGCCAGGAGTGAAGTGGAAAATCCTGTCATGAGTAGATAGTCTATTAAGAATAGCCAACCAAGAGATGAAACTATGCCTAGGTATATTTCCTGGGAACCAAATGAGTCGATGCCACGGGACCTTAGGACAAACGACTCGGAGGTGGTCCCAAGTTTGGGCAAGATTAAACTTCCCATTTGGAGAAGGAACCCACAAGGCAGTATCATGATTATCAGAGGGGAGGGGGAGGTCAAGCATGTGGTTACGGATTTCCATGAGTTCTAGCGTGTTAGTGAGAGGCCATTGCCAATCCCTGTCAACTATGATATCCATAACTTTCGCATTCAAGGGAATAGCAGCGTCATAAACGACTCTAGGACTAAATTTATCCAAGAGAGGGCCTAAAGGGTGCCAATTATCATACCATAAGAAGGTACCACAACCATTTCCAATTTTGTGTTTCAAAAGAGGCCTGGCCATGTCTCTAAGATTAAGGAGTTTGCGCCAATACCAAGAATTCTGGGAGGACACCTTAACAACCCAAAAGCTTTTGTCTTTTAAAATATAAGTTTTAACCCAATCCACCCACAAAGAGTTTGGTCCAGAAGAGAAAAGGGACCAGATATGCTTTAAATTCAGAGTTTTGTTGAGTTGGACAAGGTTTTTCAAACCCAAGCCCCCTTCCTTTTTAGGACGGCAAACAAGATCCCAAGCAACTTTAGCCCCATGAGCTTTCTCAATGCCACCTGTCCAAAGAAATCTTCTTAACAACTTTTCAACCTCTTTTAAAACACTTTTGGGTAAGATAAACAAACTAGACCAGTAGTTTTGGATACCTGTCAGAACAGAATGAATTAATTGGACTCTTCCAGCATAAGAAAGGCATTTAGACGTCCAAGAGGTAATTCTAGAGCTAATTTTGTTAACAAGCTCCTGACAATCTCCCTTCTTTAGTCTAGATGTTATTAGAGGAACACCTAGGTACTTAAGAGGAAGAGATCCAATAGTAAACTGGAATATGTGGCATATGGAATTAACAATATTGTCATCAATGCTAGAGGTAAATAAACAACTCTTGCTAGTATTAGCAAGTAAGCCAGTAAGATCATAGAATTGATTGAGCGTATTTTTCATAAGTTGAGCAGAACCTTCATCCCCATAAAAAACTAAAAGAAGGTCATCCGCAAAGCAAAGATGGGATATCTTCATCTTATCACATTTCCAATGATATTTAAATTGAGATGATTCAGAAATATTGTGTTTTATCAATTGGCTCAATGTGTCCATGACAAGGACAAAAAGGTAGGGGGAAAGAGGGTCACCCTGTCTAAGGCCTTTAGCACCGTCAAAATAGCCAATGGATTCCCCATTAAAGTTGATGGAGTACTTAGGGCTTGTGACACACTTTTTAATCCAGAGTTGCATTTTGGGGGGAAAACCTAATATGTCAATTAAGTCCAACAGAAACCTCCAACTAACACTATCATAGGCTTTCATAAGATCAACCTTAGCAGCTGCACGGGGTTGACCCGAGGGCTTATGGTAGTCCCTCATGAGGTCCTGAGCTAACAGAATATTATCACTAATTTTTCGACCCTTGATAAAAGCAGATTGGGCATTATCCACAAGATTGGGAAGGATAAGTTGGATTCTTTTTGCAATGATTTTAGATATACATTTATAAATGGTGTTGCAACATGAAATAGGACGAAAATCACCCATTTTAGACGGATTTGAAATTTTAGGAATAAGGGCAATAATAGTAGCATTGGACTCTCCCAAAAGTTCTCCATGGATAAAAAATTCTTTAATAGCAAGCGTAACAAGGGTACCGGTAATATTCCAAGTTTCTTTAAAAAAATGAGCATTATAACCATCAGGACCCGGTGCTTTGTTACTATGGATGCTAAACATTGCCTCTTTGATCTCGAGATCACTAGGAATATTATCCATACTAGAAAGAGCATCCGTGGGGATCCTTTTATGAATAATATTCTTTAGAACACTGTAACCAGGGTAATTGTTAGCAGCAGGGGTACCAAGCATAGTTTTAAAATAGCTAATGGCTTCCTGTTGGGCTTCACTGTCATTTTTTGTCTGTTCTCCATTAGGAAGGAGGAGCGAAACAATCCGTTTTCTATTACGACGGTTTCTGATGGATTGGTGAAAGAAAGTGGTGTTCTTATCCCCCGCTTCAAGCCATTGGACTCTAGATTTTTGTCGCATTACTTCCTCTTCCACGCGAATAGCTTCTAGAAACACACCCATGAGGTGACGTTCTAGAGCTTTTATGGTTAAGTCATGCGGGTGATCATCTAATAATCTTTGACATTGCATTAGTCTATCTCTAGATTCATCAGCATGCAACTTTTCTCTACCTATAGAATCTTTGGAAAATTTTCTAAGATCCGTTTTGAGAATCTTAAGTTTTTTACATAACTGGAATTGGTAGTTGCCTTCAACATTATTGGCCCAAGAGTTTTTAACTAAGTCATCAAATTTCTCCAAAGAGGTCCAATAATTATAGAATTTAAAGGTGTGGCCTTTCCTTCTACTAGAATTATCCATTTTCACAAGGATAGGAGAATGATCAGAAATACCAGAGGGGAGAAACTGAGCATAGGCTGAGGGAAATTTGTCTAGCCAATCTTGATTGACTAGAGCTCTGTCCAGCTTTTCCTTGTACCTACTAGTGCTCCAAGTGAAGTAAATTCCTGTGAACCGAAGATCTACAAGGCAAGAGGCATTCACACACGCATTAAATTCCTCAGTCCCTTGGTCTTTCCCAGGATTACTCCCAAACTTCTCATTAGAGTTAAGAACCGCGTTGAAGTCACCAAGAGTAATCCAGGGAATGTGACCAAGGGAGGCTGATATGGACTTGATATCAGCCCACAGACTTCTTCTGTCTTGGATAGTATTAAAACCATAAACAAAAGAAGCTTCAAAAGAGGTAGACAGATTAATATCTTGGATTGATACATGAATAAGCTGCCTAGTGTTTTTCAAAACATTCAAAGAAACTTTGTTTGGGTTCCAGCCAACCCAAATTCTATCCACCGAATTTGGTTGGCTATTAGTGACAAAATTCCAACTAGGAAGAATTCTTTTTTGAATATTGTCTTGGTTAGGCATTCTAACTTTGGATTTAGTAATTCCCAACACATCAATATGATTAGAAATAACAAATTTGGAAATTTCCATTTGTTTTGAAATTTGATTAAGGCCCCTAATATTCCAGCATCCGATATTCATTAAGTACGTTTAAAGGGGTGTCGTCTTTTACCTGAGGAACTATTTTTCTTATTCCTCTGTCCTTGCTGAGTAATTTTGTGAGGGGACTGAGATTTAGAGGAGGAGGGAGAGAGAGAGACCTGTACGGGAGTAATGGGAGTCACCAATCCTTGTCCTTCTGAAAGTTCGAATGGCTTTGCATCATCTACCCCTCTTTCATTGCCTTGTCCATCCGGATTAGTCTGTATAGAGATCACTACATTTCTAGCATTTTGCTCGTATTGATCCATAGTCTCATCTTCATCAGATAGAGGTGTCAGATTTCCATTACAATCTGGAGAAGTTTCACAAGGGTGCTGTGTTTTTCCACCAATAGTCAGCTCAGAGTCCTCAATTGGAGAAGAAGTATTGAGAATACCAGGAGAACCCAAAGCCTTAGCATCCTGAGCCTTGTCTGTATTTTGTTGCATATCTATTGTCCCTTGATCAACTATAGATGCTTCCAAAGCTTTAAACTGATTGTTTCCAGAGAACTCAGACTCGTAGATGGCACTCGGATTAGGTGCTTGCATCTCACCCCTAGTATGAGTTGTTCTATCTGTTAAGTTTGGATCTTGATGTTTAGGAGATAGATTTTCCTTTCCTTTTCCCTGATATGGCTTTGGGTCTTCAGTCTCAGGGGGGTTAAGGTTTCCCATAGTATTAGTGCATGAAGGGTCATCTGCAACAACAATTTTCCCTTTGTCTTTAATCATCCAAGTCCCATCTGTAGGGTCTGTTTGTACTTTTGGGTGTTGGTAATTGGAACTTGAGGGTTTGGATCTCTTCAAGCAGTCATGACCAAATTTCTTGCATTTGGCACATCTAATAGGACTCCATTGATATTCAACTTTCAATGAGATGATGGTTGGTTCCCCACTACTTGGGTCTTCAAACTCAATGTCAAAGTCCTTAACTAACTCAAATTCAGCATCAACCTCAACACAGATTCTCGCATATGAGATCCTTCGACAAGAAGCTGTCATCTTGTGAACATGTAAAGGTTTCCCTATGGCACTAGCAATGTAGCTGAATCCTTCAGGGTTCCAATATTCGAGAGGGATGTTGTAGATATTGACCCAAATTGGTATAGTTGATTGAGCTTCTTTATGTAGTTCCAGACCTACATGCCAATTCTTCAAAATAACAGGTTGCCCAGCTATATGCCAAGGTCCTCCTTCGAGCACTGCATCACTTTCCTCTTTGGAGTGAAATTTAAAGAAGAAATACCCTGAGTCTGTGGCAATCATGTCCTGAAGACCAGCCTTATCCCATAACCTGGCAGAAGCAATTTTAACCAACGTATAAGGCAATCTTTTACCAATGAAGTATCCCACTAGAGTATTTTCCCAAGCCTTGCTTCCTTCATCAACAATTTCTTTAGGCATACTGATCCTGATACGGTCCATGTTCCTGTTGTGCTTGGTGTGCTTTAGTTTAATTTCAGCTGCAGCCTTAGGTTGTAAAATAGAAGCCCACGTTTTAGTCTGAGTAGAGCCACCAAGCTGATTAGCTTGGTTTAAAGGAGGAGCCGAGCCATGAGGGGCACCGCTGCTAATACCATGTGGATGGGGCCCACTCTTATCAGTTTTGCCTATCTCCACATGTGATGTAACACTAGCCTGTAACAGAGAAGGGGTAGACACGCCTCCTGAAAAGGTGGGATTAGCCATGACTGACGCATTAAGTGGCTTGGGAGTATCCACCAAGAAATTGCTGGAGGAAGTTGCCGCGTGTTGTTTACTTCCCGAAAGGCCATGCAAGTTGCGTGGCTGAGTGGACAAAGGTTCGGGTTTTAAGGGAAAGGCAGGTAAGCCCACGTGACTCTCTATACCCTTCTGAATATTTAAATGCTCCATATGACCGTTGGTGCCTAAGCTTAAAGGAGTATGTATAGGCGCGTAGCTGACACCTCCTACAAACCTCTCGGTGCTAGTGCTGTTAGGGTTATTAGGATCAAAGCCAGTACTATCATCACTATTGGACTTGTTCTTCTTGCTGTGACCAAAGTCTAAAGGATAATTAGTAAAAGAAACTCCATCCGCAATATCGATATCCTCAATATCAGACTTTGAATTTTTTATACAATGAACCGAAGACTTAATAATGGGACCTTCAGAGTCAGACTTAGATCCTTCTGTTTTAGCTCTCCAACATAAGGACCTAGGTTTAGGGTTTCCAATATTGCCAGTTTTACCTGCGAATGGAATCCTTCGGGGTAACCGAGCAATGAGAGAGGTCTGGTGAGTCTTTTTTAACCCTTGAATCTCATTTTGAAGCTTACGGATCAGTTTATTAGCAGCAGGCAGATCAGAATAAACTGGGTCCTGTTTCTTCTTTTTTAGGATTTCGTTAGAATCCTGAAGCTTGCAAAAGCGTTGGTGATGACCCTTCCTCTGAACCCTAGTTTCTCTCTCTTCATGGCATGATGAATCTGAGGTGTTTTCTTCCCATTCCTCATGGAGTTCAAGGTCATCCTCTGAAAGTTCATAGCAGTTGATCCTTGATAGATCAACTATTTGTTCATCTCTTTTTTTTTTTTTTTTTTTTTTTTTTTTTTTTTTTTTTTTTTTTTTCGGAGCAGGCAGGAACCCGCGCGCCTTTATGGACCAGGTCAACCCCAGCTGTAGGGCCCACGGTAAACCTTCCTGGCCCCCGCTGACAGCCCCCACCAACCGCCACGGGAGCGCGTACATCCCAAGCTTACGCTTGGTAGTGGGTGGCCGGGGCCTCGAACTTGAGACGTCTATTTGTTCATCTCCCACACCAAACACAGCAGTTTTGGTGGGGTTTGAAATTATAAATCCCTTGCTAGCATCATCTCTAAGGGGTTTAGAAGAGGAAGGGGCAACCCCCTGAGATCTTACCTTTGGGGCTTCGAAAGAACCAACATCTTTATGTTGTGGATTTTTGCTAACAAGTGAAACTGTAGGACTTTCTTCTTTCAAATGCTGGGAAGGGGCAGGAGATGTTTTAGCCACATTAAGCACTCGGATCTTCCCTTCAGGTTGAATATCACCAAGTATTGAACCTTCTCTAAGCAAAACAGAACCATCTCCTTTGAAAATGTATTTCTTCTCTATTTCTGGGTCAATAACAGATTGAACATCTGGACCAGGAGTAGATGATATCTCTTTAGTAATAGAAGGCACTTTTGGAGTTTTTGAATTGGTAGGTGGGGCATCTGTCAATACCCGGATGGGTTTGTGTCTCTTCATTGCAACAGAAAAGATGCATTAGATTCTAGAGAGAATGAGGAGTTTCTCTCTCTAGAAAAAAGCTGATATCAAGATTTCTCAGTTTGACATTTGATGGTTCAGCCTTTCTAACCAAAGAAGCCCATGAAGTTTGGGGGGAAAATGTAGCCTTGTTGACATTAGCACTCGGGATGGGGCTAGTGGAATTGACAAGGCTAGTGGGTGGGGCCAAAGATGACAGGGAAATTTGACCTCCCTCTTCCACAGGTTTTTGGGCATGAGAGTGGGTTCCACAGTTGAAAATTGCAGCACTAACCACATGATGATCAGCTTTTGCCCCACGGTTCAAGTGGGAACGTAATCCAATACTTTGCTGTACGCGTGTAGAGGCACCACCAGACAAGGCGCCGGATTTGTAGGAGCCCATGTGACTACCAGCGCTGGGGGTTGCGGGAATTTGGGCTGTGCCCATGTGTGCAGATGGGGCAACAGTAGAAGGAATAGTTACTGCTTGGTTAATGGAACAAGGGCCCGCCAGATTTTGCATATTCAAAATGGCCTGCTTCGAGGTGTCATTGCCAGATTGTGCCACGTGGGAAGCACTACCGATCAAACTAGTAGCAAGTGTGTATGGGCTAACCTCCGCAATAGAAGCATGACTACATGATGGAGACACGGCTAGAGGGTTGTAACCTGTGTGCGCAAAGGGCGTCCACATGGTCATCATTCTCAAGGCCAGCAGACAAGGCACCGGGAATCAAGGAAGAATTGCTGCTTTGTACAGGGGGACTTGCTTTAGCATGTGAGTGGGATCCACCGTTGGGCACAGCAGAGCTACCCACGTGGCCTTCAGCTTTTGCCCCTTGGTCCAAGTGGGCAGATGAGCCCAAACTTGCCTTCACGCGCGTAGATGCATCACCAGACAATGCACCGGGTTTGTAGGAGCCCATGTGATGAACAACAGCCTTTTGCAAGGACACTGCCCCTTCACGTGATTCATCCATAGTTGTGAGAATATGACCGCTGGGCTCAATATTAGTAGGGAGGTGGGTCCCAACCTGAACAAACTCCTTGGAGGCATAAACTTGGTTACTTTTTGGATCAAAAGGAGTAGAAGATTCAGCTTCTTCATTAGCCCCCCCCCCCCCCCCCCCCCCACACTCGTACTATTGGATTTAAGTTGCAAAATTTCTTGTTCCAACTCAGCTATACGCTTAAGGGGATCCACATTATCCATTTGTTTTCCCGTTACCATTTCCTTCGATTCATCTATAAGGTTCTTCCCATAAATGTCACTATCCTTAGATAGCACAAAGATTTCATCATTGGTCAAACCAACCATTTCAGACCGAGCTGGGTTTGAAATAATGAATCCATGAACAGGATGCTCTTCTTCACTCACAGCTATGCTAGTAGAAAGCTTTTTCTTTTTTAGGATTTTCATTTGAATCTTGAAGGGATTTAAAAGGTAGTTCTTTAGAAGACCTCGCATCCTTATGGACACCTTGGAAATGGCAATTTTCTTCCCAGTCTTCATGTAGTTCAAGCTCCTCTTCAGAGAAACTATGAGAAACTGCCTTAGAAATGTCCAAAATGCCAGAAACATCCTTTGAAACATTTGAGCCATTCTTAATAGGAGAAAGAAAATCAATAGAATTTGGATAGATGAGGGAGCTTGCCATGGTAGTTTTATTTGTCATAAGTGAACTAATAGCAACAACATCCTTAGACTCACAGGAAACATCCATACCATGTTCAAGCAAAGAACTTGAAGAGCCATCCATACAATGGTAATTCAGAGTACCACTATTTGGCTTGGCAACATTAACATTAAGAACATGAACCACCCCTTCAGATTGGGTAGCAGCAATTGTAGACCCATCTCTAAGTTGCACAGAACCATCTCCTTTGAAAAGGTATTTACTAGCTATTTCAGGAGAAATGACAGATTGAGCATCCAACTTCAAGGCATCACACACATAAGAAGTCTCCTTAGCAGCATTTGGACCCTTGGCCTTAGTAGAGATTGAAGAGCTAACAGCTTGCTTAGACTTATTGAGAGAAGAAGGAGAAGGAGAAGAACCAGAAATCCTCCCTTTCTTACCCATTTCAGGACAAAAAATAGCATAACACACATTCCTAGAGAGAGGGGAGAGCTTCTCTCTCTAAAAAAAAAACTAACTTTTTTTTTGTTTGTTGCTAAACTAAACTCTTCTGATGATTCTAAAGATCCTGTTCCACATGTCTTGCCTAATGTTCATGATTAGAGTGATTGAACGTTGATTAAGTACAAATGAATATTTGTTCGTAAAGCCATCATGCTTCACGCGCCTATCAAACTGCCATGGGCGCTCTAACAATAAGTATCCAGCATGCATCGGTACTACATCACACATCACTTCATCTTCGTACTTACCAATTCGAAATGCCACTAACACCTGCTTGTTCACCCTCATCTCACCACTATCATTTAACCATTGTAACTTGTACGACCTAGGGTGTTTCAGCGTGGGCAGCCCTAACTTCTCCACCATTATTGTGCTTGCAACATTAGTACAACTACCACCATCAATAATCACACTACATACCTTGTCCTTAACATAGCACCTAGTATGGAAGATGTTTTCTCGCTGTACTTCCTCAACTTCTCTTGCTTGCACACTCAATGCTCTCCTTGCCACCAATGTCAATGCATCTGGGGTAACGTACTCCTCCTCAGAAATGTCCTCCAATGGTGGCATATCACCGCTGTCAGAATCATCATCCTCTGTTTCAATCGCACCATTGTCTTGAATCACCATAACCCGCTTGTTTGGACATTGACTTCTATGTGCCCCCTGCCTTGGCATTTAAAACACTTAATGTCACGATTTCTAGAAATAGAAGAATCTAATTTACCTTGATTTCCATGGCTGGTTAATTCTTATTTTTGCTCAGTTTTTGGCTTCACCAAAGGCTGCTTCTCATCTCTTTTCCAAGTATTTGGTTTCCAAGCAGATGTATTGGAATTTTGGCTTGGACGTGTGCTGTTGCCCCTCCACTTTAGTTGATTCTCAATTTTAATAGCCATGTGTACCATATCCTCCAATTCAACATAGTGTTGCAATTCCACTGCATTGGCAATTTCCCGATTCAACCCAACTAAGAATCTAGCCATTGTAGCCTCTCGATCTTCCTCTACATTCGCTCGAATCATAGCAACTTTCATCTCCTTATAATATTCTTCTACACTCCTATTACCTTGCCTCACACTTTGCAACCTGTTATACAACTCTCGATAGTAGTAGCTTGGAATGAACCGCTTCCTCATCACAGTTTTCATCCCCTCCCATGTCTCTATTGGATGCTCCCTATTTCTCCTCCTATTTAGTACCAATTGATCCCACCAAATAATAGCATAATCGGAAAATTCAATGGCTGCAAGTTTTACTTTCTTCATCTCGGAGTAATTATGGTAATCGAATACTAATTCCACCTTCTTCTCCCATTCAAGATATGCTTCCGGATCAGTCTTTCCTTGAAACGAAGGAATCTTCATCTTAATACTACCCAAATTATTATCTTCCCGGTTCCTAGCTTCTCTAAACCTAACTTCTCTACCCCGACCACCATATCTCCTATGATTATCTGTTGACTCCGATCATTTTCTTCATCAAAGTCTTCCCCAAAATACTCCTCATCATAAACTCTTCTTTGTACATTACGAACATTTTGTGGTTGCCTATGCGGTGTACCCTCTTCAAATCTATCCAATCTCTCATGTATCGGTTCTAATTCTGCCCTCATCATCCGCCTCATCTCCCCCACTAAAGCTTGCATTTGTAAATTCGTAACAACCGGCTGTTGAGCCTCTTCATTTGTAACTCTTCCCTGATCTTGAGCCATAATCCCTGTAAGAACGGATTAGAAATAGAACAGATCCTCACTACACTCCCTCACGTGTTTCACTCAAGAATATGATTCACTCGTGTTTACACTCAAAAATCAAGTTGGCTTTTACCCTCTTATATGCTCACCACTCCTGCCTTTTTCCACTCGTAGTAATTCTCACTCAGTTCTTATGAAACTGATCAAACAATGACCAGAATTTCTCAATAACAATCCACACCCAAACTAGACCAATCAAATTTGAAAGTTGAAAGCACGACTAAAAACGAACGCGGATGGCTAGGTTTCCAAAAGCACAAAAAAATGGAATTTTCGGAATTTTTTTTTTCACACTATGGAGTAAGGTCAGATTTGGGCTCCTTAGACCCCCAATATTGTAAAACAAAAATAAAATTTTAAGCCGAGTTTCTGTACTCTTTTTTTTTTTCGCGGCTTATCGATCTCTTCTTCTTCTTTTTTTTTTTTATCGCGGCTTACCGATCTCTTCTCTTCTCTTCTCTTCTCTTCTTTTCTTTTCTTTTCTTTTCTTTTTAAAATCACGTTCGAATCACACAGATTGTGAAACAAGACTGATATTACCAATTTACCAAACACAAAATAAACAAGACTAAGAATCACTGATCTAGATGACTGTGACACGAAAGGTACTGAAATAGAACAATACGAATCAGTTTCAGAAACCCTAGTGAAACAAGAACGCATGAATCACAGATCTGAAATTCCCAAATCAAAATCCGAACACTATTTTTTTTTTTTATACGATTCAGAAACGAGAACGAATACGAACAAGAAAGAAAAAAGAAAAAAAAACAGAAACAAAAAGACGAACAAAAACAGAACCAGAAGAAACGAATAAGAACAGACACGAAAAAAGATAGGATAAACCTGAGACTAGAACTGTGCTCTGATACCAACTGATACGAACCACGCCAACAATATGACGAAACCCATAACACGATTAATGCCTCGGACCGTTCTACTGTCAGATTCGAATGGAAATCGCGACCCAACACCTATAGCAGATGCGAACCTTGGTATAAAGGATGTAGACGCCACAATCAAGGATGGAAAACTCGATTGATAAGTCCAGGTATGAACGCCACAGAGTAAATCTGATAAGTTCGAATAGTTCTTCAAAGAACCAAAGAGAAAATTCTCACAATATTATTAACGATCAAAACTGCATATTATAAACCCTAAAACTCTTTAAATAGCTGAGGCTTACAGTTGAGCCCTATAAGCCTATGAAATATTATACCCCAAAATAAATTCTCCCAAAATTAAAATAAAATGAAACTAAAGGAATAAGGAAAGTTCCATATTTGGCATGCAAGCCTACAATTCAGCAATTTAAGCAATTAAGAAAAAAAATGACAATCAAATTCAAAACTAAAACTTTACTTCAATCTTGAATTGCTGGATTATTCTTCTAGAACTTGAATTAGATTGAGACATCTTTGTGGACCAAGCTCCATAGGCCTCCACGAATTTTCCTGAGACCAAACTTCTTGAATTAGCCCATTGAGTGTCTCTTTGAACTTCTTTGCCTGAGCCCTCGTAACTGGTCCAATTGGAATTTGAACTGGTTCCCTTGAAGACGTGCCATGATTTGCATCAGTGTATATTATGTTTTATTATTGGTTTGGTTTAAGGCATATGTAAAGGGCGTTGCGACTTCAATCCTACGAAAAGGAAAGTCGCACCGGTTTTCCTAGCCTTTTTATATATTGTAGTTATTTTTCTGTTTCTAGATAAATTGTAAGCTTTGAAAGAAGCATAGGACCAATGTATTAGAATTAGAAATTCCATGGAGATGGAGTAAGCCGTTGTCCATGAAGATGGAGCTGGAGGCGACCAAACCAAGAAGGAGATTCTATAGAGCCATGGGAGATAGAGGCATATGAATGCCTTTGTTTCATTTTAGTTTTTTGTTTTATGTGCTTGGTTTGTGATTGGCGTTTTACATTGTTACTACTTGCATGCACGTAAAACAAGTTTTCTAAAATTAAATTCAAAAACCGTTTCAACGCATTAGTAAACATTAGATGTTTATAGGTAATGTGTGAAAACAATTTTTCAAAAAGCAAAATCCTTATTTACTAAATCTAGTGGGAGAGGGTCTTATTAATAACACTCACGATCTTCCATTAACGGTCCATTGTAAGATGAGTGGTGCATTCTGTGTCACCTCGCCAGGGGTGATCATTCCATACGGAGGTTGCATTACTCATTGGTTACTAGATGTGAACTTCCTATGGATAGGATCAATTAGACGTGTTAAAGGGTGACCACCACACGGAGGCACTACTTGAGACGATTGTGGTTGGATCTTAGTTAATAGTACACACTAGCTAAACTATGGATAAGGGATCCCACACAGGGCATTATTCAGAAACTTAGAGATCAAAAAGGTTTGGGAGTCATAACTTGTTTTGCAAGAGTTGCATAGCGGACAAGTCATGATTAATCGAAAGATCAAACATTGACCACCACACAGAGGCTTTATTCTTTCGTTTCGATATTCTGGCGACTTTGTTTTAAAATAAGAGTTTTTTGAAGGATTCTTTTATTTCAAACTGTCAAATTCTGATATCCATATTTATTTTGTTTGTTTGATTTTTAGTAATCATAATGTATGGATCTGCATTTAGTCCACCTGCCACTATACTCACTCAAAACAAGTTAATTGGAAACAACTACACTGAATGGAAACGAAACCTTGACATCATATTAACTGCGGAGGATCACATATATGTCCTCACCACCCCATGTCCCGAAGAACCCACGGCAAATGCTTTGGCAGCTGCCAGATACGAGTTTGACAGATGGAAGAAGTCGAATGGAATGGCCCGTTGCTATATTCTGGCCTCAATGGCCGGTGTGTTGCAACACCAATTCCAATCGAACGATTCAGCCAATGACATTATCACATCCCTGAAAAAGATGTTTGGGGAGCATGGGAGGCCAGCCAAACAGGTAGCTATGCAGAAGATAAGGAGTGCTAAGATGTCGGAAGGGACTCCAGTCAAAGAACATGTTTTGAAAATGATTGGTTATTTGAATGAGCTGGAGACCCTAGGTGCCAACATTAACGCACAGACCCAAGTTGATATGATCCTCAACACGTTGTCACCATCATATGCTCAATTTAAACTAAACTATAATATGAATAAAATGGATTTTTCAATGAGCAAATTAATGAGTTCTTTACTGGCAGCGGAAGGGGTGATCAAACCTGGGGTCAACATTTTGAACATTAAGAAAAGCGCTTCCTCTTCCCAATCCATGCCAAAAGGAAAGAAAGAGAAGAAAAAAGCTGGCACTGGTGGTTCAAGTGTTGGACCAATCCCTAAGATTGCAAAATCTAAGGGAAAAATTAAGGGCAAAGGAAAGGTGGGTGGCCAAGGCAAAGGAAAGTGTTTCCAATGCGGTGAGAAGGCCACTGGAAGAGGAACTGTCCAGAATTCTTAGCTACAAGAGCTCAAGGTATGATTAAATCATATGTGATTAAAGTAAGTTTTATAACGGATACTTCAAACACTTGGTGCATTGATTTTGGTGCGACTAACTATATCTGTTATTCATTGCAGGGGTTCAGATCAACCAGGAGGTGTAGTGATGGGGAAATCGTACTTACTCTAGGATCTAACGCAATCGTTTCTGCGGTTGCTATAGGAGTCGTAGCTTTAGAATTTCTAGACAATAAAGTTTTGATTTTATCAGATGTACTTTACGTCCCTTCAATAAGACGTAATTTAATTTCAGTTTCTAATTATCGAATAATGGTTATTCCTTTCATTTTGGAACTAAAGTTGTGATTAAAAGAAATAGTTCTTTTATATGTTATAGTGTTAAATCAAATAGTTTAATTAACCAGTTTTCCGAAAAAAAAAAATAGTTTGTATGTGATTACTCCCAATATTTCTAAAGACTCTTACATGGAACTTAATAACTCAGTGGTAACTGTACCATCTAAAAGAAAGGGACCTTCCACTAATCCAACAAGGCTTTGGCATATGAGATTTGGCCATATCAATCTAAATAGGATTGGCAGACTAGTTAAAGAAGGGGTCTTAGGCGATTTGATTCTCGAACCAATGGAAGTCAGCGAGTCTTGTTTAGAGGATAAGATGACCAAAAGGCCCTTTTCAGCAAAGGGAAATAGAACCAATGCATTGTTAGAATTAGTTCATACTGATGTGTGTGGACCAATAAATATTATAGCAAGGGGTGGTTATGAGTATTTCATAACATTTACTGATGACCACTCTAGGTATGGATATGTGTACCTAATGTAGCATAAGTCTGAAGCCTTTGAAAAGTTCAAAGAGTTTAGGGCTGAAGTGGAGAAGTAATTGGGCACACATATCAAGGCCATTCAATCTGATCGAGGTGGCGAGGATCTCTCTAATGAGTTTATTGATCACCTCGTACAGAATGGGATTCTGTCACAATTGACTGCACCTGGTATGCCTCAGCAGAATGGTGTAGCGGAGAGAAAGAATCGGACTCTTTTAGACATGACTAGGTCGAGGATGAGTTATTCTAAGTTGCCATTATTCCTTTGGGGTTATGCTTTGGAAACCACAGCATACATACTTGTTGGCTTTATGGGAGCCAGCGATCACCCTATGGACTCGCTGCCACGTGTTTGCATGGCATCGGTGCTTGACAGCCCATCCCGTTGGCGCTTTAACCGGCGCAGCCCCTCATGCCCACCTGGCACTCAGTACAGGGCTCTGCGCTATCATGCTTATAAGGAAATAAAGTTGCGCCTTGACTAACAGCAATTGCTTTTGGCCTAGTGGTAAGCGCTTGATCCTAACAATACTAAATCTAGTACCAAGCAAATCTGTTCCTAGGGCACCACGAGAGATGTTAATTGGGCACAAGCCTTCTTTACAACATCTCCGGATATGGGGGTGTCCGACACATGTGCTGAAAGGAAAGATGAGCAAGTTGGATTCTAGATCAGATGTATGTTACTTCGTAGGGTATCCAAAGGGTACTTATGGATGGTATTTTTATGATCCAAGAGAACAGAAAGTGTTTGTTAGTATAAATGCTATTTTCTTGGAAGATAGTTATATCATGAACCATAGACCTAAGGGAAGGATAAATCGTAGAGAGATAGAAGGAGAGCCCTCAGTCCAACCCATAATTAATAACAATGTAAATCAGGAAAACATCACTTCTTCACCCATTTCCGTACTAGTACCTCATCGTAGTGGGAGGATTATCAGTCAGCCTGATAGATACATGTTCTTAGGAGAAGTTTTTGAAGCTGTCTCCATAGAATCTGAATCTGATCTCGCCATATACAAAGAGGCAATGGCTGATGTTGATTCAGTTCATTTGGTTAATGCTATGAAGGTTGAATTGGAATCTATGGATTCTAATCAGGTCTGGGATCTTGTAGAACTTCCAGCCAATAAATTGGTTGTAAGTGGGTCTAGAAGAGGAAAAGAGGATCTGATGGAAAGGTTGAGACCTTTAAGGCTAGGCTTGTAGTG
Organism: Hydrangea macrophylla; assembly: GCA_033977485.1. Taxonomy (NCBI): domain Eukaryota; kingdom Viridiplantae; phylum Streptophyta; class Magnoliopsida; order Cornales; family Hydrangeaceae; genus Hydrangea; species Hydrangea macrophylla. The sequence continues at coordinate 48,770,226 of CM066984.1, read as the reverse complement.
AAAGGTTATACTCAGAGGGAGGGCATTGACTATGAGAAAACCTTCTCGTCGATAGCCATGCTTAAGTCTATCAGAATACTCTTATCCATTACTGCATGCCTAGATTATGAGATCTAGCAGATGGATGTCAAGACTGCATTATTGAATGGTAACTTGGTATGCAAGTTGCAAAAGTCCATTTATGGGCTTAAGCAGGCATCCAGAAGTTGGAACATCTGATTTGACTGAGCCGTCAAGTCGTTTGGTTTCATATAGAATCTGGATGAACCTTGTGTATACAAGAAGTGTGAAGGAAAAGCAGTGGCTTTTCTTGTGCTTTACCTTGACGACATTCTACTCATTGGGAATGATGTAGTGGCATTGTCAACGGTCAAGGTTTGGCTAGCTAGTACATTCGATATGAAGGATCTAGGAGAGGTGAGCTATATTCTTGGGATAAAGCTCTTTCGGGATCGCAAGAGAAAGATAATGGGATTATCTTAAGCTGGTTATTTCAATAAGGTGCTGACTAAGTTTTTAATGGATAATTTGAAGAAAGGTTTGTTACCTTTCAGGCATGGTTTAGCGTTCTCTAAGGAACAGTGTCCTAAGACACAGGAGGAGAGGAATCGCATGTCAGAAATTCCCTACGCCTCGGCGGTGGGAAGTCTCATGTATGCGATGTTATGCACTAGACCATCTGCTATGCCGTAGGCATGGTCAGCAGGTATCAATCGAATCCAAGTCCAGAGCACTGGACAGCTATTAAGCACATTCTTAAGTACTTGAGAAGGACTAAAGATTACATGCTTATATATGGCAGTAGTAAGTTAATTCCAGTGGGATACATTGACTAGGACTTTATGTCAGATAAAGATTCGAGAAAGTCAACGTCCGGTCATCTCTTTACCTTGGGAGGTGGTACTGTCAGTTGGAGGAGCATTAAGCAGAAATGCATTGCAAACTCAACTACAGAAGCTGAGTATGTGGCTACTTGTGAAGCCGCAAAGGAAGTTGTTTGGCTCAAGAAATTCCTTATGGAGCTGGAGGTGGTACCAGCGTCAATGTCACCTATTACGCTTTATTGTGATAATAGTGGGGCAGTGGCTTAGTCCAAGGAGCCAAGGAACCATGAAAAGGGAAATCACGTAGAGCGGAAATATCATCTTATCCGAGATATTGTTCAACGTGGAGATGTGACTGTCACCAAGATTGCCACCGTCGACAATCTTGCTGATCCGTTTACAAAGGCCTTGCCACAGAAGGTCTTTGATCGTCATCTAGATAGTCTAGGTCTCAGAAGTAGTCCTGTATGGTTGTGAGTGCAAGTGGGAGTTTGTTGGGTTTATGTCCTCAAACCATTACTTTATGTATAAGACATTGACATTTTAATATTTGGATATCGGCTTTACATTTAGTTATTTATGTTTCTTTCATGAGATGATTGTTATCCTTAAGTATCATAGTAAGTAATTTGTGTATGTAGAGATACGTACAAGTGAGATACGAATTACTATTCTTTGTTACTTTGAACTTGTCACAGTGGATGGTGAGAATAGATATCTCATCAGGTTTACACTGTAGCATGATTAACTACAATTGGATGGAGTGATTAATCTCTTCTTTTTTTTTTTTTTCGGAAAACGGTAAATAGATTCCAAAAAAGGGCTGTACACAAGTACAAGGGGCATACCCCAGGATAAACAATCAAGCACAAATCATAAGGACAAGAGGCAAACAAACCACTAGGAATGCCTCAAAAGGTCAAAAGAACAACAAAGAAATCCAAACCAAGCACAAACAACAAAATCAAAAGGAAAAACCTCCAAACAAAACTATTCCCAATTACTCAGTAAGGCTTGAAGATGGTTGTGAATTTTCCATTTGATCCTAATTTGAGCATTGATTTGCGAGACAAACAACTTCAAGAGATGCTCTTTTGGAGTAGATGAGTTCTGAAAATTCCTTTTGTTTCTTTCTCGCCAAAGGCCATAAATTGTAACCCCCAAACAAATTCTGGGTATCATGTGCTGAGGTGTCCTCCCCTTCCAGTACTGGATCATCCAAGAGATAGTGCTATCCCAAGTGGTGCCATTCCAAATCAAGTCACATCTCATCATCAATCCTACCAAATGAAATTGGAGTAAGTACACTCAAAGAAAAGGTGGTCATGAGAGTCCATTTGCCTAAGGCATAAAGAACAAGCTAAAGGCCCAAGAGTAAAATTACAAATTCTATCTTGGGTTGCTAGCCTTCTCTGGATGGCTAACCATAATATAAAGTTCTGTCTAGGAGTGCTCCCAGAATACCAATCAAAAGGGTACCAAGGGACATCAGGATTAATGGGTTTAAGGTGGTTCCAGACATGAGAGAAATTAAACTTGCCATTAGGAGAGGTAGTCCAAACAATTTTGTCTTGTCGAGCATTTGGTTGATAAAAATTGGACAAGAATGCCCGAACTTCATTTAAGCCAATGGATTTAGAGGTGGGCCAATTCCATTGAAACTGAGAAATAATAGTTGCCACTTTAGCATTAGGAGCAATAGCAGCATCATAGGCAATCCGAGATGTGTAACTCTCAAACAAAGGCCCACAAGGGAGCCAATTATCATGCCAAAGAGATGTGCTAAGACCATTACCAATTCTATGTTTAATTAAAGGCCTAGCTATGCTCCTAAGCTTTAAAAGTTTTCTCTAATACCAAGAGCATTGTCCAGGGGCATTAACCTGCCAAATGCTTTTGGTTTTGATCATGTACATATGAACCCATTGTTTCCATAAAGAATTATTTGAGGGATCAATAATACTCCCCAGATGTTTAAGATTGAGCACAGTATTCGTGAGGAAAATATCTTTTAGGCCGAGTCCTCCCTCCTTTTTGGGTTTACAAACATTAACCCAAGCAATTTTGGCACCATGGACTCTATCAGTGCCTCCACTCCAAAGAAACCTACTCATACATTGCTCCACCTGTTTAAGAACACTCTTAGGTAATATAAACATTCCAGACCAAAAACGTTGAATCCCAGATAACACAGAACGGATAAGCTGAACCCTACCCGCAAAAGAAAGAAATTTGGATTTCCAAGAGTTATCCGAGAACAAATTTTAGAAATAAGCTCTTCACAATGACATTTCTTTAGTTTAGTAGTTATCAGAGGCACACCTAGATACTTTAATGGGAGACGCCCTTTGGAAAAATGGAGTTCATTCAACAAATCAGTAGTCAAGTTATCATCAACTCCAGACACGAAAAGACAGCTTTTGGTATTATTAGCTTGCAAGCCAGAAATCTCATAAAATTGGTTCAGAGTATGTCTAATAAGTTTAGCTGACTCCAAGTCCCCATTTAAAAGAATAATTAAATCATCAGCGAAGCAAAGATGTGAGATTTTTATTTTATCACATTTCCAGTGGAAGAAAAATGGACTATTCTGAATGTTAAACTGAAGAAGTTGGCTCAGGGAATCCATGATAATCACAAATAAGTATGGGGAAATAGGATCTCCCTGCCTAAGACCTTTAGCTCCATCAAAATATCCCACAGATTCACCATTAAAATTAATGGAATACCTTGGAGTAGAAATACAAGCTTTAATCCACTTTCTCATTAAAGGAGGAAAACCCAAAATATCAAGAAGATCAAAAAGGAACTTCCAATTAACATGGTCATCAGCTTTCATTAGGTCCACCTTGGCGGCAGCCCGAGGCTTACCACCAGTTTTATGGTAATCCCGTAAAAGGTCTTGAGCAAGCAGAATGTTATCACTAATTTTCCTCCCTTTTACAAAGGCCGATTGAGCTTGATCAATAATATAGGGAAGAATCACTTGAAGTTTGTTAGCAATAATTTTAGAAATGCATTTATAAACAGTATTACAACACGAGATAGGCCTAAAGTCCCCCATCTTAGAAGGATTAGGGATTTTAGGAATCAAGGCGATAATAGTAGCATTAGCCTCCCTAAGCATTTCACCCTTGGTGAAGAATTCAGTAATAGCCGAAGTGACATCTGAACCCACAGTGTGCCAAGATTGTTTAAGAAAATAAGCATTAAAACCAGCCGGCCCTGGGGCTTTGTTATCATGTAAAGAGAAGAAAGCTTCTTTAATCTCTACAGGGGTGGGAACTCTATCAAGACCCACCAAAAGGTTCTCAGGTATCCTTTTATGGATAAAAGTTCTTAATATGTCTATGCCTGGGTAAGGATTAATAGCTGGGGTACCCAAGAGATTTTTGAAATATCTAACAGCTTCATGCTTAGCATCTTCTACATTTCGGGTAAACTGACCGTTAGATGTTTCCAATTTGAAAATCCTTTTCCTATTCCTTCTCTCTTTGATATAATTGAAGAAATATCTAGTGTTTTTATCACCACCCTCCAACCATTGTATTCTAGATTTTTGTTTGAGGGTCTCTTCTTCAATCGAAATAGCATCAAGAAAATTTCTCATGCACTCTTTTTGCTTAGTTAAAAGATAAGTGTCAAGAGGATTTTGAAGAAGGTTAGATTGGACATTTTCCAATTCTTCTCTAGCTTTGTCGGCAAGAAGCTTTTCTCTGCCATAGAAATGTTTGCTGAAGCTTTTTAAATCTTGTTTGACAATTCTAAGTTTATGGCAAATTTGGTACTGGAGAGTGCCTCTAACGTTGGAGTTCCAGGCTTGAGATACCACATTAGAGTAGTTATCAAGTTGAGTCCAAAAGTTATAGAATTTAAAAGATCTTCCCTTCTTGTTAGCAACTTTATCAATATGAGTAATAATAGAAGAATGATCAGAGATACCTGGCTTATGAAAGTGAGTAAAAGAGTCAGGAAAGTTATCCAGCCACGCTTGGTTAACTAAGGCTCTGTCTAATTTTCTCTCAGTAAAATCAGGTTTCCCATATCTCCTATTACACCAAGTGAAAAACTCTCCAGAATATCGCAAGTCAGACAGACATAGTTGGTTCACAAACTGAGTAAAATCATGAATATCAGAAGTCAATCGAGCATTAGCATCAGAAGTCTCAGAGGTATTTAAAACAACATTAAAGTCCCCCAACAAAATGTGGTTAATATTGGTTGAACCAAAAGAGCTAGATATAGACTTTAGGTTAGTCCATAGACTAACTCTCTCAGGGCCAGTGTTAGCTCCATAAATAAAAGAAGCTTCAAAACAAATGGACTGGTCATCATTTTCAATAAGAGTGTGAATAACCTGGGGGTTAACTCTAATTATAGAGAGATTAACTTTGTTAGGATTCCAAGCTACCCAAATTCTACCAACTGAGGTAGTAGAACTATTGGTAACAAGGCTCCAATTTTTGAAAATTCTCTTTTGATCATTTCTTCATTGGACTGTCTCACTTTGGTTTCAACAATTCCAATAACATCAAGGTTATTCTGGAAGATAAATTTAGCATCCTCAAATTGTTTAAAGGGTTGGTTAAGACCCCTTATATTCCAACAACTTATAATCATTAAGTTCTTTGCTGAGGTTTATTCCTCGTACCTGAGGATGATCCTTTTTTATTACTTTTACCTTGACTAAGGCAATTCTGATTTTTATTAAAGGGGGAGATAAGAGGAGAGATCTGACCTGAGTCAAGAGAGAGACCAACCCTCTGAGTAGGGCTGGCTGGAGTGGTTGGGGAGACGTGTGATGCAGAATCATTCTTATAACCCTCATTGGTTTGCTGCAAGGATTTTGGAATTAGCTGAGACATTTTATCTTCCGCCAAATCTGTGCTCAGAGAAGTTGGAGAAAGGTAAGCTTGGTCTTTCTTTCCCTCCACTGCATCTTTAGCATTATGAGCTATAAATTCATGTTGATGAGATTCTTCAAAGTGATTAATCTCAATCACTAGAGTGTAACTCTTAGTTAATATGCTAGTGCTTATAGTGCATTGACGGACCGGAGCTTCCCTATTGACACTCAAGACTGTCAATCAGTCGATAGGAACTCATAACTTGTATAAGGTACGTGTTCTCAATCTTGCGACAATTATGAACACAGACTGTGGATATGGCTGTTTTGACTTACCAATCAGTAAGGTCTATAGAAGATCAACACCTGGTAGAGGTGTCAATCAGGTCGGGTTGGCCCGGCCCGGCTCGAGCCCGACCCGATTTTTCCGGGCTAAAAGCCCGGCCCGGCCCGCTAGGCCCGAGCACTTTTGTCCGGTCCGGGGTGGACACCCTTTGTCCCGTCCACGGCCCGGCCCGCCCCTTAGCCCGAAACCCGGCCCGGCCCGCTAGCCCGGCCCAAAAGCCCGGATTAACTAGCCGTTGTGGCCCGGCCCGGTAGGCCCGCCCGAGCCCATAACGGCTAGTTTGGCCATTTTTCAAATATTTTTCCACTTTTTACCCCTCTAACGGCTATAAAATGGCTAGTTTTGGGGGTAAAAATGTAAATGTGCTTTTTGACTTCCCAAAATGCCCCTTAGCCCATTTTCTATAAATACCAAACCTCCCACAACATATTTTCTCATACAAAAATCAATTATCTCTCTCTATTGAGTCTATTCTCTACTTTCTCTATACTACTCCATAAACTACAAGTCTACAAGCACTTCTACTCTACAAGTTGGTGATTCAATTATCAAAGCTCTAATTTGTAAAGGCACTTCTAGTCTTCTACAACTTGAACTTACAAGCTCTCAAGTCTCAAGTCTTATTATAATTTATAGTTGTTCACTTCTTCTTCTACTACTATAAGTTGAGGTAAATTTATTTATTGTTTCACTTCTTGCTTTATTAGTTGCTTATTTAATTGTTAGTATATTTAATCTTTTATATTTCTTTCCCCTCTTTTTTTTTTATTTAAAAAAAATGGCATCTCACTCAAGATCTTCAAAAACTAGGGAAGGCCCAACTTATGACTTTGAAAATTTAGATTATGGGGAAAGAAATGAGATTAATGATTTGGAATTGGAGGATGATGACGACGTTGAAATTATGGGGTCTAATCCATCTGAACCATCTCCTTCAAATCCTAATGATCCCAGTCCCACCACTGAAAGAAAATTAAAATCACCTGTTTGGTTATTTTTTAAATTAAATGATGAAAAAAATGGAGCTATTTGCAAAATATGCGGACTTAAATTTTCTTACAAAGGTGGAGGAAATAATACACTTAAAAGGCACATCATAAACAAACATAAAGGTGCATGGGAAGCAGGTACCGCTCAAGCGGGCGGCCTAGTACAATCCCAAATTTCTGCTTCTACTGGCACAAGTGTTGGAACTTTTCTTTATAATAAAAAAAAATGAGGGAAGGCTTGGCAAAATTTGTTTGTGCATCCGATATGCCTTTTACTTTAGTTGAAGAAGAGTGCTTTACACGTTTTATTCAAACTTTTTTACAACCCGCCTACCAACTTATTACTAGAAATACTCTTAGAAGTGATATACAATCTATTTTTCAACAAACCAAAAAAAAAAAATTAATTGAGGATTTTTCTACTTTTAATTGTACAATTGCATGCACTTCTGATTTGTGGACTGGTTGTAATAAAATGGGATATATATGTATAACGGCACATTTTTGATGAGAACATGGCGGCTAGCACAAGGTTGTAATAAATTTGTTTGTGCATCTGATGATTTTGTGCTTGGCAAATTCTTTGTTGTTTGCCACTTTTATTTGTTCTTTAGTTTATTGTTTTTTTGTTGCCTGATGTGACTTATGTTGTGGATCTTTGCCACATGTCCTTATGCTCTGCGCTTATTGTTTATCCTGGGGTATGCCCCTTGTACTTTTGTACATCCCTTTTTTTTTTGGAATATATTTACCAATTTCCGAAAAAAAAAAAGCACAAGGTGGAATGCGGACCCGAACCACGTGCCAATTGGTCCGGTTACAAGGGCGCGAGCAAAGCGGTTCAAGGACAATCTCAATGGGCTGGTTCAACAAATTTGGGTTGAGACTAATCTGAGTGGCCCAAAGGAGGATACTAGTGATCCACAAGGCTGGGTGTCCATGATTCAAGCTCTAGAATAAATTATAGGCTTGCATGCCAACTTAGGGATTTTTTATATTCATTAGTTTCCTTTTATTTTAGTTTTGGGATGAATTATATTGGACCATAATATTTCGTAGGCTTAAAAGGGCCCAACTTTAAGCCTCAGCTATTTAAACAGTTTTAGGGTTTGTAATATTCAGTTTTGATCATTAATAATATTGTGAGAGTTTTCTCTTTGGTTCTTTGAAGAACTATTCGAACTTATCAGATTTACTATGTGGCGTTCATACCTGGACTTATCAATCGAGTTTTCCATCCTTGATTGTGGCGTCTTCATCCTTTATACCAAGGTTCGCATCTGTTATAGGTGTTGGGTCGCGGTTTCCATTGAATCTGACAGTAGAACGGTCCGAGACATTAATCGTGTTACGGGTTTCGTCACATTATTGGCGGGGTTCGTATCAGTTGGTATCAGAGCACAGTTCTAGTCTCAGGTTTATCATATCTTTTTCGTTTCTGTTCTTATTCGTTTCTTCTGGTTCTGTTCTTATTCGTTTTTGTTTCTGTTCGTTTTCTTATTCGTTCTCGTTTCTGAACCGTATAAAAAAAAAAAAAAAAAAAAGGTGTTCGATTACGATCTGGAATTTTGTGTTTAGGGTTTGCGAATCTGATCTGTGATTTGCCCTTGTTACTTCGTGTTTGTTCATTCTCGTGATCGTTGTTATTCTGGGTTTTTTTTTTTTTCTTCTTGGAATTAGGGTTCCTGAATCAGATACGTGAACTGTGAAGTCTGCCTGATTATTCAAGAAAAAAAAAAATACAAAAAAAGAAAAAAAGAGAAAAAAAAAAAGAAGAGAAGAGAAGAGATCTGTAGGGAAAAAAAAAAAATTATTTTTGTTTTGTGATTTTGGGGTCTAAGGAGTCCGAATCTGACCTTACTCCATAGTGCGAAATTTTTTTTTCCGAAAATTCCATTTTTTTGTGCTTTTGGAAACCTAGCCATCCGCGTTCGTTTTTAGTCGTGCTTTCAGCGTCCAAATTTGATTGGTCTAGTTTGGGTATGGATTGTTACTGAGAAATTCTAGTCATTGTTTGAGCAGTTTCATAAGAACCGAGTGAGAATTACTACGAGTGGAAAAAGGCAAGAGTGGTGAGCACATAAGAGGGTAAAAGCCAAATTGATTTTCAGTTTAAACACGAGTGAACTTGAGTGATACATCCTAGTTGAGTGAAACATGTGAGCGAGAGTTGTGAGGTCCTGTATAGTTTTTTTATCTAATCTTTGTTTTGCAGCGAAATATGGCCCATAAAGACGAAATTAATGCCGGGGAGGTTTCGGGAGAGACTGATCAGAAACTACTATTGGAGGCATTAATGGGTGAAATGAGGAGGGTATTGAGGACAGAGATGGAACAAGTTCATGAACGGATAGATAGAGTAGAGAATGCACGTGTGGAGCAGCCACAAAACAATGCTCCTCATGGACGTAGAAGAGAGAGAGTTCAACCGAGGGGAGTGAGAGTTGAAGAAGAGGAGTATTTTTGGGGAGACTTTGACAAAGAAAATGATCAGGAGTCAATAGATAATCATAGGAGATATGGTGGTCGGGGTAGAGAAGTTAGGTTTAGAGAAGCTAGGAACCGGGAAGATAATAATTTGGGTAGTATTAAGATGAAGATTCCTTCGTTTCAAGGGAAGAATGATCCGGAAGCCTATCTAGAATGGGAGAAGAAGGTAGAATTAGTATTTGATTGCCACCATTACTCTGAGGCTAAGAAGGTAAAACTTGCTGCCATTGAATTTTCTGATTATGCTATCATTTGGTGGGATCAATTGGTGTTGAATAGGAGAAGAAATAGGGAGCGTCCAATAGAGACATGGGAGGATATGAAAACTGTGATGAGGAAGCGGTTCGTTCCAAGCTATTATTACCGAGAGTTGTACAACAAGTTGCAAAGTTTGAGGCAAGGTAATAGGAGTGTGGAAGAATATTATAAGGAGATGGAAGTTGCTATGATTCGAGCGAATGTAGAGGAAGATCGAGAGGCTACAACGGCTAGATTCTTAGTTGGGTTGAATCGGGAAATTGCCAATGCAGTGGAATTGCAACACTATGTTGAGTTGGAGGATATGGTACACATGGCTATTAAAATTGAGAATCAACTCAAGAGGAGGAGCAGCAGCACACGTCCAAGCCAAAATCCAAGCCAAAATTCCAATACATCCGCTTGGAAACCAAATAATTGGAAAAGAGATGAGAAGCAGCCTTTGGTGAAGCAAAAAACTGAGCAAAAACAAGAGGTGGCCAGCCATGGAAATCAAGGTAAATCCGATTCGTCTACTTCTCGGAACCGTGATATTAAGTGTTTTAAGTGCCAAGGTAGGGGACATATAGCTAGCCAATGTCCGAACAAGAGAGTTATGGTGTTACGAGATAATGGTGAGATTGTTTTGATCATTAATAATATTGTGAGAGTTTTCTCTTTGGTTCTTTGAAGAACTATTCGAACTTATCAGATTTACTCTGTGGCGTTCATACCTGGACTTATCAATCGAGTTTTCCATCCTTGATTGTGGCGTCTTCATCCTTTATACCAAGGTTCGCATCTGTTATAGGTGTTGGGTCGCGGTTTCCATTGAATCTGACAGTAGAACGGTCCGAGACATTAATCGTGTTACGGGTTTTGTCACATTATTGGCGGGGTTCGTATCAATTTTGTAGATGAAAATTGGAATATGAATAAAAATATCATTGCTTTTCGTGCATTAGACTATCCTCATACTAGTGAAAATATATATAACTATATAATCAATGTTTTTAATGAGTATGATATTATGAAAAAATTATAAGCATTACTTTTGACAATGCTAGTGCTAATACAAATGCTATTAATATGTTTAAAGATCTTATGCGCCCAATGTTGAATGGAAAATTATTTCATGGTCGTTATAGTTTTATCCTGTGGTTGGCTATTCTCCATAGATTAGCCACGCATGATAGAATTTATACATACACACCAGGACCACTTGCTTGCGTTTTTTGTCACAAAAGTTTGGAATCCCATGACCATTTATTCTTTAATTGCTCTTACACTTCTTATGTGTGGCAGGGAGTTCTCAATAGGTTGGAAGTCACCTATTCCGCCCCCTCTTGGGATGTTCTTGTGGACTGGGCAGCGAAGAAGTGGAAAGGGAAGAACCCACGGCATATTGTCCCTAAAATGTGCATTGGGTTGGTTGTCTATAGCATTTGGAAAGAAAGAAATGCTCGGAGTTTCAAACTTGAAGTGAGGACTAAGGAAAGAATCTTACAAGATATTTGCCTTCAGGTTTCCTTACAAATACAAACTATATGGAAGAATGATCCCCAGCTCCCTCATTATATTGATAGATGGGCCGTTACTACATAGAGAGGAAAGCTTGCCTTGGCCCTGTTATTTGTCTTGAATGATTTTTCCTTGATGTTTTTCTTGCTCCTCTGTGTTTTGTGATGTGGTAGGAGCATTGTTTTATTTGGATGGGTTTTTTCTAGGTTTGCCTTAGTTAATTCCCCTATTTTGTTGCATTGTCTGGATGCATTTTTTCTTGTGCTTATTGTATATCCTGGGGTATGCCCCTTGTATTTTGTACAGTGCTGTTTTGGCATTTTTCGTTTAAATTAACCCTTTTTCCGAAAAAAAAAAAAAAGATGGATTAACAAAAATTAATGATCACATACTTAAAATTAGAGAGGCAGTGGTCTTTTGTTGTTCAACGCCTAACCGTCTACAAGCATTTTATGGTGTTTGTAAACAAAATCGTCTTAATCCAAAGAAATTGCAAACTGATATTAAAACTCGTTGGAATTCTACTTATCTTATGATAGATTCTTGTAAAAAGTATAGTAATATTATTACTCAATTTGTTAATGTTAATTATCCATCACTAAACTTGACTTCAAACGATTGGGAGATGGCATTTGATTTTCATGGATTTTTAGAAGTATTTTACAATGCTACAAATAAACTTTCCGGTGTTTACTATTCTACTTCTTGTTTAGTTCTTATGGAATTATATAATATGGCTCATACATTTCATAGTTATAAACAAAAAAATGAAATTTTTATTGATATTTGCGAGAAAATGGAAAAAAAGTTTAAAAAATATTGGTCTAACATTCCACCTGTATTTTACTTATCTGCAATCTTGGATCCTAGAATCAATTTTGATGGTGTTTGTGAAATGGTTAAACTAATATCTGAATTGATGCAAGGACTAGATGGTGAGCCTGGTCTAGAAATAACTACTTTTGAAATGGAAAATACTTTGGAATCAGTTTGTGCAAACTTTGCAAAATGGATTTCGGCATGGTGCTACCTTCTCTCTAGAAATTTGATGGGAGGATGGTGAGGGCTCCCACCCCATGGGTGGTGTTTCCTAGTGCTAGTGCTAAGAAAAGGAAGGAAAAGCTTTTCCCTTTTCCTAGCAATGTTAGTAAAGTGAACATCCAAGCTAAGAGGGTTATTAAGTTGTCTTCTCCTCCTACTGATTTTCAGGAGGGGGATGAAGACCCATTAGTCCAGTGGGCGTTAAATTGCATTAGTAGTGACGAGGAGTCGCTTCAAGCAGATGAAGAAACAAATGCATCTGGTGCTTCTGTTAAGTCCCTGGATGAAGACCTTGACCAAGATGGAGCTGTATTTGCATCCATTCAAGATTCTTGTGAATTAGCCAAAGGTAGGATCTCCAAAAGCACAAATACCCCAACCATTTCCGATGGAATGGGTCATGAAATAGCACAAGTTCAGGTTATAGATGAAGGTTTAGCCCCTGAAGACCATCCAATGGGTGCTCACCTTACTCCCAAATGCCCTATTCATGAAGTGCCACAAGATTCTGGTAATGCTAACAAGTCTGTAAACTCTCTGATTAAGGTTCTTCAGGCGGAAACCCTAGTTCCTGCAAAATGTTCGAATGTGTTCACGTATGGACACGATGCTATGGCCACTATTAGTGAGGTTCCACCTGCTAGGGATTATCAGGGGGCCACTGGAGCTGCTGCTCTTAATCAGCTGGAGGTTATTGATATTGGTTCTCGGTTTAATCTGAAAAATGATACCATATCTTGCCCCAAGGAGTTTAACCCAAGTGAAATGCACGCGCCTATACAAGCCAGCTCTGTTAACGGTCATATGGAGGATGTGCTGTCAATTGGAAAGCCTAAAAATCCAGAGAAAGCTGCTTTATCTCACATGGGGTCATTAAATGCAACCCTGAATTCTGGTTCTTCACGGATCATGGGTCCCAATCTGGTGGATGCGAAACCAGCTTTACAACAGGGTCACTTGTTTGAGCTCCACACACAAGATCAGGTGCATTATGATTTAGGTGGGGCCCAAGTGTCACATTGTGGGACTTCTCAACTTAAATTACTCAACCTTTGGCCAGTCCCACACGCAAGCTTTGCATGTTATTTCAAATATCTTGTCCAAAGCTAACCCAGCTAAGGAGTTGGTTGATACCAGTAACCCTGTTGAAGTTGATGTCTGTGGGGCCCATGCCGTTTCTGCGCGTTCTCCTATTCAAATGAGTATTTTGGATGGGAAAGTCCCACCCTCTCCTCGTAAAACTATGCAAGACAGTCATAATGCTCCAGACCATGCTCATGTGAAGGGGCCCACCAATAAAGCTCTCTCTATCATCATGTCTTCTCCATCTCTTCAGATTGGGCCCACAGCTAGACTGGTTGAGCATTCTGAAGACCAGCACATTTTCGCTGTTAAGGACAGTCCGGAGTGCAGCTTATTGACGCAACGTGTGGCAGGTGGGGCCCAAGCGCAGTTTATGCATTCTGCCGAAAGCTTCTCACAGGTAAGGATGGGGCTTGTGGGACCCATACGGTCAGCTTCCTTTTGTCCAAATACTACAGGGACCGGTCAAAATCACGTAAATGCGCTGCCTTTGGTTAAGGATGCATTAATTGATCACATGCTTGCTGCGCTCCTCAAGACAAGTCTACTCCCTTTGATGTCAATTCGGCATTTAATGCATCTTGCCCTGGTCATATAAACGGTCAAATTGAGAATGAGCAGGCCATAGCTAGGCCTAAAAATCCGGACAAGGCTGCTCTTTCTCATTTGGAGGTTACGCAAGATCAGGTGCACAATGCAGATAGTGAGGCCCAACGTAAATCATGGGCTGGGTTATTCAAATCTGAGGGTCAGAATGGAAGTTTGGCCCAAATTGATCTGGGCTCAGATTTGGAAATAAATTACAGAACCACAGTTTGTAGTCAAGAGGAATTTAACTTAAAATTTGTGGACCATGGTGACAAAGCAGCTAACCTAGTCCTCAAAATACCTAAAGAAATCACTACTGCCGGGAAGGAAGAATGGAGGGCAACGTTGGTGGGCCGTTTTTTGGGTAAAAAACTACCGTATTCTCTTGTTACTAAGGTTACTGAGCGACTTTGGGCCAAAGAAGGCTTGATTGATACTTTGGCCACCGATTCTGGTTACTTTTTCTTTACGTTTTCTTGCGAGGAAAACAGGGATGCTGTGATGGAGGGAGGCCCATGGTTCATTGCAGGGCAACCTCTCATTCTTAGACCGTGGAAACCGCATTTCTCATTCGGTAATGAGGAGGTTCAATCCATCCCAATTTGGGTCAACTTCTACGGTGTTCCGTTGGAATATTGGAACCCGAGGGGTATCAGTTTTATCTCAAGTTTTATCGGAAAACCTATCCGGGTGGATCGCACAACTGCAAGTCGGAGACGTATTACATATGCTAGAGTGTGCATTGAAGTTACAGCTGATTTTGACTTCTTTAATGACTTCCATATTGAATCAGAAGACGAGGTTAATGGTGATACTCTCAGAACCAAGATTAGTTTAGAATATCAATGGACCCCTGTGAGATGCAAACAGTGTTCTCAATTTGGACATGATTGCTCAAGGGTTGCTAAACTAGATTCTAGGCCTACCGCTCAATTTCCTTATAAGAAGAATGGGAAGACAGACAGAGAGTGGCAAGTTGTGGAAAAGAAGGATAAGGGGAAAAAGATTGTGGACTGTAGTTCTCACAACACGAAAGATATGGTCTACCCGGCAGCTCCTCTTAAACAGGGCAATATGTTTGATATGCTTACTGATCTCCAGGAAGAATCTGGCACCGGTCCCACTAGAGCAGATTCTCTTACACATTCCTCTGTCCCTATAATGGGTGTTGAAGCTAGCTCA
Organism: Hydrangea macrophylla; assembly: GCA_033977485.1. Classification (NCBI taxonomy): domain Eukaryota; kingdom Viridiplantae; phylum Streptophyta; class Magnoliopsida; order Cornales; family Hydrangeaceae; genus Hydrangea; species Hydrangea macrophylla. Next base: position 48,755,079 of record CM066984.1, on the reverse strand, counting down.
TCTCACCGGCCCGATGATACTCGAGGGGAGGTCAGAGAGGATCCCACCTGCCAGTTTAGTGTGGATGATGTCGATGATTGTGAGGTTGATTATAGTCTTGAAGATAAGGTCGACCTTGAGGCTCGAAGGAGCCCTCTTTCCAACAGACAGATAAAGAAAGAAGCTAAAATGAAATTCAGTGGGAGTTGGCCTAAGAGTCGACATAGACCTTAAAATTGGCTCTGGCTTGTTTGGTGTAGGGGTGTCCTGTGTGATTGCTCATCCCATGTTGTTATGTTATGCTTGTTTGTTTCATGTCCATGTTTGTTCTCGCTTTCATAATATGTTTTTGCGCCTTCTGTAATATCCTGGGGTATGGCCCTTTTTTTGGTTAATTTACCCTTTTTCCGAAAAAAAAAAAATACTTTGGAATCTTTATTTCGTATTTACTATGAAAAATATACAAATAAAGAAAGTGCTACTTCTTCTTCTACTTCTAATATTGAGTTAAGTTCGGGAGCGTCAGGTGGTTCTTGGGCGAGCCAGTTTCTCAGTCGAAAGAAACAAAAGGGTGTTAGTCAATCATTTGTAAGTAGCTCTAACATTCTTGGTGAATTAAATAAGTATCGAGAAACTGAGTGGGAAAGCCGATTAACCAACGAGGAAATGGTCGATTTAAATCTTTTGACATGGTGGAAAGAACATGTAAGAGCTTTCCCTGTTCTTTCCATCATGGCTCGTGATCTACTAACTCCTCCGGCTTCCACAGTTGCATCGGAGTCTGCTTTTAGTGTAGGTGGAAGGGTGCTAGAGGAAAGGAGGAGCAGATTATCTCCTGATATGCTTGACTGCTTGATGTGCTTGAAGGATTGGGACCGTGCACAATATCGAACTCAAAACCGCCAAGATCCTATTCTTGAAGACTTCGCAAATTTGGAAGTTACGGAAGAAAATTGAAGAATGAAGAATTGAAGAATGAATATGAGAGTTGTTCGATTCTTCTTCCTTCAAGCCCATGCTCTAGTAAACATGGCTAGAGTGAGAAGCTCCCACCTCTCTCTAGAATTTGGCTAAAATTTGGTGCCTTCAGCATCTCCCTCTCTCTCTCTCTCTCTCTCTCTCTCTCTCTCTCTCTTTCTTTCTCTCTCTTTTCTTTATGTTGAATGGGGTCTAATAAGAAGAAACGTAATCAAGGAGATGGTAACAGCACTGTTAGTAAATCCCAGACTGCTGAGTCCTCTAAGCCTAAGGAAAATCAGGCTATTCCTTTTAGCTCTGGAAATTCAAATTTGGTTACTCATTCTGTTATTCCTGCTGATTTGGCTAGTAAATATATCTTCAAAGGGGATGGTTCTGTTCAACTCAGAGATGGGTCTTCAACAATTGATTCTCAATGTGGTGGTATGGTACATGTGCTTAATGTTGCTAAAACAAACTCTTCTGATGATTCCAAAGAGCCTTTTAGGTCTTTCTGCTCTACAAAGACTACTCAGGATGAGAGTCTTATGAAAACCAAAGGGGAATTAGAGGAAGATGGTAAGGGCTTCATCATCACAAATCCGGCCAAAACCATAGTGTATGGTGTTGGAGATTTAGGCATTACTGATCTTTCACAAGACTCTAAGCTTGAGCTTTCTAATGATGAGGTTGAGCTACCAGAGGAATGGGAAGAGCTATCTACCAGCACAGAAGAACAGGAGAATTTGAGTGCTGAGAAGTCTTCTCTATTTCTTAAACTCCAGGATTCAAATGAAATAATAAAAAGGAAATCTAAGGCTACAACCAATGGTGAAATTGCTGTTAGTAGAAAGGAGGAATCTATTACTAGAGTTGAGGATGCTGGGATTGATCTAGGCCTGGTTATATCTCCGAAAGATTCGAAGTTTGGGCTGGAACAATCCCTCCTTGATGCTCAAGTCCAGATTCGAGCATTACAAGCAGAGATGGATGAACTCAAACAGTTTAAAATTGCCCCCTCTTCAAATCAGGTGCTGAGCAAGATTAAAGAGGGAGAGGGTCTTTGAGTTAATAGTACACATTTTGATCCAAGTAATTTAGCAGTCACAGGTACCAAGATGTTGGTGGCAAGTTCTCCTCACGCGCTTGTGCATATGCAGCAGATTGAGGCTCCTACCAACGGTCATATTGGGACAGCTTTAGTTGGTACTTCAAATGTTGATGGTCACATGGGCAGACCAGCTTTTGCCGAGAAACCCGGCGCCTTGTCTTTTGAGTGTCCAACACGCGAGATGTCTGCCTCTTCACGTGATGCTAACAGTTATGGGCCCCGTCTTGTGCAGGGTGCACATGATAATGCTGCTTTATCTACCGGACATTTGCCTAAACCAAGTGCTATTAACAAAAATCTCGCAGACACCCATGCCACTAAATCTCTTTCTACCAATAGTTTACCTACAGTGCAAAATGTGCCTATTTGTAATGCGCCGTTGAAGGGCCTTTCCTTGCCCGAAAGTTCTGCCCATCCGAATGAACCCACTAGCAAACAGGTTGACACTAACCAAGCTAAATCTTGGGCATCTCTGGTGACTCAACAGAAATCTATGGGTTTCAAGTTGAACTATATCAAGCCTCAAGAAGGAGGTAAAAGAAACCATCTGAATATCCCTAAAGAAGTCTTCATTGAAGGAAGCCATGTTTGGCAGAATACCCTGGTGGGTTATTTCATTGGGAAGAAAATCCCATTTTCATATGTTAAAAATGCTACCAATAGACTTTGGGGGAAGAATGGAATGAATGATATGGTGGCTACAGATTCAGGCTTTTATTTTTTTAAATTTAATACCGAAGCGGAATGTCTGGCTATCCTGGAAGATGGCCCATGGCATGCTAATGGTCAACCTATCATATTGAGAAAGTGGCAATCAGGGCTCACTCTCTCCAGAGAGTCCATTTCCACAATCCCAGTGTGGGTACACATCTATAATATCCCCTTGGAACTATGGAATCCTCTTGGATTAAGCCATATAGCTAGTGCTATTGGAAAGCCCCTGCATGTTGCCAAGGTTACTGCTGAAGGAAGGAGAATCTCATATGCCAGAATATGTGTTGAATTGAATGCCAAACTTGAGTTACTTAAAGAATTGGTAATAGACTTTGAGGATCCTGTTACTGGAGAATTGGAGCCTATTTACCTCCCAGTTGAGTACCAGTGGACGCCTATTCGATGTGCTAAGTGTCTGAGATTCGGACATGATTGTGCAAAACTTCCTAAAGGAAAACCCCCTGTCCAGCAGGACCCTCCTATTACTCAAACTAATCCTGAAGGTAGTTGGAAGACCAAGGACAAAGGGAAACGTATTCAAGGGGACTCCAACAATTTTTCTTCTCCAAATGTTGAGAGTACCTTTGGTGCTTCTTGTGAGACAAAACATGCTCCCCGAGGTACTACTTCCCAAGGCTCTGTGACTTTAAATCTGAATTGCAACAAGTTCTCTGCCTTAGCCACTGATACTACTACAGATGAGGACCTCAGTAGCTTTCCAGATTCTCTGGAGGCAGGGATTAAATCTCAGCTCCAAATTCCCCCCAGAAGTGAATCCAATGAGGTTCATATCCAGCCTATTGAAAAGGTTTCCAGTGATCTTTCTGTGGTTGAATTATCCCAATTACCACCTCAACAGTCATATCCAAAGGAGGGTTCTCACCAAAGACCCGGATTTGCAACTCTGGATGGATCCGTTTGTTTGGACCATGGTACTCTTGGGATAGACAGAACTACATCTGCAGTTAATACCCAAATAAGTATGGATCCTGATATAGAGGAGGGCCAGATTATTGAACTATTAGCTGAAGCAGGGACCTCACAAGACAAGGATATGGAAGGTGGTGCCCCTAAGCAAATGACTCAGAAGGAGGGGATTTCTGTGGATTCCCTGCTAGCTACTCTCTCACCCCATTCTAGGGGCTCAGGTACACAAAATAAGAATAAGAACATCCTATCTAGTTCTTCAGGTACGAGGAGGCAACCCCACCGTCGGTCTTAATGATTATTAGCTGTTGGAATATAAGGGGTCTCAACCAACCCTCTAAACAATCTGAGGTTGCGAAGTTTATTTTCGATAACAATATTGATGTTCTTGGCCTTATTGAGACTAAAGTTAGGCAAATTAATGAAACTAATGTGAAATTCAATATTTTCAAAAATTGGAATTTTGTCACTAATAGCACCCCAAACTCAGTTGGGAGAATCTGGGTTGGTTGGAACCCTGATAAAATTAACTTGTGCGTCCTTAGAGCTTCTCCCCAACTCATCCATGTTAGTATTGAAACTGATGATCAGAGTATCTCTTTTGAGGCTTCTTTTGTTTATGGTTTCAATACTGGTCCGGAAAGATTGAGCCTATGGACTGAGATGCTTACCATCTCTACTAATGCTCTTAATACTAACCAAATTTTTCTTGGTGATTTTAATGTTGTGCTCCATCCTTCTGAAATCTATGAAACCAACCATGGTTTAAATTCAGAAATTGTTGACTTCAAAACTGCTGTGAATAATATGTGCTTAACTGATCTACGTTATATTGGTGAGTTCTTTACTTGGAGTAATAGGAGATATGGCAGGCCTGATTACACCCAAAGAAAGCTTGATAGAGCGTTAGTCAACCAAAATTGGATGGACAACTTTTCTGATTCTTTTGTCCACTTCCAGGAATCAGGTATATCTGACCACTCTCCTATGGTTGCCTATATTGATAAAATTGTTAGGAGGAAAGGTCGTATGTTTAAATTTTATAATTTTTGGACTCAACTTGACAATTATTCCGAGGTTGTCTCTAATGCCTGGAACCCCAATGTGAATGGGACTGCTCAGTATCAGGTTTGTCAGAAGCTTAGATTGTTAAAACATGATTTTAAACGTTTCAGTAAGAACATGGTTGGCAAAGAGAAAATTAATATTGACCTGGCCAGGTCTGAATTGAAAAGTGTTCAATCAGACCTCCTCCTTAGGCCCCAGGATCCTTCTCTTATTTCTAAACAGGAAATTTGCATGCATAACTTTTTGGATTCTATTTGGATCGAAGAGGAAACTCTTAAACAAAAGTCTAGACTACAATGGCTTGAGGTGGGGGACAAAAACTCTAGATATTTCTTTCAACACATCAAATCTAGACGTAATAGGAAGAGAATTTGTAAACTGGAAAAGCCTGATGGTAGTTTTACTACTAATATGGATGAATCTAAAAATGAAGCTGTTAGGTATTTTCAGAGTTTACTTGGTACACGCGCTAAAAACCATTACCCAGGGAGTGAGGTTTTAAGGAGATTTATACATAAAAAAGTCCCTGAGGAGTTTTTGATTGATCTTGATAGAATTCCATCTTTGGAGGAGATCAAAACCACTTTCTTTCAGATGAATGATAATAAGGCTCTTGGCCCTGATGGGTTTAATGCCAAATTTTTCAAAACTTCTTGGCCTACCGTTGGTCCTTCCATAACTGCCTCTATCATTGAATTCTTCCAAACTGGTAATATGCTTAGGGAGTCTAACTCTACTCTTATAGCTCTGATACCCAAAGTCCCTAATCCGTCTAAGATGGGGGACTTTAGACCTATCTCCTGTTGTAATACTGTTTATAAATGCATATCTAAAATCATTGCGAACAGACTCCAAGTTATCCTCCCATCCATTATTGACCAAGCTCAGTCTGCTTTTGTCAAGGGTAGGAAAATTAGTGATAATGTTTTACTTGCTCAAGACCTGTTGAGGGACTACCATAAGGAGGGAGGTAAACCTAGAGCTGTTGCTAAGGTTGACCTCATGAAGGCTTATGATAGTGTTAGTTGGATTTTTTTGTTTGATTTACTTGATATTCTTGGTTTTCCTCCTAATTTGAAAAAATGGATTAAAGCTTGTATAACTACCCCTAGATACTCTATCAATTTCAATGGAGAATCTGTGGGTTATTTTGATGGTGCCAAGGGTATTAGGCAGGGAGACCCCATATCCCCTTACCTCTTTGTTATTATTATGGATGCGTTAAGCCAACTTCTTCAATATAACATTCATAATAGTAGATTTACCTACCATGTTAAGTGTGATAAGTTGAAAATTTCCCATCTTTGCTTTGCTGATGACCTGCTTATCTTATTAAATGGTGATGTTGAGTCCGCCACTGTTATTCGGAAACCCTTGATCAATTTTATGATTTATCTGGGCTCCAAGCCAATAATTCTAAAAGCTGTGTTTTCTTCTTTGGAATTGAGGATAATGTGGTTACTAATATGTTGTTGGTGCTCCAATTTACCAAAGGTTCACTGCCTTTACGATATCTTGGTGTTCCCTTAATCACTACTAAACTTAAGAAACAACATTGTGAGGATCTTATCACTAAAATCTGTTCTAGAGTGGATTCTTGGAAGTCTAGATTTCTTTCTTACGCTGGTAGGGCTCAACTCATTCAATCTGTTTTGACAGGTATCCAAAATTATTGGTCTGGTATGTTCATCCTTCCTAAATGTGTTCTTAAACAGGTGGATCAAGCTCTTATGAGGTTTCTTTGGAATGGTAACACTGAGAAAGGAACTGGAGCTAAGATTGCTTGGAATAATGTGTGTAGACCTAAAAAGGAGGGAGGCCTTGGTTTCAAGAATATTTTTTTAACTAATAGTAAATTGAATCTTAAACATATTGGGTGTTTACTGGATCCTAGTAATAAATCCTTGTGGAAAGATTGGGTTCATATGTATATGATTAAACGTAGAAGCTTTTGGGATATTAGGGCCCCTGGCATCTGCTCTTGGTATTGGAGAAAGTTGTTGAAACTTAGGGAGGTTGTTAGACCCTTACTGACTCATAGAATTGGTAATGGAGAACAGACCTCTCTTTGGTTTGACAACTGGCTCCCCATTGGCCCTATTTTTGAGAAATACACTAGAAGAGTTGCTTATGATGTGGCCATTGATGTCTATGCTAAAGTGGCTACCATTATTAGCAGTAGTAATGATTGGAGTTGGCCTGCTGCTAACTCCATTGAAATTAATGAGATAAGAGTTATCCTTTCCAATATGTATAAGCCCTCAAACTCCCCTGATAGAATTGCATGGACTACTACTGCGAATGGGGTTTTTAATTTTACTAGTGTTTGGAATCAACTGAGAGAAACTAACCCTCTGGTTCCTTGGTATAATATTGTTTGGTTTTCAGGTTGTAGCCCCAGACAGTCTGTTGTTCTTTGGTTGGCTGTGCAAAATAGACTCTCTACTCATGACAGGATTTCCCACTTCACCCCTGGGCCTCTTGCTTGCGTTCTTTGCCATTGTCATTTGGAAACTCATACTCACCTGTTTTTTGAGTGTCCTTATTCCTGCTTTGTTTGGCAGGATCTGATGCTTAGGAGTGGTCTGGTCTGGAATGGCACTCAGTGGGATACATCTGTTTTGTGGATGGCTCATCAATGGAGAGGGCAGACTCTTCACAAAGCTATACCTAAGATTTGCCTTGGAGTTGCTGTTTATGGCCTGTGGCGTGAGAGGAACTCTAGGTCTTTCAAAAATATTTTCAATCCTAAAGAGTACCTTCTGAAGACCCTCGTCTCACAAGTCAACGCCCAGATTAGGATTAGATGGAAGCGACATTCCCAAATCAATGTTATTCTTAGTCGCTGGAATTAATGGTGTTTTGCCATTTGTTCTTTTCTGTTTGTTTGTTTTGGCTTGAGTTGGGTTTTGACTGCCATTGTTTGAGTTTTGATTTGGCTGTTTAGTCAATCTTTTGTGTTTTTTTTGTAGTGGTTCCCTTTGCCACTAGTCCTCATGCTTGCGCTCATTGTATATCCTGGGGTATGCCCCTTGTACTTTTGTACAGCTCTTTTTTGGATCTATTTACCATTTTTCCGAAAAAAAAAAAAAAGAATATGAGAGTTGAAGATCATTTAGTTCTAAACAAATCAATTGTAATACTCCTGGCCCGCATGAGTATAAACTGTGAACGGCTTTTAAAAAAAAAATCTAATTCTGTAAAATGTAATCTTTATTTTTTATTAGACTATAATTTTAAATATCAAATACTAGTAATCTCTTTAATTTTTATTGAATAATAAAAATTCTTTACTATTTTTTTTAATGAACTTTTTTTAGACTTTTAGTAATCACTAATCATTAATGAATAAATCTTTACTTTTTATTATACAAATTATTAAAATTAATGATAATAATCTTTACTTTTTATTAGACTACAATTTTTAAATATCAAACACTAGTAATCTCTTTAATTTTTATTGAATAATAAATATTCTTTACTTTTTTTTAATGAACTTTTTTTACTAATCACTAATCATTAATGAATAAATCTTTACTTTTTATTGTACAATTTATGTTAAGTAATCTTTATTTTTTATTAGACTATAATTTTTAAATATCAAATAATAGTAATCTCATTAATTTTTATTGAATAATAAATATTATTTACTTTTTTTTTTGTTAAACAAACTTTTTTTTAGTAATCACTAATCATTAATGCATAAACAAAACATATATATAAAAAAAAAAAAAAAAAAAAAAAAAAGTAAAAACTACCCCGAGCCCGTCCATGAGCCCGGCCTGGCCCGGCCCGTCCATTAGCCCGTCCACTAGCCCGTCCATGAGCCCGTCCACTAGCCCGGCCCGGCCTGGCCCTAAGCCCGGCCCTAGTGAGCCCGGGCCACCGGTCCGGGGCGGACATCACCCCTCCCTTCCCAAGCCCGGCCCGGCCCGGCCCTGCCCTCTAGCCCGGTTAGGTCCGCTTTGACCGAGCCCGGCCCGCCCGTTTGACACCACTAACACCTGGGTATCTTGAGTATGTCATGTTCATAGGGTTGTGAACATGTATTGTCAATACAGAATCTACCCTCTGTTTCAGAGTAAGCATTCCCTTAAGAATGTCACCAAGTCGATTACTGAGTACTGCAGTCTTGTTGATAAGAGTTATCAACATGTTTGGTAATCATGAGAGGTGAATGGGACTCAAGGAATACAAGAAGTAATCATGATTCAGGTTGACAGTAACAATTATCCTACTACCTGAATATGATTACGAATGCTGAAGGTAGAGGGACATTAGTACAACATACAAGTCTAGTTATCGCTTTGGATATGTTCTTTTGCGTTGGAGTTCAGTTATCATTTTATAGTGGAGTAAACGTCAACTTACCAATTAGTTAGTTTGCTGATCAAAGAGTTTGGTCACGGTAATTAACAAATTGGTCTGAGCCAACAATAAAGAGCCTAGGAGGTCCCACTCTTAGCTCTGCTAGGAAGCTTGGAAGGGCACTTGAGGATCATGTCAAGGCAGGTTCAATCGATCGAAGAAGTCTCAATCGATTGAAGTCTAGGCAGGTTCGATCGCTCGAGGGTTATTCAATCGATCGAAGGTTCGATCGATCGAATACACTTCGATCGCTCGAAGGTTAGGTCAGTTATGGGAATCTATAAATTGGTCAGATGTGTAGTGAATGTTTTTAATCGTCGTTTTTATACGTAGAAGCTATAGAAACTATTTAGGTTTCCCTAAGTCATAAGAGTGAAGACAGCCTAGTGGAAGTTGTTTCACCATCAAGGAGAAAGAAGCTTTCAGAATTGGGTTCAAGACCTGAGGTATATTTCCTCTCCCTCTTATTAGTACGCATCTATGGAATTGACAGGTAGTAGATCCTGGGCTAGCAATAAGTTTTTATAACTTGACTTTTCCGCTGCACGTTTAAACTTTTAATTTAAACCAGTTTGTCCATCACACAGGGCCTCTATTTCTTGGGGATAGAAGAGACGACCTTCGATCCATCCGAATTGATCACTGGAGTGGGGAAACTGAGGAATCATTATCAGGCGCCAAAAAATTTGATAATCTATACTCTGGGAAATTAGCTAGGAAGATGTGGAGAGGGAATAATGAAACAAATGGATTAGTGGGTTCAAGAAACTGACAAAGCTAATAGCCGAGATATAGATCAGTAGGAAAATAATCTGTGGTATGAGAGTGACGAAGAGACATGATACGAACCCCGCCCACGAGCTGAAGGAACCCGTGTGAAATTTGACCCCAGATCAGTTCTCTAAGAAAAGGAATGGACGGAATGTGTTGATACCACAAACAGTTGTGAAAGACTGTTTGATAAGTCGAAGGTTGAACGCCACAGATAAATCTGATAAGTTCAAATAGTTCTAAAAGAACCAAAGAGATTACTCTCACTTTTTATCTCAAAATAGTCTGCCTTTTTCTATTACTAGAAACAGAAATATATAGTGGGTTGGAACATCCCTCCAACCATAAGATTTAAATGCAAAGTTGGTTGGAAAGAAATAAATGCAAGTAGTTGGAACATCCTTCCAACCATAGGATTATATACCAACTCGTTTTCTTAGCATACCTAATACAAAAGACCACTTTAACTTATCAAAAGGTTGGAAATATACATAAACTCCCAACTAACAGTCATAATGATCAAACTCTCAACTACCAACCAACTTATTTGATGAAATTGGTCCAAATTAGCCCCCATTATCACAAGCATATATTAGGTTAATGAATTCTTTTCCCCTATTTGGGCCACTCTTGGAAATCATAGATTCAGCCCAACTTTCTCGGATCAGCCTTAGCCCTTGCCCTTGTGATTAGCCCAACTGGAACATGTAATGGATCCTTTAGTGCCCCTTGTTCTGTATCAAGACAGAAAAGGAAAAGGAAAGCCCAAAAGTTGCTTCAAAAATCGACAACTTCTGGGCAAAAAAGGATGCCAGTCATCTAACTCAATCAGGGAGGCACTTTAAATCACATGAGCTAGAGGAAGATCACCCGGGGGAGAGTTAGACAAAGGAAAAGGGAAGATGAATGAAGAAGAAGAAGAAGAGGATAGGGTTTTAAAGCAAATGAAGAAGACCCAGGCTTACATCACCACCTGGGGGTTGTTAATCGCTTCTAAACGTCACAGGCAGGCAGTCTTGGATGCCTTGAATCAGTCTGATGTCTCTATAGATACAGCACCAGAGGATCTCGTGGGAATGATCGGCAGAATTCCAATCCTGGCTATTACCTTCTCCTCAGATGACTTACCCCCCGGAGGGCCCGTTCACAATAAGCCACTGTACGTCATTGTTAAATATTTGAGGAATATTGTACCTACTTGTCTTGTTGACAGCGGGTCTGATCTAAACGTGTGTTCGTTCTAAACAGACAAGCGATTGGGTCTAGATGAGTCAACTTTCACACTATCAGAGTAGAGGGTAAGAGCATATGACAACACTCAGAGGACGGACATGGGTATTATCTTCCTCAATCTCATCATTGGGCCTTTAGAAAAACAAGCTAAGTTTTAGATCATCGACATCCCTGCCTCTTTCAACTTGCTGCTAGGTAGATCATGGTTGGACAGTCTGGGTGCCATACCATCGATAATTCATCAGAAAGTCAAGTGTGTCTAGAAAAACAACGTCTGTGATATTCTCGGGGATAATTGGGTCTGTCTGAAGCATTGTCAAGCGCACTAGTTTTAAAGGTACAGTTGCAAGAGAATGAAACAAGTCTGGGAGGGTTTGAGTTCATCAACATATTGGAAGGAGCAAAGCCGAGGGAGTTCCTACCACTATATTTCGATCAGTATGCAAGCCCGTTAGTCACCGGAATTATGAAAAAGGTGGGTTTCTTCCCGTGAATGGGGCTAGGTAAAAATCATCAAGATTTGCCAGAGTTTTGAAGGATCCCCACACAAACTTATACTCATGGTCTGGGCAGCCATCGAAGAAGAAACTAAGGGAAAAGAAGAAAGCAACCGATGCACCAATGGTCCTATATCAGAAAACACTCAACGGGTACTTTGTGAAGGAAGGAGAAGATTTCCCTTTTGTGGCTTTTTAAAGGCATGGATGGATCAGAAAGATAATTGCTTAAAGTTGGGTTTGAGATCTTCTTCCCCTATAAGTTTTCTAAATATGAAGACCCATATCTGCAGATACCCGTAAAGTCTGCCACTGTTAAAGATTGGATCAGTATGCTGGACAGTCTAGCTATGCAGACTCTATTGAATGAGAGAAGCGCCAACCGAAGGAAATGGCCAAAAAGAGATTATAGAAGCCGAAATTAGGGAAGAATATGTCTAGGATATGGTAGAAGATGTGCTAGGAAAGGACAAAGGGAAAGATGAAGACAAAGCAGAAGAGCTAGAAGATGAGTGTGAAATCGGGGTGGGAACAGGGGGCCTGCCAGGCTGTCACACCGTGGAACTCAAGAAGGGAGTCAACAAAGAGGGGTCTTCAAGTCTAGTGATAAGTATCCCCCCTCCCCAGAGTCTATAATGGCCCAAATGAGGCATCTTACTATTGCTATGTCTGCTGTAATCATCCCAAAAAAAGTTAATGAAAGTATGACTGATTCTGTCTTCTCGAATGCGCTTAATGAATGTGATAATTATGAAATACCAAGCGAATTGCAAAAATTAATTGAAAAAGAAAAAGAATCTGCATGCAAAATCATTGAGGACACTCTAACGATTAATCTGGGAAATGAAGATAACCCCCAAAATGTTTTTATTAGCTCTACACTTAGAAATGAAGAAAGCAAAGAATTAATCAATCGATTAAATAAATTCAAAGATGTTTTTGAATGGTCTTATAATGATATGTCAGGTATTGATCCAGAAATAGTCCAACATTATATCCCCCTCTTTCCTAACTCAAAAGCAATAAAACAAAAAAAAATGAGGCAAATGAGGCCTGAATGTGAACTTAAAGTAAAAGAGGAAGTTGAAAAGTAATTAAAATCTGGATTCTTAATGGTCACTGAGTATCCCGAATGGATTGCCAACATTGTACCGGTTCCGAAAAAGGATGGTCGTGTTAGGGTATGCGTTGGTTTTCAAGACTTACACAAAGCAAGCCCTAAAGACGACTTCCCTTTACCTCATATAGATGTACTAGTTGATAAAACCACGGGGCATGAACTTTTATCTTTTATGGATGGGTTCTCAGGATACAACCAGATTCTCATGGCACTAGAGGATAAGGAGAAAACCACCTTCATCACGCCTTGGGGTACGTACTATTACAGGGTAATGTCGTTCGGACTTAAGAACGCAGGGGCGATGTATCAGCAGGCCGCTACCACATTATTGTATGATATAATTAATAAGGAGGTGGAGGTATACGTAGATGATATGATCGTGAAGTCTAAATAGCGGGAAGGACATTTAGAGGCATTAAGAAAGTTCTTTGAGAAGTTGAGAAAGTTTAGAATGAGGCTAAATTCACAAAAGTGCCCTTTCAGAGTCACTACCGGGAAGTTGTTGGGATTTCTTATCACCCAAAGGGGAATAGAGGTGGATCCGACCAAAATTAAAGCCATAGCTGAGATGCAGCCACCGAAAAATGAGAAAGAGCTGAGGGGATTCTTGGGTAGGATACAATTCATTAGCTGCTTCATCTCAAAACTCACCTTAACCTATGATCCGCTGTTTAGATTACTTAGGAAAAGGGAGAAGTTTGAGTGGGATACCCTATGCCAACAAGCCTTTGATAAAATCAAGATTTATCTTCAAAACCCACATGTCCTATTACAACCCATACCCGGAAGGCCTTTGTTACTATACCTTTCAATGTTCGAAGATTCAATGGGGTGTATGTTGGCCCAAGAAGGAGAAGAGGGGCATGTAGAGAAGGCTATTTATTATTTGAGTAAAAGGATGACCAGATATGAGCTGAAAAAGCTTGTTGGGCCATAATCTGGTGTACCCGTCGCCTTAGACAGTACATGTTAGCCTTTTGTGTAACCCTAAAATCCCGAATGGACCCACTCAAATACCTATTTGAAAAACCCACTTTGACTGGTAGGATTTCCCAATGGACCATGATGATGGCCGAGTTCAATATCAAGTATGTCACTGCCAAATTTGTAAAAGGGAGGGCTATCACTGAATACCTAGCCGATCTTGTAATAGAATCCGAAAAAAAAGGCGAGTTTCAATTCCTAGATGAATGAGTGATGGGGATAGAGGAAAATCAGTGGAAGATGTATTTCAATGGAGCAGCTAATCAATTAGGCTATGGGGTAGGAATCATCCTTGTAGAACCTAATGGAATTCCTACTCCATTAGCAGTCAAGCTTAAGTACAACTCAACCAATAATACAACAGAGTACGAAGCATGCACAATTGGGATGGAAGCAACATTGGCCTTAAAAGTGGAGCGAATTGATGTTTTCAGAGATTCTAACCTGATTATATCTCAAGTACAAGGTGATTGGAGGGTAAAACATGAGAAATTGAGACCTTATCATGAATATTTAGAGAGCTTGAAGGCGTGATTTCAGAGGATTTCGTTCTACTACCTCCTCCGTGAGTCCGTGAGGAGAATCAGCTAGCCGACTCCCTAGCAACCCTGGCCTCAATGATACAAATCCCCCCAGGAGTCACCATGATCCCATTGCCCATAGAAATAAGAAACCAACTTTCGTTTGAGGTGATCGTGGCAATAGAAGAAGAAGGTGAGGTGCCTTGGTATGATGACGTTTGGAAATTCATTAAGTAAGGAGAATACCCTGAAGGAGCCTCAGAGAAGGACAAAAAGGTGATTCAAAGGTTCTCTGCCCAATTTGTGATCTACGTAGATAAGTTGTGGAAGAAGTCTTACACCGGGTATAATCTGGAGTGTCTATATAGAAAGGAAGCTAGGAGGATGATAGAGGAAATACACAAAGGAGTTTGTGGGCCATACATGAACATCATATGTTGGCAAAGAAGATAGTTCGGCAAGGGTATTACAAGACAACCTTAGACAGAGATTGTTTTGAATACGTTAGAAGATGCCAAAATTGCCAGATCCATGTAAATCTGATGCATACCCCACCATCCCAACTCTATAGTATGACCACACCATGGCCATTTTCCGTGTGGAGAATAGATATTATTGGTGAAATAGTTCCAAAGGCCTCCAATGGGTATCGGTACATATTTATGGCAATTGACTACTTCACCAAGTGGGTAGAGGCAGCATCGTATGCAACTTTGAAGGCTAAAGATATGGTGAGCGTCATCGAGAAAAATATAATTTACAGATTGTTGGGATTGTGCCCTCAAACCATTACTTTATGTGTGAGACATTGGCATTTTAATATATGGATATCAGCTTTACATTTCAGTGTGTATGCTTCTTTCATGAGATGATTTTTAATCCTTAAGTATCATAGTAGGTAATTTGTGTGTGTATGAGATACATACAAGTGAGATACGAATTACTATCCTTTGATACTTAGATTTTGTCATAGTGGATGATGAGACTGGATATCTCATCAGGTATACACTGTAGTATAATTAACTACCATTGGATGGAATGATGAATCTCAATCACTAGAGTTTAACTCTTAGTTAATGTGCTAGTGCTTATAGTGCATTGACGGACCTGAGCTTTCCTATTGACACTTAAGACTGTCAAATAGTCAATAGGAACTCATAACTTGTATAAGGTATGTGTTCTCAATCTTGCGACGATTATGAACACATACTGTGGATATAGCTACTTTGACCTACCAATCAGTGAGGTCTATAGAAGATCAACACCTGGGTATCTTGGGTATGTCATGTTCATAGGGTTGTGAACATATATTGTCAAGACAGAATCTACCCTCTGTTTCAGAGTAAGCATTCCCTTGAGAATGTCACCAAGTCAATTACTGAGTACTGCAGTCTTGTTGATAAGAGTTATCAACATGTTTGGTAATCATGAGAGGTGAATGGGACTCAAGGAATACAAGAAATAATCATGATTCAAGTTGACAGTAATAATTATCTGACTACCTGAATATGATTACGAATGCTGAAGGTAGAGGGAAATTAGTACAACATACAAGTCTAGTTATCACTTCGGATATGTTCTTTTGCGTTGAAGTTCAGTTATCGTTTTATAGTGGAGTAAATGTTAACTGACCAGTTAGTTAGTTTGCTGATCAAAGAGTTTGGTCACGGTAATTAACAAACTGGTCTGAGCCAACAATAAAGAGCCTAGGAGGTCCCACTCTTAGCTCCTCCAGGATACTTGGAAAGACACTTAAGGAAGCTGTCAAGACAGGTTTGATCGATTGAAGTTAGTTCAATCGATTGAAGTCATGGCAGGTTCGATCGCTCGAGAGTGGTTCGATCGATCGAAGTCCTTTGATCGATTGAAGTTTAGGTCAGTTCTGGGAATCTATAAATAGGGCAGCAGCGTTCTGGAAAAGAGTTCATCGTTTTTATTAAGCAGAAGCTGCATTAGCTATTTTAGAGCCCCAAAACCTTCTCTTTCCTCTCTATTAGAGATCCCACCATCTCTAGTCTTTTAGGCAGGCATCCGTAGGAGACATAAGGGTGAAGACAACCTAGTAGAGGCTGCTGCATCACCAAGGAAGAAGAATATCATAATTGGGTTCAAGACCTGAGGTATAATTCTTGTCCCCTCTAGTTAGCACGCATCAATGGAATTGATGAGCAATAGATCCTGGGCTACCAACAAGTTCTTGAAACATAATCTTTCCGCTGGACGTTTAAAGTTTTGATTTAAACCTGTTTTTCCAACAATTGGTGTCAGAGCCACGCTCGTTTGGATCTACAGATGTGTTTTGGAACACTAGTTTTGATTTGCATGTTAATTTTAGAACTATTTTTGAAACTGCATTGTCACATATCTGTTTCTGTAGTGTTTTCGCATCAGAATACAAATCTGTGATTGCATTGGATGCATGATGGATTCGATCAATCGAAGTAGTTTCGATCGATCGAACATCTCTGTTCTCAAGCGATCGAAGATGTTTCGATCGATCGAACATTTGTTTTGTTCGATCGATTGCATGACGTTCGATCGATCGAGACAGACTTTTTGTCCAGATGTTCTGTTCACAGTTTTAAGGGTATTTTAAATTGTATACTTTAATTTTATATTATTTTGAAAATTTTCAAATCATTCTGTGAAACAGAATGTTCAAGCGATTGAACAGTGTTTGATCGATCGAAGGTTCGAGCGATCGAACGGTCTTCGATCGGTCTTCGATCGATCGAAGTATGACAGAAAAGTTAGATGTTGTTTCAAGTTCTAATTAAGTATGTAAAGAGTTTATCTACTGTGTAAATCAATTAGGGGTTCCAATAGATATATATATATATATATATGTTTGTTATATAAGCGTGGATGTGTGTTCGACTAACCTTCTTGCAGCTAGTTTAGTCACTATCTCCCATGGCACCAAGACTTTTAAATTTTGTATTTAATTTTTTGAGATTGGTGTATATTATATTTTTATTATTGGTTTGGTTTTAAGGCATATGTAAAGGGCGCTGCGACTTCAATCCTACGAAAAAGAAAGTCGCACCGGTTTCCCTAGCCTTTTTTATTTTTTGTTGTTGTATTTTCTTACTCTAAATAAGTTGTAAGCTTCGAAAGAAGCATAGGACCAATCTAATAGAATTAGAAATTCCATGAAGATGGAGCAAGGAGCCTTTATCCATGAAGATGGAGGTGGAGGCGACCAAACCAAGAGCAGGTTCTATGGAGATAGAGCCATGGGAGATAGAGGCATCGTTTGGATGTCTTTATTTTCAATTATAGTTTTTTGTTTTATGTGCTTGGTTTGTGATTGGTATTTAATTATATTGTTACTACTTGCATGCACATAAAACAAGTTTTCTAAAATAAAGTTCAAAAACCGTTTCAACGCATTAGTAAACATTGGATGTTTATGGATAATGTATGGAAACAATTTTTTCAAAAACAATATAATTAAAAAAAAAAAAACAAAAAAACAAAATCCTTAATTACTAAATCTAATGGGAGAGGGTCTTATTAATAACACCCACAATCTTCCATTAACGGTTCATTATAAGATGAGTAGTGCATTCTGTGTCACCTCGCCAGGGGTGATCATTCCATACGGAGGGTACACTACTCATTGGTTACTAGATGTGAACTTCCTATGGATAGGATCAATCAGACTTGTTAGAGGGTGACCACCATACGGTTGCGCTAATTGAGGCGGTTATGATTGGATCCTAGTTAATGGTATACACTAGCTAAACTATGTATAAGGGATCCCACACGGGGCATTATTCGGAAACTTAAAGATCAAATAGGTTCGGGAGTCATAACATGTTTTGCAAGAGTTGCATAGCGGACAAGTTATGATAAATCAAAAGATCGAGCATTTTTTTTTTCGGAAAGGAAAAAGTAAAAAGATCGAGCATTGACCACCACACGGAGGCTTTACTCTTTCGTTTTGATATTCCGGCGACTTTGTTTTTTAAAATAAGAGTTTTAAGGATTCTTTTATTTCAAACTGTCTAATTCTTATATCCATATTTATTTTGTTTGATTTTCAGTAATCACAATGTCTGAATCTGCATTTAGTCCACTTGCCACTATACTCACTCAAAACAAGTTAACTGGAAATAACTACACTGAATGGAAACGTAACCTTGATATCGTGTTAACTACGGAGGATCACATATATGTCCTCACCACCCCAAGCCCTGAAGAACCCGCAGAAAATGCTTCGGCAACTGCCAGACGCGAGTTCGACAAATGGAAGAAGTTGAATGGAATGGCTCATTGCTACATTCTAGCCTCAATGGCTGGTGTGTTGCAACACCAATTCCAATTGAATGATTCTGCCAATGACATTATCAAGTCCCTGAAAAAGATGTTTGGGGAGCATGGCAGGCCTGCCAGACAGGTAGCCATGTAGAAGATAATGAGTGCAAAGATGTCAGAAGGGACTCCAGTCAAGGAACATGTTTTAAAAATGATTGGTTATTTAAACGAGCTGGAGACCCTAGGTGCCAACATCGATGCACAGACCCAAGTTGATATGATCCTCAATTCGCTGTCGCCTTCATTCGCTCAATTTAAACTTAATTATAATATGAATCAAATAAATTTTTTAATGAGTGAATTAATGAGTTCTTTACTCGCAGCGGAAGGGGTGATCATGCCTGGGGTCAACGTTTTGAATGTTGAGAAAAGCGCTTCCTCTTCCTGATCTACACCGAAAGGAAAGAAAGGGAAGAAGAAGGCTGGCACTGGTGGTTCAAGTGTTGAACCGGTCCCTAAGATTGCAAAATCTAAGGAAAAAGGTAAGGGCAAAGGGAAGGTAGGTGCCCAAGAAAAAGGTAAGGGCAAAGGGAAGGTAGGTGCCCAAGGCAAAGGAAAGTGTTTCCAATGCGGCGACAAGGTCCATTGGAAGAGGAACTATCCAGAATTCTTAGCTACAAGAGTTCAAGGTATGATTGAATCACATGTGATTGAAGTAAGTTTTATAACGGATACTTCAAACACTTGGTGCATTGTTTCTGGTGCTGTAATTCATTGCAAGGGTTCAGATCAACCAGGAGGTGTAGTGATGGGGAAATCATACTTACTCTAGGTTCTAGCGCAACCGTATCTGCGGTTGCTATAGGAGTCGTAGTTTTAGAATTTCTAGACAATAATGTTTTGATTTTATTAGATGTACTTTACGTCCCTTTAATGAGACGTAATTTAATTTCAGTTTCTAATTTATCGAATAATGGTTATTCTTTTTCATTTGGGAGCTGAAGTTGTGATTAAAAGAAATAGTTCTTTTATATGTTCTGTTGTTAAATCAAATGGATTGCATATGATTACTCCCAATATTTCTAAAGATTCTTGCATGAAACTTAATAACTCAGTGGTAATTATACCATCTAAAAGAAGGCTTTGGCATATGAGGCTTGGCCATATCAATCTAAATAGGATTGGCAGACTAGTCAAAGAAGGGGTCTTAGGTGATTTGGTTCTCGAACCAATGGAAGTCTGCAAGTCTTGTTTACAGGGTAAGATGACCAAAAGGCCCTTTCTGGCAAAGGGTAATAGAACCAATGCATTGTTAGGATTAGTTCATATTGATGTGTGTGGACCAATAAATATTAGAGCACAGGGTGGTTATGAGTATTTCATAACATTTACTGATGACCACTCTTGGTATGGATATGTGTACCTAATGCAGCATAAGTCTGAAGCCTTTGAAAAGTTCAAAGAGTTTGGGGCTGAAGTGGAGAAACAATTGGGTACACATATCATGGCCATTCGATCTGATCGAGGAGGCGAATACCTCTCTAATGAGTTTATTGATCACCTCGTAAAAAATGGGATTCTGTCATAGTTGACTGCACCTGGTACACCTCAGCAGAATGGTGTAGCGAAGAGAAGGAATCAGACTCTTTTAGACATGACTAGGTCGATGATGAGTTATTCTGAGTTGCCATTATTCCTTTGGGGCTATGCTTTGGAAATCGCTGCTTACATACTAAATCTAGTACCAAGAAAATCTATTCCCAGGACACCACGAGAGATGTGGATTGGGCACCAGCCTTCTTTGTAACATCTCCGGATATGGGGGTGTCCGGCACATGTGCTGAAAGGAAAGTTGAGCAAGTGGGATTCTAGATCGGAAGTATGTTACTTTGTGGGGTATCCAAAGGGTACTTATGGATGGTATTTTTATGATCCAAGAGAACAGAAAGTGTTTGTTAGTACAAATGTTGTTTTCTTGGAGGATGATTATATTATGAACTATAAACCTAAGAAAAGGATAGATCTGAGAGAGATAGAAGGAGAGCCCTCCGTCCAACCTGTAGTTAATAAAGATATAAATAAAGAAAACACCACTTCTTCACCCTTTTCTGCACCGATACCTCGTCGTAGTGAGAGGATTATCAGCTAGCCTGATAGGTACATGTTCTTAGGAGAAGTTTTTGAAGCTGTCTCCATAGAATCTGAATCTGATCCTGCCACATACGAAGAGGCAATGGCTGATGTTGATTCAGTTCATTGGGTTAAAGCTATGAAGGCTGAATTGGAATTTATGGATTCTAATCAGGTCTGGGATCTTATAGAGCTTTCAGCCAACATTAAACCCATTGGCTGTAAGTGGGTCTACAAGATGAAAAGAGGATCTGATGGAAAGGTTGAGACCTTTAAGGCAAGGCTTGTAGCAAAAGATTATACTCAGAGGGTGGGCATTGACTATAAGGAAACCTTCTCGCCGGTGGCCATGCTCAAGTCCATCAGGATACTTTTATCCATTGCTGTATGCCTAGATTATGAGATCTAGCAGATGGATGTCAAGACTGCATTTTTGAATGGCAATCTTGAGGAGGACATCTATGTATAGCAACCAGAAGGGTTCATAGCTGGTCAGAAAGGTAACTTGGTATGCAAGTTGTAAAAGTCCATTTATGAGCTTTAGCAGGCATCTAGGAGTGGGAACATCCGATTTGACCAAGCAGTCAAGTCATTTGGTTTCATACAGAATCTGGATGAACCTTGTGTATACAAAAAGTGTGAAGGGAAAGTGATGGCTTTTCTTGTGCTTTACGTTGACGACATTCTACTCATTGGAAATGATGTAGCGGCATTATCAAGGTCAAGGTTTGGCTAGCCAGTACTTTCGATATGGACGATCTAGGAGAGGCGAGCTATATTCTTGGGATAAAGCTTTTTCAGGATCGTAAGCGAAAGATAATGGGATTATCTCAAGCTGGTTATATTGAGAAAGTGCTAACTAGGTTTTCAATGGATAATTCGAAGAAAGGTCTATTACCTTTCAGGCATGGTTTAGTGTTCTCCAAGGACCAGTGTCCTAAGACACAGGAGAAGAGGAATCGCATGTCAGGAATTCCCTACACCTCGGCGGTGGGAAGTCTCATGTATGCGATGTTATGCACTAGACCAGATATCTGCTATGTCGTAGGCATGGTCAGCAGGTATCAATCGAATCCAGGTCCAGAGCACTGGACAGCTGTTAAGCACATTCTTATGTACTTGAGAAGGACTAAAGATTACATGCTTATATACGGCGATAGTGAGTTAATTCCAGTGGGATACACTGACTAGGACTTTATGTCAGATAAAGATTTGAGAAAGTCGACGTCCGGTCATCTCTTTACCTTAGGAGGTGGTGCTGTCAGTTGGAGGAGCATTAAGCAGAAATGCATTGCAGACTCAACTACAAAAGCTGAGTATGTGGCTGCTTGTGAAGCCGTAAAGGAAGCTGTTTGGCTCAAGAAGCTCCTTATAGAGCTCGAGGTGGTACCAGCGTCGCTGTCACCTATTACGCTTTATTGTGATAATAATGGGGCAGTGGCTCAGTCCAAGGAACCACGGAAAAGGGAAGCACGTAGAGCAAAAAATATCATCTTATCTGAGATATTGTTCGACGTGGAGATGTGACTGTCACTGAGATTGCCACCACTGACAATCTTGTTGTCCGTTTACAAGGCCTTGCCACAGAAGGTCTTTGATCATCATCTAGATAGTCTAGGTCTCAGATGTAATCCTGTATGGTTGTGAGTGCAAGTGGGAGTTTGTTGGGATTATGCCCTCAAACCATTACTTTATGTGTGAGACATTGGCATTTTAATATATGGATATCAGCTTTACATTTTAGTGTGTATGTTTCTTTCATGAGATGATTGTTAATCCTTAAGTATCATAGTAGGTAATTTGTGTGTGTATGAGATACATACAAGTGAGATGCGAATTACAATCCTTTGATACTTAGATTTTGTCATAGTGGATGATGAGACTGGATATCTCATCAGGTATACACTGTAGCATAATTAACTACCATTGGATAAAGTGATGAAACTCAATCACTAGAGTTTAACTCTTAGTTAATGTGCTAGTGCTTATAGTGCATTGACGGACCTGAGCTTTCCTATTGACACTTAAGTTTATCAAACAGTCAATAGGAACTCATAACTTATATAAGGTACGTGTTCTCAATCTTGAGACAATTATGAACACAAACTGTGGATATGACTGCTTTGACTTACCAATTAGTGAGGTTTATAAAAGATCAACACCTGGGTATCTTGGGTATGTTATGTTCATAGGGTTGTGAACATATATTGTCAAGATAGAATCTGCCCTCTGATTGAGAGTAAGCATTCCCTTGAGTATGTCACCAAGTTGATTACTGAGTACTACAGTCTTGTTGATAAGAGTTATCAACATGTTTAGTAATAATGAGAGGTGAATGGGACTCAAGGAATAAAAGAAGTAATCATGATTCAGGTTGACAGTAATAGTTATCCGACTACCTAAATATGATTGCGAATGCTAACGGTAGAAGGACATTGGTACAACATACAAGTTTAGTTATCGCTTTGGATATGTTGTTTTGCGTTGGAGTTCAGTTATCGTTTTATAGTGGAGTAAACGTTAACTTATCAGTCGATCAATTTGCTGATCAAAGAGTTTGGTCATGGGAATTAATCAACTGATCTGAGCCAACAATAAAGAACCTTGGAGATCCCACTCTTAGCTCCGCCAGGATACTTGGAAAGACACTTGAGGAAGCTGTCAAGACAGGTTTGATCGATTGAAGTGATGGCAGGTTCGATCGATCGAATGTTTGATCGATCGAAGTCCTTCGATCGATTGAAGTTTAGGTCAGTTCTGGGAAGCTATAATAGGGCAACAGCGTTCTGGAAAAGAGTTCGTCGTTTTTATTAAGCAGAAGCTGCATAAGCTATTTTAGAGCCCCAAAACCTTCTCTTTCCTCTCTATTAGAGATCCCACCATCTCTCTAGTCTTTCAGGCAGGCATCCACAGGAGACATAAGGGTGAAGACAATCTAGTAGAGGCTGCTGCATCACCAAGGAAGAAGAATATCAGAATTGGGTTCAAGACCTGAGGTATAATTCGTGTCCCCTCTAGTTAGTACACATCTATGGAATCGACGAGTAGTAGATCCTGGGCTACTAACAAGTTCTTGAAACATAATCTTTTTGCTGCGCGTTTAAAGTTTTGATTTAAACCTATTTTTCCAACACAGATATGGGGTCCTAATGAGTTCATTTCAGATCATGTCAGTCATTTCCAAGCTGAGGTCATCCTGCTCTTAGAGAAAAACAAGATCACCCGCCGCCAGTCTTCCGCTTACAGAACATAAAAGAATGGGGCAGTAGAAGCATTGAATAAGAATGTTAAAGCAATCTTGGGGAAAACAACGGACACGTATAAGGATTGGCATGAGAAGCTGCCGTTTGCACTATTGGGATATCGGACCTCCGTTAGAACCTCCACGAGAGATACACCGTATTTGTAGTTTATGGGATGGAGGATGTCCTTCTGATTGAGGTAGAAATACCCTCTCTTAGGGTTTTGGCAGAGTGTGAAGTGACTAAATTAGAATGGACACGAGGAAGGTATGAGGAGCTGATGTTGCTTGATGAGAAAAGGTTGGCCACAATAAACAATACTCAGGGATATCAAAAGAGGATAACTCGTGCTTTCAACAAAAAGGTATGCTCAAGGAAGCTTGCTGAGGGTGACCTGGTCCTTAAAGAACTTAAAGTGCTTGTTTATGATCCTAGAGGAAAATTCAAACATACATCATCAAGACTCTCCTTTCTAGAGGGGTCGCCTAGCTTATGGACCTAGACGGGGTTGAATCTAAACAACTGATTAATTTCGATCGCCTCAAGAAGTATTTTGCTTGAATCCGTTCCTTTCAAAACCTCCTATATTGATGAACTACGCTTGACCTGATTCCCGTTAGGGGATACGTAGGCACCTGCTCGGTTCGTTCATTAATAATTGCCTGAGTAGCACCTTCCTTCAAGCCTTAAGCTGAACAACTTCGGACCTGATACCCACTTTGGGATAAGTAGGCGGGCTCTCGAAAGCCTTCGGTCCATGAAAAACCTAAAAAAATCTTTGTGCTAAACTAGGGGCAAACTTTTGTTTGCCCAGAACCACGTCAAAGCCCCATAACCAAGGGCAAACTTCGTTTGCTATTCGAAGAACCCAAATATTTATCTTGACCCATCTTTGGATCTCCTGGCTGTCAAAATAAGTACTATAAAGGAACAAATGAGAATTCATGGCATAGAATGACTAACTCTAAGTAAGACTCAAAGCAAAGTAATGAAAAGCTAAGAAAGGACATTAAAAGGAGGATTTTCATAAATTAAAAGATGGATCGAAAGAGTGAACACTTTGATTGGACATGTGTAGACCGTGAATTGCGGATAAAGAGGGTCCTGACATTCTCCCTCGATAGTGTCTCCAGAAAATAAATTTCATTCACGTTGTATGATCCCAAAGCTGCTACAAAGTTCTATCTTTTAATCCCTTCTAAGAAACCCTTGGAGCAATGTATGAGCAGGTTTCTTTGGAGCGGAGGCACTGAGAAAGTCCATGGTGCCAAAATTGCTTGGGTCAATGTTTGTAAACCAAAAAAAGAAGGAGGACTTGGCCTTAAAGACATTTTCCTTACGAATACCGTGCGTAATCTTAAACATTTGGGGAGTATTCTTGACCCATCAAATAATTCTTTATGGAAACAATGGGTTCACATGTACATGATCAAAACCAAAAGCATTTGGGAGGTAAAAGCCCCTGGACAATGCTCTTGGTATTGGAGGAAACTTTTAAAGCTTAGGAATATAGCTAGGCCTTTAATTAAACATAGAATTGGTAATGGACTTAGTACATCTCTTTGGCATGATAATTGGCTCCCTTGTGGCCCTTTGTTTGAGAGCTACACCTCTCGTATTGCCTATGATGCTGCTATAGCTCCAAATGCTAAAGTGGCAACTATTATATCTCAGTTTCAATGGAATTGGCCTTCCTCTAACTCCATTGGTCTTAATGAAGTTCGGGCTTTCTTGTCCAATTTTTATCAACTGACTGCTTTACAAGACACAATTGTTTGGACCACCTCTCCTAATGGTAAGTTTAGCTTCTCTCATATCTGGAACCACCTTAGACCCATTAATCCTGAGGTCCCTTGGTATCCTTTTGTTTGGTATTCTGGGAGTACTCCTAGACAGAATTTTATATTATGGTTAGCCATACAGAGAAGGCTAGCAACCCAAGATAGAATGTGTAACTATACTCTTGGGCCTTTGGCTTGTTCTTTATGTCTTAGGCAAATGGATTCTCATGATCACCTTTTCTTTGAGTGTACTTACTCCAACTTCATTTGGCAGGACTTGATGATGAGATGTGACCTGATTTGGAATGGCACCCCATGGGATAGCACAATCTCTTGGATGATCCATCATTGGAAGGGAAGGACACCTCAGCACATGATACCCAGAATTTGTTTGGGGGTAACAATTTATGGCATTTGGCGAGAAAGAAACAAAAGGACTTTTCAGAACTCATCAACTCCAAAAGAGCATCTTTTGAAGATTTTTGTCTCGCAGATCAATGCTCAAATTAGGATCAAATGGAAAACTCACACCCAGCTTCGAGCCTTGTTGAGTAACTGGGATTAGTTTGGTTTGGCTCATTTATTTTCATTTTGAGTTTGAGTTGTTTTGACTGCTTGGTTAGGTTTCTGTTTTTCCCATTTATTTAGCCCTTTGAGGCATTTCTAGTGGTTTGATTTGCCACTTGTCCTTATGCTTTGTGCTTTATTGTATATCCTGGGGTATGCCCCTTGTACTTTGTGTACAGCCCTTTTTTTGGAATCTATTTATCGTTTTCCGAAAAAAAAAATAAATAAATAAATAAAAAAGTCTGATCTTTTTTTTATGTTCTGTGTCATCGTGTTCTTAAAGAAAAATATTCTGATCGTTGTGTTCTTCATATCTTGTTCTTGTTCGTGTTCTTATTCTTTCTTTTTTTTCGGAAAAAGGGTTAATTTAAACGAAAAACGCCAAAACGGCACTGTACAAAATACAAAAATTATTCTTATTCTTGTTGTATTGTGTCGTGCACAAAGTTACCAAAAATAAAGTATGATTTTTTTTTCTTGTGTTGAGTCGTGCACTTCAAAAAAAAAAAAATTATCATGCATTTCCTTTGCATGGATTCGAGGAAGAATCCTTTGAAGAGAGGGAGAATGATGAGAATCAAGGAAGCACTTAATGGGCTGAATTGGGCTGATTATAAATGGAGAATCCAAGAAGATCAAGGTGGCATTTTTTTTGGGTTGATCTTATTAATTGGGCATAAATTTGAAGAAGATAGGGCTGATTATATTTCCTAATCATATTTATGCATGTGGAAGAATAATGGGCTGAATATAACTTCCAAGATATGGCTATTTATGTTTTATAGTTGGTAGTTGGGAGTTTGTTCATGTTTCCATGTGTTTTTAATGAGTTAAACTACTTTTTTGTATAAGTCTATGTTAAAAAACGTGGTAGCTTTATTTCATATGGTTGGGAGGATGTTCCAACTACTTGCATTTATTTCCTATGGTTGGAGGGTTGTTCCAACAACTTGCATTTATCCCTATGGTTGGAGGGTTGTTCCAATCCTATATATACTCTTTTTTATGGGCAGATTTATATAATGGATTAAACACAATTCTGAAGTTGAGCTTTGCTCCTCCCCCTTGTTCTTCACAGAACACAATTTTTGACTTATCAATCAGCCTTTCACATCTGATTGTGGCGTCTTCACACACCATGACTTATCAATCAGCCTTCCGCATCTGATTGTGGTGTCTTCACTAATCTTTGGAATACCCGTGGTTTGCGTCTCTTTATAGGCGTTGGGTCACGGGTTCACTATCACAACAATCTGATTTTAGCTTTTCTAGGTAAACATGTCAATTTTGTTGTTGGGTCTCAATACAAGTTATTGAGGTTCGCATCAGTCTTGGTACGAGAGGGGAAGGAGCCCAAGCAGGACTAAAGCACCCCCTCCTCGCCCTACCAAACGGTAGGCCTTGATTCAAATATCCTTGTTCTTAATTCATAATTGGTGTTGTTTCTTCAAACATACTAGATAATATATACATGTCGAAAGGGAACATTTAAGAAAAATTATGTGAAGAGATTAAATCAAGTAGAAGTTGGATGCACATGCAATACAAGAGAGATGTATCCTTACAGTGGCTAATCCTGCCCGGGACCGATGCAAGTAAAGGAAACATGTCATGATATGCAAAAGGGACGAGAAGACTTACATTGGGTTGACTCAAGAGGAGTCACAAAAAGCAAGAATAAAGGAAACATGCAATGCAATCATGCAAAAATCCTAGATAAGATGTCTCTAACATATTTTCATATAAACAGGGACTATCCTAAAGGAATTGTGTCGTTGAAAATAAAGTTGTTAACCTAGAAAAAATCTAAGAGAAAGGATAGAGATTGTACACGATACATGGGCACTAAGCCACATGTAGACGAGGCAAACCCATAAATCGAAGTCCGGATCCACAGCATTCAATTCTCTGCACTAAGACACCGAGAAATACCCAAGCATTGCAAAAACACAAGCAAACAAATAATATGCATGAAAGACAAGTAGAAGATGTCATCAATCAAATTTCCAGATTCAGCAACCTCTAATGAATCCTATCAAAAGTGGTTTTAAACATGAGCTGGGTTAAATCCCTTTTACAGAAAGTTAGATACATGTCTTAGGGAACTTCTCCAAAAAGTAGAACCTCTTTACCATTTTTGAAGTTTGAGAAATAAGGATTTTGGGAACAGTGGATCAGGACTGTCCACTGTTCTTGTAAAAATCATAATTAATTCTATAAAACTCACATGAAGCTCTATTCGGTGTTAGAAGAAAACTATTTCATTGTAGTTTGTGTCAAAAATAAACCCATGGACATGTCATGACCATAAGGTTTCTGAAAAGTTGTTTTAAATAGAATCTGTTATTCTGAAAGTTTGATATCATTTGACAAATGAATGCAAAATACAATAGAAGTATAATAGAAATTCATGAATCATGTTAATCAAGTTATTCTAAGATTTTAATCTCTCATCCATTTATCCTAGATGATATCTAAACTAAGCTTATTCATCAATTGTTGTTGAGTGATCCAGGTATGACCATTTTGTAAAGATAATCATAATTGTAATTAAATTTAGAAAATTCTAGAATAGTTGTATCAACTTCGAATGCTTAGAAAACGATCTTAACTCGATCGTATGCTCACGATTTACATCGGCATATAGATACATGAGTTAGGAATCATCCCCAAAAAGTGGAATATCGATAACTATTATAGATTTTCTGAAATTTAAATACAAAGAGACTATGTTCAAATCTGTCCACCGATTTCTCAACAATTTCTAAAAATAGTATATGGATCCTAAAGGTTCTCAAAACGGATCAAATGAAAGCTAATTCATCAAAGTTTACCCAGAAAATTTGAAATCCATCAAACTATGGGTTTTGGTGGACCAAATCCTTTGGACAAAACTACTCTGTTTTGCTGAATTTTATCTAGTTTATTTTAAAGTGTGAGAAAAACTTCTTAGGTGTTGGTTGAAGCTTATTAGAGAGATTAAACTCATAGATCAACTTAATTAACATAATTCCCAATCAACTTAGCCCTCAAGTTCTATGAAGAACTCTAGATCATGGATCAAAGGGACTTACAAATATCCTATTTTGGAGATGAAATTCAATAGGAATTCTAGGTTATAGGATCAATTAAGAGATAGGTATGAACAAATGAATCATCCTTCTCATAGATCATACTTCCAAACCATCATAGAAATCAAAATAGATACATATATATATATATATATAAAATCATGTATGCATGGATCTAAATTAAATAGAAGAATGAAATCAAAATGGAAAACTCAAAGTGAAAATCAATCTCTAATTTCAGAATTATCAGTAAAATCAAATAGACTTGGATCTAGCTGTATGAGTGTGTGAAGAACAAGAGAGGAAGAAGATGAGTGTTCTAACAAAGAAAATAAAACTAAACTAGACCCAAGTCTTATAGATCTATATATAAAAGTAGGAATTAGAGATGAATATTGATGTCTACCTCTTGGAGGTCCTCAATTATGCCATCAAAGTTGATTTGAAGATCTTGCTCTTCAAGTGTTCTTCAAGCACTCATCCATAGAAGGTGAGGGAAGCAATTGATGTCTAATTCATCTAATCTAGTTATCTTGAGATTAGTTTAAAAAAAGTTTTAATTCATAACTCACTTCATCGCTCTAGAAATCTCTCTTAAATTGAAAGTATTTTGCAAGTATATTCACTTATATGTACTTCTCTCTTATGTGTACTTGTATATACTATCTTGTATATGTACTTGTGTGTCTATATTCTCTTGTGTGTACTTCTTTGTGTGAAAGATGATCTCATATG
This sequence comes from Hydrangea macrophylla, assembly GCA_033977485.1. Classification (NCBI taxonomy): domain Eukaryota; kingdom Viridiplantae; phylum Streptophyta; class Magnoliopsida; order Cornales; family Hydrangeaceae; genus Hydrangea; species Hydrangea macrophylla. Next base: position 48,725,043 of record CM066984.1, on the reverse strand, counting down.
GATATATATAGAGTTTTGAAAACTTAACTCTTAAGTTACAGGGTTAAAACAGGATTTCAGAGAACAGAAAAGGTTAAAATGGCCATTTCGGTGCCTAAACGCAATTTCCAGGCAATTTCCTCATAGTGGGAGGCTTCTAGAATGGTCTGGAACTAAAAAAGCTTGATGGAGGGAGCACTTTATGGGTGGCGGCTTAGGTGGGGCCCGCTACCCCCTAAGTGGGACCAGCCACTTCCTTTTCCTCTTCCTCTGGTTGCCCTTAAGCTCTGTTTAAAATATTAGGTGACTGCTTTTCCAGATTTTTGTAAAATGCTTTTTGGTGTCCAAAATCTTCCGTTTACGTACCATTGGAAAGTTGTCGATTTGAATTTCAGTATTAAAATATTCCTAGAGGTTTTGAAATGAAAATTGAAGCTTAAATGAAGTCCGAAAGTCCTCCGAAACTTTCATCGTCTTTTTGAAATCAAATGACGTCTTTTCCAAAATTGCTTTCAAATGTGCATCGATTTTGAACTTTCTTTAAAATTGAATTACTGGATACTTAGAATACTGCATTTAGAACACTTCATGTTCATATCACCCTGAGTGTATGAATTCTAAGAGATGATTTTGACAAAACTGGGATTTATGCATGGAAAAGGGCTTTTCTGAGCTCGAAGTCACTTTCTGAAGTTTGATCTTTCGATTGTGTGGAATCTAGTACCTTCCACAGGGTACTTTTCATCATCGAATCCTCCAAGACGTTGTCCACCCTAAATCCTATCAGTGTGGTCAAAATTGGGTGTCTACAGTTTGCCCCTCTTTAACAGAGCTTGTTGTGAACAACGTGAACTGCAAGTGAGTGCCAAAGCTTGAAGGTACCCAATAACCATACTGAGAGGTTTTAGGAAAAACAAAAATAAAAAATCAAGACATTCAAAATAAGAGAAAATCAAGAAATCACGAATGCAAGAATGCAATGTAATGCTGGGTAGAGGCGGCTAAATTGAAGCTGCTGGTGGTTGTGCTCTGCTGGAGCTGCCTACGTATCCTTTCCAGGAATCAGACCATGGCGTAGTTCAAGCGTGCAAGGAGATAAAGAACATACAAACTATAACATGGATAAAATGCTCCTATCCTAGAATGCTAATGCAGTATGAAAGCGTGAATGTGCACGTACTGGAAGAATCATCCTCAAGGGTTCCCTACATGCAAAATCTAATGCAAGGGATGCAACATCTCACTCTCACAGTCGAATGTTTCTAAAGAGAAGTATGCTATCTATATCTCGGAGGATTCTTGGAGTCTTGTCGGAGTCTTTCTTCCGAGTTTGAGGCTTGTAGGTGTCTTATGTATCTCAGACGACTGCTGAGTATCCTGGATGAATTTTGAAAACAACTTCTGACGACTTCTGAAATAACGTCTCCTTGAACCCGGATGACTGATGTAGAGTCCTTCTGCTGGGGACAATTACTGATGTAGAGTCCTTCTACTGGGGATAAATCTTCTGAAATAGGTCTCTCTGCCGGAGACAAATCTTATGTTCTTCTAAAATAGGTCCTTATTCGGGGGACAAATCTTCTGAAATAGGTTTGGAGACAAATCCTCTGAAACAGGTCTCTCTGCCGGAGATAAATCTTCTGTTCTTCTAAAATAGGTCCTTCTTCTAGACAAATCTTCTGTTCTTCTAAAACAGATCCTTTTTCTAGACAAATCTTCTGTTCTTCTAAAATAGGTCCTTCTGTTGGGGTTAAATCTTCTATTTTGATGCATGAATTCTAGGAGATATACTGATTCTGAGACATACCCTACTTCTGGAGGCAACCCCGATACACGATTATGAGATATACACTATTTTGAGAGATACCCTATATCTAGAGGCAACGCGATGCTAAGAAAAACCCTATATCTGGAGGCGATTCTGATACACGCATTCTGAGAGATACCCTATATTTGGAGGCAATCTACGAATACAAATTCTGAGAGATACCCTTCAGCTAGAGGCAACCCACGAATACATATTCTTAGAGATACTCTTCTATCTGGAGGCAAACCTGAGACACGAATGCTAAGAGATACCCTTCTTCTGACCCATAGATACACAATGTTGATATATACGCGATTCTGAGAGATACCCTTCTCTTGAGGGCAATTCTGATATATAATTTCTAACAATTCTCTATTGGGGAGATTCTACGAATTTGCTGAAGTATCCCTTTCTTTTGGAGGTGATTCTGACGATATCTGAAAGTTCTCTACTTAGGGAGATATATGAGATTTCTGAGAGGTGAGCATATATTCTAGAGGCCCTGATGATTCAATCTGAGACTCATATTGGTGCTTCGAATAGCTCACACATTCTTGCAACATGTCGGGCTTATTCTGACCCTTTCTTGAATATCTTGCTCATGAAGATCTTGTATTTTGATCCATCTTCTGTAAATCTATTTTGGATGTAATTCTTGAGTGATAGTAGATCCGTATGTCCAATTTCTGAGTTGATACACAATTAATCCCAAAACAACGGGAGTTCGCTGCAAATCATCAATTCTTGGCTATTTCAAGCTACGGTGTCCTCGATTCTTCGTGTCTAGGGACTTTTCTTCAATTCTCAACAGTTTTTAACCAAGATTCAAAATCTCTAATGGTCTTTTAGATCAATTTCAACAAGTTTTAAGCACTCTTAAGGCTTATATATCAAGATTGGACTAATTTGGGGTCAAAATAAGAGTTCCATCAATTTACAGAGAGCATAGTAGAGCTCCTTAGACTAATTTGGAGGATCATCTCTTAGTACCACATGATCCGCCTTCTTGCATGAGGTCGGTGGAGAATTTGGAAGATGATGATCTTGTTGATGCTTTGAACAGAATTCCTTCTGTCTCATTTACTTTGTTTGAGGAGAACTATGATGTCTTCAGGGCTACTCATTTGATGCCCAATTTCATGCTTTTGGATAACTCACAGGTATTTCATGGCTTCTTCATTTCTGATTAAATGCTCATTTTCTCATTTTTCGTTGTCATTTATAGGGAAGCTCTTTCGTGGATGGCCCTGGCCGACCTTTACCTCACATCCCTTCTTGTGATTGGCGAGCCTCGACTATGCTGCATGAAGTTATATCTTCAATGGAGATTCACCATGATCTTGTGGAGCCTTAGCTAGTTTCAAAGCAATATGAATCGGTTCCTTGAGCTGTTTTCAATGAAGAGCGAGCTTATGCACAGAATCTAAGAGCTTGGAGCCTTGGCCGAGAAGGATATGTGAGTACTTCTAAATTCATTACTTCTGATTCCCTTGATCTTTCTGATCTTATCTTTCTTCTTTTGTAGTGGGATGGCATGTGTCAGACTTACATAGATCGAGATGCGGCTCTGGTAAAATTCTTGACTTTTTCTCCCTTTCTCATTGCATTTTCAACCCTGTACTGATTCTTTCTTCTGACAGGTGGCTCAAGTCAGGTAGCTTCAATCACAGCTGGAGCGGATGAATGCAGGCCCTTCTGGTGGGACTGGTGTGCCAAGGCGATGGCACTAAGTTGATGATGATGATAGTTCTATAGCCTAGGATATGCCTGCTTAATACCCATGGGCTAATCGTCGTCGCTGATTCTGATGATTACCCCCTTTCATATGTACCCTACGACTATCTTCCTTGTTTTCTTGCTTTCTGTACTGAGACTAAAGTTGATGTATTTGATTTGAGACTTGATGGGTCTGTACCCTTGACTTTGCTTGATGCTACTTTATGCTATCTTCTGCTTTTGTATTGCATTCCTTGTTACGAGGTTAATTTGCTTAACACTTTGCACACTGACACAGGACTTAATTACAAGGAAAGGAAATTTCTTGACGATTCCTTTACTTGACAATGTTTTCAAATTTTGATGCTTGAATTTCTGAGTATTTGTATGTTTGAAATAAAATTTTATCTTGTAGCAGGATATTAATTGGCTTTACATATAACCTTAAAGTTTTGGAAATATTCTACATAATGTTTCAGTCTTGACATTATACTCACATCTTTAGATTGCTTGAGAACTCTTCAACTTAATATCAAGAATTACCAGATTTTTCATTTAGGTGCTTAATTTTGATAGCCAAGTGATCCAGAGAGAACAAGTATCAGGGTATGGGCAAATGACTGTTTGCTCCTAGTTGAGAGGGATAAATGAAAGTTTAGGCAAACACAGTTTGCCCCTAGTGTGGCAGTGATATCTTGAGGCTCTGGGCAAACTTTGAGAGTTTGCCCCTAGTTTGCAAGGTTTAGGGACCGAGAGCCAGGAAAGCTCGCCTACTTATCCCCAAGTGGGAATTAGGTCCAAAGTAGTTCGATCGAGGTTTTGAAAGAAAGTATTTGATATGGCTGAGTGTTTCAGAAGTAGTGACCGAACCGAGTAGGTTGCCTATGTATCCCCAAGTGGGAATCAGGTCAAGCGTATTTCCTTAAAGGCTGGAGGTTTTGA